>CM018574.1:14122500-14722500 GCA_009078335.1 Salix brachista | reverse complement strand
CTCTCCTTCCAATACCTACTAATTTCCTCAAATACTTCATGGATTTCAGTTGATGGCAATCCGTTAATAACAATGTCAGCATCCCACACAGCCTCCTGTAAATTGGTCACCACCTTCAATGGGCAAAGTGGGGTGTCTATCATATTCACGCAAAATCCATCTTTCAAAAGCTCATCTGCATGTAAAATCCTATCACCTAATCTTGCCTCAACATACTTTAAATAAGCACAACGCCTGATCAATCTCCTTAACACATCTTCCCTTGAATTAATCACTTCAAATAAATGCTCAGCTGTGGACCTATCAACGGATCTACCAGGCCTTCTCCATATCCTTATTAGCACCTTATCTCTTAGATGACCATAACTATCTTGCAATAAAGCAGTAAACACACTACCCCAAGCACCTGCCCCAATGCCAACAATCCTCAACGGATCACCTTCTGCTTTGCCAATCAGAGCACGGAGCTCATCAAGCTTCTCTTCTGAAACTCCATTCAGGTTCTGAATTGACCCATTTGAACTCACAGTGTGATTCATGTCTTCTGTATTTTCAACCATATTTTCTTCTCCCTCGATTACAATAAGGTCCAAGAATCCCAATATACCAACACAAGAAAGAACACAACAAGTAGTTAAACCACCACAAAAACCTCCCTTGGTGATATATCCTGAGCTTCAGATACAAAATTGCGGTCTTTAAACACTGATCCTGGACAAACAAAATTCTCAATTGATTTCGAAACAATCTATCCCTCGAGCAAGCACAAAAGCTCAAATCAGCAAATCAACTAGCAAACAGAATACCAGCTATAGATTTAATCTATAGGTGGGTTTTGTCAGCAAAACCAAAAACAAATCTTTCTAGCAGGGACGACCCAAGAAGATGCAAAATGGGTTTTGGCAGACGGGTTTTTTAAAAGCATAAGCAACAACTATCAAGAAAACCCACTGTAAACAAAAACTTTCCTTTGTATTATTCTTATATAAAAACAAAGTAAAATTAAAATAAATGAGATGGAAAATAAATGTATTTTTTTGGTTAATTGATGTTTTATAGAATCTTGTTATAAATATACGATTCTATAAATGATAATAATATATAATATTGAAAATAACCTGAAAACTCCTACAAGTTCTTATAAATAAAAAAAATAATTTTTTGAGATACAGAACTTTTCAAAATAAATTATTCAATCAAGAAAGTTCTTTCTTGAATAATAGATATACGTTGAAAATAAATTAAAATATTTTTTTAAATATCAAATCATTATATATATATTTTTAATAAATAATAATCTAGTCCCTTTAGTTTGCAAAACTATATGATTGATCCTTGTACTATCCAGAACAATTAATTAAGGAATAGGTTTTTGTTCCAAAATTTCCTCATATTAATACTCCTACTTTTTTTATTCTACTAAATAAATAAATCAGGTCATAAGAATATGAAATTAACAAAATAGCTTATTTATTTATAATTTAATTGAAAAATATATGCTTTCAAAATTATGAGAATTAATTAATTAATCTCATCAAAGCACAAAGACGTTTTTTTAAACTATTTTTTTTTCTTAAAGAAAGAAAGAAAAAGATCATGTATTGACACCAAATCAAAAATAAAAAAATTATCTTGTCTTCAAAATTATTTGTGAAGTGAATAAATATAATAGTTTTTATGTTTAGTATTGGTATAAATTCAAAAATATTTGTGAGATTGTCTATGTTTTATATAAAAAATTATCAATTTATCATGTGTTAAGAGATATATAATTATTAATAAAACCCTTATATTGAAACTAAAACTGAGAACATCCTTATTTCTTAGAAAATTTACAAATGACACCTTATCTTCTTTAACGAATAAAAAATAAAATAAAAATATGATAGGAATAATTAATCATAATTCTTATAAAAAAGTATAATTAAGAAATTATCAAAATATATTTATATTTGTTTTCCTCAACTCAAAACATTCACACATGGAATTTGAAAAAATATTTTTAATTGCATAAAATTATTTATTTTAAAATATTATAAAATTCTCCTAGTCATGGTTTTAGAATCTACTCAAAATCAAATCAATTCTAGCTCTTTTAAACCTATGAAACCATGATATTTTGAGTTTTTTTTTTTTTAAAAGACTAAAATATTTGAAAGAAAAAAATTATGATTTTCCATTAAATCTGCTCCAACCTAGTTTTGAATCAGCAAATCATAAATACCCAGGCTTCCAATACAATATTTCTTTTTACACGAAAAAAAATAAAATAAAACTCACTGATCATGGTAATATAGTAATATCCATGGGCTTCACTTTAAAAAAAAAGATAAATGGGCCTCAATAAAAGAATTGATAAAAAAAACCCAGAATAAAATTTAATCAATTACAAGACCAAGCAACAATGGCCCAGTCCATGGTAACCCAAGACAATAACTGGGCTGCACCGACCACCTTGTCAATCTCATATTCTGGCCAGCTCCAGTGAACAGTGTCTGTGTGGACAATGTTGGCTTTGCAGAATGAAAGATGGATTGCAGAGAAAAGGGATCAATGGAATTGCATTGAGTTCAATACTCTGATCACTGGTAACACCTTCTTTATGTTTGTCATTTTCTTCTTCTTTCTGCTCTGTGGTGACACCTTCTTTATGTTTGCTCTTGTTCTTTCTTTCTATGTGATCATGTTTTGCTGCCTATTGAGAAATATTTAATGTAATGTAGGATAGGACAAGGCAGAGAAAGAAAAAGATATGCTCTTGTAAAAGGATTATTGATTTGAGTTTATTTTCTTGACAAAAGATGTTGGCTTTTTAGGCATTATGTCTTTTCCCATGCTGTATGTGTACGTAAAAGGTGTTTGTTGGGTTTTTTTCCTGGAGATTAAGATGGTTGTTTGTGAATTATTCAGCACCATGCTGAGCATGAGCGATTAAAATGGGTGTTGTAGTCTGTGTAGGAGGGTGTGGTTGGTTGTTCTTGTTCTGTCCTTGTTAAACTGCTTAGCAAATGCCAATCTTTGTTATCTTGATAAAATTTGTCTTTGCTACTGAAGTTCCTTGAATCTATGCTTTGATTCGACCGTGCCCTATGTTCAATGAATTTGGGACTCAAATTCTCAAAGAATATCATTCTATTATGAGCAGAAGTGGTAGAATCTTGTTTCTTCAATGATTAATTGGCATTTTCTGGCCGAGTCTTGGTTACCAGAAGAAATGAAAGGAGACAAGAAGTAGGATGCTAGGAGAGTATTGGTTTAACTTCAAAGTTAATCACATCATCCTTAGTTCATTGTAAGTGATTGGCATGGTTTTTCTTTGAGCAAATCTATTTTGTGATGTCACAAGAGGCTGGTGCATTGTGACTGTATTGAAGAAATTGCTTTTTAATACTGCAAGTCATGCATCCTCCCTGCTTTCATTTATGCTTTTAGTGTAATTCTACTTGATCACCAAAGATTTCTGTTCTGTAGACGTGGACAAATCAGATCATGTATTGTCCATGACTGATATCTGCAAGAGTGCTCACTATCTGTTTGGTCAGACATGAATGTACCGCTGATACACTCTTTATTGGGTTTATTTCTCTTGCTCTGATATGCTAGCTAGAAAATCGAAGATGATTGAACAAGTTTTCCATAAATGCAACTGGGACAAGTTGAGTTCTTCACAGTTGCTTGAAACTGCCACATTGAGCACACTTAGAGAATCTGATTGGATTTGGAATTAAACCAATGAAACTTTGGAAAATGGGTTACCTTGCATTGGAAACTTTATATATTAGAAGGCTTTATTCAGGCTTTTTAAATAATTAGCTTTTCATACATGAAAACAGTTTTTCTTAGTGTAATTTATTGACCTAAAATAAGATGCATCACCTAATTTGTGATTTTTCTCTCCAGGATGATCCCCAAATAGAAACTTGACTTGTCTAGGTTTTTCTGTTCCCTTTTTTTGGCCACTATAGCTTGGATGTTTGACCTTGGAGTGCTGTGTTGCACCTAATAAATGATGAGATCAAAATTGGAAGAAAGTTTTAAATACAGAGAACACAGGATGAGGAAAATGGAGATGATGCATGTGCTTTATATGTGTACACTCGCACACACTTAGTCTTGGGAGAAGTTGGATATTGTTGGAAAATTGAAAAAAAACTCTGATACCAATTGTTAGAATATAGAGGTGCCCACTATTTCAATTGAAAAATTCTAGCCCTTAGCTAAGAATTAATTGAAATATTTCAGCCCTTAGCTGAAGAACAAAGAACAAAGAGATCAAAGGGTATAAACCCAATATCTGTTTTTTCTTGTCATCCCTCTAATTGTATTTATAGAGGAAATCAAAGGCATTACAAGAACCCTAATCAAACACAAACTCTTAAACTAATCTTATCATAGATAAGATTTAACTAGAAGTAGAAAAGAACAATCAAAACACATCACTAAATGCTAGAATTTAAATGACTAACATTAATAAAAAACTTATCACTAATTTGTAGTAGAATTGGAACCAAATTCTTCAACAGATATGACGCACAGGTTCACGCCTCTTCACAGCTGTTGCTGACTTGCTATTCTAACCCTTTTGATGTTGATGTGCAAGACATTGTATAAGCTGATGCTGCTGTATTAAACAATGTGTGAATGGATCTAAAATTAGTACTATGCTTATATTGTTTTTATTGAATTTTGTCTGTGACTGCAGCACAGTTTCATGCTGCTATATGGCATTGTGTCATTGGTGAAGATTGATTGCTGTGAAAGTGGATTGAGAAGTCTGAGGTATGTCCATGATAGACCATTATACCATCTACTTGTTTATAGTCCATTTACTCTCTCTTATTTGTTTTCTAAATGCTTTAAATATCTGGAGCAATGGGACCTGGCACTTTTTTGCCATACATATGCTAATCTTCATGCAAGAAAATATATCACTGTTGTTTTTAGAATTAGATTCACAGTAGGGATAACCAACACTTAATTGCAAAATCATTACCATATACATTTCGTCTACGACTACTTTTCTCCAGTGCCTTTTACTATAAATAATAGTTAATATTGGAAATGTTTGGCTTGTTCGATGGAAAAATTTCAACTAGCCGCAGCCTTCTAGTTACAGTTGCTGTATGTGAGAAGATAGGAGACCATGATAGTTATCTATTTACATGGGTTAAGGCACCTTCCTCACATGCCATAAGGGCTTTTTGCTTTTAAGATTAATATATGGCCAGTGTTATGAGAAAGATATTGCCTTTTGAAATATTCTCTGGCCAGGGGCAAGTATTGCCAGGGGGTCATAAGTAGATTTTCTTTGGGAAAAAACTTCCCATCGTGGTCCAAAGTGAGCTTTCCATTCTTCATGTGTACTGTAGTGGGGCAGATATTGCTTCATCCCAAGGCGGGCTATTTCACAAAATTCTAGAATTCTTTTATTCTGAGTTAAAATATGTTCCAAGCCATCAGTGCCTGTGGATGAGGGCACTGCAGAGGTAAGGAAAGCCACCAAGTAGAAAATATCTTCCTCTGGAATAACAGCAGAAGTTCTGTTGTCCCATCTGAAATCAGAATTAATAAATTAATCAGCCAACAAAAAACTTGGAGAATTCACAAAATTAAACTTAATTCTTCTGTCAAACCGTTACTTTGATTTGTTAACTGGGTAGATAAGGATTGGACCGTTGCTGGTGTCTGTGAGGATATTGCCAAAGACTTCGTCAGCAAAATCATTTATTTTGCTTTTGGGTATAAGAAGATTGAGCCATGGATGCGGAACTTCCCACAAGCCCTTGGCCCGTAGTTTGACCTCAGACACATGAACTCTATCCAAGAATTCTATGTATGGAACTTCTGTTTGGAACAGTGTTGATGTGATGTATCTTAGTTGAGACAACGAATTCCTGACTTCCTGCATGATAAAAACAGATTTTGAGCAGTGCCTTTTTATTAATTAGATTATGGTTTCCTAAGCATTTTACTTACATTTGAAAACCAGAAGATAGTGGCCATGCACTCACCTCATTCAGAGCATCTGCCCTGTCTCGGTTGAAGTATTTCGCCAACTCTAAGCAGTACAGAGTTCTTCCATCCGAATGAAACTGGCTAGCTTGAACTGGGTCTTGGGGATTGAAAGATGACCTCCAGTTATTCAGGAGGCCAGTCCTGTTAATTATCACAAATCCTTCAATGTAGTCGAACGTGGTTTCTGCACCTATCAAACGCTCTTGGTCTGCGGCAAATGTTGTAAAATCTGAGTAGAGAACTCTAATCCATCTCACCTATTCAAAATATGAAATTGTGCTGTGAGAAATGATACTTATTACTATAGACATAATTTAGTAAAACTTCTGTGGATCTAGTGTTTATGCCTTTACCATATCAGGTGCTGGTTCCAAGGATATTCTTGCCCGAGTTATGATGCCAAACTGACCAAGTCCTCCAAGAACACTGTGAAATAGGTCACCATTTTGCTTCTCTGAGCAATTTAGTACTTCCCCTTTTCCTGCACTCAGTTTCAGTAATTTTACATAAGGATTTGTGCTATACACGATTTATTTTTTTCATGCTATTTTTTCATATTTGTGTGTGCTAGGTAACTCTCATGTCTTTTATTTTTGTACTGCTTAAACATCTAATGGTCAAAGTATCTTATGTGAAACCAACGTCTGGCACAGCATGCATAGCAAGGACGTCATAAATACTTTACTCAACCCTGGTCCCATCATGCCTAGATTGAATTATCCATTTGTGATGCGTACTGTGTAATTATTTATCCCCTCTCCTTTTTTACTCAATTATCGAAATATTACTTATCTTACTTTAACGAACCTGTAACAACTTCCATATGGTGGACATTACTGATCTGAGGGCCATGCCGAAACGCCTGCCCGCTAACCCCAGCATTAGACAAAGTACCACCAACAGTTAAATGTAAGTAGTCTGTCCATGATTTTGGTGCTAACCCATACTTCAGGCATTCACGCAAGATATCTATCCATAACTCACCGCCAGAGGCATCTACGTATGGATAGTTTCCAGTGTAGACATGCATTTTAGGGCCTTGGAGTGATTCCATGTTGATTACAACTCCTTGGTGGGCTTGTGCCTGACCTTGGAGTGAGTGGCTGTGGCCTCTAGCTGCAACTGTGAGCTCTGAATTCGGACCCATCTTCCAAATATGCCTTATTGTAGTGGCAATATCAGAAACCGACTTTGGATATAGTACTGCCAAAGGGAGTAGCTGAAACATATTGCCGAAGTCTTCGGCTGCATGGTGAACTTCATCAAAGCTGAAATGCCCGTCAACGGATAGGGTTCTCAATGAATAAGGGTTGCTGGAAAAACAAAGGTTTATTCTTATGGTCATGTAGCACAGGAACAAAATCATGAAGCTTCTTATGAAAAGCATGTTGGTTTGTTTGAGGAAGCTCCTTGGTAGATCTCTCTCTCTCTCTCTTTTCAGTTTGAAAGTTGAGGAGACAAAGGTCTTAAGCTGGTTTTTTTGCACGTTTGTTAGCAAAAAAGCTAAAGGAGTGGTGTGGAGGAGCCAAGGAAACGGCGGGTTGAGGGGAGAATTTAAAGGTGAAGATCTTGGATGGCTGAGTCAACCAATATTCAGTTTCAAGAATCCGTATGAAGACTGCCTACTTGTTCGGACTTTCTTCTGGTTCTCCTTTTTGTGCTCTTTTATTATTAACAGAAACCATCAAACACAGATGCCAAGTTGAAGAGAAAAGTCACAAGAAAGAAAGATTTCACAAATCTTTGCACTTTTTCGCAACAGTTGCCACCACAATCTCACCTTTTCCACCACAGACAAACATGTCTCGAAATTTACCTCACTTACCATGTTAAGGAAAGTTTTCCCTATATCTCCACTGCCTCTGATGACAGGTATGCGCATACCTATGTCATGAATTATTATAGAATATGTTTTTTGTCAAATCTATGGCTGTCGGAATGTAAGCATCGCGTATCTGCATTGAGATCAGATGAGAGGCTATGGGGCCTCCCTTGGATTTATTTGAAGGGGAGGGACGATCAGGTGGGGTATTTATGGGTCCATATAACACGTGAAATGCTATCTGTGCGCGCTTTGTGGGGTGAAGGGTCATGATTTGTCATGTTGGGACCCTTTTGAGCCAGTTTGAAGAGGTAAGAAGAAGAACAGTGTAAATGGGGATGACAGATTGAGGGAAGCACTGAAAGACTCTTCTACTCCCTCTTTGTTGTTTTTTGTTTTGAAGCCTAAGTTCCCAGCAAACGGACAAGTCCTGAAGGATTCTCTTGTTTATTTGTTTGCAAGTGCAGTTAGATTACACTAGTGCAATTATTGCCGCCCAAGTTAGAGATTTGCACTTCCCGTAGTATTGGCACTGAACTTACTATGTCTACGGTTCTGCACTGCTGAAAAGTGGAGGCCAACTAAGCACCAGTGTAAAAGGAAAAACAACTGGCAAATTTGAGCAAGTTGGTAACTGATTAGGGCTAACAATTCTCATGGAAACTGAAGGGGACGAAGGAAAGGAATTCAACATCCTGATAATTGCTTCTGCAGAGCAATGATGTGCTTTAGAAGTGCCAGCTTATAGTGCATCTGGCCTTGTATTTGACCGCATTCTTGAGTGGGATTGACAAAATATTAGCTCATTAATTAAATCCTGTTAACACATTGCCAACCAATTACATCTCAGAATAGAGTATTTTTCTTATATATATAGATACATGTATATATATATATATGTATGGATGTATGTATGTATCATGGAATGGTGGGGTTTCTCTTTACTGCTAGAAGTTGTTTAGGTATAAGATTCATTAGATAATTCAATGAACCATCTCAGAATAGAGTATTTTCTTATATATATTTGTATCATGGAATGGTGGGGTTTCTTTTTACTGCTAGAAGTTGTTTAGGTAAAGTGAAGAAAACTTAAACTCAAACTTAGGGAAGAAAATAACACAACACAATGATACGAACAACATGAAAGAGACTGCATTGACAAATCAACTACTGACTCGCACTTAACTTCAAGTTCCTTGGAGTGGATTTTGACAACATTTTCTAATAAAACAAGCAAGCATTGTCTCCAACTTAGTGTCCTTACCTAGACTTGGGCCTTCTTTTGTGGGGTTATAAAATTGTTATCTCATATTTTTGGAGTGGATATTGCACTCAAATACCTCTAATTACGGGGACATGGTGTGAAAGTGTAGTGTGTGAACATGTTTTGTTCTTTTCATTTGTGGTGAAAAACCTAATTTTTGATTCCATTCTTTCTAGAAGGAGACTGGCCATTAATTAATAAAGAAAACAAGGCATGATTAGCAGAGCTTAATAATGAGACTCTCCCTATGGCCATAAACACTTATAATATCATGGGGGCCTTCATGTCCATTGATGCCTCGTTCTTGCAATGCATAAACCTATTTGTAGGTCAAAAATTGTCGAATTCTACTCATAACATAGCCACTTTCTGTGGTTATGTCATTGTAGAATTTCGAATAAAACAAAGGGATGCCACATCATACTAGCTTAACGATTTGATTGGCTAGTCAAATGTCGACGACAGACCAATAATACTCGACAAGTTAGGGGGAAGCCACTAAGTTTGATGGGATGGGTTGATTTCCACGTTAGGGTTCAACACAATATGATTATGATAATCTTGATCATGCCAAATGAGACCTAAACAATTGCACTTAATTAGAGGGGTTGGTGGGGTACAAAACCACAAATTTGATTCAAACCCTAGAGGTTTTAAAATCATACTTATCATGTTACTTCTCCCCACTTTTATTCCACTTTAATCGATGTTTCCTTGTCTCTCTTTCCATTCATAAAAGGTTAAGACTAATAACTGTGCGTGATCTCTTGTTTTGTCGTTTATGGTCCAGCACTGTAAACCTAGTCAATCAATGTCGCGTAAGGTAGCTAGCAAGGTTAAAACGATCAAAAAAGAAATCTATTCACATGGTAAAAGCCAAACCCATGAAATTTGTGTTGTTCATGCGTGTCTAGACATTGAATTATTAAATGTCACCAATTCTTATCACTTCAAATGTATAATGCTTGTGAGCATTGCATGTTGCATGCATCATTTGCTACTCTACGTTTGAAAAATCTTTCAATATAGGAACATAGTGTTTTTTTCCATAAATCCATAAACACTTGTGAACATAGTGTTTTTTTTCAATATATATCCTTCTTTACTTATAATATCTAATCTTTTCAATTTGAATAGATTACTGTTTATTTTTCTTCTATGTAATTTTCAATACCCTTAATTAAAAGAATTAATTTTCATCATTTTCTTTATGTCTAGCTAAATTCATCTGTCTTGTTTTCTCCTCATCGGTGCATTTTATTTATTTCATCCTTGACAAGGACAGCAGAGTTTAAAAAAAGGTATTGATTTCAAACTTAGTAAGATCTACTTTCAAGTTGGATTTCCATATACAATGCAAGGCGATGCAGGCTTAAAAGAAACAAATCAAAATAAACAATGAAGTATCATGCCAACATGTTTCCACGAAGAATAATTTCTTTCGTGCGTTCACAATACGAAAAGGCAAAACCCATCAGTGAAGAAACCTAAGTAACACTTTCAACAAAATGATGATCAACTTTCTATAAATTAATTTTTTTCTAGACCTTTCTTATTTTAAATTTTGATGATTGTTAATATTCTCTTATTATATTTCTTTCTCTCAAAAGTTAGGGAAAGTGCATTGTACAAGTGAAGAGATGAACTGTCCAGCATATGAAGAAAACATAGACTTACTCAGCAAGTTGGTTTTCAATTTGTCAGGCCAACTTTTTCCCTTCATTTTACTTCAATTTGTTCTCAAGCAATGATGTCCGTTAAAAAAAATTAAAAAAAAAAAAAAAAACAATCAAGACTGCAAGCTAGTCAGGGTTCTATACGTGCTTTTCTTGATTTTCTTGTCTTAATTTCCTTCATGTTGGCGGGCATGTATATATGTGTATAGCTTTTAATGTTAACCATGCTATTAATATTAATTATAGAGAGAGAAATTATGAAAAAAAGGTTTTGTCTAATATGTTAGCCAACTTTTTATCATAAATTCTTCCACTCTTGTGCACCGACAGTTACTTGTACAATCATCTTTGGCTCAAATATGATTTGAAATTACTTAATCTTGATGTATGAATCAAGTGTAAGAATGCCCTCTTCTTGAATCAAAAAGAGAAAACTAGCACCGTTTCTCTCTAGCTAGCACATTCATAAGAGATAGCAAAATGTAGAAACCCAATTGCTATTTTTCTTCTTCTTAATATCCAGATTTCTTGTATGAATTTTCTCCTTCTCTATTCGCAATCGAAAGGGTCGTTAGTGATACCTTTTCTCTGTCTTTGAAATGATTGCAGAAATCTAATGAATTCATACATATAGATACTAGCTACAAAATACACAAACCAGAAGGCAAAAAAGAAAGCCAATCCCACCTTCAAGGGCATATGGTATCTTGAACTAGTGCAAAAGGAAAATGGGTTTAGGTCGGCCTCTTTTTTTATTTTTGGAAGCGGGGAAACTCTGTCTTCCAGGAAAATATATTTTGTGGATATAAGTAAGCGAGTAAAACCCTAACTATCTCAAGTTCTTAAAAAAAAAAATACATATCTTAACTCGAACTCAAGACATATTGTACAAACTCTTTATCTCTGCGGGGACAGGCAGCCTCTCTTTCCATGTGCTTATCATGCACTTCTCCTTTTCAGCAGCCTCTGCATGCCCTAGAATTCAGTCTATAATGTTATAAATGGTTTTTGAATGCTTGGATCTTTTGTTCTTCACCACGAAACTCCCCTTCTTTTTTCATCTTCTAAAGTCTCTGTCATGACAAGTACTATTGAACATGTAATTAGTCAACACCAACATTGTTCTACAATGAAGTTTCTGCGCGTGCATAGCATCTACCTCCACTCGATTTCCTTACCTTTCGGGCCACGTTCTCGATTTCCTTATCTTAAACGTTTAAGATACAAATGATGAAAAACTCGTAAGCCAATATTTTAAAGAACAATGTCAAGTTGCTATTGCATGGCTCATGAGGAGGATAGTGGCCGTGTGCGTGTAAAATACGTAAAAAAGAAAGCCATATACATTGGCTTTGAGAGAAAGTTAATCATATCATACAAAGCCCTACCCCCACCTCTAAAATTAAAAAAAAAAACACTTTACTCCCTTAAATATGGCTTTAGGAAAAGCAGTGATTTAAATATAAAATTCTTCGGATGGCAAGTAAATTCATATATGTGCACAGGAGTCTATCCAACTTGATATGTACCATATATTGATTTACATATCAATCTACTTTTACAAAAATGTATCATAAAAAACGAAAAAACTGTCTAAAAGAAACGGTGAAAGAGGATCATCTTGTCGCTATCTTTGTTGAATATTGAATTCCTTAGATGCAGAACCATTAATCAAAAATTGCAAGTTTAGATTTAGATATACACTCATATATCCTAATCCTCTATTTGTTTTAAATAAAGCCCATGCACATCATTACCTCATCAAGTTAGTCCCATAAAACTTACAAAAATCAATTTTAAATAAGATTTATGATTTTCAAAAACAATCTCAACCACACCTCCAAACAGTCACGAAATGCCTGGGATTGTAGTTGCGATTTCTTTTTTAAATACTTATCGTTTAAAAATACATTAAACTTATTTTTTTTTGTTTTTTTTAAATTATTTTTGATATCAGCACATCAAAATGATTTAAAAACACCATAAAATTTTAATTTTAAGTAAAAAAAAATTGTTGGTTGAGATCCCTATAATGATTTTCTTGAAGCCTGGAGAGCTCAAAACTACTTTTTTTTTTTTCTAGTCAGATTTGTAATAAGCTTCAACAAGTAAGAAATCGTTGCACCCTTAAGAGATCTGCACTAGTTCATCCTTGATTTCTGCCTCTAGATAGCCTCAATATTCTTGGTCACCTTCCACATTTCTGCAAATTGCCGTATTCAACCTGGATTTCTCCATTATTATCAGTGCACGACTCTCCCCAATATCATTCACTAAACTTGATAAGGAAACATAAATAGAGCACCAAAAACATGACAATCAAGTTTGATATGGACTTAATCACGCGTTGATCGACTCATAAGACAACGGATCCAATAGAACACTAAATTGGCATCACTTCAATTCAACCTTTGAATGTCTTTTTCTTGGACTAAATTAATTTAGAACATGTCATTTTCTACTAATACAAGTGTAAAAGAGAATGATTCCCACAAGTCTCAAATTCAATGCTTCCCTAGACTCTAAACATGCATGAATTTGTCTGCTATATATTTGTTCGAATGCCTTTTGAAAGTATTCTGCCACCCTTCAATCTCTTTTTTCATCCATAGCCATCAATATCTTTCTCTTGTTCTCTCGCTTTCGAAGTCAATTTTGAGAATCCATGTGCTATCCCTGAGCATTTGCTTAAGTCCAAGACCAATCAATTTTGTTAGAAATCAAGAGCATCTTGCATATAACAACAATGGTGGTAGACATTCACTTTCACAAGTGGAAGCCGTGCCCTTCATAAATTTGCTGAATCAAATTTCCAATATAATGACTATCAATGTTAAAGTTAGAAGTCATGAAACTCAATGCTTCCATACCCTCTCATTTTCCAAATAATACAAACTTTAAAGGAGAGAAAAAAAAAGGGGGGGAAATTGTAAAAAAGGAACAAGTTTGTGTATAGAATTCTTGTAAGCCTCATCCCATCAAGCTGAGATGAGACGACTTGTCCAAAAAAGAAGTTGAAATTAAGAGAACAATAATAGAGAAATTATTGAATACTTTTAGTTGATTCTAGGTAACACAGAATGGAATCGTAGGAATGGAAATGAAAATTTTAGTATCATTTTATAAGTGTTTGGTTGAAAGAAATTATATAAAAATAAAAATAAAAACTAAACATTTTTTTTTAGATGAGAATAAAAAAAATATGAATGATTTTTTTAAAAATAATTTATTATTTATATTCATTATATATCAACTACTTTTGCCTTTTTCATCATCTCTACTATTATTTCCACAAGTATCATATTAATGGTGGCTATGATTTTATTTTATTTTATATAAAAAAAAGTATTATCATCATGATTAATGTACCGTTCATCACCAACATCACCAATTCTTGTCCACCATCTCCACTACTTTTCTTTCATCACCATTGTCTGTAGTGGTGGCATTGATTTAATTTTTGAAATATATTATTGTTATTATTATAATATTATTATCATCTCATCATCAATTCTTTACTCTCACCCTCACCACCATAATCATATTTATTATCTGTACTATAATTAATGATGAAATTATTTCTTCATCATTATTTATTTTATTTAATATTACAATTTTTATTATTATTTCAAACACAGTATTAAAATTAAAATATCATTCGATCCCTTAATTCCCATTATGAATATTTCTGATAATCAAAACACACTTCAAAGAATTGTTCCATCCCACCACACTCAACGTGAGGTCAATCCATTAATGTATTTAATAAATGTTTTTACGATGAATAATTTATAACTATAATTAATTCCACAGGAATGCGAATGAGAAATCATTGTACCAGTCACATCAATAATCTCTTGATCAGTCATATTCCATACTCAAGATCCAATAAAATAAAAGAAGAAGAAGAAGAAGAGATTTGAAAAATGGTGATTCATCTCCATCGCTAGTTGTAGCTTGAATTGATGAAATGGAAACGACCTGACACCTATTGTTCAATATATGTTCCATGTGCATATGGGCTGGCAGATCAAAACTTATGCCGGGCCGAAGCATACAAATCTCTAATTTTAATTCTTTCCCCATAAAAATATTCATTTACCAAACCTTTTTATCAAAATGATTTTTCTGTCTTTCATTTTCTTTCTTGAATCCCATTTTATTCCATAGTTTTCTTTTACTCTTGATTAATCTGCATAAATTTCCTTCTTGGATAACTTAATAAGTGGTTCACTGAGTACCGATCTTGCACCAAGATATACATATAAATGTAATTGCAAGTTCTTTTTCACAAAGTAAATGGAAGAAGACTTAGTAGAAGTCTTTGGAAGTGAGTGTTTGGGAGTGAGTTTAATAAGCTTTTCATTCAAATTAAAATTTTCTTACTTAAAATTAATTTGTTTTAGTGTTTTTGGATTGTTTTGATGTGTTGATAATAAGAATTAATTTTTAATAAATAAATAAAATATCATTTTGATGTTTTCCCAAGCGAAAAACAACAGCAATCACATTTTCAAACATCCTATTAATCCAAGTATATCATTTGTCATAAAATAGAAAGAAAAGGATTGTTAATGAAAGATTGATATTGGTGTATTTTCTTTTATATATAATTAAGGAGAGAATGCATTAAAACAGCTAGTGCCAGAAGGTTGATGCCAAACTACCAAAAGAAAGAAACATATAGTTTGAAATAAACATGAAAGTTTGAATTAAAACTCACCCGAGCTATAAAAAAAATACATTATCTAAGAATGATCGTTACTTATCTGTACAGATATTGTATATTTTATTTTTCTTTATTCCTTTTAATTTGGAAAGTATTTCCCTATTTGATTCTTATGAAGCCGTTCCTCTTTAAGGTTTTAAACTAGCATTACCACTTAATTTTTTTTATTGTATAGAATAATAACTATGTGGTATACAATATTTTGATTAATTCTTATATATCCACCTAATTATAGCAATTTGTAAAATAAACTAAAAAAAATACGTAGGAGATTTTATCTTTTTATTAGTTAATTATAAATATGTCATATGTTTATCTGATATGAGCAAACGTGCGTAACAAAAATTTTCAACCCTAGCTAGGGCAACATCCTATACATCAATATCTCTCGACGGCTTTTTTCTCCATTCTCGACAGTCTCCTAAACATGACAAGATCCATTCAAACCAAGCAGTGCGGCAGTAGTTTAGATCACAACTCTGAAGAATTGGAAGACAAATTCAGCGAACTACCAGAGGATATAATCCTCACAATCGTGGAAAAAATCAGAGATACCAAAACCCTAGTTATCTGCTCAGTTGTATCGAAGCAATTGCATGCCGTCGTCTCCAAAATCGACGCGATCTCTGTCAGAATACTCCCATATCCAAGGTTCCACGGTAGGTTTGAATGCTCGGAATCACACAACCACCTTCCACCATCACAATTTCCTGGTCTCATGAGAGTGTTTGCCAATGTGAAACATCTCAATATTAGGTTATGCACTTTTCCAACTTTAAACCTACGAAATCCGGGCAATAACTTGTTGATGATTAAGGCCATGATTAATGGAGATGATATCCGCATCGACTGTTGCACCGCCATTAAGGTTGGGCTCTTACGGAGAGGAATGGTAGAAATGATGGAAATGTTATTCGATCCCATGTTGGGTCAACATCCAATTTCATATGCAAGTGACGTGTGTCACTACTAGAAAAGAGGTGCGTTTGCAACGGATTTTTGCAACGGCAAATATCCGTTGCAAAATTGTCCGTTGCAAATTAAATTTGCAACGGATAATCCGTTGCTACACCAATTCCAGGAAAAAAAAAAAAAACATAGTTTGCAACGGATTATCCGTTGCAAAGTTAATTTGCAACGGACACTTTTGCAACGGCTTTTGCAACGGATTATCCGTTGCTAAATTGTCAGTTGCAAATTAAATTTGCAACGGTACATCCGTTGCTAAACCACTTCCAGAAAAAAAAAAAAAAAAAACATGGTTTGCAACGGATTACGCCGTTGCAAAGTTAATTTGCAACGGAAACGTTTGCAACGGATTTTGCAATGGATTATCCGTTGCAAAATTGTTTGCAAATGAAAAGTAATTAAAACTAAAACTATTATTATTATTATTATTGCATCAATAATGAAAAAAAAAAAAAATCAAAGAATAAAAAAGCCTAAAAACTATAACAAAAGAGCAAACAAAATCAATGAAAAAAAAATATTAGCTGGAAAAAAATTATTTGACTTGAAAATAAATAAATAAAAACTAAAAGAAAGAACAAAGAGAAAAATATAAGAAATATCAATTTTGAAATGATCATAAACACAAACTAAAATCTAAGAACAAAATTTTTCAAAAAGTTACCACCTTAACAAATAAGAAAATAATAAAAATTAAAAATCAAAACTAAGAGCACACATATATAAATATAGACAAAAATAAGGTGTGCGTCAGGTCGAATATTGTCGGCGGGCGTGTCAGCGTACATAGTATTCGCAGAAAAGAATAATAAAAAATGATAAATTAACATAGCACTCCTACATTCAACTCTTCAATTTTGTCTTATCATGGGTAAAAGAGTTATTTTACCGTGCAATAGTATGTGAAATCACTGTGACACCTCCTCTGTTAACTCTAAGTTTTTATCTTATATCAGGATAGAATAGTTATTTTACTATAAAAATATAAAAAAATCTCAAAAAAATTATATATTTTAATATAAAACATCAAAAAATTACTAAAAAAATGCAAGAAACAATTTTGAAGCATAAAATCAAATAATTCATCACCAGCGCATGCACGTGTGCGTGCTCTGTCTGGTTCTAAGCAATATATCTAACTTAAATCTCACGAGGATCAGCCACAAAAACATGTTTTCATTTTCATTTCAAAACCTTTAATTATGGATAATTCAACCCAATACGAACTCTCTAACCCAACTTCACCTCCTTCAACTACTCCGAATCTGGCTCAACCTCTTTGTAAGAGCAAGTTCAATGGCAAGATCCATTTTGAAGATTCAAATCTTGAAAATGGCTATTTGAATAATGTATATTTGATTTTTTTATTGATATGTACTCCAATGGTAAAAAATATTTTGAAGAGCTATTTTTTATATTATTTCAAATATAATGCAATTATTTTGAATTTAGTTTAATTATGCAATTAATAGGAGTAAATTATACAATTAAATAATTGCTTTTGAAAAACCTTCGAACAATACAATTATTTTTTTAATCATGTTTAAATTAAAAAAATAAATTTAAATATAATTAAAAGATTCGCAATATTTGAAATTTGAAATTTAAGCTACTTATTGTATGTTTTTAAAGTAATTTGTATGTTTTTTTTTATGGTTGTTTTATTTGAAGTTAATTAATGTTACTTATTGTCTTTGAGTGCTAGAAAATCTTAAGAAAATAAAATGAACACATTAATAAATAACCGATAAGTTCAAACATAATTAATTAAAATACATTCCATTACATTCCTACATTCCTGATAATATAAATTAATAAATAAAATTGTTATTTTTTAATTATATTTAAATTAAAAAAATCTTAAAACTTTAACAAAAGAACAAACAAAAAAATGATAAAATAATAATTATTAGCTAAAAAAATTATGTAACTTGAAATAAAACAACCATAAAAATTCCCCGTCTAGAAATTAAAGAAAAGAGAGCTCCCGCTCTAGACATGGGATGGGCGGGCTAAATGAAAATTTATAAGGTTGGATTTTTCAATTCTTGCAACTGAACATCCGTTGCAAACGGCATTTGCAACGGATATTCGTTTTTATTTGCAACGGCATTTCCGTTGCAATGGCAACGGATTGTCCGTTGCAATTGCAACGGAATGGCCGTTGCATTGGTTGAATTTGCAACGGCTAAGCCGTTGCATTTGCAACGGATATTCCGTTGCAATTGCAACGGATAATCCGTTGCAAAAGTTTCCGTTGCAAATTAAATTTGCAACGGCTAATCCGTTGCAAATGAAAATTAATTTTCATCACCCCGCGCAAGAATTAATTTCGAAAAAAAAAATAAAAACAGACACGCTCTCTCTCTCTTTTCATTTCCTTTCCTGCTCTTCGCTTTTCTCAAATCTCAGGTCACCCGCTCTCTCTCTGTTTAGTTTCTGTTTGGTTGTCGAGAAAAACAGAAAGAAAAACTCAGGGCGTTCTTTGTTTTATCATCATCCAAGCACAACTTCTTTCGATTCATTTTCTCGCTCACTGTTTTTTTATCTTCTTTTAATTGGTGAAATGCATAATAATATGATTTCTCTCACTCTCTCGCAGATAGATCATTCTAGAAGATAGATTTTGTGCTCTCTCTTTCTCTGTACCTGATTTGTTGAGGTAACACAAAATTAACGATTCCTGCACATGCAGATCTCGTGTGATTCTTCTTTTCAATTAAATCCCTAATTTGAAGCTAACGCTGCATGATTTAACCTTAATTGGATCTGATTTTGCTTCTTGTTTTCTTTTCTTCAGTTAAAGTGATTAGTACGTGAAGATTCCACCAACAGCAATGATTCTCGGAGGCTCTCAGCACCGAAGTGTTTCAGAGCTATGCTCCTCGTGTATCTATGAACTTCACCGATAGCGCTCACTCTGTTTTCACCCTCGAGAGCGAAAAACTTGGCGAAGGAATCCAAATACCATAGCTCAACCAAAGTTCCTTCGTGCTGCAAGATGTACTTGTTCATTTCGTAGTCAGTGGACACGATGATAGGTCTTCCAACCAAACTGGTTTTGAAGATCGGTCCATACCTGGATCAAGAAATTAATATGAATGTGTTAGTGGTGAATAAAGCACGCAAGTATATACATATTACTTATACATGTAATTGTAACTGAATTTTTGTTGTACTATAAATTTTAATTTATGAAATTTTTATTTCAACTGTATTTATTTAGTTCTCAATATTAATAATATATCAATAATATTTATGAAAATATTTATTCATAATTAATTAAAAAATAAATAAATTCGAAATTGATTAAAAAATTAATTTGCAACGGAATTGCCGTTGCAAATTGCCGTTGCAAATGGATACATTTGCAACGGATTTGCCGTTGCTAATTTCCGTTGCAAATGTATCCATTTGCAACGGATTTGCCGTTGCTAATTTCCGTTGCAAATGGATAAAATTGCAAAGGATTTGCCGTTGCAAATGTCCGTTGCAAATGGATACATTTGCAACGGATGTTCCGTTGCAAATATCCGTTGCAGATGAATAAATATGCAACGGACCAGCCGTTGCAATTGCAACGGAATAGCCGTTGCAAAATGTGTATTTGCAACGGGAGAAATTGCAACGGATTAGCCGTTGCAAATTATTTTGCAACGGATAATCCGTTGCAAACTAAATTTGAATCGACTTAGTTCTAACGGACTGAGGCCGTTGCAAATGCCGTTGCTAATTAATATTAGCAACGGCCTTCTTTGTTATTTGCAACGGATCAGTCCGTTGCAAATGGGCCTGTTTTTTAGTAGTTCTTGATGCTATAGTACGGCGTCGTCCCAGAACTTTGAGTAGCATCGTGATTTCTTTCGTTAGGATGCAGGGTTTTTATGGAAAGAAGGTGTCTATGACCAGAAAGATTCGGGATTTGTGCAGTGGGAAGCTGTTTATGACCAGAAAACAGTTGGACGACGTTACTAATTTGCCACCAAACTCAAGTGTCGAAGGTTGGCTTCAGGATGCTCGGAATTTTGCTTACAAGCTTAAGAGCTCTGTAAATAATGGTCGTTCGTCTAGACATGAATTGTGGCATGTTACACAGTGGGAATCATTCTATACAGAGACGGGGAAAATATATATTGAAAACCCCACTGCTTCGGAGGTGTTTGTGAAAGAATTGTTGGGGGTTGCCAAAGACGACGATTGTGATGAGAAAAGGTGAACGGTAAGATCTGATCGATTTACTTTACTTCTTGTTCTATGATATGATCATAAAACACACACACACACACTGAACTTCAATGGAATTACAGACTGTTTTTATTGAATACTGAATGACTTTTTACTAATCTTGCCCGAAATGCAACCATTTTCAATGACAAACTTGTAGATTGGGATGGAGTTTTTTTTTTTTATCATATTCTCTATTATTTTTCCTCTCGATTTAAAGCCTACGATCGAGACTTCATCTATTTCGTAGAGCAGTGGATAGTTTTTCTTTTTCTGTCTTCCAATGTTCTGCCTTTCTTCTTGTCCTTTTTTTTTTATTTCTTTCCTTTTCTGCTTCATGATTTGTACTCTTCCATCTATTAGCTTAATGGTTTTTTTTTATTATTATAATTGCTAGATTATATTTAATATTTCTTACCGATTTTCAATAGAAATTAACACTTGACAGTACGAAAA
This sequence comes from Salix brachista, assembly GCA_009078335.1. Taxonomy (NCBI): domain Eukaryota; kingdom Viridiplantae; phylum Streptophyta; class Magnoliopsida; order Malpighiales; family Salicaceae; genus Salix; species Salix brachista. The sequence goes on along the minus strand of CM018574.1, from coordinate 14,701,345 downwards.
AGAGAATTATACCCATCATGCGGAGCCTTTTACCCTTTTGTAAATTAAGACATCACGTATTTTATGTCTCTTGTTTTTAATTTTCGAAGAAAATAATGATCCTTATTGCATTTCAAGACAGGATTCGCTTTTTATATATCTTGGCTTGCCGGAATCCTCTCTGATCTCTACCTGTGCTAACATTGAGATGAAAATTGTAATTTTACACTTTGATGTTTCATTTTCCTATATGGACCTGTAGTTTTGAACTTTGATGTTTCAATTTTATTAGGGGATACCAGTAGTCATGGATCGGAGATAATATATATCAACAACAAGCTAGGCAGGGCGTGGCGCAGTCATAAGGGATCGAAGAGAAATTTAAGCTGGGCATGAGGATTTCATATCTTGTTTAAAAACTCTCATTGAATCTTGTATTTTGACCTTATATATCTATATATATATATATATCCCTTTATATATATATATACACACCTAGCATATAGTTTTGATGCAGGAGAATTAATTATGGGCAAGGTGTTTTGTGGGATAAGTTGTCTTGCTGGAAATAAATTGATTTTTCTATAATGAGGTGCCGAATTGAAAAACAGTTTTCGATGTCTAGCTTTTATTCTCTCATGTATATGAATACTTGTGCTCATTTTTGCTAGATTTTTATTAGCTTAATGGTTCTCTAAGTTCATCATCATTTGCTTGTTGGATTTCTAAAGCTTTGCTGATTTTTTAAACACTGCTATGTTTTTTATTTATTTATTTATAATAATCGATATTCTATATAAGAGCTAGCGCCAATTGGATAGCTAGTAAAAGAAAAGTCGTGTTAGAGGTTGCTCTATCATGTGATTTATTTGTTAAGGGTAGAATATTTTCTTTATTCTAGTCTATATATATATATATATATAGTTTCTTTGTATTTAAATTAAGTCATTAATTATTATGGAAATTATTCATTGTAAAACTCTAGCTACTCTTTTATGTTTATATTTCTTTTTATTTTGTTTTGATTATTTAACAGAACTGATGGAAGCATTTGATTAGAAATTCAACAAGGGACAAAAATTTACTAATAAAGCTCCACATACCGTTTTCTTCTCTGAGATTTTCTATGTTTTTTTTATTTTATTTTCTTATCAATATTTACTCTGTAATGTCCATATATAGTGATTTAGAAGATATTCTAGGGTATTATTAATCTAACTTCTGGAAAACTTTTAGGATCAGATGAATAAAGTTTGGATACGTTTGTCTAACAAAAATATATATAATTTTTATCCGAATATCATATCATTTCAAAATTGAAATTAAACTGTTTTTCGAGATTATAGTGTTTTTCTATAGATTTTTTTTCTTTAATTTCTTAGCTCTGTAGGGTTTGTAAGGTATTTTTCAGAATCTTTCGGAACATTATATATTCAGACTTTTATTTTTAAAATTTACCATTTAATAGATAATTGCAACTCATTTATCAACAGGAAGAATTAATAGCAGATAAGGTTCGATAAATAAATGTAGAGCCTGTACCAGCCCATACTTATCGATAAAGTCTCCTTTTCTGAAAGGGACTCTGGTAGGGTTGAGCAATAATTAATCAAGTCCAACACAATACAAATAGATCTTGTTTGATTTATACTGTCTCGCGCGCTTTGTGTTCATCATCCTATATATGGCGTAAGAAACCCTAAGCAATCCCATGAAAAAGAAATATGATTACAATAAGATCCAGGTTGATAAAGGAACAGGAACACCACAAGCTCGACCTACCCGATGAAATTATCCTGACAAAAGTCCAAGATACCGAAACCCTAGTTCGTTGCTCCTCAGCCTCCAGACGCTTTCAAGCAATCGTCTCCAAAATCGACACAGTCTTCCTCTCATATGTACGCAAGGAGAACTCTCAATCATGCACTCAGCCGCACTGCCACATTCCATTAGAAGCAGTCCCTGCCCTCATGAAGGTGTTTTCAAACGTCAAGTTTCTTAAGGTCAAGCTATGCAGTGTCCCGAATATAGCAAGATGTAGAGCAAATCACGCCTCGATGTTTAATGCAAAGATTGACGATGATCAAATTGATGTTCGGCGAAGGGTAGCTATTCAGGTTGGGGTTTTGACGAGGGGATTCATATCAAAATTGATTCCCATGTTTCTTGCCAAATCAAACTATTATTTCCGTATCAGCCGATCGAAACGAAACTGAGTTGTGTCTCGACAAGATATTACTTCATCGTCCTAAGACACTGAGGAGTGTGGTGATTTCATGTGTTAAGGACTCTTATCCATTCAGAGGAAAGGTTTTTATGACCAGAGTTCAGCTGGCTAATCTGGTACTGTTAGATCAGCTGAGCAAGTCGAGCCACCAGCATGGTCAGGGTTGGCTTGAAGAACCCAAGAATGCTGCTTATTGGCTTAAGAACCAGCACAACGTTCGGGAGGGAGAGACTTTGTGGCATATAGTTTATGAATCAGAATCATTACATCAGTTGACAGCAGAGAGGGACCTGAAAGAGTTAATGGGTGATTTTGATTAGGGTTTATGTTGGAAGCAGTGACAACACAGGGCACTGTTTTGTAATTGAGTGTTGAATTGGTAGATTCTTAATGGAGTGTGAATTTCTTAGACATTTCCAAGGCATGTCTAATAGAATTTATCAAGATGATACATTAATTATCATGTTAACATATCTGTTGGTTTTCAAACGAGTATGATTTTAAAATATTATCAAAAAAGATTTTTAAAAAAGGTTAAGATCAGCATTGAAATTTCTTTGAGATATGGTAGAGAAATTATTGCTTAATTCACCTCTCAACTATAGATAGATTATAAATGACTTGTATCTTGTAACCAACCGTAATCCAAGCTTTTTTCGAACCGAACTGAACCTTAAATGATATCTTTGGTTTTTCCACTGACCTGAACCGAAACTCCGTTAATACATTGATCTATCAAACTAAGTTAGGTTTTATAACAATGTTGCGGACTTTTGCTATATTTAGACTTACTATAATCACAAAATAATATATCTTTTTTTGTGAATAAACAAGGAGAGAGTGATTATTGAATCATCATGCATTCCTCCTCCTCAAGGATAATTGGTCGTAACTAGAAATTACTTTCCCTCGGACTTGGCTATGCATGCCAAATCATGAACTGGCTTATAACAAAAGGATATCCTTCGCCAGATTGCGATAGAATATGTCCCGGAATATCTCACTATAATTAGAAATTTAACGGGACACAGCAAATTGCAACACAGGAGCGAAAAGAATAGACATGGAGCCTCGAGATTTTTCAGGATATTAATTGTCATTGGTTGTTCGTCTCTGTCTGCTAAACCCGTCACAGAGATGGCCATATAATGTAACAGGTCTGAACGATTTGATTTAAATTGGAAACCAAAAGAGATGTCATAGACAAACATCAGCAAGAAATATTACTCTCCTAATTAAAGTCATTATGGCTTCTTACAAAGTTATTCTATCTCCTGTTCATATTGTTTTAAGCTGCTTTGTAGCTCTACTTTTGTCCCCAGTGAGCGCAAATCATGGATTTGAAACACAAGAACTTAAGATTTGCGGGTTTCAAGCGATATACAATATTGGTGATTCATTATCAAACACTGGAAACAATATCAGAATAAATTCTAGTGCAGCAGAAAGTCACCTTCCTGATGGAACAGCTGTTAGATCCCGGGTTCCACTTGACTACATTGGTAAGAAAACTTTTTTTATTGCTTATGTTCTTTCTTGCATGTTTCAAGCATGGTTATAGGAACAAAAATAGTTCATGAAATATATATAGGTTGGCCCGGATTTTGATTTTCTTAAGACCAAACTGACTTTGTAAGAACAAAAATAGTTTAATATGAAACCTTGCCCGACCGAATTCCGAGATGGCAGGTCATCGATCGGGTTATTCTATCGAGTCATGAGCTCAAAATGGTTCTGGTGATCAGCAAGAACATGATTGTTAATTATACCTTTTCCCGTTTGATAATCTTCTACCAGGTTAAGTACTGCCACACCTCGATCTCTCTTATGATCTAATAATGCCTCTCTTTTTTGAAAACAAACTGACTACATGGCTATGTCGCTAAACTGTGTATGCTTCTTCATTTTGCAGTCAAGTCGGCCGGTTTTTCATCCATCAAAGCTTATTTGAATACAAATGAAACAGACTCTCACAGTGGAGCGAGTGAATTTTGCATTTTCTGGTGCTACAACTTTGCCAGCAAAGGTTCTTGTGCCTAAACTGAACGTGGATGCTGGAGTTATCGTCAATTCTCTCGACACGCAACTTCAATGGTTCGACACATATTTAAAAGGATTCTGTCAAGAAACTAAAGGTTATTGTTTTCTCCTTTAGCATGGAGCGATTCTTCTCATAGTGCCAAGCAATGATTCTTGTTTTATCATAACATAAACTTGTCATTAATCTAAATAATTAATATTTAACTAACATTGATTGTTTATGCATGTCTAGCAGATTGTAAGGGAAAACTCAAGTCATCGCTCTTTATAATGGGAGAGATTGGAGCTAATGACTATAACATGGCATTTCACATAGCCGGTAAAACAATTGAGGAGGTGAAGAGGACGGGGATAGTATCTGAAAACGTAAAAAGCATTAAGAAAGCCATTGAAGTAATTAAGTCACGGCTGTCAAGGAATCATCTCACCTAAAAATTTAAGTTTTGATGAAACTCTAGAATATGATTTATATTATTCTCTAACACACTCTCAAGTGAAAGCTCTTTTGAGCTTGAAACTTGCACAGACTCATATTACCTTGTGCTTGATTTTTATCAAATAGAATGGGGATAGTGAGATTCGAACTCATGACCGCTGGGTCAATAAGGTTCTGACACCATATCAATGAACCATCTCACCTAAAAACTTAAGCATTTAGGTGAAACCCCATAATATAATTTATATTATTTTATAACAAGAGCACTAGCTAGTAAATCTAGTATTTCCATATCCGTAACAATTTGTTAATTTCTTAGCTAGATTTTTACCAAACTAACGTGATCATATCTAATTCTTCAATTAATCACAGAAAGTCATTCATTATGGCTGTACTCGAGTTCTTGTCCCTGGAATCTACCGGGTAGGTTGTGCACCAGGCTACGTTAGCAAGTTCGCAGCATCTCACACACTAGACAGATATGGCTGTGTGAAGGAATTCAATGATTTTTTCAACCATCACAATGATCTTCTCCGAGCAGACCTTGAGAAACTGAGAAAGAAATACCCTGGAGTGTCTATAGTTTATGGTGATTATTACAATGCAATGCAATATGTCATGGACAATTACAAGAAATTTGGTGGGTATTTTTGAAATCCATTTTCAAAACTGCATAGAAATGGAAATAGATCGAGAGAAACTAACATTTTTAATCGATCATTTGTTACTGCACAGGATTTGAATATACAACTCAAGGTTGCTACGTCGATCAAGGCAAGCCACCTTGCTCAGACCGTCAGAAGCATATGTTCTGGGATGTATATCACTCGGCCGAGAACTCAAATAAGTATATGGCAAGTTGGATTGTTGAAGACATCGTCTCCAAGTTTGGATGCAAGTGATCGATGAAGTTTCAAGATCCACAGAGAAAATTCTTAGTGGGTAACTCATGTTGTGTTTCAAATTTATTTATTCGATCTGTTTTCCTACGAGAATGAGCTGAGCCACAATTAATGTACGTTAACTAATATCAATTTCTAATTACTTTACTACCACTACTACTCTCTCTCTCTCTCTCTCTACATACATACATACATACATGTACATACATTCTCTGACAAACATTTTTTTTATGACATAAAGTAGATCTTTATTAATATTAATTATTCGGTCAAGAATCTAGTTGGTTAATATAAAACTATTTTTAAAATAATAGTTCGTTTGTTTTAGTATCAAAATCTTAATGATAAAATCTCATTATGTACTATTTTAAAATAGTATATAAAAATTGGATTATTTACTATTTTTCCTTTTTATTTTTGTTCGATTTTGATCTAATTGATTTTGATTTGATTTCAATAGCCCTAATGGATGGGTCTATTAGCATATTATAGTTAACGATGAATATAATTGAAGTTACTTTTCAAAATATTTTTTATTTGAAAATATATTAAAATGATATTTTTTATTTTAAAAAAATTACTTTTTATATCAACATATAAAATAATTTAAAAACATCTAAAAAATATTAATTTAAAATAATAATAAAAAAATATAAGGCATTTTAACATTGACAAACAGGCAAATCCGAGAAGGAACTTGAGAGAATTATAAAAATCAAGTATAAACATGTAAGAACATTAAAAAGAGGTAGAGAGATGGAGGAGAAAGAAAATCTTATGGAGGCCTATAAAGGGGTTTCCTCTTCTCCACAATTGTTATGTTCTAGCAGAGCTGCACCGAGTTGTTTCAAGTCCTCCTTCTAGTATTTCAACATGGTTCCATCTCTTTTCTTTCTTGAATTGTGTGCAATGTATGCGTAAAGATAATCAGTCAAAATTCCTATTATGATCTTCAACAGTGAATTGGTCCGATCTTTCATTTGTTTGCTAATTCCCAATCTCTTGGGACATAGATATGATACATGATATTGGATGGAGAGATATTTAAGGAAGATGAACATGAAGAAATGGGGTAGAACAATCACCTTGAGATACATAATTCACTTCTTAGATCTTAGTTATTAAATCACATCTTAAATGGCTTGAATGTATTAAAATTAAAAGAAAAAAAATATGGGTGTTAATCTATGAAAATCTATGAATAACTTAACATAGTTAGGAGCATTAATCCAAAAAAAAAAAAAACATATCCATCCAAATGACCAATAATTCAGAGTTGTTTGTATTATATATATATTTTCAAAGTTGTTACTGGTGGAAAAAGTCATCTGGACACCAATTACAGAAAAATCATACCCCATAGCATGAAATTGTTTAGTTTACAAGTAATAACAATGTCTCATGAAGTTGTAGAAACTAGGGAAGAAAGGTTATACAACCTAATCATCTGCTGAACATCAAAACCAGGTTTCTTCCTAGTCTGTTCCTTCATACTACAAAGGTATAGGAATCCAGTCTTTGTTGGAACAGTGATATCCCTAGGCCTGTTTACAAGGTTGCACGAAAAGTTTAGAAGACTTGTCTACTGGGAAGGGAAACAAAATTCTTAAATTTTCATCTGATGTTTATATATATATATATAAAAAAAAATGTAAACCATAGAAAGAGAGTTTTCTTACTTACGCCAAGAGTTCTGCAACTTATTCGGACAGTAGTTCAGCATTTGTTTTTTCAAAATGCATAACATAGCCAAGTGTTTCCTGCCTTGTCCAACATGAGGCAGGTTACCTGAAAGTGATTTAATAAGAGGAAATCATGTACCAACTAGAACTAAGTTTCCAAGTTCTCATAAAAATATTTAAAGCTTTCAGGAGTCCATTACCAGAATTAGCACCACAAAGTTGAACAATACACGGCTGCTTCACTGCTCCATATTACTATAAAAACAAACTCCGATGCTGAACTGCTCCGCATTACTGTAAAAACAAACTCCGATGCTGACAGTGCATCCTCTATAAGAACAAGGGCAGTCTGAAACCAGTAAACCATCAAATTTTGCAGTGACAAGCTTCTCATTGTCTCAGTGTTCCTGAACATCTGAAATCATAAAGCAAGAAGGGAACTCCGCAAGCTACTGAAGCAACCGAGCCAGTGTGGAAGACATGCAACCCTTTTACTCTGGTAACTCCCCAAATCAGCTACAAATGGTGCCAAAAGCAATTACCTTTATAAATATAGGAACTTTTGGAAAAGTAGAGTACGTTGATAATTGTCCTTGATCTGATGGTGTTCTAGACCCACACCAGCAACCCTCTATAGGTTTTCCTTTCCATGCAAAATAACAGAAGCAAGCAGACAGCATCTTCTATAAAGAGGCTTCCCTATGAGCAGAGACTACTGCATCCCATTCAACTCCTTTTGAGTTGACCTCACCATTTCTAAAGCTGAAATTAGAGCAATCACGAGTCCCACAACAACAATATACACCAAATTCAGATTCCACTCCATAGTGACAGTAACCTAGCACAAGAAATAAATGTTATTCATACTTTTGGATCAATACTGGTCCAAATCTCTAAGATCTACCCCTGGAATTGATCAATCAATCAAAAACTCTTGGATATTAACCATATTAAGTTCTACTCAAATACTTCCCCTTCTTTCACATTGTCTATTAGTACTACTCAGTTTCCTTCTAGCATCACATTGTAAAATTTCCTGTCCATTGTAGACTTGGATGCAGTTTACAATGAGACTTTGGCGAATCAACAGGCAAGCATCAACATAAAGAAGATATAAATTAGAAACTTGACCAACCAGTTAGGTTACTGACTACTAACCATCAAATGCTCCCAGAATTGAAGTTCTTTGACATTAATCTTTTGAATTACAAAATCGAACATTTTTCCTATACTTGACAATAAATGCACACGGTAATAAAGCCAAAATGGGATGAGCAAGAACTGTTTGGTTGAGAGAATTGGTGCCACTGCAGGCATTTCACAGACTGCTTGATGATGAATAGAAGGCATGCTTGAGATTTGAACCAACCTATCGAGTATTGTAAAAGCATGCATGTCCAAGTGAGACCTTGACTCCAGCTTCACCATTCCGCTGAGTCTAGTTCATCACAATGCTCACACTAATGGGCATCGGAATCTTATCCTACAACACATGATCCATAATCCACTGGTGTGACTGCAAACAATTATTTTGTATGTTAGGAATGAATGATATTTGCATGTACATGAACTGCAAATTAAACTCATGTGCTATTAGTAAATGCTATACTAGGTTGCAATCCAATCAAACACATGCAGTAAATACCTACTCAGCTTGCCAGAAGTGTGCTACCCATTGCTTTCAATTTTGACTCTAGACCAAAGAACTTGAGTCCTGCCAATAGCAAGTCAGCTGTCTTCTTCTTCATGTGTTCCATGAATATTTCATCGTACACAATTGTCTTCGCTTCAGTCAAAACTTTACGTTGTCTCAAATCTGTGAACACCTTTCTTGCCTCTTCAATTGTCCCATGCTTGCACATACCAGAGATGATAGCAGAATATATAACTTCATTGGGAGTACAACCCTCCTGCATCATCTCATTTAGCACATCGATCACCTTTTCAGCACCACCTGTTTTACACGCATGAAGAATCGTGAGAGTGTACTTGAACTCCATGGGCCCACTTTCAACACTGGCTAAGCAGTCACGAACAAGCATCATAGCTGCATCAATCTCCCCATTATCACAAAGCCCTTTAGCAAGAGAACAATAGGCAGCAACAGAAGGGACACATAACATCTCAACTATTTTGTTATGACTAACACAAGCCTCTTGGATGTTTCCGTCTTCTACAAAACATATAATTGCAATGCTATAAGTCGTTGAGTCTGGTTTATTTAAGTCCTCCATTTCACCAAAAAGTGATAATGCCCTTTTCATCTCTCCAATCTTAAGAAGAGCCTCCATAAGTATATTGTAGATAGGCACACTACTATAACCTTTTACTTTCAAGTCTTCAAACACTTCCAAGGCCATCATAGTTCTTTCCGGCCTCCCAGCCACATACGAGAAGAATTTGGAGAGATCATCTAAGACAGAAAATCCAAACTTCTCCATTTGCTTAAGAAGCTTGCAAAAATCATCCATCTTTTTCATCTCTGCATAAGACATCAGCAAAGGATTCACAGTCTTAAAATCCCGTTCAAGACCCTCCTGAACTATAACCTGAAAAAGCTTATGAGCCTTATCAACCCTCTTAACATTACAAAAACCTTCAATAAGTGAGTTATAAATTCTCAGATCAGCCCTATACCCGGAATCCACCAAATCCTTCAATAAATCACAAGCCAAACCAATCTTTCCATCCGCCACAAATGCCTCAACCAAAATCCCATAAATTCCTCTATCGATCAATATCCCCCTCCCCTTCATCTCCTTGAACACCTCATACCCTTTATCCACCCTCCCTCCTTCGCACAATGCCGTAACCAAAGTCACATATGCCATCACATCCGGCTTCACCCCATCCCTCTTCATCTCCTCCCAAACCCTCAAACAAGCATCCAAATTCCCTTCTCCTGCCAACGCTCTAACCATTGCTGTATATGCAAAAACATCAGGTTTACACAAATTCTCCCTCATTCTCCCTAAAAACTCCATCATTTCCTCTATCCTCCCTGCCTTACACAACCCTTTTATCAGAATCATATAAGTAACACTCTCTTCCACCAGTCCATCCCTCCTAAAATCCTCATAAACTGATAATGCCAAATCCAAATGCCCCGTCTTAATCAATGAATCCATTATCCTATTATACAGAAAAACACGCGGTTTAACCCCAAATTTCACCATCTTTTGATACACATAGTAAACTCTAAGTCCCCTGTTCGCATCAGAATGCATTCTGATCAAAATTTCAAACTGTTTTTCCGTCGGTGGCTTCCCTTGTGCTTCCATTAATTCAGGCAACTGATCAGCAGCTCTAAAAAGCTTGCTCCTGTTCAAATTATAAGCAAAAGCATTATAACTGGCAAAAGTATGCTTAAACCCCTTCTGTTTACCTGCCCAGTGAAAGAACTTTGTCGCTAACTGAGGGTTGTTTTCGACCTTCAACACTTCGGCAACCAGGTCCGGTGTCACCCTCCGGAGTTTGCAGAGCTCTGTCACAACTTCTGGACCCCACTGGTTCCGGTTCTTGCGAAATGCGTCGAGGATGAATCTGGAAATGGGAGAGAGGCGTTGGGAGAGGGCGAGGGAGTGTCGTGATCGTGGAGACTGGGGTTTGGACGGTTGTTGTTGGTGGGGAAGGTTTTCCTGTGGGTCCCATTTGTGGAGGTCGAATGGCTTGAAAGGGGCGATGGGGGGATTTGGAGGTTGTGGTCTGATGGTTTGACGGTTTGTGAAGAGGCCACCGCGGACTACAGGGCGGTTTTGAGAGGGCTTACGGTGGCCGTAGAAGAAGTAGGGTTTAAGGGGTTTTGATGGTGGCGGAAGTGGCGGTTGGGGTGGCATTTTTAAAAAAAAAATCAAGGTTTGTTTGGCAGTTTCAGGTGCGGCACCAAAGCTGGACGGTAGGAGTATGGTAAGAAGAACATGAATGGGCCTATTTGGGCCGGCAATAAATCCTATAATAGTCCACAAATAAAACAAATTCTAGCCTGGTATTTGTGTACACAGTCCCATTTTAATGTTGTCTTTTTTATTTAAAATTATATAGAAATATAAAATGTTTTTTTTTTTTTTGTCATAATATCAATCAAGAAAGAATGTACGGTAAATTCGCACGATACTTTTAGTCCTTTAAAATTTATACTCCTTGACTCACGAATATCTATCATTCTTAATTTGCTTTTTTATAACTTTTTCTTTTTATTCAAAACTTCACATCTTACCTATCAAAGAACTAAATTGAATTGAAATGGATATCAATTTAGCATTGTTTTATTATTATTATTATTATGTTGGAATTATGTTTAAATATATTTAAATAAAAATTTATCAATATTTTTTATAATATTATTAATATACTAATATAAAAAATATAAAAATATTTATTTTAACATAGATAGATAGATAGATAGATAGATATAGATATAAACATTTTTAAAAATGTTTACACCAAGATGTTAAACACGCTAATTTAATGAATCATAGTTTTTAGTGATTAATTGATAAAAATAAATCTAATCAAAATTCAATAGGATTAATATGAAATCTAATTATTATTTTAAAAAACAGAAATAATGTTATTTTAATAACAATAATTAATCAAAACAAATAAAAAAATCCATGTTATTCATAAACCATCTCAAAACTAAAGGGATGTTTGAAAAACATTCCAAAAATGATTTTTTTTGTTTTAATTAAAAAATATAGTGTTATCTCCTTTTTAATATATTAATTTTAAAAATATTATTTTAAAAATAAATAAAAAAATATTATTTTAATACTAATATAAAAAAAAAACAATTTAAAAAACAACAATATTAACACTGTCAAACGACCTCTAATATTTTAGATGCTTGTTTTCAAGTCATCCCCTTTTTAGTCTAGTTTTGTGGTCGCTCTCTGCTCCAAACTTATCGATACTGATCTCTCCCCTCGAAACCCTAGTCTTCGAGTTCACAGACAGATTGATCACTCCATTATCTCTAGTTCTGATTCTCTAGAAATTCCTGAAGAGGTGAGATCGATGTATCATAAAGGCTGCACCTTTTCAGCTGTCACTCTCTATCTCAGGTTAGGGTATGCATTTTGTGTTCAACTTAGAGTTTCAATTTTTCAATCTTTTCGGTATTTTATTCTTCTCTGTTGATTGGTGAGGTCTGTCAATTGAGTTTAGTCTCTTCTCTTAATTTGAAAAGTAATTCAGATACGTAATGGGGTATTGATGATTAGATCTTAAATATGATTAATATTGTAGAATAAACAGTCAATAATGCTCTGATGTTCATTGTTTGAGCCTGGAATTTGTTTTGCAGGAGAGGTTATTGAAGCCTTGCCAACGATATCTAGTTTTGATTAAAACAGTATCCTCTTTAATTTTAGTAGAAACCTACTGATTCCCATCTTCTGAAAAGATATGTCAGCATCCAAATTGACCAAGAAACGCTGTATTTTGGATGCCTCGGACAGATTCATCCAGTTACCGGATGAGTTGATCATAACCATCTTGAAGAAAACTGGAGACCCCAAAACCCTTATTCGTTGCTGCTTAGTATGCAAGCTCTTGCAATCCCTTGTCTCCAAAGTGGATGCAGTCTCTCTTAGATTCTCATATCCAGGAGAGGCAGGTGAATACCTCCCTTGCTGGAAATCACACTACCACATTCCGCTATCAGCTATCCCCGCCATTATGAAAGTGTTTGCTTCTATTAAATCTCTTAAAATCAAGCTCTGCCTTTGCCCTTCACTACTCAATCGCTATATAGTGCATCGTGGACATGCCGTCAGGTACAAGCTGAAGGCAGAGGATATGAACGATAAAATGCACACTCATCTCTGCATTGCTATTGAAGTTGGATTGTTGTCAAGTGATAATAAGGGGATGTTATACCATAAACGGGACTGGTTCAATATTGAAAGGGTCAAGAATCCTCTGATGATGTCCTTTTTTCTTGTAATACTAAGTCATCGGCCTGAAACACTGAGTAGTGTGGTGATTCTGAGTACTGGGATAGAGAGGCATAGTTTGAAACATAAGGTGCGGTATAGAACAGAAGAAGGGAAGGTGTTTATGGAATCTGAACAGCTGACCAGGTTTTTTACTTTAATCTCGAATACAAAAGTAAACAAGAGCTGGCTTAAGAATCCGCAGAATCTTGTTTGTTGGATTAAAAAGGATGAGCAAAATAATCATCGAGTTAGAGAGATGCTGTGGCTTGTTCATAAATGGGAAGGAGAGAGATGCAATGTGAAGAAATCAATTATAAAGGAGAGAGATGTGCAGGAGCTTCTGGGTGCTTTCGATGAGGAAGTCAACAATGATGAGAAACAATGAAGTTTCAGGCCTTTTCTGACAGTAGTAAGATTATCACAACTTAAGCTCTAGGTTTGGGTTCTGTCTAAAGTTAGCAAATACTCTATGCTTTAGTTAAATGGTATATCCTTAATAGTTACCGTGTGGATTTTTTTTTCTTAATGGCAAATATAAGCATGGTTTATTTTTTCCTTCAAGTTCAAGCATGGAAGTGTGATAAATTGAAAAGGGGTGAAAGATAGCAGTTTACAGCATGAATAGCATCCTGTTGAGCATTGCATTCACGATCAACTTCCCCGTCAATTTGCCTCAAAATTTGCATAGCTGAACAGCACAAAGATAATCAGATGTACTGTTCGTGGTAGAGGAAAACTGACATGGCTGATGGAGGCTTTGGGTGCGTTTTAAGGCGGGAACATTAACTTTGTACTCTGATTCAACAACAGTCCACTTAGTGCTTATAAACCATCTTGTTTGCCGAAGGCTAGATCATAATAAATCGTTTCACGGACACCATATTTTACAGCCCTGCAGTTGCAGCAAAAACAGGGGAATCAAATATATTTTTGCCTATAATGATCCCGTGTTTGAGCTTTCTTTATCACTCGTATTTGTTTCCTATAATTTCCACATTGGTGCCTCCACTAGATCATCATCTTCAATAGATTTCTAATATCTTCCTCTGTATTAGATTAGCTTATATTTCACGAGGCTTTTAGATAAAAGAAAAAAAAGAAGAAGAAAAAGGATTCATATAGGTTTAATTTCTTAATAAGTTTCCAATAATATGTTTACAAATTTGTTTAGATTAGAAAGTAGCAATACAAACAGCACAGATTATTTTTGGCAGCCCGAATAGAAGGTTGTCCCCACTAAGCTTGGCTCTCTATCAACCAAGTTTAGTGTAGCTGAGATTTCTTTAATTTGTCCTATCCCTGAGTCTGTTTCAATTAGAAAAGTGTGTTATAGTTGTCAAATCAAAAGACGAAGTTGCAAAGATTTATTAAGGATCATAGATAAGTTCCTTGAAGAATTAAAGACAAGTTCTTGGAAAACTAAAACATGATCATGATGCAAAACTCTGTATATTAAGAACATGTATGAACAATTATACAAAAAGCTAAACCAAAACACGATATCACTGTGCAAATTCTACTGTGCACACACACTCAGAAACACTATTCATGTGCACTTCGTCACGGTGAATCGCGGGTGTACATCTTCCTTTTTTTCTTTTTTTTTTCAATTTTCAACAGTGTATGCGCGAAAATAGCCCCCGAAAAAGACAAAAAACGCCGTCTTTTTCGGGGGCTGGACGGTCATTGACCGTTCCGGCCCGGTCCGGCCGACCGATTTTTTTAATTTTTTTAATAGTATATTGAACAGTGAATCGACGGTTTAGCCCCCCAATAACGACAAAACCAAGCCCTGCGGCTCAGGGGCGTTGCGGTAATTGTCCCATTTTTTCTTTTCTTTTTTCGCCGCATTCTGCTGGCGCGTCCGGAGACGCGCCGTTCGCTTTGACGCTCACGCGTTATTCGAAAGGCGCGTGCGGCGTCATACGTCGTCAGAAAACGCCCAACCGGCGTCTAGAATGATTTTCAGGCATGTTCTCTTCCACATGAGGCGGCGCGTGTTTCACTATGGTGTCCGGAGACGTGTCAATGGTCGTTTGAATTTCCCCCCCAATTTCTCTCTCCTGCCTGCGCAACATGACGTCAGCTAAGCTGTTTTTTGTCAAAGTTCATTTCAGTCCCTGAACGTTTTAATTTGTTTTTCTTGCCCTTATGTCTATTAAATGGGTTTTGTTTGTTTCAATTTCGTCCTTCAATTGAAATTGATTATATCTTGAAGTTGCAAATCGGTCCTCATGCTTTTAATTTTTCGAATTGGGCCGGAATGCTATATAATTTCGGTTTCAAAGTTTTGATTGATTTCAATTTCATCCTTCCATGCAAATTTATTATAAATCCTTAATATTTTAGGTATCAAAAGTTTGATTTCTTTCAATTTTATCCTTCTATGCAAGTTAATTATGAATTTCACTTTCATTTCAGTCCTAGTTCTTTTAATTAATTATGTCAAATTAATTATATTTTGTATATTTATGTCAAATTAAATATATGTAAAACTAATTATATGTTTGAATATTTATTGAATATTATCGCCTAAAAATAAATTGGCAGAGAGGAAAAATGACCTAGGATTTTTTGAAAGGCAGAAATTCATATCATATTTTCTTAAATATATTGAATATAATAATATGATTATTAAATCTTATATAAAACAAAATTGGCCTCAAAATTTAATTTTGTGCTCTTTTATTTAAGTTTATTTCTTTACAAGGATTTCCAATGTTTTCATTATTAATATTTTAGATATAATATTACTGCAAAAAAAAAATATCTCAAAAAAAAAATTGACAAATTTACCTGCATTATCTACAAGTCAAATTAAAAAATATACAAGTCACTTCCCGTTTCCATTAGACTGTTCTTTTTAGACGGCAAATAAATAATTATAACACAAAAAAAAATTAAATTTATGTTTGAAAAACAAATTATAATATATTTTATTTCTAATATGTCTGATATTTGTTGAATATTATCGCCTAAAAATATATTAAGAGAGAGGGAAAATGACTTTGGATTTTTTGATGGACAAAAATTCATATCAGTATTCTTAAATATAATTACATTAACTAAATATTGAAATAATTAAATACAATACATATACAAGCAATTAATTTTCTACATAGAGAAAAAAAACCCGCCGCATCGCCAATTATTTAGTTAATTATAGATAATAAGAGTAAATATTTTTTCTCAGGTTGCTGGAATTCAAGTCCCCCTGCCACCGAAAATGATTTTTGAGTAAAGAACAGTGTTTCCTATTGTTCATAAGTGTTTCACATGTTTTTTTTCCAATCATTTCTTCGATAACTGGGGTGTTCGGGTCAGCTTATGCACATCACAATAAATATCATAACTTAATTTTTTTTTTACAATTTTCACTGTTTATTAATATTTGAAAATGTTTTTTCCTCTTCTTTTTTTCAGGCTTTTTTTTTTTATATACTCACGGTGTCCGGGTCAGTTTACACGCACCACAATTTTTTCCTCACATATATTTTTTATAACCGAGGTAGATTACACGTGTCACGAATAATCCTTTGACATGGTTTTTTTTTTTCAACTCATAATTTTTTTTTTTAACTAGAATGTCCAAGCTAGCTTACGTGCACTATCACTATTATTTTGTACATAGCCAATGGAGATGACAATTTCAAACAGTGATAAACAGTTATTTGAAATGTGGTTTTCGTTTTTCATTACTATTTAAAAATATTGATTGAACTATGATTCTGGATAAATATGACAGGAGTGTTTGATAATGCGTTTGAAAATCGCTTTTGAACAAATTTTATTTTTTTTCAATTTTAAATTAAAAAAAATGTTTCTACATGATTTTGATGTGCTAATGTCAAAAATAATTTTTTAAAAATTAAAAAAAAAATGTTAAAAATTAATTATTTTTCTATATATAAAAAAGCTCAGCGCAACGCGCGGGCAAATCAGCTAGTATAGATTACATGGTGGAGGGGAAAATGGTGTAAGAAAATGTTAGCTTTTAAATGGAATTTGTTTCACCTAATTTGGAGTTATACAACTCCAGTTACGAAGATGAAATTGAGTAGGGGTCTAAACTATATTTTTTGCATTTTTTTTTTATGATATTGTGATGAGTGATTTGAATGAAAGAATAGTAGAAATAAACCTTTCTTTTCATCAAGGAAGTATTAACCTTGTGTCTTAGCTTTCTAAAAGCCAAGTCCCACTTGAAATTAAGTCCTATAAATTTGAGTATGATGGAAACACTAAACATTATACATCATGATGAAATTGCATTTGGGAGTAAACAACCCTTGTCTTGTTGAGAAATTATCCTTGATGTGAAATCTTGAATGAGCATGGCTTTTCATCCTTGGACATATGAAAGTTTGAATGAGCGGTCTAGGCATGAGAAGATTTGTTAGAGGCATATATATTGGAGTTTAGGGAAGGACCCTTAGACATAACCTTTTAACTTTTTCAAATTTAAGCATGGTCATTTTATTTTCAAAATTTTATTCTAACTTTTGTCAAATTGTTAGAATTTTATTACAACCACTAAAATCATTGTGACAAATAAAGATTTATGTCGACTCTTGCAACATGTATCTTAGAGTTTGGCTTCTATTGCTAAATTTCATGGATTCACATTTGAAGATGAACCTAACAACATGGACTAGAGGTGTCATGACACTCCAAATATTAGATTTAGTGTTTATACCTTGTACAGTTATTAAATTCTAGTGCCTGTTTGGCACTACAATCAAACAAGTGTTTGGCCAAAATTTTTTTTTTTTCATTTTAAATGAATTTTTTTGGTGTTTTTAGATCATTTTGATGTGCTGATGTCAAAAATAATTTTTAAAAAATAAAAAAATATATCATTTTGATGTATTTCTATACAAAAAATACTTTCAAAAGCAACCACAACCGCCTTCTCAAACAGGCCCTTGGTTATCTCTCAACCTCTCCAGCAAAAAAACACAATATTATCCAATTTTGAAATGAAACCACAATTAAAAAAAAATTGTTACATAAAAGAAATCTAATAAAAAAAACTTTGAGCTGAAACATTTATAAAATAAAACAAAATAAATGTTAATTTATAAACTATCAAATATAAAAATAAATAAAGTATAAAATATCAAATTTATAAAATAAATGTTGATTTTTTAGGTTTTACAATCCACTTTTATATGTAATATCCATATTATCCAATTTTAATTTTAATGGGCCATGTCAAGATACTACAAATATTACACAAAAAAATTCTTAAAAACACCTTCTTTTTTTTCCCTCCAAAATCTCTAAAATTCCGAGAAACCTCGATTACGGCACCGTATCAATTAAAACAGCAAACCCATGCTCTTTTATTTTTCCTTAGAACCCAAAATAACAAACCTAACCCTAACCTAAAATCAACCCATCACAAAAAACAGTCTCCCCTCCTCCTCCCCATGTTACCTTGCATAAGCTTCCTCTTCTTCCATAACCAAAGAGAGAGTTCCATCATTAAATGCTCTCTCTCTCTGAGTCCTTCAAAGTTTGCATCTTTTTCATGTCTTCAATCAACCACCTCCTTTTCTCTTGCTCACTCTGGACCTGGTCTCAAACCCTTCTAACTCTTATCATAAGGCCTGTCGTTTTTGCTGCTTCTTTAGCCTTCATAGTCAAGAAAGGAGACAAATTTAACCCTGATTATACCTCAAAGTTGGTTTTTCCGCTCTTTCTAGGTTCTCAAGTTCTGGTTTCTGCATAACATGAGCGATTCTAAGGTGGGTTTTTTTCTCCTTTTGTTTTTCAATGTCTTTGAGTGATTAAAGTCTTGATTTTTTTGAGGTTTTTGAACGTGGATTTGTCTTGAATGAGGTTATAAGAGATAACTTTTTTGATGGGTTCGGCTTCGTTAGTTAAATTTGGAACTTTAATGTGGTTATGTGTTGTAAGTTTGGTATCGAGAGAAATTGGTGTATGCCCAGATGCATTTATGATTGTTTTGCTTAAGTTTCTTTGCTTGTTTATTTTTTGTTGTGATCTGTGGTGGTAACTTGTGGCATACTACTGCAGAAGGTACTGCTATTTGGTTCATTCACTGAAGATGAAACGAAATCGTTGCTAGGAAAGCAATCACCTGGAAAAGTTAAAAAGCCGGTAGAGAAGACAGAACTGCGATTTGGGTCTTTGAATTTTGGAACTGGAATTACTTTCGGTAATTTTGATACCACATTGAATACGCAATTGGATTCTGCTAATGGAAATGTTACTTTTCATTCTAAGAGTTCAGTCAAGAGGGAAAAAGATGTTAAGGTTTCCAATAAAGGTGATGGGGTGTTAGGAAGTCCGCGAGAAAATGGAAGTATAGGCAATTCGAGCCATGGTTCTTTACCTAATAATGGTGTGGATGTATTGAAAACTGAGAGCATCGACGTGACTTCTTTGCACTTGTCTGAGAAGGAAGATGGTCCCGCAAGTCCATTGCAAAATTCAACTTATCATGTCCCTGATAATGAAGACATTATGGATGGGGATCAAGATGGGACTAGCAATAATTCATCAATACATGTGAGAAAAAAGGATGTGTGGAAAGCAACTGATGGGCCTCTTCCTGCTGTTAAGAGTTTGCTACCCCGTGGCCTGATTAACACAGGGAATCTTTGCTTTCTTAATGCGACCCTGCAGGCGCTCTTATCCTGTTCCCCTTTTGTGGAGCTATTGCAGGAGCTTAGAATCCGTGACATCCCTAAGGTTTGTCATTTTAATTCCTTCCTATCCTTTTCTTTTGATTCTTTGTGGTTTTAGCGGACCTGGTTATCATAACAATGCATAAGACCACTAGCAATAGAAAATATTCTGTCTTTTTTTGTTGTACCGATACTACAGCTCCTTGTAAGGCTTGCGGGAAAACCAGTTTCCTGATTAATTGTTCTTTGCTGTTCAAGAATAGTTTGTTTCTGTAATTTTGTAACTGTTCCAAAATCTTATAAGTTGAACTAATCAAAATGAAATAAGTTCTGTAAAAAACTCCACATGCTTATGACAGCTGTGCTTTTGTTGAACTATGATCTGCTAGGTTGGTTTTCCTACATTGACTGCATTTGCAGAGTTCATCTCTGACTTTGATATGCCAACCAGTTCAAACTTGAAAAAAGATGCTGTTGAGACTGGTCGGCCTTTTCGTCCTGCCATGTTTGAATCTGTTCTTAAGAATTTCACCCCAGATGTGCCAAATAGCATATCAGGACGGCCAAGGTTTGTGCATTCACTGTTCTTGCAACTTTTCTAAATTATATTCATTTAGTATATCCTTCTGAACTTACCAAGTTTTCCTGGTGGAAAATTGGAATGATAGTAAATTATGACTTTAGGATATAATGGTTTTGAATGCCTTTTAATTTTCAATTTTCCCAGGAAGTCATAGAATAAAGATAGGGATTGTGTTACGTTATGTGTTTGAAGGAACTGCATGCAGTTTATGTAATGTTGGTTGTGTGCCTTTTATCCTCTAAGTAGGACTTTCTTCAGTTCAATACCTCCTATATTCTTTCTCTGCTTCCATAACCCTTTGCTATTGATTTGTCGCTTGGTAATCTATATAAAAATGATTGAGTTTATAGAGAGTGGACAGAAAGAATTTCATTTTGTAGAATTCCTTAAGACAGTTTAATTATGGAAAGGTGATTCTGGACCCTGAAAAGACAACGAATGAAATAAAGTACTGGTACATTATAAATGGAAGCTACAAGAATTTATCATGCTTAGCATTTAGCAAGGTCAGGCCTGCTTATATTTCTTTCTTTGATACGTGTCCAGGCAGGAAGATGCTCAGGAGTTTCTGAGTTTCATCATGGATCAAATGCATGATGAATTGCTTAAGCTTGAAGGACAATCCTCTGGTACAAATGGTTTTAAAACCTCCACAGTTTCTTCTACAGAAGAAGATGAATGGGAGACAGTTGGGCCAAAAAACAAATCTGCAGTGACTAGAACACAAAGCATCATTCCTTCTGAGTTAAGTGATATATTTGGAGGACAGTTGAGAAGTGTGGTGAAGGCAAGAGGTATCAGTTTTTGCTATCGTTCAGTTCATTTTCTTTTCATTTTTTCCTTAGAGGAATCTACATATATTTAATGTTTTCCCCTTCAAAACTAATTAGCTTTTTGGGCAATCTGAAGGATGAGAATCACCTGGGTGTTAGAATTGCTTTGTTTCCTCATTTCTTATTCTGAAGTACTTCTCCTATTCCCTGTATGCTCCTAATAAATTAATCTTTTTTACAGTTTTATTATTATCATGCCAGCTTTGTGCATGACATTTCTTATCTCCATTCCTGCTGGATACCATATTGAATATGTAAGGAAGTGCTATTAAAGCTACTAAAGTTAAGAAAACTAATGTCAATATAACATCAAAATGCATTCAGACCATCACTGATTTCTATTTTTCTGTATTTCCTGTATATCTGGAGAAGTTGTCCTTTTTATTTATTTCTTTTTGGTAGGAAAAACAATTGGCGGAATGGATTTTTGTGGTGTATTCCCTATGGCTCCATCCTTGTGTTGTTTCCTTACTGTTTCTTTGTGTGGTGCAGGAAACAAAGCCTCCGCAACAGTTCAACCATTTTTGTTGCTCCACCTTGATATTCACCTTGAAGTTGTTCGCACTATCGAGGATGCACTCCATCTGTTCTCTGCACCAGAAAATCTTGAAGGGTACCGGGCTTCTGCAATGGGGAAGGTATTCCCTGCTTCCTTAATGAATGAAAACAATTTAAACCTGCATCATGGCTGGGTATATTACTGTACATCTATGAAAATATTCTAGAGTGTGACATTGCTAAGCAATATCATACTGGGAGGCTTTGGATGGATGGCATGTAATTCATAATTTGTAGAATCATTAGGATTTGTTAAGGCTCTTTCTGAGTGCATTTACAATTCGCTTTCATTGGCTGAAGAAGAATTCCCAATTACTTGTCCTTCTGATAAGGATGATAATGTGACAGAATTGATAGCACATTTTTTGCAATAATCAAGTACTGATCCTTTGCCATATCTCACAGGGTGGTGTGGTGACTGCAAGAAAATCTATCAAAATACAGACACTTTCAAAGATAATGATATTGCACTTGATGCGTTTTAGTTATGGAAGCCAAGGGAGTGCCAAGTTGCTCAAGCCTGTGCACTTTCCTCTTGAATTCATGCTGAGCCGGGAGTTACTAGTTTCCTCATCGACAGAGGTAACTACATATTTTTTTCTTCCTCTCATATCGCATTCTCTTTGGTGAAGAAATCTAGTTGTGCTTTCAACAAATCACGACCCTTTTAATGCGGAACTGAATAGTGACCATGAGTATTGTACATGGCTTCAAAATACCAGTTTATAATATTCATGTCTAATCCGCACACCTATAATGGATACAAGATCCTATGACAAATGGTTTGCCACTTTATTTTCAGTTTCCACTTTCACCATGCAACATTTGTATGGTTGTAAGTGTCTTCCATGTATTCATTGTTCTGTTTGCATTTACAGAGCCGAAAGTATGAACTAGTTGCCACAGTAACTCATCATGGGAGGGAGCCCTCTAAAGGTCATTATACAGCTGATGTGCGCCATGCTAATGGCCAGTGGCTACGTTTTGATGATGCATCTGTCACTGCTATTGCAACGAGTAAGGTTTTGCATGACCAGGCTTACGTCCTCTTTTACAAACAAGTTTAGAAGGCGGTGGAGGATATTTGTCATTAGTTCACCATGTAAAAACACGAAATCTTCTGCATCCGGTATTTAACAGGCAAGTTATTGCTCACTTCTCACCAGACACTTCGATGGAGGTCGGAAAATGCGGAAAATGCTAATACCCAAGGCGAATGGAAATAGCTGCTGTAGTGATATTTCTACTTTACAGCTTTATATTGTGAATGCAACTGATGTAATCTCGTATGGAAATCACGAAATCATATGGGAACTCCTTGCTATTTAATCTAGAGAATGATTCATATCATGAATGCCTCCAAAATGTACCATAATCTCTACCGAAGCCTTGAAATGTGATGTTCAATTAGTTTGCTTGATGACTGTCGAGTGAGAAAAATGCTAGGCTGTGATTCTGTTCCGTTTCCATTTTTCCAACAAACAAGCAAATTACACGAGATAACTTATGATAAAATTCTATTCCATTCAATTTTGACAACCTTTATCGAGCCTAGCTCAACAAGTGTTGTTGCTTGAGCTTTTTGAATGGTCCCTAAAGATCGGAATAGAGATAATAATACTCAAATATGGCACCGAGTTGGCTGCCTGCCGTAAGTTTTGCTCTTGTTTCTTGAATGGCTGCTTGATTTCTTCTATTGCACATCTCAAAATAGAATGTTTTTCCACATACATGAAAGCATAGAGTGGTCCAGCTTAACAGGTTTTATACTAAAAGAATAGAAAAATGGAGATGGAGACATCATATTTGAAGAAAATTGAAATATTTTTTTAACTGTTCTGGTAAGCAGGACCTATTTAAGTCATCGCTTTAGTTGGTATCTTCCTCGCTTTCACATTAATCAATAGATTTGTTATAAATTTTCCTCTCTTTGTGGTCCATTAGGGTAGCATCTGTCTCAGTATGAGCTACCGTGCAAAAGACAAAGCAGTGATGCTAAAGCTAGACTGGTTGTTGTGCACAGAACATTGATGAACTGATTGCGGGCTCAACAAGCTGAACGGTAGCTTTAAGAAGGGTTAAGATCCTGCCCTTAATTTCTCCTGTCAGGGTCATTTTCTGGTCCAAGGATGAATTGGAAACGGCTAAAATATTTTATATCCTGACCGACAATTGACCGACAAAACCTATATTATTGCTCGAGACTAGTTGGATCAGGCTCTTGTGAAATATAGGTTCTTTGCTATAATTCTATAGTGAAAACTATGAGTAGTGTTTGATTATTGTTTCAAAGTAGAAAGGATTTTTATATATAAAAACATGTGTTGTTGAAACTTGAAAGGACAAAGATGAGATATAAAAGTAAATTTATCTGAAGAATTTGAAGTGAATTTTCATCATTTTAAAACATAAAAATCAAAAGCAACATGTTACAAGGGATATTTCTTCCCATTTCCGAGTAGATTCCACTGTTGAATCCTAATTGCTGAGAGATGAACAACTTCCCTAACTAGACAAAAAATAAAATCCCTCTAACGTAATTTGTATCATCTGAAGTTTTAGGGTTAAGAGAAAATGCTAAGCAAGCAGATAAGCCATGGTGGTTCTGAACAAAACTGACAGGTCGGTCAGTCTCATGAATAGAAGAGCCATGCCAAATCAGTGTGCTAGCATCACTCCTGAAATTTCAGTTGTCCAATCCTGTTGCACCTGGATCTAAGTTGCTTCTACCTGCAACATTGTTGAATCCTCTTCTTACGCTCCATTTCTTTCAATTCACGTCATGATTGTCAGTTTTAGAAGGAAATGTTAATACAAATCAGAAAAACTGACCATTCCCACCAATCTATATCAGGGATGAAAAGAAAACAAGATGAAGTAAATACAAAATATCCAAGGAAACCACACCATTAAGGCAATGAATCATCGGCTTATCTAAACCAAACTCATTGTTGATAAAGGATCTAATATACTTGAGAACATATTTTAGTGTTCTTTTCATGTGTTGGTGGGGTAGCAATGTCAGGTTTATGTGTGACAGAACCATGTGCTGTGGTGTTTGTCCCGTAGCTCAACCCACCAAGCTTAACCTTGTCCTTAGCAACACGCAGATTCCAAATCAGGAGCTTTTTTACTATACTAAACCTCTGAAATCATGCAAATTGATCATGTAAATGACAAAATAAATATTTATTATTTCATTGATTGATTCCTTCAACAAACTAATTACAATTGATAGAATGTAAAACCTGTATAAGACCCCATTAAAAGGAAAAAGAAGATAAAAATAATAAGCATCTCCCACAAACTTTTTAAGCCCTCGAAACACACAACAAGAAATCAAAATCTGGAAAAAAAGTCAAAAACAAATCCTCAATCTGATCCTCTAAGGCTGCAGTTTTCCCTATGCTTCTCACACTTGAATATGAATCAACAACTATAAGAGCAACTTAGAAGCACTGCAAACACATGAAAAAAATACTGGGAATCAGTGCTTCAAGACTCTGACCTTGAAAATCTTACAAACACAAGCTGATGGATTTTTCTTCTGTATTCTGCACTGCAGATTGCTTGGGAACCCACCAGACCCTCACGCTTTTGTCAAGGCCACCACTGTAAAGCATGAACCCACCACCAACATTATTAGGTGATGCTTGTAGACACTTGACAGGCCCTTCATGGCCATTTATGACACCAACTTTAGAAAGCTTGCCAAAAGCCTCTCTCTTCCATATTCTAATACTCTTATCAGCTGATCCACTAAACAAGAACTCCCCCGTTAAACACATACACAAAACAGCCATTTGATGTGCTTTTGTCTCAGACACCAATTTCCAGCTCAAAAAATCATGACTCCCTTCCCACCCCATCACAAACCCATCTGATGCTCCTCCATAGACCCACTTTCCATCATCTGAAATTATCACTGAATTAAGTGAAACATCTTTATGACCCTCCAAAATCCCCTTTAAAGAATGTGAATTCCTTCCCTCTTTCCCCCAAGCCTTAATTTTCCCATCTGCAGATGCTGAATATAATATCCCTTTACAAGCCACCAATGCATTTATAGCATCATCATGAGCCTTAATTGACTCCAAACACTTCAAATCTGATATCCTCCAAACCTTAAGAGTCTTATCCCAAGAACCAGAATAAACCAACCCATTATAAACAGTTAAACAAGAAATACTATCGGCATGTTCAATCCATAACTTCTTATGATGCCTCCTAGTTTGCACATAATTACTTTGCTTCATAAACTTCCCTAAATAATCCTTTGTAGTAGGCAGTGTATCAACAAGTCTAAACACATTTTCAGACCTTCTCGACACCTTCCACACTCTAATTCTACTATCTTGATGGGCAGTAAAAACCTTACTACCAACAGTTACTAATGCCTTCACAGAACCAGCACCTTGACCAAACTTCGTAAACAACCTCAAATCAGGCTGTTGCCAAACTATAATATCCTTGCCTTGAGAAGCACTCAAAATAAACTCCCCACATAAAGCCAGGCAAGAAACTGACCCGATATGTCCTGATAAAACAGCCAAAGGCCTATACGAGTAAGCCCCAGATAAAGATTTGCTTGGATAACTATGACACTCAACATCTTGTAGCTCAAAACGAAAAGATGTTGCTGGGCTACCCTCACTGCTGCAAATACTGTCGCTGCTACTAGTACTCATGCCGGTAGTACTTGTAGCTGCTGCAAACAGTAATGGGGTTGAAGGGGTGGTGATTTCTGACACAAAAAGATCCATTGAAGTACTGACCATAAATGACAAACCAGCCTTGAATCTTGTTTCCTGGTCTGAAAAAGGGTGTTTCTTTGTCTTTTGAGAGAGAGAGAGGAGCGTAGAGGGACACGGATTTCTTGATGGGAAGCAAAAGTACATGGTGAGAGAGAGTATTTAAATGGTATAAGAAGGGGTGCAACGGCTACTTTGAAAATGTTAGTTTGATCATGAAAAGTAAGTTAAGCCCCAGGGACCTCTGCTTTTTTAACTCTTTATTTAATGATGGATTGAGCTGTTAGGTTTTTTTGTCTTAGCAATCATGGCAATGTTGTGGGATTTCTCTATTCACGAGAGACAAGCCCTTGTATTCAACTCTTCTTTGCAATTTGACAGTAAATAAATAAATAAATAAAAAGAAACGAATACTTTGACTATAGATACAAGGACTTGAAAAACATTTGTTGGGGAGAGTTGATTTCATACAAAGTTCATGCTAACAATACTGGAAATCATGTGTTTATTATTGCATTTCAATAATATTTTATTTTAAAATATTTTTTTTGTATTTTTTATCAATTTTATGTACTGATATCAAAAATAATTTTTAAAAAATAAAATAAAATATATTATTTTAATATATTTCTAAATAAAAAATATTTCCTAAAATAACTTTAATTACACTCTTAAACCGTCACTTCATCCCTATCAAACAGTTCAATTATCTTTTTGTATCTTCAAGGATCCAATAGAATGTTTTCTATCTTGAATAGAATCATCCTCGACAATTCTATAATAAGTGATCTTATTGTTTCATCGGAGAGACGAAAGGAGAGAATGTCACTGAACTTTTTTTTTTCTTGACAAGCAAGTTGGTAGATCTCTGTTTAAATTTGAGACTTTTTCTTTATTGTTAGTCAACCAGAGAGGGTTTGCCTTCCATGGTGGGTTCATAATTATTCATGAGTCATGGCACAATAAACTAGCGGGAGTGGTATTCGGGAAGAAAGAGAGAAGAAACCAAATCCTCAAACTTTTATGACTGGAAAGGAAAAGTAAAGAAAAGAAAGCTGGATTGAATACGAAGCTTTTGCCCCAATCTAGGGGTAAAAATAAAATAAAAAAAACTTTAGATGGCATTATAGAAAGTATAGTCAAAATTAGTGGGCGGCAGGCATTTGGACCACAACCAATGAAGTATTACAGGCAGCTTCCAAGAAAGTTGAAGCTCCAAGACACGACCGCCATGCTGCTTCTTCTGCCAGAAACATGGGAATTCAGACATTCTTCCTCGTAACTGGGACACTGTTTTTTATTCTTTTTCGAAATATTTTATAAAAAAATTAATTTTTTTATTTTAAATTAAATATTTTTGGTATTTTTATATTATTTTTACATATCAAAAATAATTTAAAAAATTTATTATTCTAATACATTTTTGAACAAAAAATACTTTAAAAAACAACATCTACATTCTCAAACAGATATTTTTGTTGTTTACTATGCTTGTTTAATTGCATCTAAATTCTTGGCTACTTCTAATCTAAAGTGGTCGGTGATTAGCAAATTAGTATGGAAATGTAATAGCAAAACCAAATGGATCACCTTACTTTATTTATCTTTCAACATTATCGTACTCCCAAGCTTCTCTCACATGGATGAACATGTTTGTGTCCCCATCAATGGAAAATTGCTAGGAAAGTCATCGTGAATATATATATATTTTGAAAAAATCACTAAAATAATTTTATTTTAAATAAAATATAGTATAACATAAAGTTTGTCCAACACTGATCAAACTAACTTTAAAAAATTAAAGGGTAGAACAAAATTAAATTATTTTAACGAGTAATTCACCTCGTGGAACTAATGCTCTAATAGCTCTTGACTTGTCTGAAAATAAAACCTACTAACCCATGCAAAAAAGATGTGAATGAACTACTACTATGACCACTACTATAAGACTTAACTCAGGGTCAACCCGACCTCAAATCCAGAATATGGGCTGAACGGTTGAACCTGTAAGTTTATTGATAATATTTTAAAAAAATAATTTAAAATAAAATTCAATCTAGATTAAGTTCTAGGCAGGGCAGTCATCAACTTGACCTGATAAATTAATTGATTTTAATACGTAAAAAAAAAGGGGGGGTTGCTTTCAAGGCAAGTTAGGGCCGCAAGTCGTCCAAATGAAAACAGTGGTTCACGGGGACACGTGTCTCAACTAGGGAGAAAGTGGGGGATTTTCTATGCTTTAATTTGGTGATAGAATTTTATTGCCATGGTTATTAAACAAGCAAATATATTTGTTTTGATCCCTTCTCGGAGCAAGTGTAGCTGGTTGGGTTGTTTGGCAAGGCATGCAAGCTTTGACTTGGGTATCAAGGAACCGCCCTATGGTTATTAAACTAATCAGTCTGATCAGGCTCTTAAAAAAAAAAAAAAAAACTTTCAATTCAAAGTTTAACTCGGTTCAAGTTTCGAGTTACACTGGAATATACATTAACTTTGTAAAATTAAGATGATGTTTGAAATTGTTATTTAAAGTTTTATTTTTTAGAAATGTATTAAAATAATATTTTATTTTTAAAAATTATATTTAATATCAAGGAGAGAACAGGAGGATAAATTAAACATTACTATTAAAAAATGTTTACTATTACAAACAAAATAAATATATTATGACTTTACTATTACAAACAAAATAAATTTGTATATGATTATGAAATAAGAATAAATAAGTACTCGAATATAAAAAAATTACAACGATAGCATTACTCCTCGCAACTTAATAATGAAGATGGTGTGTACTCCCATTGAATCGGAAATCAAATTTTAGTTTATAGCTGCGAGAAAATTAACTCAAAACAAAAAGAAAAGAATTGTTCTTGTTGTGATTTCTTTTTTTTATTCCCTCCCTCGTTGTTGTCTCACCAAAACCATTATCCTTATTAGAAGTCTTAATGCTACTTAACTCCTTTTGTTATCTTTTCCTCAAGGTTAGTTAAATTATTCAGAATTCATGTTGAAAATTAACTCTATTGTTGTCACAACTCTGCTGTAACTTAAATTTTATTTCTGATTTGGTTTCTTGCAATATCCAATCCTCGTCATATCACGGAACCAATCCCGTCCTTCATTTGCATTTGGATTTTTGTATTCAAAACGATTTTATCTTTTCTTTCATTTTTCATAAAAAAATATAATTCTGAATGTATAAATATATAAACATTAATACTCACAAAGATGGCACTTCTAATTTTATTCCATTTTACACATGTTCCATTCAGATTTACATTGCAAGCTAGACATGAACTTGCACAAGGAAAGACACGAAAAAAGGTACAACCTTGCATGTACAGAGACAACTAAAAGCAAGAATACTGACTGTCAGTGATGTGGCAACAAATGCAACCTTGAAACTATCCAGCATTTCCTTCAGCGAGGCTGGTGAATGTGCAGTGCGGTGCGCTTGGCAGCAACGCAGTGTGGTGGCTTCATTTGGTACTTTGTAAGGGTTCTTGGAGATCTTGGACTTCTTTCCTTGGGAGATTTTGGAATGTTTAGGTCCTTGAGCAGAGTTTTCACGTCCATTATAAGACCTGTTTTCACACAAAAAAATGACTATCCTTCCTGAATGGCATGGCATATTTACTCTGAATGATGATGATATACATCTTCGGAAAAATATTAATCGATCCTATGAAATTATGAAATTGATAAAGTTGAACTACCAAAAACAAAGATTCATTGACTTCAGTGAATGGATTTCGATCTTCTGATCACATTTCTTAGCTAATTGGATTCGTGCCTAAGAACATTGAATGCTATTAGAATTCAATCAAACTCTGATAAGAAAAGATCTTAAACAAACACAATACCATTTAGAGGCCTCCCTTCAACTTTGGGATCGGCGGCGCTAGAGTCAGTTTTCTCTTCAGCTTCAGCCAACTTGATCATCTCCTCAAATTGAGCTTCCAAATTAGGAATCTCCTCCTCCACATCCAAATCCTCCGGCAGAAAATCTGCAAGATCATCATCATCAGCACCAGCATTGCCATCAAAACTCTCCTCTGGATGTTGACTCAACCAAAAATCCCGGAACCAAGTCGAGGTCTTCACAAGTTCCCACCATTCCGGTGAGAAATCCTCCACTTGTCGATACACATTAGGGATAAAGAGAGGTGCATTAGGATTCAATGTGGTTCTTCCAGAAATCGAAGTAGCCATTTCACCACCTTTATTCAATCAACCCAACCACAACAATAGTCAGTTTTCCAGACACAGCAACAGTCAAGAGTCAATCTTTATAATCAAACCTAACCGCTTATCACATAGAAATAAATATCCAATCAAATCCAAACACCCTTTTAACAAAGAATCAAAGATCATGAATCCTAGACCCATTAAAACCACAAAACATCTCACAAATCACACACACACACAAAAGAAACACACACATCAATCATCACAGGAAAAACAAAAAAATCCCAAAACCTAGAACACCGAAACCATCAATATCACCACAAAGACAATATAGCAACACCCTTTAAAGCTTTTCATCACCAATTCAGTAAGAGAATAAACCCTCGAGTTCTACATAAAAAAAGAAGCAAAGAGATCATAGTCATCGCTTTACCTTTCGATCCAAAAAGGGCTTAGATTTCTCCAGTGGCGATCAGAAAGGTTTGCTGAGAGAATCTAGTGGAAGTTAATACTGTTAATGAACGAAGGAAGAATCTGGACAAGGAGGAAAATAAATAGCCCGACCCTGGTTGAGTTGGACGCCAAACCTAAGGTTTGGGTTTTAAAGAGGGAGCCACCAGTACTCGGTGAGTAAAATGAACACGTGGTGGAGGTGGGTGTGGATAAAGGATGATACTAGATCTTTCGCTGGGGAAAAGCATTGACGGTGGAGAGTGACTGGTGGGCATCGGACGATGGATTTGAGGCTATTGGAGAGATATTTTTGTTTATTTTCGTGTTTTTTAAATTTGAAGTTTATCAGAAGTTCATATATTTTTTGTTAATATATATAGATTACACGTGGCATATGATTGTCATGGTAGGAGACAGAGACAGTTAGTCTTAACAGTGATGAATATTAATTTGATTTTTATTGAATAAATGAATATTTTTTAGATTTGATGAATTATAAATATTTTCAAATTCAATCTAAAAACTACTCAAATTTAATATGAAATTTATATTTATATTATGTAAATATATTTATATTTTTAATACAAAATAATCTATATATATTAATATTAACATAAAACCATATATAAATAATATTTTTATTTAGTATATATGTACAAAATTTATATATTTATAGTTGTACACACTAATTATTTTATTTTTTAGTTATTAATAAATAAGAAATATTCATTGGATACTTAAAATTTAATGAGCAATACTAGCCCAACTGAGACCCGGCCCATACCAGCACCAATTTCAAATCCCATAGCGCCACTAAACAGGCGCGATTTCTCTCCCTCTCCCTCTCTCTAAATCAAAAACCCTAATCTAATTAACCCCCAAATTCTCCCTTCAAATCCCCAAATCAAATCAAAGCCCTAAAAATCCAATCACCCAAAAATGCAGAACCAAAAAAGGGTACTTTGCTCTGAAAATGAAGACCTTGTATCTTACATGCTACAAAAGAGGCAAGAATTGGTAGAAAGCCCTAAAGGGTTGTCAGAGAACTTGGACATGACACTTTCCAAGGCCTATAACAGAGTGTGTTGCTCAACGATTCCTATCAATACCCTCAAGGATTTATCTCAAATCAAGTATGTCTGTTGTTTTGGATTGCAATTTTGGTGATTTTGCTGACTTAAAGATTGTGTCTTTTGGGGAAAGTTGTTGGCTTTTTGGGTTTCAGGGCATGTTGGTGGGCACTTGATATCTTTTGGAAAGGGTGCGATAATTTTTTTTATGTATATACGTGCTGAAATCTGAAAAAAGATGGGGAATTTGCCCTTTGAGTTTAGTTACAAGGTCTCTCTTTGTAGATATGCTGGAAAAAAGCCCATGCATTTTTTGCCTTTTGTTTTATGAGGGCAATGGATTAAAAAAATGGAGTAAAGATGGGAGTGTTATATGAAAAAGCTTTGAAGTGAATGCAGAATATAACTTCTATGAAATTGAGTGCTAGTGTGAACATGTGTGTGATGATTGTTGGTGATCGTATTTTCTTAAGATTTCATTGTCTGAGAAAGGAAGGGTTTTATGCTTACTTGCAACTACATGATTATATATCAATTTGTGTGCTTTTTTTTCTTGGTAATTTGAATTGATGGAAAAGTCTACCTTTTGTGGAATAATTTGGTGGTATTTTTGTACAGGGGTATAGGTAAATGGATAGTTAGGCTAATGCAAGGGTTTTTTGATAACGGTTCAGGAAGTTCTGAACCAGAAGACTTGACCAAAAAGGGTATGTATGATCACGTTCATCCAAAGCTGTTTATCTATCAGTTCACTTGGGTCATTGGTTTTCACCGTCCTGATTAGCGATAACATTTTAGCTGTTTAGGTAAGAGAACAAAAGTAACTAAACGTTATCTGCCACAAAGGAACTCCGTGTCATATGCATTGCTTATTACCCTGTACAGGTATACAGACATTACTTTCTCTCTTTAAGTTTCTTTGTTTTATTTCTTTATTTTTGTAAATGCTTTTGAAATTTGATTTGAATATGTTATTGGTAGGGAGACTGTAAACAGTAAAGATTTTATGCATAAACAGGAGCTTATTGATGCTGCCGAAGTGAGCGGACTTTCTCGGGCACCAATTGTGTATGTTGTTGTTGTTATGCATTAAGATATGCTTATCATATTCTTAAATTTATTTTTGAAGCTCATTGATGATTCAGTTTCTGGTTTGTGCTTGGTTTCTTAGGCCAGAGAAGGTGAAAGGGAAACCTTCACAATTTGGAAATTCTTCAAGGGAGTGGTACAGTGGATGGAGTTGCATGACGACATTGATAAACAAAGGATTAGTTGTTAAATCAAGTTGCCCTGCCAAGTATGGCTTTTCTTTTCATATTTCCATTCATTCTTTTCATCTAGGGTCTATAATTTGGTAAGTAAGATGGGCTTGTAACCAAGCAGGAGATTAGGCAATTGGTGTGGATTGACTTAACTAGGTGGGATAGGGTTCCACAATTAAGCATGTATGCTCTGATGGTAGGAAATAAAAATGTAACCTATTAATTCTTTATTGCTGGTTTAAAGTTCTTAGGTGTGATGTGATGAGTGACATTTGTAATGATTGGTTATTGCTAGACAATTATGTGTGGACTTTGAACTCCATGTCTTTGCTGCGACATGCTCTCAGAAAAATGCATTTGATGGTTATTTGGGTTGAGAGACTTTCATAAGACAAAGAAAATTCTAGTCTGGAAAAAAAAGAAAAAAGAAAAAAAAGACACTAAAACACTATTTTTTGGATAAGTATGAAATCAATTCCAAAAATTTGTGTTTTTTATTGCATAATTGGAATGTTTTGCAGATCTTGATTGAGTGGTATGTGGTTCAAGAATGGATTTGAGGTTCAGGACTTGAAATAAAAGAGTTAATATGAATTTATCAGTGCAATAATTTGATTAATCATGCTCTGGGTGATTGCTAGTGAACATGTCTTAAAAAGTAAACATCTAATTCTTGGATCAAATTCATGATTGTGAATCTGGTTCAATTAGTTAATGCTATATTCTTCTTCCCTGCTTATTGGTGCTTTCAATGTAAAATTGGATTAGCCTCGGTTACTTGCAGATACATGCTGACTGATGAAGGACGGGAAACAGCACGTGAATGCCTCATTAGATCTCGTATGGAGGATCCTGGAGATAATTTGGCCAATTTAGAGGGGTCTTCTGATCTGAACATGCTGAATACATCAGATATGGACTCTGTTCACCCTGATTCTGATAGGGGTGCGACATTTACATCTGTTGGCTTAAGCAGGCAGAAGAAATCAATAGATGTTCCCCATGAATCACTTGAGAGGGTTCGCTTTCTTTTCTTGCAAATCTTCTTCAGTTATGTATCGCTGAATGTCTAAATGTCAATCTCTGAGCCTCTTGAAAGTCTTCTGCTCTTAGCTTGACTGTAGAACTCTGA
The DNA here is from genome assembly GCA_009078335.1 of Salix brachista. Classification (NCBI taxonomy): domain Eukaryota; kingdom Viridiplantae; phylum Streptophyta; class Magnoliopsida; order Malpighiales; family Salicaceae; genus Salix; species Salix brachista. Next base: position 14,666,651 of record CM018574.1, on the reverse strand, counting down.
TCACCATTAATCTCTGACAAATGTTTTGATAATAAAAAAGCCTAATTTGTGTCCACCAATGCAATTTCTTTATCTTCAGTCTTCCATACCATATATCATTTCCAAGACTACTAGTAGTGATTTGCGGGGTCACTCTTTGAAACTTTACGTTTGCTGTTTATGTTCATTGCACACTCTTTTTTTGGGGGTGCTATGTAATTCTTTCCTTTCTTTTCTTCTTTGATTTGGATTTCCCATTCTGTAGTTTATGCGCATGGGGTACTCCAAAGAAAAAGTTGTTCTTGCTTTTTCTGAAGTCTCAGAAACCTCCCAGTACAACGAGATATCATCACTTTGGCCAGCTGTTCTGTGTCATCTTCGAGAAGATCTCATTTATGGTGTGCATTCAGAGCCTCAAACTCTAACAGAAGACTTCCGATCAACATCAACTGCTTGCACATTTTTAAATGGTAACAAGCATACCTTTTTGAATGCTATTATCAGTCCTGGTGAAAATGTGGAAAAAGTTTCTTATCCAAGGCTTTGTAAACATCCAGGTCAAGTTGATCTTGTTACCAAGAGCAATCAAATGGGTTCCAATTGCAATGGTCGAAATATGCCAAATATCTCTTTTGCCTGTTCCACTTCCAGATCATTTTCCATGAGAGCTTGCTCATCATCTGTATGTGCACATCAAGATTCAGTGTTTCCTTCTGTAGCATTATTGATGCAATTTCTTTGTTTTGCAAGGCATTGAATATCTTTGTTTACTTTTGATGGCTAGCCATCCTTAATCTTGCCATTATTCTATAGGAGCATGCTATGAAAAAGTCATCTTTGGACCACTTGGATACAAATATGAATGTTTTAAGTTTGCCACCTCTGAGCTTTGGGGAGAGATTTGAGGATGTATATGAAGTTATCCTAATATTGGATGATCGAGAACAATTTGCCATTCAGTGGTTAGCAACTTGAAACTGAAGCCTTTTTTGCTCAGCCCAGGACATTAATTCTGCTGCTTGACATAGGTTTTACTGCTGTCTTATAATTACTGTTTGCCTGCAGCTTTCTGTTCTTTTGGTCCTGGGTGGGTTCTAATGTCATGTTATTTACGGTGGTATGGGTAAACATCTAATCTCGATGCATTAGCTTACTGTGGTTGTCCCACCTCTTTGTGATTTACAGTTCAAGGGGTAGGAAACTTGTTGAGTGCATTTGCAAGGAGCATAAAATCAAAATACAGGTAGGCTTGGTTGATCTTTTTATGAAGCTTCAATGAATAGCAAGGTGTTACAGTCATCAATTGTTCTAGACTGGGTTGTATTTTTGCTGAAAAATATGTAAATTCCTGGACCCAATAATTTTGCAACAAGGTCCACTTGTATAAAATTGTAGTAAGGTCCATGCAATAGCACTTTGGCTTTGTAACTTTGATGGATTTAACAAAAAGAAACACAATTGATGCTGTTTCCTTTGATTTAATATTTTCTTGATGCTGGCCTTGTTAGAAACCTCCTAATATGTCATCATTACTAAAAAGGATGAAACTAAATTTTGTAGTTTCTGTTATTTCCGCTATGTGCTGTGGAAAATGTGCATGCTTGTTTTTTCTTATTTACTAAGTGTTACGGATAAAGACATATGTATTGACAATTCCACAGGTTAGGCGGTTACCGGTTGGAGATGGAATCTGGATAGCTCGCCATAAATATCTGCTCAGTGAATATGTTCTTGATTTTATTGTTGAGAGAAAGAAAGTTGATGATTTGCGTTCTTCAATAAGGGATAATCGTTATAGAGATCAGAAACTGAGGCTTCTTGTATGCCATTTTCCATCTCAATGTTTCCCTGTGAATTTAATGTGTCAATGCTGTTGTTTATTGATATAATGTTATCTTTTGCTCATCTTTTTCCCTTATTGTAGTCAGAAAGTTTGTTACAGTAACACAATATGAACATTGATAATCATAGTTTTGTGAAGTTATTTCACTAAACAATCTGGTAATTTGACTTTATCACCATACTTTATGTTGAAATAGCAAAATGACTCTAGGAGTCAATACAGGTGTTGACTTCATGGTATAGAGCCATAGCTAGGTCAAGTTGGTTTGATATTGTTGATACAACATGCTTCTTTGACAAAGGGTATGGGTTTGTAAGATACATGCTATCCTAGCGATAACTGTTTGAATATTCCTATCACACCTGGAAATTGCATCCGAAAATTTCCAGCCAATTGCTGTCTGTTCAAATTCTGAAAAAACTCGTGCAAATGTTTTTTTCTCTACAAAACTCACAAGAAAGTACTCCTAAATCGTAGATAATTTCTGGCTAATTCCCTTTCTCTATCTAAAGATTTAGGAAAACTTTCTTGTGTTTTTTTTCCTTTCACAAATTGTAACTTTCGTTTCAAAGAATTCCTTGGAGTTATGTATTTGTTTGTTCTTTCAGCGGGTTTTGATGAGGTTTTGGGTGAATGTTGATGGGATTCAAATTTGTGAATGTAATTAAGTTCTTTCCATGCAATTAAGTAGGAATATTGATCATTTTAAATCTGAATAAGCAAAAAGCCTTTATTAAAATCATCATTAATTAAAGCAAGGAAATATTCTTATTGTTTATTAGCTATTACACCCACTTTCCTAGAAGTTTAGTTTGCATTTCGTTTCTTTTTCTATAATTATTCTGTTTCCTGTGATGTGAGGGAACTGGTTCTTTTTGGAATCATCTCATTGAATTTGCTAGTACAGTTTTCCAATCATAGCACTTTACTTGTAGCACAGCACCTCAGTTAGATTCAATAATAACATTTTTTTTAAAATCTGCAACTTGCATGTCATCAGAGATGTGGACTCAAGAAGCTGATATATCTTGTTGAAGGTGATCCAAATTCTTCTGAAGCTGCTGAAAGTATCAAAACAGCGTAAGATTTTTTTTTATGTAACAGTCAGTTCTTTCTGTATTAAATTTCTTTTGAATTGGATATTATGATACTCTGATGTAGGTTGTTGTGATGCTCTTGAAGTTGTCTGTAACATTCTTTACTTATCTAAAGATACTGTGATGGCTTTTAGATTCTTTTCTTTTCTTTTTTCATTTTGAAGGAAAGATTGTTTTGGTTGATAAAGCCAAAGCAACAATAAACTATATTTTCCAAAGTTTTATGCGATGAAGTATAGTCTGATAAGGTGGCTTTTATTTCAGCTGCATGTAGCCAATTTGATTAACCTCCTATCAGCTTAGAACTCTACTAGTTTAGTTGAGTAATAAGGGTAGTTGTCGATTCTATGGTACAGCTATCCATTTCTTTCTGAATTTTGTGATGACTGGCAGCTATGGACAATTCTAAATTTTAAATTCAATAGCAGGAAGTGGTTATTGTTTTCACTTGTTGAAGCAACAATTTTTTCAATACAAGGTTCTGATAAATTTTAACCCATTTTCAAGTGTTTGTGATGTATTTTATGTCAACTAAAGTTAGGATTTTGTTATTTTCCAAATTCCATCCAAATTCCAAATGCACTTGTCTATAATCTTCAGAGTGCTTTTGGATTTCACCTGCTTTTGATCTTCAATTGTTTTTACCCTATCATCTGCAGCTGTATTACAACAGAGATACTGGAGGGCTTTGATGTGCAGAGAACAAATTCCTTGCGCGATACTCTGAAGAAATACGCTCATATTACTCTATCAATAACCCAATATTATAGGTTACAGCTGCCAGAGGACCAGTCCAAAAGCACCAGGGTTTGTCCTCCTTTCGATGAATTTATCAAAAGGTGCCAAGATCTGGACAAAATGACAGTTAGTGATGTATTTGCCATTCAGCTCATGCAGGTATTAAATTTTCTTGTAAGAGTTGCACATGGAATCATTTAGACGAGTCCACTTTCTATCAAGGAACCCTTGAACACACACGCACAAAGACTATTAATGTATTGGATAACGCTGCGTATCTGAAAGAAAAATGTTTATTTGTTAATCACTTAATTTATTTTTTCAAAATTTGGATGAGTGACTTATGCTGGTTGTTTCTTGAAATCATGCATAAAGGTTCCGCAAGTAACCGAGGAAACTGCTGTGGCTGTTCTGAATTTGTATCCAACAGTTCTATCTCTAGCCCGTGCCTATTCTCTTCTTGTAAGTGTTCAATTCCAATGGGACTTTGTGCAACAAAATAAAGATAATCTGACTGACTCAGTTTGGTTTTTGAGTTAAAGTATCAAGGAAAATCCACCTGGTCACAGGAATTCTTGCATAACTGCTGGAACTTTTGTTTTCTCCTTTAAACAAAGTTTACGGGAGAGATGAAAAGATAAAGGATAATATCTTACCTCTATAATGCAAGTGATGGATTAAGTGTTTTTTTTCCGTCTAAAATATAAAATTATAAAGTCAGGCCTGGTTGACTGCAGTATTATGTACTTGCATTTCGGGTCATCTACCTCCCTTTTTTTTTTTATCGTTTTCTTTGCCTTTGCCATGTCTTAGTAGTTTTTTATAAGCTGATTCTCCCATGGTTAATCTAACTCCATTAATCGTCTGTATTTGAAAGGATGGCGATGCTTCTGCTCAGGAGGACATGCTTAGAAAGCAGAGTAGCAATGCTGTCAGTGCAGTTGCCAGTAGGAACATCTTCCAATTAGTTTGGGGAAATGATCATTGACTTGAGTCTCGTACCATCAAAACATGAAATCAATCTGCTTCAATTTAGTTGAGTGTGTGCGCGTGTATCTTGCAATGTAACCTAATGCCAGGCATAAAATATCAAATTGGGAATGATTATTTCATAAGAAAATCAATGAAATATGCGATTTACTGTTAACTGGTTTCGGCGGTTTTGTGATTTACTTTATTGTTTAATTTCCTGTTAGTCTCGAAGCAACATTCAAGACTTGAAACCTCAATATCTTATTATGAATATTCAGGTCAATAACAACTTGTCAAACTCGATCTCGTTTGGGTGTAAATGGCCTAAGATATTAGGCATTGAATATATCCTCGAAATTGAGGTCCAACAAAAGTGCTTGTTTAACTGATATATATATACATATATTCTATGCAAACACAATTAGTCTTGAGAGCAAGTAGGAGAACACCAGGTAGAGAGTCAAAGGAAACCGGGCAGCATGCCTAACTAAATCATTGAAATGTCAAGGATTGCCAACAAAACTGGTCATTCTCTAACAAGGTTGAAAGCATGTGGCTTTCTAGATTATCTCTTTGCATGTGTTTTATAACCACTTTCTCTACCATTCTGCTTAGTGTAACTAGCAGTAAGTCCCAGCGTGAAATGATGGCAAAGAGTTTGAGATCTGCATAGCAGATTTTGAGTTTGAGTCAGAGCGTGCATCTCTTGTAAGAACCTGGGATAGTCGGGGTTTTACTCGCTTATCTGGACCAACAAAATACGTTTTCCTAGGAGTGGGGTTTCCTCGAATCCAAAAAAAAGAAAAAGTAATTAGTAGAATCTGTCGATCCAATTTAAATCATGTTTCATGAAAAATAAAGAAGATTGATTCAGTGATTTCTCCTTAGCAAGGCTTATCGATCATACCTTGAACACACAGTGCTACAGCTGAACAGGATCATATGTTCAGTCCATTGATTAGCACAAGTCTGCTGATGATCCACATATGTAATTAACACCTGCAGTTACATGCGATCCAACCAAGTGAAAGTGCATGCCTTCTCTCTCCCTGCATCTGAGCCGCCGATCTATCCCAAATCAAAGGCGGCAGCACATCATGTTTATTCATCTCCCAATTCAAAAAAACGCGCAGCATGTTTTGTCTCTGCACCAAAAATGGAGTCTTATGCCCTCACAGCAGATCACAAAACACGTAGTTTGTCTTATATTTGGCCATTTCTACCTCGTGACTAAGCTCCCGAGATCGACACGGCTAAAACGCAAGACTATCAATTGATGACTAGTGTTTGCCCTCTTCATTAACCCCTTGTCTTTTGTCTAATTGTTTTTTTTAATCATCTAATCTCAAAACTTAAATCTTACGATTAATATTATTCTCTAATATACTTTCTCAAATGAAAATCTTTTGAGCTTGAAACTTGTATAAACCCATACCACATTGTGTTTATTTTTTATCAAATAGAATAAAAATAATGAGTTTGAAGCTCATGATCATTAGATCAACAAGACTCTGATATCATGTTAAGAAACTATCTCATCTAAATAATTAAACTATTAAATAAGACCCCATGGGCACTATACGCTTTCCCTTGAAAACACCCCCGCTAAACATTGTTACGATCGATAGCATGTCAGGATAAAAAGTCTCTAAAGAGACGACGTGTCGTGATGATAAAGAATTTGTGATCTGCATAGTAGATCTCGAGGTAAGACATGCATCCCCTGTAAGAATTTGAAATATCCGAGATTTTAATATCCGAGATTTTCTAGCCAACTACTTCCAGATAGCTTTTTCTTTGACTTGAGCCGCAAGAAATGTCTCAAGGTAAGAGAAAATGAACTCCAAACTAATCCAATTTATTCCAAAGTAATTATCACTAACTTACATCCAACATCAAAATAACGTTGGACTTTTCTTTTTCTCATGAAACTAAACCTAGCCGTTATACCATTGTATTTGAATTTTAATAGATTCTTTTTATTATTTTCTTCGAATTTAATAAATCAATGCCCACATTCTGCAATATAGTACCAGCACTAAACCTCCTTACGTATCCTGGGAGATCTTGGAATGGAGGCTGATCAGTGAACCCTAGACGAGGGGAGATGGGCATCAATCAACTCATCATGTATACCTTTACAAAAAACATGGTACTCAACAATATATTAATTTTTTTTCTAAATAAAATAAAGTAATGTTTATAAAAATAATTGAAATTTCTTTGTGCCTATAAACTACAGAAAATATTCATCAATGGGAACATCCCTCGAACAAGGAGCTCACACGCAAGGGGAGCTAACGTAGACCAACGCAGGTCATTGCTATCGCCATTGATTCCATCATCACCACTAAATAGAGAAAGATTGCATAAAATAAAGTGAGAAAAGAAGAAAAAAATTAATAATTATGTAAGTGGGTAGCTTCCACTTACACATATATTCTCAACCTATCATGGTAATATGATGTGGTGTACCACTATCCTCACAAAGAGATATGGTCTATCTTTGAGGACTTGATTTTATAAGATTTCTTTTTATTTTTATTTAAAAAAAAAGCAATTAGGGACGACTACAAACCAGTCCCCAGCTTTTATAGTTATTAACAACTCAATCCTAAACCTCCATAATCTTGCTAATATCTCCCCAAGCTCCTTTGGTTAACCATGTTTTCATCTCTTTATTTGCTTCTCGAACAGAGAAAATTGGCATCTTAAGCTCACTTTCCTTTGCTCTCACCATTGCTATAGATTGAATTGAGAGAGGGAGGAGAAAATGATACAATTGGATAACATCTATGCTTTAAATCACATACAACTAAATAAAACTAATGAAAAATTCTTAAACTTCGTTTAACAATGTGGTTCAACCTGTTTTTTAAAATATTTTTTATTTAAAAAAATATTAAATCGACACCTCTCGTTTATTTTTTGATGATTTTATCATGTTGGTATAAAAAAAATATTAAACTATTATTTTAATGTATTTTTGGTTGAAAAGTATCTTTATAAAAATATATTATACCGCATCACCAAACACATATTCATCGCTGAATATTTATACTTGGAACATAGCACAAATCAAGTATTTTGAAAGAAAAAAAAATCTTTAACCATGGATTGAATTGGATAATGTTTATTGTTTTTTTTAGCATGGGTATCTTAAACTAAGCTTGATATATATAAAAATTATTGAAATGATCTCCATTTTTGTATCCGAAACTTGGACACCCGCGTAGCCTAAAATTCGTATTTCAACAAACATGACACTTGAATCCATATCCGAATCTATTATTCGAGCACGAGCAACGTAGATTTAGGGAAAATTTGGCTCGATCTTGAAGGTTGAGAACTCGTATGTAAACCAGCATATAAATTTGGGATTGAATTGTAGTTGAATGGGATTAGATATTCCAAGAACTCCACACCTAAAGTTAAAAACTTCAATTTAATTTTGTTTTTTTTCCACAGTTTTTTCGTCTCTTTGTCCTGATGCAGAAGACAGTCACAAGTGGATTGTCTACTGGTCTAATGCCCTTTGAAAAGAAACAAATAGTGGTTTTGTTGGCACTTGTTAGGGTTTGCCTTGCAATCCCCACCATCACCACTAAGCAACAAGCAATGGTGTTGTTTTGTTTTGTTGGGGCACCCTTGTATTCTTGTTGTGTTCGAGCATAAAACACAGCTTTTGGCCTGCTATTATTCCCATCCACTTCACACCATTACAAGAGTGTTTCTAGAGAGACAGATACAGACAGCACAAAATTTATAGAGAGAGAGAGGTAATGGAGGGGGCTCTGGATTTCAAGAAATTCCATTATTCCCTCTGATCCCCTCCATGGAGTAGTGACAAAAACAACCTCTTGTCTTGTCTCTAAAGCAAACATGGAAGTACCCTAAAAGTTAAGAGCTTTAATTCCCATATCACTGCTCATTTTGTAAACAAAAGGTTAGGCCAGAGAGAAACCTTTGTAGAGTAGAGCTTAGGAGAACTGAGGGGCCAAGCTTGAGACTTTCTTCACGGTTTTTGGTGGGTTTCTTGTGAATTTCAAAACCCAGTTGTGGATTTCGATTCACTGCTGGTTTTGAACTGTAATTCACAGGAGAAAACCAGTGAGCTCTCCCTGGTAATTCCCCGTCTCTGTTTCTTGTTTTGGCATATAATTGAGCAAATTTCTGAATTCTTCTTCGTTTTTTGTCAGAAAACATAAACCAGTCGAGCTTGCTTTTCTCCGTGTCTGTGTTTTGTTTTGTTTCTTGTTGTGTTCGGTAACAGAGAAATTGTGTGGGAAAAGAATGGAAACTGGACTGTTTGATTGCAAGTGTGATTTTGTTGAGGAAAGATACACTTTCTGGAGGGTTCTTGACGTTGTACTTTTAAGAATTGAATTATCTTTCTATGGAAATTATCTGTTCCTGCTTGGTCGCTGAGAAAATGTTGGAGGAAGAAATTTTTCTCGATTCCTCAACTAAGAAGAAAGTTCTCTGAATTTAGCTTTACTTAACTATTTGGCTTGTTCTGTTTACACGTCTCTGTTTCTTTGTAACAAGGAGTGCTAATTTTCTTCAGAGTTCCTGTCTTGGATCCTTTTCCTTTTCCAAAGAATTTAATCATCTTCGTATGTTTTGTGTTCATTCTCAACCCAAAAACTTAAGCTATTATTAGGTGAGACATCAAAATATTATTTATATTGTACACTAAGATTCAAAGTTATTATGGTTTTGTCATCAAAGCTTTATACCATGATAACATGTTAAAGAACAATCTCAACCCAATTATTCTCTAGCACTTATTAACCCTTTAACAGGGATTAGTTCAAGAATATTCCTAAGATGATGGTAGAAAAGATCATAATCTTCTGTTTCTGGACTATATTACAATTTTTACTTACAAATATGTTATGTAGTTTATTCACCGAACATGGACTTATTTTTTACTATGTTTCATGTCTTATCTTCTTGTTCAGGGTATTGAGTTTGGTCTCGTTGTTAATGGTAGGAATGGTTCAAGAAGGGCGATCATCATCTGTAACTTCACCTCATCAGCTCTTTCCATGGATGTCACTGTCGCCAGGGATAGGATCACCACACCCTTGGCTGAGGGAGCTGAAATCTGAAGAGAGGGGTTTGTGTCTGATCCATCTTCTTCTTGCCTGCGCTAACCATGTAGCGGTTGGTAGTGTTGAGAATGCAAATATCAGCCTTGAGCACATATCCCATCTTGCCTCTCCTGATGGCGATACGATGCAGCGGATTGCTAGCTACTTCACTGCAGCACTTGCTGATCGCATTCTTAAAGGATGGCCTGGTCTGCACAAAGCTCTCAATCCAAAACAAGAATCTTTGATATCTGAAGAAATTCTTGTTCAAAGATTATTCTTTGAGCTCTGTCCCTTTTTAAAGCTTTCATACGTGATCACAAATGAGGCCATTATAGAAGCTATGGCAGGGGAGAAGATGGTTCATATCATCGATCTCAATTCCTGTGAGCCTGCCCAGTGGATCAATCTTCTTCAAACATTAAGGGCACGGCCAGAAGGACCACCTCATTTGAGAATAACAGGTATTCATGAGCAGAAAGAGGTGCTGGAGAAAATGGCTCTTCGGTTGACAGAAGAAGCTGAAAAGCTAGACATCCCATTTCAGTTCAATCCTATTGTGAGCAAATTAGAGAATCTTGACCTTGAAAAATTGCGGGTTAAGACTGGAGAAGCACTTGCTGTCAGTTCAGTACTTCAGCTGCATGCTCTCCTGGCCATGGATGATGAGATGCATAAAAGGAACTCTCCATCAGGATCTAATAATCCAAGCTCTAACCATTTTCAGAGAGTCTTACGGATGAACCAAAACCGACATACTCTAGGTGAGTGGCTTGAGAAAGATTTGGTCAACGTCTATAGCTCAAGTCCTGACTCAGCATTCTCCCCACTATCTCTCTCTACTTCACCGAAGATGGGCAGCTTTCTAAATGCACTTAGGAGTCTCTCACCGAAATTGATGGTGATAACTGAGCAGGAATCAAATCATAACGGGTTTACTTTAATGGAGAGGGTCACAAAAGCTTTGAATTTTTATGCCGCACTATTTGATTGCTTGGAGTCTACTGTATCGAGAGCATCATTAGAGAGACACAAGGTTGAGAAGATGCTATTTGGGGAGGAAATTAAGAACATCATCGCTTGTGAGGGAACTGAGAGAAAGGAGAGGCATGAGAAGTTGGAAAAATGGATCCTAAGGCTCGAGTTAGCTGGGTTTGGGAGCATTCCTCTGAGCTACCATGGGAGGCTGCAGGCAAACAGATTATTGCAGAGCTATGGCTATGATGGATATAAAATCAAAGAAGAGAATGGATGTTTACTTATTTGCTGGCAAGATAGACCACTATTTTCTGTGTCAGCTTGGAGATTTAGGAGATAATATTGAAAGATTATAGAACACATATGGGGATTGTGTTTTCTATTATTTTGCTACTGTTCTTTGTATAGAGGATGATAACCTTTAATGTGCAGTTGCAGAATGTTCAACTGAAAACTTTTAAACATTTTCTCCATTTATATAACGTTGTAGTAGATATTTGTTTATGTTTATTTACTCTCTGGTAAAAGCTGGATGATACTTGTTCCATACATTAAACTCTGGAAGTTAGTTTGGTTTCCAGAAAGAATCATCGGCTGTAAAATCGAAATAACCTGCAAACTTCCTATGTTGTGTAGAGAATAAGATCATGCTGGCAGAATTAAATGATGAAGATCAACAATCAATTGTAACCGATGATGAAGATCAACACTTAAAAGCCAAGGAAGTAAATACACGAGATGCAGAGCAACGGCAGAGCTTACGTTAGAAGATGAAGAAGCAGCAGACAAAGCAATTCATACATTTATTACATGATTTAATTACTGTAACATATATATTAAGATTTGTTCCTTACGTTAGAATTATGTATCTCTATATATACATAACTACCTGTACAAGATGAATCAACTGTCTCAAATACAAATCCTTCTCAGTTAAATCAGTATCCTTATATTTTCTTATATGGTATCAGAGCATTAAAAAGACCAACGTCTAAAATGTCTTCCTCAAATTCTATTGCTTCATCATCCCACTCCTCTGTCATCACCATTCCATCTGTTGTCACGGTAAAGCTGAATCATGACAATTTTCTTCTATGGAAAGCACAACTGGTGCCTTATTTCAAAGGGCAAGATCTCTTTGGATACATTGACGGGAGCATCACCAAACCTCCAAAAATCATTTCGGTTTCTCATCCTGAAACTGCTGTCATTTCTGAAAGATTGAACCCAGCCTATTCTCATTGGGTTCGTCAAGATAACCTTATTCTCAGCACTATTATGACTTCACTATCGGAGTCAGTCCTTGCTCAAGTTGTAAATTATACAACATCCATGGCAGTCTGGAATGCCTTAGATGAGACCTTCTCTTCACGGTCTCGTGCTCGTATCCTACAAATACGCACACAACTTGCAACTGCCATTAAAGGCAGCAAGTCTGCTACAGAATACTTCCAGTTCATAAAAAGACTCACTGACGAATTGGCTGTTGCTGGACAACCTCTAAACCATGATGATATTATAACTTATATTCTTGCAGGTCTTAACCATGAGTATGACAGCTTTGTTGCATCAATATCAGCACGCACTGATGATATCACACTTGAAGAAATCTACTCCCTTCTGTTGACCTCTGAAGCTCGGATCTCCCGACATCAGCTCACTCCTCAGCTACCTTCAGCAAACATGGCACAACGACAGTACACCTATCCAAAACGTGGTGGCTTTCGTGACAGGGGACGTACCAACAATCGTGGTGGCTATACTTCTAACTACAGAAACCACAATCAGGCCATTACCACTTGCCAAATCTGTGGTAAAACTGGACACACTGCTAAGAAATGCTATTTTCGTTTTGACTTGTCTTACCAGGAGACATCACCTCTTCATCCCAAACAAGCACTGATGACAACACGTCATGGCCCCAACCAATGTGAGACTGATTGGCATGCGGACACAGGAGCAACACATCACCTCACGAACAATGATTCTGATTTAAATCAGTAGAAAACTGAATATCATGGTAATGATAGTGTGCAAGTCGGTAATGGACAAGGTTTGCAAATCTCAAAAATTGGATCTTCAAAAATTTCAACCCCTTTTTCCACATTTGTTCTTAAACATGTTCTTCTTGTTCCAGAAATTCAACAGAATTTACTCTCTGTTCACCAATTTTGTGTTGACAATAATGTCTATTTTGAGTTTCACTCATTCTATTTTCTTGTGAAGGATTACTCGGGGGAGGTCCTTCATCGAGGTTATCTCCGTGATGGACTCTATCGGTTCACAAATCAATCCCACATTCCTCGTGCGTTTTCTGCTGTTCGGACACATGAATGGCATCGTAGGCTCGGTCATGCATCTAGCAATGTTGTCAATCAAATCTTATCTCGTCTTCCGTTTCCCGTAGAGAAAATAAAAACACACATTGTGTGCCCTGAATGTCAAATGGCGAAAAGCCATGATTTGCCTTTCAAATATTCACCATTTGTTTCTTCACAACCTTTGGATTTAATTTTCACCGATGTGTGGGGACCTGCTTCGACACTCTCCACATCCGGTGCAAAATATTATGTTAGTTTCCTTGATGATTATTCCAAATTTCTCTGGTTATTTCCTATTACCCTCAAATCTGATGTTGAACAAGTGTTTTTGAAGTTTCAGGCTTATGTCGAAAAACAATTTGAAAGGAAAATAAAAGCAATCCAATCCGATTGGGGTGGTGAGTACCGTCGCCTGCACAATTATTTTCACCAACATGGAATTAACCATCGCCTAGCTTGCCCATACACACATCAACAAAATGGATCCATTGAACGCAAACATCGACACATTGTCGAAGTTGGCTTAAGCTTGTTAGCCCATTCAAAACTACCTATGGTCTATTGGGAAGATGCCTTTCAAACCGCCACCTATATCATAAATCGACTCCCTTCACCAGTTTTAAATCATAAATCTCCCTTTGAAACACTTCATCATCGCCTTCCAGATTATCAATTTATGCGGGTATTTGGTTGTGCATGTTGGCCGAACTTAAGACCATATAATAAAAACAAGCTGAATTTTCGATCCAAAACTTGCATATTCATCGGTTATAGTCTTTCTCATCAAGGGTACAAGTGTTTAGATCTCTCTACGGGTAAACTCTACATTTCTCGACATGTTGTGTTTGATGAATCTCTCTTCCCCTATTCACAACATTCTGCGTCTGTCAACAACATTACATCCTCATCTGTGTCCGTGTCTCTTCCCCATCCAATTAGTGTGTCCTCGTATTCCACCGATTTGCAATCTAACAACATTACCACCTGTACATCTTCTGCCCCATGTGTTTTATTTTCTGCAGATACGACTCATCATCCACCTATAGCAGTCTCTACTGGAGCTGATCCAATTCCGGATTCAACTAGTTCTCCAGCAATTGATTTAGAACCACAAGCTGCGCTGCCCGCAGATTGTTCTCCACAGAGGGTCCCATCCAACACTCACTCTATGATCACCCGATCAAAGAATAATGTTCATCGCCCAAAACAACACAGTGATGACTTTGTGCGTCATCCATTACCAAGAGGTTTACTCGCGGCACTTAGCCCCAGCCAGACGGAACCAACATCTTACAGCCAAGCCTCCAAATCTCCACACTGGCGAGAAGCCATGAATAAAGAATTCTCAGCCTTAATGCAAAATGGAACTTGGTCCTTGGTTTCACCTCCAACTGCAGCAAATATCATTGGAAATAGATGGATATATAAAATCAAGAGGAATGCCGATGGGACAATTGAGCATTATAAAGCTCGATTGGTTGCAAAAGGATTCCACCAGCAAGAAGGAATTGATTTTTCTGAAACATTCAGTCCCGTAATTAAGCATGCCACCATTCGGCTAGTCATTGCCATTGCCGTCTCTTCCAATTGGTCCATCAAACAACTTGATGTGCAAAATGCCTTCTTACATGGTGATTTACATGAAACTGTTTTTATGGCTCAACCTCAAGGGTATGTTCATCCTCAATTTCCCACTCATGTTTGTCAATTGCATAAATCTCTCTATGGCTTACGGCAGGCCCCCAGGTCTTGGTTTTCAAAGCTATCGACATCACTCATTGCTTTGGGTTTTCTGGAGAGTAAGGCAGATCCATCACTCTTTGTTCGTCAGACAACAACCTCTATAATCTACATACTTATTTATGTGGATGATATATTAATAACGGGTTCCAATTCATCTGTGATCACTGACATTGTGCATTCCTTGCAAGCTTCATTTGCTGTTAAAGACTTGGGCAATCTTTCGTATTTTCTGGGTGTTGAAGCTCTTAGGAGCTCTGAAGGGATATATTTGACGCAGCGCAAATACATTGTTGATTTATTACATAAAAGCAAGATGGAGCATGCTAAGCCCTGCCACAGCCCAATGGCATCCAATTGTCAACTTACATCCACCGATGGCAGTCCATTTGCTGACAGTAGCCTCTACCGCAGTATAGTTGGAAGCTTGCAATATTTGGCATTTACGAGACCTGATTTAGCATTTGTTGTCCACAAAGTTAGCAAATTCATGCACAATCCACTTGACTCTCATTGGCTAGCTGTCAAGCGCATCTTACGCTATCTTAAACACTCAATCTCAACAGGTCTGCTAATTACCAAATCTACAGATTTCAATTTGCAGGCTTTCTCCGATTCTGACTGGGCTGCTGATAAGGATGATCGAAGATCCGTTGGTGCTTATTGCATATACATGGGGTCCAATTTAATTTCTTGGAGCTGCAAACAACAACCTACCGTTGCTCGAAGCAGCACTGAAGCTGAATATAAAGCTATTGCTAATGCAGCTGCCGAACTTACTTGGTTCAAATCCATACTTACTGAACTCGGCTTACCTTTGCAGCGTAGTCCAATTTTATGGTGTGATAACATTGGGGCTACCTATCTCACTTCCAATCCTATGTTCCATGCACGAACCAAACACATTGAAATTGATTTTCATTTTGTTCGTGATCAAGTGTCCAGCAAAGACCTTGTGGTTCAATTCATCTCTAGCACAGAACAATTGGTTGACGCACTCACCAAAGCTTTGCCACCAAACAAGTTTCAACAAGTTCGACACAATCTACATGTCCGTGACCTCCCATCCAGATTGAGGGGGCGTGTAGAGAATAAGATCATGCTGGCAGAATTAAATGATGAAGATCAACAATCAATTGTAACCGATGATGAAGATCAACACTTAAAAGCCAAGGAAGTAAATACACGAGATGCAGAGCAACGGCAGAGCTTACGTTAGAAGATGAAGAAGCAGCAGACAAAGCAATTCATACATTTATTACATGATTTAATTACTGTAACATATATATTAAGATTTGTTCCTTACGTTAGAATTATGTATCTCTATATATACATAACTACCTGTACAAGATGAATCAACTGTCTCAAATACAAATCCTTCTCAGTTAAATCAGTATCCTTATATTTTCTTATATGAACCTGGCTCTGATACCATATAAGAAAATATAAGGATACTGATTTAACTGAGAAGGATTTGTATTTGAGACAGTTGATTCATCTTGTACAGGTAGTTATGTATATATAGAGATACATAATTCTAACGTAAGGAACAAATCTTAATATATATGTTACAGTAATTAAATCATGTAATAAATGTATGAATTGCTTTGTCTGCTGCTTCTTCATCTTCTAACGTAAGCTCTGCCGTTGCTCTGCAT
The DNA here is from genome assembly GCA_009078335.1 of Salix brachista. Lineage (NCBI taxonomy): Eukaryota > Viridiplantae > Streptophyta > Magnoliopsida > Malpighiales > Salicaceae > Salix > Salix brachista. Next base: position 14,650,229 of record CM018574.1, on the reverse strand, counting down.
CTCGTGTATTTACTTCCTTGGCTTTTAAGTGTTGATCTTCATCATCGGTTACAATTGATTGTTGATCTTCATCATTTAATTCTGCCAGCATGATCTTATTCTCTACATGTTGGATTTGAAAAATACCTCAAATTTCTTGCAAGTGTTCCTGTATAACCTACCACTCTGAACAACTTTGCTAGGAAGATCAAAACAATCCCTTTCGAGAAGCAGCGGACATGTTAAAAAAAGTAGACACCTGGTAGAATAAATGGGGAAAACAGAAGATAAAAACTGCAGACACCACTAATAATAAAAACTTTCACAAATGCGAAACAGTTACATTGTATTCAACTACAGCATTTCTTGTCTTTGTACTGAATGAGATCGTCCTCAACAATGAATAGCCTCGAGTGAACCGGAAAAGACCGCTACCTCCAACAACCTGGCATTATCGGAGACTGGATTTTGACCTAGAATACTCAGGGCAATGACATTGTACAAACCCTCAACAAAAGCAAAATTCAAAACCTTAAATAGTGACATCAATATTATATATATTAAAATAGAATTAATTTTTCTAAATAATTTTTTTTCGTTGGAGTACAAATATAAAAATACTTTATTTACACTTCGGCTCAGCAAAGTCGAAGTGCTCTTATAGCGATGGGTTTATTAAGAAGAAAAATTATATTATATTACAGTTTCAGAACTATCTTATAATTGGTGTGCTGTAATGATCTTGCATCCATTTTCCTAATGTTCTGTATCATCATACATTGTTGAATACCAGCGTTTTTTTTATATAGGCTGTGGTAAACTATATACATGTTGTCTGAAAATATAACTTGAGAATTTATTTTCACAGGCGAACGACTTTTCCAGGCAACCATTTCTTAACGTGGTTTCTTCTAAACAGAGTTGTGATTTGCAGCTTTTTTGATTATTGGATTTGTTAGTGTGATCGGAGTTGTGATTTTCTTTGTGCCAGAGTTCTTGAAAATGGTTGAAGTTTGAACAGTGAAGGGTGAAGTTCATACGTAATTCTCTGTTTTTCCTGTTGATAGCAGCGTCTTCATGCTCTGTAACCAGATAATCCTAGCACTGTGCCCTGTCAAACTTATTCTACAAAACCCCTCCATTTTCCTTCCTTCCAAATTTACCCCTTCCAAACACATTGTCGCGACGACGATTTTTTTTCGCGCTTCGCGCCCCGCCATCCCTGGATTGGGGATACAACGGCGCGCGGTGAAAATGGGGGTGTTTTATAGTTGCAAAATTACAACTATAATTATTAGGAGTCGCCACCTAGTATTAAGATAACTAGGAACCTAGTGGTCTGCGAGAGTCTTGGGTAAGGGGACTTGTTGTGCAAGGGGAAGACGTATCACCCCCAGTGCACCCTACCTAAGGCAAGCTGAATTGTTGTTTGATTGTTTTTTCTAAGTTTGATTTTTTTTTGCCTCTTCTAAAGTTCGACGTTGATCTCTCTTCGTGAGAGAATCTCTACCTCGTTAGGAGTTTGAAAGACTAACCAAAAGAATTTTACACTGCATAAAAAAAATATTTTTTTATTTGCGGATGTACTTTACAATGTAATTTTACACCGCAATAAAAGAAAATCTTTTTTAGTATCTCTAAGTGTACTTTACAATGTAATTTTACACCGAGATAGCTAAAACAAAAATATTTTTTTTATTTTTTTTTGATATTTTGGCCAAATTACAAAGGATAATCATAAACCGGTTACGATATCCAATTTTCGTTTTAAAATATGAGAAAGATGCACCATATTTTTTACAAAAAATAAACATGGAAAAATCTTGGAATTCGACCGTATGCACAAAAACAACACATTTTTTTTAAATAAATAAAAAATATGGGCTGGGCCTGGCCAAACCAAATGGGTCGATAGCAGCCCAGCCCAAAACACGGTGCATGAATTAATTCATGCAGCGTGAACAGTAAAGTGGTGGTCGGCCCCCACCACCACGAGAGGCTCACCTGCCACTGTCGTCGGGTAGAGGAGATCGAGGTGGTTCTTCCTGTCATGGTGGCGTTCTAAACGGAGGCTCGTGGTGGCCGGGAGGAGGGCTGGAAGTGGCTGGTATGTGCAGTGCTTGCGCTGCTGCTGTGTCGCCAGAGCTGAGGAGGAAGGCGGGGCTGTGTCTAGCGACGGAGCTGAGGGGGTAGCTTCTGGCGTGGTGTTCACGGCGAGCTTGCTGAAGGAGAGCGAGAGGAGCTGTTGCACGTCCTTTTTTTAGAGAGAGAGAGAACCATGTCGGGGAGAGGGAGAGATAGCTGTTGGCTGACGGGAGAGAGAAAGGAGAAGAGGGAGGAGCTGCGACGCTGCAATCAAATTAGAGAGAGTGCTTCCGGAGTGAATCTGCCGGCGTTGGAGAAGAAGAGCCGATGGAGACGAAGGGGGCGGCTATCGTGCAAGTTTTGTCTCTGCATGTGTTCGTTTGCTCGTCCTCTGTGGTTTTTTTGTCTGCAAATTCCCTGCGTCGTATCTGTGTTTTTCTCTCTGTATTTTTTTTGTATCCCCAGTGTTATTTCCCCAGTTTTACGATGAACTCCCCTCTCTGTCTCCAAAATTTTCTCAGTGATTCTCCCCCCTCTCCAAATTTTCCCTCAGTTTTTTCTGAGATGATCTCCCCCCCCCCCCCCCCCACCCCACCCCACCCCACCCCACGTCTGTGTATTTTCTCCTCCTATTTATAAGTGAAGAAGGCATGATGCATGGCATGGGAAGGGTGTCCAGAAAATGGGCTTAGGAATGGCGTGTTATGGGCACGACATGGATGAGCATGGCTGCAGGTATGGCCAAGCATGCTGCCGGCAATTTTCTTTTTTTAAAAAAAAAAAATTGAAATCAATAAGTTGTGACAAAAAAAAGTTTTTCGATGGGAAAAACCAGGAAGAACGATGTTTTTATCTTTAATTTTGACTTCCGATTTCACCCTAAAAGTTTTGTCACCGAAAATTTTGATCGTCTCAATTTAACCCACATTAAGCTTCCAAACTTAATTTCTCACCAATTAAGCCCTCAATAAAATTAATTTGACTCATTTAAAGTATAATTAAGCCATTGCGCTTAATTAAATCCTTCAATTGGGCTCTCAATTAATTCCGAAGCATAATCACACTTTAAATTGGCCGACGATTAAATCAAATTGGCCCATAAAAATATAATTATGTCTTTCGACTTAACTTTTATGCAGATTTATCCAATAATAAATCATTTTAGCCTTCAATCTATATTTTCCTTCATTTCTAGGCAAAAAGAGGTACGACCGAGCTCTCGAAAACGTCCAAAATTTCCACCTTGATTTTTCTGCCGACACCAGCCCCTTTTATTTTATTTTTGTTAGTTTTTGGTATATTTTGGGGAATCACCCAAAAATTGGGTGATGACACACATTGAGGAAAATCATATTCTTTTCTAATATTTTCCTTCCTCGCACTTTTATTCTTCTCATTTTCATCCCTCCCTATTTTTTTCCCCCCAAATACAGTACAGAGGTAAACTTTGACTGAAGGATCAAATCGCAGATATTACATCACATACAAGGACTAAATTAAACCACAGAACAGTAGAGGGACCCAACCAAAACATTTCAAAAGGTACAGGGATGATTTACCTTTTCTTTTCTTTATCTTTTGGATGACGTACAGCTACGGCAACTGACATCTACCGTTATTGTCACCTGTTTCTGCTTTCATGTCCGAAAATGTCGTCTCTGAGCTTCAGGACAACTGACTTTACTCGACTAGATCAGAATTTCTTTCGTCACTCATCCTTAGAATTTTCCTTCATTGTCACCTAAATACTGCTGCAAGCTGTCAGCTCAAGTAAGCTCTGTTTCGTTGTCTTCCTTTGTTGGCTCAATCTTTTCTACTTGTTCTTGAATTTTTTTTCATCCCAATTTTGCTTTCTTTTCTTCAGCTATGTATATATAAGAAAAACCCATAAAAAGGATTTTCGTGTTCTGGGTTTGGGGCATTTCAATTATTATTTTTTTGGTTCTTTAGGATATTTGATTTTTTGGAAGCTATGGATTATGTGAATTGATGAATTATTTAACTATACATCATGAAGTTGAATAATTTTAATGAAAATAAAGATTGAATTGATCAATGTCTTGATTCGAATGCCTGCTGCATAAGCTTGTGTACCTTTTCTTTCTGGTACATTTGGTTTTGCTGAATATTTATTATTTGTAAGGATTTGTGAAGAGGGGAAATGGCTCTCGCGTTGATCGGAGAATCAATTCTTGCTGCAGTCCTTGAAGTTTTGATGGAGAGGATAGTTTCTCCTGCGGTTAGGGACTTCTTCAAGAGCCAAAAGATCGATGATGAAGAATTGAAGAAGTTGAAGGCAAGGATGAGGTCTGTCAGTAAACTGCTCAATGATGCAGAGGAGAAGCAGATTATTGATGCAGCTGTGAAAGAGTGGCTTGATGAGCTCAAGGATGCTGTCTATCAAGCTGATGACTTCTTGGATGAGATTGCTTATAAATCTCTGGGGTTGAATTTGGAAGGTGAATCTCGAGGTCAGACCTGCACGGATCAGCTTCGAAGCTTTCTCGCTTCTCTTAATCCATGTAGAAAGGGGGTGAGAGAGGTGCAAATAGAGTTGACAAAGATCCTTAAAGATTTAGAAGAGCTAGTAGATCAAAAGGATGTTCTTGGTCTGATAGAGCGCATTGGGGGGGAACCATCGTTGCGGAGAACACCAACAACTTCTCTGGTAGATGAATCTGGAGTATATGGAAGGGCTGCTGAAAAAGAAGCCATAATGAAGCTGCTGCTATCAGATGATACAAAAGGCAGGCACCTGGATGTGCTTCTGATTGTGGGTATGGGAGGGGTTGGTAAAACCACCCTTGCTCAGCTTCTCTACAAAGAAATGGTGGTTTCCAACGACAGAAGCCTGAAGAGCTCGTTTGATCTCAAAGCCTGGGTTTATGTTTCGGAAGAACTCGATGTTCTCGAAGTAACAAAAAATATTCTGAAGGGGGTTGGTTTGATGAATTGTGACAACATGACTGAAGATCAGCTTCATTGTGAGTTAGAGAAGAAATTGTCAGGGAAAAGACTGCTGCTTGTTCTAGACGATGTTTGGAGCGACAGCCAATCTCAGTGGGAATTTTTACTGAAACCTTTCATGTCAGTGAGACAAGGAAGTAAGATTATCGTTACAACTCGCAATGAAAACGTAGCTTCGATCATTTCTTCTGTTTCAACTCAGCATATAAAGACGTTATCTGACGATGATTGCTGGTTGGTGCTGTCAAAACATGCATTCGACGGTGGAGATTTCAGTGCCCATCCAGGGTTGGAATTAATCGGTAGACAGATAGCGAGGAAGTGCAACGGCCTACCTTTGGCTGCAAAAACACTCGGGAGTCTCCTGTGCTCCAAAAGAGTTGAGAAGGAGTGGAAGAAGATATTAAAGAGTAATTTTTGGGAATTGCCAAATGACGAAGTTCTGTCACCTCTACGGCTGAGCTATCATCATCTTCCATCTCATTTAAAACAATGCTTCTCTTACTGCGCGATAATTCCAAAGGGTTATAAATTCACGAGGGAGGAGATAGTCCTTTTATGGATGGCAGAAGGGTTCTTGGTGGAACCCAGAAGAGATTATGAGATGGAAGAAATAGGCTATGGGTACTTCGATGAGCTTGTGGCGAGGTCATTTTTTCAGCAATCAAGCCTCAGTTCATCATTATTCGTAATGCATGACCTCATTAATGATTTAGCTAGATTTGCATCCGGAGATTTTTGCTTCAGGCTAGAAGGTGATGATTCAGGCAAGACTACTGAAAGGACTCGCCATTTATCATACAGAGCAACAAAAGATGACTCTTATCAGACATTCATGGCAATCACGAACCCCAGATTGCTGCGCACCTTGCTATGTCCGAGTGGCTGGCCTAGCCACGTGAAACAAGTTGAGATAATATGTGATTTATTGCCTGCACTCAAGTGCCTCAGAGTGCTATCTTTGCACCCCTTTCATGATATATCTGTGTTGCCTAATTCAATTTGCAAATTGAAGCATCTACGGTATCTTGATCTCTCTCGTACAGTAATTATAAGGCTCCCTGAATCAATGTGCAGTCTGTATAATTTGGAAATCTTGAACTTGCACTTTTGTGTTAAGCTTGTTGAGTTGCCAGCTAACATGGGAAGCTTAATCAACTTGCGTCATCTGGATATTCAACACACGAAATTGCCAGAGATGCCACTGCAAATGGGCAAACTAACCAAGCTTCGAAAATTAACTGATTTCTTCATCGGAAAACAAAGTGGCTCTAGCATTAAAGAGTTGGGAAAGGTTCACCATCTATCAGGTGCTCTTTCTGTTTGGAATCTTCAAAACGTTACAGATGCTCGAGATGCTTTTGAAGCCAATTTGAAGGGTAAAGAGCACCTTGAGAAGTTGGAGTTAATATGGGATTGTGATATGGATAACTCACTCGTACATGAAAGGGTACTTGAGCAACTACAACCTCCTGTGAATGTCAAAATTCTCTCCATTAATGGGTATGGAGGTACAAGATTTCCAGATTGGGTTGGAAACTCCTCTCTCCCTCTCCTTGAAGAGCTTTACATCAGAAGCTGCCCCGACCTGAAGAAGGCCGTCTTTACTCACTTTCCTTCCTTAACCAAACTTGATATCGGGGCATGTGAGCAGTTCGAGATCGAGTTTTTCCCATTAGATTTGTTCCCGAAATTAGAATCTCTTACTATTGGTAGTTGTCCTAGTTTAGTATCTTTCAGCAAAGGAGCACCCGTTGCCCCAAATCTGAAAGAGCTAAAGTTACGGAGCTGTTCGAATTTGAAGTTATTGCCGGAGAATATGCGTTCATTTCTACCTTCCCTCGAGAAATTGTCCATATTTCATTGTCCGAAACTCGAGTCATTTCCAGCAGGGGGTTTGCCCTCCAAACTTGAAGGACTTGCTATTTGGGGTTGCGACAAACTCGTTGCAGGCCGCACACAATGGGATTTGCAATCACTCCATGTTCTTTCAAGATTTTCAATTGCAGAGAGTGATGTTTTGGAGTGCTTCCCTGAGGAGACGCTACTTCCCTCAAGCCTTGCCCATCTTGAAATCAGGACTCAAAAAAATCTGAAATCTCTCAACTACAAGGGACTCAAACACCTCACCTCTCTTAGAGAGTTGACAATTATGAACTGCATGGAGGTGTCCATGCCAGAAGAGGGCCTTCCCCCCTCCATTTCTTCTGTAACTATCTGGCAATGTCCTTTGCTGGAAAAGGAGTGTGAAATGGGGATGAGGAAGGTCCCAAAGTACCTTAGATGTCCAGAATATATGATACCAGGAAGAAAATCAGTTTAATCCAACATGATGAGGTATTGCTATTTTCAGGTTCTTTTCCTTTTAGCAAGTGATTAATCACTGCTTCAGAGCACATCTTGTTATTAATTTACAGCAAATTACAAGCAGGATTTTGATCCTTTTGTTCTTCAATCCAAATTACAAGTGTATGAATCTAGGATAACTAAAGTGTTGGCCGTGCCAAGTAAATTCAACTGATTGTTATTGCTTGCACTCAATGCAAAGAAAATATTATCTACATAACATCCTGTGTTATCATGTTTGCATTCAATTTTCTTAAGATCAATTCTTTTTTTTATTAATATTGGTGTCCGGGTCAGCTTACATATCTTGACTAATTCCACGAGTATTGAAATTAACGACCATATAAGCTTCCAGTGACTATCATATTAGCAACTATAGGACTCGAGATTGCATGGAAAGCAAACATTTTAATCTTAAACTCTTAACACTATCATCTACTAGATGTTTTCCTAAGATCAATTCTTAATTGCTTTTGATGTCATTGAAAGAATCAATTTACTTTTACCACAAATGATTTTATCACTTTTTCATTGCCTCTTTGATGGCGGTCCGAGGAACTACTTCACAACTATAAATGGGAAATAAAACAACTTGCTTTGCATAGCCATTCATTTTTTTTTATGTTGCATAAATGGGAAGTCACTAGAGAAGCCATTTTGTGATTGTGTGATCAAGTGTTTTCTTCATGGCTAGACTAGACTATGCTGTGAACTTGTGAAGTTTCATACTTGTAGATTTATAGTAGATGATGACTAAATGTTATACAGAATACAAAAGAGGCAAAACTCCATCTTCTTTTACAATACTATAGGAGGAATCCTACTTTTTTCTGAAGGGGTTGGCCTACTTTTCACCTTCATTTTCTCATGGTTTTTTGTGTTTTAAAAGCATTTTTTTTAACAATAATAATAATTTTCAGATCATTTTAATATGTTGATGTCAAAAATAAATTTAAAAAAATAAAAATTATATATTATTTTGTTGTATTTTTAAATGAAAGGTATTTTAAAAAGTAATCATGGGCTCAACATCAAATAGACTCTAAAACTATCATGCTTGCTTTCCACTTCACTTGTGATTGCATGTCAGCTACCATCTTTCTGCATTTAGAGGACTTGAATATTCGTTAGCTTTGAACACAGAAAGTCACAGTCTTTGTCTTGAAACAATAATCAAATCCTGGAAAAAGCAAATAAAATAAACTTCTCATCATGGACAAAGGAATGAGCATTCAAATGTGAAACTAATCCCTGTATACAAGAAAAAATGACAGAAAAGACAGGCTATATCAAGAGATTTGCTTTTATTTCATGAGACTGCTGACATCTAGCAGGCTAGTTTCAATGGCTGTGCTACAAAATATTTTTGTAACTAAAATCTGTATTTTCTCTACTCAGCTGGTAATAGCTGAGTAGAGAAGTTCATTCCATGTATCTGGAACTCCTGCAACACACCAGTGAGTGCAATCCATGCCCTTAAAGCCATTGTAAGAGCTTGGATGTCCATCTTTTCTCAGCTGTGAAAGAGTTGTTATATTCAGTAAATGAACAGGTTTCTTTACAGTACTTAGCACTTCTTCTAGAACTTGCGATGCCAATGGTGAACCAGCAGGGTAAGTTGATCCGCTAACTGGCTGTGTCTCCATTCCACAATTCATCACTCCTGGTTTGCCCCATTCCTCTCCACTGGTACAAACACAAAAATGTTTCAAGTCATGAGAAACTAGCATTAATCTGTTGATTTCAGATGAAAAGAAGAAGAAGAAGATGAATCCATTCTTGAAACATTTATCAGAAAATGAAGAGGGCCTTACTGGTAATGAAATGGAGAAATTCCCTGGAAAATAACTTTGGTTTTACTCGCATCAACATCCGAATCAACCCATTTTGCCCATGTTGTTAAACCTTTCCGAAAAGCCACCATGCGGTCCATGTCCTTAAGTATAAACCTCCCTTGCTGAACATAATCCCATCTGAAATTTGAAGCAGAAAAATCAAACACTACATCAGCTTTTTGATTCCTTTTCAATTGAACTCGTAAATCTTCTCCATTTGCAAAGTTTTTTGAGCTCGTACGGTTGCTTCGGCCCTCTCCGGTACCACCACAGCCAAGTATTGAACACTAAAACATCAAAATCCTTCCATGTGTTTCCATCCTTAATCGAATCAAGTTTTAATACTCGGCCGATTTGTTCTTCCTCAATGTCTACTAAGTAGTGAGTTTCAAACAGCGAAATTGACACACCATGATCCTGAGAAGTTCAGCTCCATCAATTACATAAAAGTAGACTCGATTATGGTTAGAATAACAAGGGCTGTAACTTTTCCAGGACCAGTTCACTCACCTGGAATGTCACCGTGTTAGTCGAGTTACTTGACTGAGTTGTGATTCTGGCATCAGGATAGGCTGCATGAAGCAAGCATAACAGCGACTCGTAATGGTTGAGACTAACAGAGTCCCCTATAAACATTATCTTCTTGCCCTTCATCTTCTCCAAGAAATCTTTACCATCGAACCTGACAGGATCGCACATTCCAAAATACGAACAGTATCAAGGACAAAGTAACTTGGCATGAAATTCACCAGAATTTCTGATATTTAATCAGGTCACATAATATTCAATCTTAATGACAGAGCACCTCCTACCGAACTTGGTCGTTTGTAACACTTTCCAGAATCATAAAGATTTGTACTTTTCTTGCATGGTTTTACAATCGAGTGGTATCCCGAGTAAAGACAAATCTTCTGTCTGATTAAAGAAAGATCATGTTCATGTCTGAGCTGCAAGATCTGAAAATATTTTAACCCAAATGGCTTCCTAAGTCCTTATATAAGTGAGTCAATTTTATAATAAAGCCTAATTGTCCTTATAATATATATATATATATATATATATGTATGTATGTATTCTCTTTCTAGTTTGTTGATGAGATGTGTCAAATGTCATCATCATTCTTTTCTTAGCTTTTTAGAGGTACACCGCCACCATTAAATAATTTAATCATGGGAAAATTGACCCATGGCAACAACCAATCATTGTTGCAATAAAATAATTAAATGTTGATCATTGGTTTTTAATTTTTTTTTAAAAAAAAAACATCAAATATACCCCCCAAACCTATTAGGATGGTCTCAATTTTGTATATAAACTCTTTTTTTATCAGTAGTAATTTTAAATAATTTTAACTTTTAAACTATATCTTTTATAGAATAACCTAACAAAAACCATAGAATTATTTGTGACAAAAATAAGACTAAGGAATATTTTTGTGATTTGCCCTTAAATTTATATAATTTATGATGATATCTCTCAATAGTCAATAGTGAGTGTATGAGGCTTGAGGCATAACCATGCTCATTTCAAGTATTGAATTTTTAAGTATGTTTGAAAATATTGCTAAGGTTGTTTTTTCATTCAATATATTAAAATAATTTAAAACCATAAAAAATATCAATTTGAAATAATAAAAATAAACTTTAAAAAACAGATAAGACTTGCTGACATAATCAAAACGCATGAGACCCATGTTTTCCCATTTGTATTTATACAAACTACAGCTCAAAAGAAGGCACAAAAAGCTTGAAAACATCATTGCATGGAGAAACTAGAAGCTACTTTTTTGTAACTTCAATGAGGATTCATCATAAAAATACAAATATAAAATCTCTTCTAGATAATTAACACTTAGTCTAAGATAAGAAGAGAGAGATGCACAGATGAATGAACCTGGGCAAGTCACAGGCACTAGGCTGCCATCTATATTGAAGGTAGAGGTGATCGGGGCGGCCATATTTTAGACAGTCAAATTCCTTGCGAATAAAAGGGCAGGCTGATGAATCGTAGAGAGGATACGAATCGTCCTGAGCCCAACTCCCTTCATACCTGTTACAATCACTCGTTTGCCATTTTTTCCGCTCCCAGTTCTTCTTAGGTGTGGACGTTTGCAGAGTCTTTGATGGGGTTGCAAAGCACAGACAAGAAAATGCGACGATGAAGATGGGAAAAAGGAAACAAGAAGATCTTCTAGTCCCAGAATCCATCATTCCTGTGAGTCAGAGGCGAAGGAGAGAGAGGGAGGGAGGGAGGGAGAGGGAGAGAGACAAAGAGGTTGCTGGCTATGCTGTCCTGTCTGTGCTCTTCATATATATATATATGGCAGGTTCCTGAAGTGCGCTATATATCTTTAATCAGTTTAGTTTCCTTCTATCTGTATATCAGAGGGTTTAAATTATCAAATTAATCAGTGGAATATTTGCTTGCGTAAATAGATTACAACGTATTTGATTAATGACAATTCGTAATTTATTCAGATTCAAATTGTATTATCATGTAAAATGATTTAAAAAACGCAATCCTAACCAAAATATTCACGGGAAAATCTCTTAAAATGATACTCAAGTTGTCTTTCATGAACCGTTAATTATTTTTTTATAAAAAATATTTAAGAAAACAATCTTAATTATATTCTTAAGAATTTTGTAATACTCTATTGGGAATTTTCCTCTCTTGTCAATATCGAAAATTAGACTCGTGATCTCGGGCATCAAGAGGGAGCTAGCATATGAAAGGAGCCACTCTCTTTGACATTTTTGCATAAAATAGTTGTGCTTACCAAAAAGACAATTGGCCTGCCACTGTTTTCTCCTGGAAAATATATAAGTGATTAATTAGAGTGCCCGATCCAGCAAGGATCTCTTCAAGACTAGGGTTCCCGTTAAAGAAAAAAGAAGGGAATTTTTAGTAACTTCAAATCTCACCTCTTTTGTTTTTAACTTGAAAGTCTAAATTTCATTGGTTGATGGATAATAATTTTCAGTTCCCGTAATGGGTTGATCATATTGGCAAAAAAAAAAAACTATAATTAAAAATGTGTTTCATAATTTTATTGAAATCATTTTTACGGTATTTTTCTTTTAAAAAAATATTAAATTGATTGTTTTTTCATTACTTTAATATTCAAATATCAAAACTTGTTTAAAATATTTTAAAAAATATCAATTTAAAGCTATTTTAGATTAAAAAAATTCAAAAATATTATCTAAACTCCTCGCATCAAAGTTATTAAACTCGATTTAGCTTTACGGTAGAAACGGATTCATCTGACTTGTCTCTTGACATGAACTAGTTTTAAAAGAATATCAATCTCTCGAGTTGACCCAATCAACACGGTAGGTTAATCTAGAACCAATAAGAACTCGATTTGATTTTAATTTTTTTAAAAAAAATAATATTTTTTTAATTCAAAATAATATCGTTTCTAGCTCGTTAAACTTATAATTTATCAGTTCCTGTGATGTGATGGTCGTTTAATAATTTTATCTCAATTTATGTCTAAAACAAATAATTGTAACTTTTCAAGGTCAATGTCATTGCCCGATTGACAATGAAGTTAAGCTTGCTCAAGATTTAAAACTTTGTAGCCGGCGGACGACGGCTAGGTTGGCCAAACAGTGAGCACGAGCCATGGTCAGATCTGGGGTGCATATATTCCTGGCTTTCACATGCAACACATGGAAAACAACTCAGCGAAAAGAACATATTTATATTTTTTATATTAACTATTATTTTTTAAAATATTTTATATTTAAATAAATTTTCATAGGATAGGCATGGAAAATAGCAACATCCCACGATGGAGGCAAATAGCACATGAGAGCAGATCTTGGTCTCCTGAGGAATAATTTGAGGGATGGTTTCAACTTTGCTTCTTCGGCATTAATTTTGACTTCAATTTGTTCATGATGATAGCACCAAAATTGCAAGTGGTCAGATTCTTTGTTATGGTATTTTTCTTAATAAAACTTTATGCTAAAACTTTTTTCCTAGGAAATTAATGGTTTATTTTTCATTGTTTTGAATAAATAATAACGATGATAACAATAATAATAAAATCATAATCATTTTATTAGTAATGTGATGATGATGACGACGACGACGACAATAATAGTTGGAAGATGGTGATTGTAGATGATATTGATGTTAGAGAATATCATAAGATATAATAAAATAATAATTATATTAATAATAAAATAATAAATTAACTGTCATGTTTGGTTATGAACCTATGATGATAATAAATCTCACGCTTCCTCATTTCTGATGGAGAAGAGTTGCATAGAGAAGTTCATTCCAAGTATCTGGGAGTCCAGCAACACACCAATGAGTGCAGTCCATTGGCCTGACACCAGTATAAGACCCAGGATGCCCATCTTTCCTTAGCTGCGAGAGAGCTGTGATGTTGAGAAAATGAACTGGTTTCTTGATGGCACTCAGCACTTCTTCCACTATCTGCAATGGCAATGGTGAGCCACCAGGGCGAGCCGATCCACTCATCGGCTCTCTCTGGTTCGCACAATTTGTCACTCCCGGCTCGTTCCAGTCCCTGCCACTGTTTTCAGACGCACCAGAATAATGTCATCAGGATAAACACAGAAGGGAAAATATATGTCTGCAGTAATCGTCTCCAGTTTTTTATATTTTGGTTAATAGACACTCGATGAAAGTGATGTGGATAAGCATGTTAGAGAATAATATAAAACATGTTATGGGACCTCATCTAACAATTTAAGTTTTTAGGTGAGATGGTTTCTTAACATGGTATCAGAGTCTTGTTGACCCAGCGGTCACGAGTTCGAATCTCACAACCCCTATTTTATTTGATAAAAAAATCAAGCACTAGGTAGTATGGATCTGTACAAGTTTCAAACTCAATGGGTTTTCACTTGAAGGGATGTGTTAAAAAATAATATAAAACATATTATAAGACATCACCTAACAACTTAAATTTTTAGATGAAATGGTTCATTAACAAAACACAGCAGGATAAATATATGTTTGCGCGTGAGATCTCTCTATAATCGTCTCCAGTTTTTTATATTTTTGTTAATAGACACTCGATGAAAGTGTTGTTTGACCAGCAGGGAAAATATAATTAGCTTACTTGTAATGGGAAGGAGAAAATCCTTGAAAAACAACGGTAGTTTTATTTGTATCAACATCCGTATCAACCTATTTTGCCCATGTTGTCAAGCCTTTCTGAAATGCAACCCTACGATCCATGTCTCTGACTATGGCCTCGCCTTCTTGAATATAATCCCATCTGGAATTCACACACACAGATAAAAATCATTTTTAGCAATACCACAAGAGAATTGTTTCTGTATTATTTCAATTTTTATTTGTTTTCAAAACCTGAAAAAGAAAATAATAAATGGGGAGGTCGTACGGCTGCTGAGGTCCTGCCCGGAACCACCAACCCCATGAGTAGAAAACAAGAACATCGATATCCTTCCATGTTTTGCCATCCTTGATGGAGTCAAGTTTCAAAATTCTGCCAAACTTTTCTTTCTCAACGTCTACTAAGTATGGAGAATGGAAGTGACTCACTGAAACTCCATAATCCTGAAAAATTATGGAAGTTAATTAACACAAATTTCAGGTCAAACAATTACTTAAACATCAAGTAATAAGAAAGTAAACTAGCTAGTAAGGAAAAAGATTTCTTCACTAGGTGGAGCAAAATTATAAGATTATTTGCTATATATACTCACCTGGAATATCACCGAGGTCACAGAGTTATTTGAATTTCTTGTGATATTGGAATCAGGCACAGATGCATGGAGCAAGCATACCATTGATTGAAAAGTGTTTAGACTCAGAGAGTCCCCTACATACATGACCTTCTTCAAGAAATCTTGACCATCAAACCTGCAATAAGGTCATGTATACATTCAAATTATAATAAATTCATCGTTCTAGCTAAGATCAGTCAATAAGCAAGTTCTTCAGGCGTTTGTGCATGTAATTTGATATTGTTGTCGCCAGGAAGTATAACGTAATGACAAAGAACTTGCGATCTGCACAGCAGGTCTCGAGTTCGAGCTAAAGTCGTGTATCCCTTGTGAGAGTTTGGGACAACTGGAATTTTACTTGTTTACCTAGACCCATAAAATACACTTTACAGGAATGGAGCTTCCTCACATCAAAAATAAAAAATATTGACATTGTTGCCGGTATAATATTGTACCTTGGCAAGTTGCAGTCATTAGGCTGCCATCTATACTGAAGATAGAGGTGGTCAGGGCGACCATACATTAAACAATCAAATTCTTTTCGAATAAAATGGCAGGCAGATGAATCGTAGAGAGGATAGGAAATGTCATGAACCCAACTCCCTCGGTACATGTTGCAGCTATTCTCATGCCACGGTTTTCTTGATGAGTTTGCCAAACAAAGAAGTGAAAGTATCATCAGGATGTGAAAATGGAAACAAGATGTTATGGCCCTAGAATCCATCCTTGTATAGACAGAAATGGTTAAGGTTGCAAGTGAGGGAGATCTGTTTTGACCTTGTATATATATAAATGAGTACGTACACACATGCAACTGTCGCGTTAGATAATAATATAAATCATATTTTGAAATCTCATTTATCAGCTTAAGTTTTGGGTGAGATAGTTACATAACATGGTATCAGAGCCTTGTTGACTCATTCTATTTGATAAAAATCAAGCACAGGGTACTGCAAGTCAGTATGCAAGTTTCAAGTTCAAAGGATTTTCACTTGCATTTTTTGATAAGCTAAGAGAGATATTAATTGACAAGTACTCCAGTCTCCGGTTTCCTTTACAGCCTGAAAAATAATATTAAGATTTCTTCATTGTTAGAAAGTGTACAGGATGGCTAGATTGCTGGTTAAATAATGCGGGGGGGGGGGGCGAAATTGGGATCAGATTCAACACAGAGATGTGTATTTATATATTTTGATGGCAAACTTCACAGGCAACACGTGGAAAATAATTAAATCCCTGCTGGGGATTTTATCTTAATTTCATATGTAGCAACTGCAGGATCTCTCAATGTAAGATTTTCTTGACCCGTTTCTTTTTTGTCGAGGCTAGAGAGATATTCATTGACAAGCACTTCGATTGCTTCAAAGCCTGAAAAATGATATTCATATTTCTTCTTAATTAGAAAGAATACATCCTAATAAAAATAAATATTTATATTTTTGGATGGCTACTCCACGGGAGCACATGGGAAATATTTATATGTGTTGAGGATTTCATCGGAGTGATAGTCTCCGTCTATAAATTATAAATGTAGAGCTTGACTTGGTCTTGTAAAGAACTCCGGATTTAAAATTATTAAATTATATATGTTTTTTTGTTTTAAATTATTTATTTTTTGAGTGCTTTTATATATTTTGATATGTTGATGTCAAAATAATTTTTTTTTAAATATATATTATTTTAATATATTTATAAACAAAAAAACACTTTAGAAAACAAACTCGATCACACTAACAAACATACCGTAAGTAATATTATGAAACTTATGAGTGAGTCAATATGTTATAAGAAATAGAAGAACTTTAGAAGAAGAGAAGTTGATAGCTTATGATATGATGAATCAGCAATTAATCTAAGTTATTTTTTAAATCAATCTCCAAATCGAATCCGACAACTACACTATCAAAATAAAGTGAAAGATGAGTTGAAGTTTCTTTGGCGTGCAAGTCTCTCTGATCTTCATACACTGTTTGTTTGGATAAAAAGGAAAGAAAAATAGACGATGCATGCATGGATGGAAAGAAGCAATCATTGTTTCATTATTGGATGCGTGTAAACTACTCCTTCAAAAGCAGCCTTTTGTTCAATTCATCTTCTATTATTTTCCACTTCTTCAGATTATATATATATATATACTAGACAATGCTCCCGCGCTTCACCGCGGGCGGCACAATATTTTTTTCAATGTAAAAAATATTAATTGTGTGTATTTTTTATTATAATATAAATTTAGCTAAAATAATAAATCTGTGCAGAATTCATGTCAAGTGCAAGTTTTCTATAAAATATATGAATTTAAAATCGAAATAAATTTATCTGTTTAGTAGTTTCAAATGAAATAACCAGCATAAATTTATCATCATCATTAAAAAAGCAAGAAAACTCGGATATCTCAATTATTAAGTTCACTGTATTAAGATTAGTTCATTTTATAATTCAATTTAAAGCAAAGAAAAATAAAATATAAATTGTGAAAATACCTACAATAATCAAATAAAAAAATAAGTTGTTAATTTTCTATCAACAAAAAGACGAAAACATAGATTAAAAATTCATCCTGACGTTATTGTCATTATCATTGCTATTAAAGCTAAAATTATTACTAACATTACTGCCAAAATAATTAAAATAATTAAATTGCCATGAAAAAAAAAAGCAAAACATTTTTATAAAAAAACAATAACTAAAATTATCATTATTATTGCATAAATAATAAAATCATAAAAATCATATAATCTAAAGAACAAATAAAGAAATAGAAAACAAAAAAAAAACGAATAAAGGGAAAAATAGAGTAATATTACTTTTAAAATGATCACCGATATAAATTAAAATTTCAGGAAAATCTTTAAAAAAATCAAAAGAATTTTATAAAAAAATAATCACTAAAATTATCATTATTATTGCGCAAATAATAAAATTATAAAAATCATCAAATCCAATGAACAAATAAAAATAAAAGTGAACAAAAAAACGTATAAGGAAAAAAAATAAAAAAATAATAATAAATTGGTTCGGAGATTAGTTATGGTGTGTCAACGCTGGCCTGGACACCCCGATTATCAAAAAACAGATTTGGTCCGAGGAGTAGTGGTGGTGCACTTGAGCTGGGCCGGAGATCGTGGTTATAAAAAAAATATATAAGTGAAAAAAAATATATAAGTGAAAAAAAGAGCTTAAGCTGGCTGAGAGACCATGGTTACAAAAAAAATGTATAAGCGAAAGAAAACAAAAAAAAATATAAGCGTTAAAGCACTGTAGCAATCCATATTGTTTTTAAAAAAATTCGGCCCAAGAATTAGTCGTGGTGTGCTTAAGCTGGTCGGAGATCCCAGTTATAAAAAAAATGTATAAGTGAATATAAAAAAAGTATAAAAAAAAGAAAAAAAATGTACCAGCAGGAAAGCATTTTAGAAAAAAAATGTGGGTCCGGGGATTGTCGTGGTATGCATAAGTTGGCCTGGACACCCTGGTTATCAAAAAAATTTGGATATGGAGATTAATCGTGGTGCATTTAAGCGAGCTCGGACACCCCGATTATCAAAAAACAAAAAACCAAAAAAATATATAATAAGGAAAAAATGAAAAAAAAATATATTAAGGAAAAAATACAAAAAAAAGGCAAAAAAAAGAAGAAGCAAAAAACCGAGGAAAAAAAGAAGAAAAAGAATAATTAGGAAAAAAAAAGCAAAAAAAAGAAAAAAGAAGAAACGAAAAAAAGAGAGGAGAGTAATCATAAAATAAAAACAAAAAAAGAGAAAAAAAAACGTAAGCAGAAAACAAAAAAATAATAATTTAAATCGATATAAATTTATTTGTTTAGTAGTTTCAAACGAAATAACCAGCATAAATTTATCATCATCATTAAAAAAGCAAGAAAACTCGGATATCTCAATTATTAAGTTCACTGTATTAAGATTAGTTCATTTTATAATTCAATTTAAATCAAAGAAAAATAAAATATAAATTGTGAAAATACCTACAATAATCAAATAAAAAAATAAGTTGTTAATTTTCTATCAACAAAAAGACGAAAACATAGATTAAAAATTCATCCTGACGTTATTGTCATTATCATTGCTATTAAAGCTAAAATTATTACTAACATTACTTCCAAAATAATTAAAATAATTAAATTGCCATGAAAAAAAAAAGCAAAACATTTTTATAAAAAAACAATAACTAAAATTATCATTATTATTGCATAAATCATAAAAATCATATAATCTAAAGAACAAATAAAGAAACAGAAAAAAAAATGAATAAAGGAAAAAATAGAGTAATATTACTTTTAAAATGATCACCGATATAAATTAAAATTTCAGGAAAATCTTTAAAAAAAATCAAAAGATTTTTATAAAAAAATAATCACTAAAATTATCATTATTATTGCGCAAATAATAAAATTATAAAAATCATCTAATCCAATGAACAAATAAAAATAAAAGTGAACAAAAAAACGTATAAGGAAAAAAAATAAAAAAAAATAATAAATTGGTTCGGAGATTAGTCATGGTGTGTCCACGCTGACCTGGACACCCCCATTATCAAAAAACAGATTTGGTCCAAGGAGTAGTGGTGGTGCACTTGAGCTGACCCGGAGATCGTGGTTATAAAAAAAAAATATAAGTGAAAAAAAGAGCTTAAGCTGGCTGAGAGACCATGGTTACAAAAAAATATATAAGCGAAAGAAAACAAAAAAAAAATATAAGCGTTAAAGCACTGTAGCAATCCATATTGCTTTTAAAAAATTTCGGCCCAAGAATTAGTCGTGGTGTGCTTAAGCTGGTCGGAGATCCCGGTTATAAAAAAAAAAGAAAAAAAATGTACCAGCAGGAAAACATTTTAGAAAAAAAAATATGGGTCCGGGGATTGTCGTGGTATGCATAAGTTGGCCTGGACATCCTGATTATCAAAAAAAATTGGATATGGAGATTAATCGTGGTGCATTTAAGCGAACTCGGACACCCCGATTATTAAAAAACAAAAAACCAAAAAAATATATAAGTAGAAAAAAATATATAATAAGAAAAAAATGGAAAAAAATATATAATAAGAAAAAAATGAAAAAAAAATATAATAAGGAAAAAATACAAAAAAAGGCAAAAAAAGAGGAAGCAAAAAACGGAGGAAAAAAAGAAGAAAAAGAATAATTAGGAAAAAAAAAAGCAAAAAAAAAAAAAAGAAGAAATGAAAAAAAGAGAGGAGCGTAATCATAAAATAATAATAAAAAAAAAGAGCAGAAAAAAGAGAAGAAAAAAAAACGTAAGCAGAAAACAGGAAAAAAAAAGCAAAAAAAAAAAAACTACTATTGCAATCCACAATGCACTGAGTCTGTGTGCACAGTGCGTGGGTGTACATGAAACACCCACGCCTTTTATTTATATAGTAATTTAAAATAAATATTTATTTTAAACTATTTTTTTAAAAAATTTTTAGATCAATTTCCAGATTTCAAAAATAATTTTTAAATAATAAAATAAAAATTATTTTAATATATTTTTTAAACGAAAAAAACTTTCAAAAATAACTTAGAAGCTGTTTGGGAGGGCGGTTGTACCGCTGTTTTCTCAAAAAAAAAGTTTATTTTAAATGAATTTTTTTTGGTGTTTTTAAATTATTTTGATGTGCTGATGTCAAAAATGATTTTTAAAAAATAAAAAATATATTATTTTAATGTATTTCTAAATAAAAAAACACTTTCAAAAACAATTACAACCCCTCTTAAACAGGCCTTTAATCATCCGAAAAAAATCAACAAAAATATATTTAGTTTTTTATTTAAAAATAATATGTTTTGGTGTTTAAAGAAGGAATGATATCACCTGTCAACTTGCGCGTTAACTCAGCCAACACCCTGTCCGGGTCTCAAGCCGGACATGATAGCCATGATATCACCACCATAAATCACAGACGTTATCAAATCAAAGCATCACGTCGTGGTCCTCATCACCTCAATCACGCCTATTGTTTATAGCACCCAGCACACGCACACACAATAAGCACAAAGGCAAATGCCAAATACACCCCGCAAAATGAAATTAAAACAGCCAGCTCATTAAGGGCACGATGGTCTGCCCACTGCCACGGTCCACAGTAATATAACTCACAGGCTACAGTTAAGAAAACAGTAAAAGACCTACAACAATTATTTTTTAGTTAATATATATAAGTAATTATTTCATTTGTTTAAAATAAATTAATAAAACATTGGAACGATTCAGAACATGATTGATTTTAATAATTATTAATAAAAATCAATTAAATTTAAATTATGATTAAGTTTAAAACCTTTGTAATTGATACGACAATCAAGTCCTCAAGAGGTGTAATGTGATGAAAAAAAGCTTATGATTTGCACAGCAGATCTCGAGTTCGAGTCAGGACGTGCATCCTTTGTAAGAGTCTGAAACAATTGGGATTTTATTTACTCACTTGTGCCCATAAAATACACTTTCCGGGATAAGATTTTCCTTGTAGAAAAAAAGAAGAAAATATGGCAATCAAACGATGATACATGCATCTTTTTTATATAGCATTAAACTGGATATGATTCAAAGAGTTGATTTAAAGCTAGATGATATTTTATTTTGAATTGTTTTGGACATCAACACAGATTTAATTAGTTGATCTATCACTTGATTGACTCCACTAAATCCATGTGATATTCGATTAGGTCAATTTTGAAAAGTTATTTTTTTAATTTTTTTACTTTAAATATCATAATTTTAGTTTTTTTTTTAATTTGTATTTCAAATAACATCATTTTTTAGATAAAACGACGAGTTGGTTTAAATACTCAACAATCCAAACCCTTAACTGGATATAATTATTATGGTTTCGAATGACATCTTTTTATTTCAAGTGACTGTTTGGGAGTGCGATTGCGGTTGCTTTTGAAAGTGCTTTTCGTTTAGAAATGCATCAAAATGATTTTATATTTTTTTTAAATCATTTTTGACATCAGCACATTAAAATAATCTAAAAACACTAAATTTTTTTATTTTAAAACTAAATTTTTTTAATTTAAAGTAAAAAATAAAATCAAATCAAATTTTTTCATAAGCATTTTCCGATCGCAATACCAAACAAGTTGCTAAAAGTAGAGAAAATAGTGTCTTGGTCATTTTTGGGGTACAAGATGGGGGGGGGGACACAAGGGCTGATCAGTGGCCCATCCATCTAGCCCATAACGTACCCATTTACATCAACAGAGAATAGAAAAGCCAAACTTCAGCCTAGCCCAACTTCTCTCCTTTCATATATCTCTAGGCCCAGGGTCAAGTGTCCAGATTCCTGAATCCATGACCCTTCTGTCACCGTAGTTCTTCTCTTCCCATGCAGCAACTACCTCTTGTGAACCGCCGACCCGATTGGATCAACCGGATACCCTACAAACAAAGTCGGATTCTCTTTTGAATTCAACCACTAATCAAAGGTAAAGACCAAATTTTTTCTTAAATTTGAACAAAATCAATCAAAACTTAATAAAGTCTTTACCTTTTTTGAGTGAACAAAGTAAAGTTCAATCTTTTCTTATCATTAGTTGTTTTCAAAGGTAAGTTTTGGCTGAATTTTGCTTTTGTAGATATATATTTACTGTTGTTTTGATGTTTTCTGAAATGGATTTTTTGTGTTTCCTGCTTTGTAATAGATTGAAAGCAGTTTTGCTAAGGAGCTTTTTTCAGAAAGTTTGCAGCTTTCAAATGCTGAATTGGGTTCTAAGCCCATTGCTCATGGTAAGTAGAGTCATTGCTAATATATGGGTTTTGATCTACTTATTTATTCGTGATTTTGGTTATTTTATTTTGCTTTGTGGTGGCTTTATATGCTCTTCTATTTAGCTGACTAAACAAGTTTGTGCTTGCATTATATAAATAAATAGCCTTATTGTTATCTTCCGCTTTGAAAATGGTGATCTTGGTTGAATTTACTAAGCTTTGGCACTATCTGGGAATGAGTAATGAAAGAAAAGGGTGCATATTGATACTCTGTTTTGCCTGTATTTGTGTACAATTTGTGCATGTGATGAAAGAAGAACAAATGCAGATGACTTTCAATTGTATCCTGTTCCGTTACTGCTCCAACTTTTGGTTCGTTTTCCAATGTTTTCATAATTGCTCCTGGTTCATTTTCTCGCATGTCTGAAACTTCTAATTTCTGCAAATGAATGATGGCATTTTTATTTGGCGGTGCTTAAGCACAGTCAGTTTCTTGTGTGAGCACCGCTTAGCGTTTTGTGGCTGGTGGGTTGAATTTAGTTATGCTCTGAGTCTCTTAGAGCAACATGCGTTACTTAGTTTTGGATTGCTGTGAAGGTGACTTGCAGGATGATGGTGGATCTTTGTGGGGTGATTCTGTTGAGAAAGAGAGTCTGATTTGGACCGGGAGTGGCAGAGTTGACGTGACCAATTTCACACGGTAATTTGATTATTCTGTTTGTTTCTCTTCATTCTGTTTTCACTGCTTGTATACTGATTTCCAAACCCTTACTGATCTCATTCTTGATGACTTCAGATTGGATATCGTGATGGTCTCATGGCAGGGAAAGAAGCTTATGCACAAGAGGGATTTAATGTTGGTTTTTAGCAATCAGTGCCTGTAGGACACAACTGGGGTGTTGTTAGAGGTGTTACCAGGTAAACAATAAGAAAATGGAAGGAGAATCATATTATAGTGGTGTCTACCTTTCAAGAGATCTTGAATGCCTTAACTTTTGTTTTCTTATCCGCGTGAAGTGTGCTTACCTTCCTGCCAGATGATTTGAAGGAGAAACTGATTGAAACACAGGAAAAAAGAAGAAAAAATCAGGGTTTGTATGAATCAGTGCATACTATTTCTTCAGTGGATGCTCTTATTTTCTTTCGTGATTACATAATGAGAAAGAAAGCAATGGATCAAAGAGAGCTTGTGAAGAAAAGTTCTGATGTAGCCAACAAGGATGAAAGCTCATGCTGCAGTAATCTTGAAATTTATGTTGTACAGCTTCAATCACTTCTTGACTCTCCTACGATCAAGTTACATTTATCAGTAAAGCAACTCGTGTACATAACTCAATAATGTAATGGATATTTTGCCTAATTATCTGCTTATATTATTTTTTTCAGAACCTTACCACATATTCTCTTTTAATTTACCTCTATATATATATAGAGGCGCAGAAATTAAAGTAACTATAACATGTCCATCGCATGGTTACAAAGACATTTGATCAATTTCCAGAAATGAAGGAAATTTACAGAAGACAGAAAATATAAGCGAAGTATCTTATCTTTCAAGATAAAAAATTCTCCTGAGAAAAAAAAAAAAGAAGCAAAGCAACTAGGGGTGATTATTTCTGGTTCTGTTTTTTTATCTATAAAAATAATCAAATCAGAATTATAAAGAAAAAAAACCAAAATAAAACCGATTTAAACTGACTGGTTTCGATTTGGTTTTTTTATATAATTTTAGGTTTTTTTAAGGTGAGTAATAGCGTTTTCATGTAAAAAACCGAAAGTTGCACACATGCAGTGACGGGAGAGCTCTCTTCCCTTCTTCTGCCCCCCTACCTCCTCCTACTTTAGCAGTGTGGTGAAGTATTTTTTTAATTTGAATTGGTTTGATTTCAGTTTTGATTTACAAGTTTTAGCTTTAAAAAACAGAAGCTAAATCTAACTGAAAGTTTTTTTAAAAAATCTAGTCGGTTTAATTGGATTTTTTTAATAATTTGGTTTTTCTCGGTTAATTTTTCTTTAGTTTTGTCGGTTTAATCGGTTTTTCAGTTTTTCTGCTCGAACTCCAAGAGCAACGATTTCTTCAGGATGTAATCCATCTGATATTGACAGGAATCTGCAAGTAAATCGGTCTGTCTTTGGAAGTCTGTTAAACATGGACATCAAATGTCTGTTGACTTGAATTGTGTAGTTGCAATAGCACAAGGCTTGTTGGAGTGAAGCTTCCCGGCTGTGGTTACAATTGCTTCAAGTATGCAAATCTTACAGGGCCTGTGAAAATCAAATAGCTGGTGATGATTATTGGAATAATTATCTCTGTTGCTTTTCTTCATAATCTTAGCCTGACATGACCACATATTCTGGCTAGAAAATCCCTGAAGTTTTCCATGACCTCTTTTCTTTGCAGGGAAATGTGAAAGGAGATGAAAATCATCAGATGAACATGAACATAATCACAATAGTAGTTGCTGCACTGTATTAGACAGAGTAACCAAAAATAATTCACAACATAAGATTTGTAGTAATCATCTGGTAGACAGACTCGAACTCGATCTCGCACTGTTAATGTATTCATCGATTGAGCCAGCCACTATTCAATTGCACTGCACCCGCTGAGGTTTGTAGAAACTAACAAGTGCTGGATCTGCTCCCGGAATTCCTTGCATCAACAGACTAAGATGTTTCTCTACTGAATTTGTAGCTAACCAGTACTTTCTAACTCACCGACTTATTATAGGTAACCAATGCAGCTCCCACTTCAGGATGACCTGCACAGAAAAATACGATAGGACGGCATGATCTGGTCACATCTCAGCTGATTTTTTTTCTTCTCTTTGATCTATAATGGCATTTCAATTTTCACTGCTGCAGCTAAATAGAAAGAAATAACAGCTAGAAAGTAATGTCTTGTTTACCTCGGTGACTGCCATCAGCTACAATATTGAATTTGTTGTTGGAGAAAATGTTGCTGGTGTGTGCCTGATATGGGTTTCATATTTCGGTGTTGGCAAGACATTTTCGAAAGCTTCAACAAGTAGTGCCACCTTCCTCTTCCTAGCTGGAGCGAGTTTGGTGACAGCCTGTCGTAGTGCATAATCAAGCATCCATTCCTCGGAGTTTTTCCTGCCGTCCATCATTTGATGCCTGAGATCAACCTTTTCTGCCTCTGGATTAGGAACAACGGGCAGGAAATTTGGTTCTCTTGGGTTGAATTCTCTCTCCTCCTCCAAGTCCTTGATGGGTTTCCTTTCTCCGATTGTCCACTTCCTGTTGTTGCAGGTGCGTTGAAGTTCTGGATTGGGATTTCCGCTTGTGTATACGAATGGGCACTTTGATCCTGTGCATGTACCACCATTATTGGCAGAGAGGAAGGTTTCTGCTGTACCTGACTCATTACAAACTTCCACTTCTGTCTCCTCAACATCTCCTGTATCGTCTCTAGTTGAGTTGATTTCATGCGTTCTTGGACTACTCGGTGCCTCAAAATCTATGGCTGTTAGGATTTTGATCTTTTTAGCTTCATCTTGATCTTCCTCGAATAAGTTCTCATTCTCAAGAACATTATTTGTCTCATCCTGCTCATCCAATTGGTGGTCATGAGGCTCAGTTGGAGTGCTGTCATCAACAAGATCTTGACTTGAACTATTCTTTTCATAAGTTGCATTAAGCTGACAGACTTCAGTTGTCATGTGGTTTCCATCAGCATTTAGTTCAGCATCATCTTGATCTGCTATAGAAAAACTTTCTGTTGAATCAGAAACATGGATTTCAAATGGAAATGAAGAATAGACAATTTGCTCATCCAATTGGTGGTCATGAGGCTCAGTTGGAGTGCTGTCATCAACAAGATCTTGACTTGAACTATCATTTTCATAAGTTGCATTAAGCTGGCAGACTTCAGTTGTCATGTGGTTTCCATCGGCATTTAGTTCAGCATCATTTTGATCTGCTACAGAAAAACACTCTGGTGAATCAGAAACATGGATTTCAAATGGCAATTCAGCATTGACAATTTGCTCTTGAGCTTCTGTTGCATCTCCAGCTTCACTATCAGGGATTTCAGCGACAGCCAACTCTTGATTATTTTCTGCAACTAAGATGATCTGATCGATTTCGTCCTCTTTGTTTGTTCCAATCATATCTCTCTTTTCATAAACCTGAGGTTTTGTAGCTGCGCTTTCAGCTTGAAGAGATTTATCCTCCTGGTGACCTTTTAAAGCTTCAGCTGAAATGTGTGCCGCGCAACCATTTTCATTATTCTCCTGAATTTTCTCTCTGGCTCCTATTAGTTCCACAACCGATTCCCTTATTGAAGCTGAAGTGTTCACAGCATCTCTCAGATCTCTCTCAGCTTCTTTATCTTTCTCCTCTGTTCGTGGTGCCTCAAATGCATCTTCGGCGGCAGAAGGTTGCTCATAAGCTAAGTCCCCTCCTACTCGGTTAGATTCGAGAATCTGACGATAGTGGGGTATGATATCTGATTCGGAATCTCTATCGCTGCATTGCATATCACTAGAGGCAGTTTCCTCTGCAAAGAGTTCTCGCAGTACCTCATCAGCCAGAATTTCCTCTGTATAGTTGCTGACTGCGTCGTCAGACATGATGATCTCAGAATCCTCACGCCAATCAAGTTTCTCAATTTCTGCTGTGAACTCGACTTTGGTCCAGAATTTATCTTCTTGTTTGTTCAAATCATCAGCTTCTGCATCAATATCTGAAGTCAAAGGTTGGCCCTCCTCCCAGTCCATGTTAGTTGCTTCAGAGATGTTGTCATCTTCCTCCATACTCGAGTGGGATTCCCTTTCAATGTCACTCCTGTTTGATTCTTTTTCAGAGAAGCTCGATGAGCAGTCTGTATCCCCATCCTTTTCATCTTCTATGACAAAACCATCTGCAACATCCATCTCTGCAGCATTGCTATCGTTAACATTTTCCTTAAAATCAATCTCTGATTCCTGTGATTCATCTGTCGAGCTCTCAGAAACGTGATTGTTGCTGTCTTGTTCAGCTGCTGCTTCATGGCCAGCGTAAGAGCAGGACGCATTAATCTCTCCTTCAGGTTCTCCCAATAAAGCACCTGCTGTCTCGCCTTCATTCTCTGTCCTCTTTTCAGTTTCATAGGCCCCATCTTCTGTTTTTACGGCTCTGATTTCAATAAAGAAACCCTTTTCAACTTCTTGTATCACAGGTTTGTCACCGGAAAGATCCAACAGTCCACGAGTTTCTTCTGTTCCATCGCCAGATGGCCTGGTTCTGCGTGGGGATAAAACCTCCAGTTTTATACTCCTCTGGACCTTCAACGAGCGCCTCCTTGCCTTCAAGAAGCCCTTCAGCTGAGGCACAGGTTTGTGATGATGACCATTGAGAGAGCAGTAGGCGTGTGGGCAGACCTTCTTGACTGACGTTCCCTCTGCTTCAGAACCCCCAGGATTAAGCTTGAGGTACGCAGGAAACTTCGAATCCTTCAGGGTTGAAGAACAGGTAGCTTTTTGTGTACCCCCATCTGCAAAAAGAGCTGCCCTAGAACGTTTCTTCGCGGTACCTCTCGCTGGCTTAAAAGTAGGAGTCCTTGCCAGCTTCAAACTGGATGTCTTCGATAAAGTTCTTGCCGGTTTGTCACCGGAAGCAGGGCTAAATTTTGATCTACCAGAGTTTCTACCATGCTGGTTCCTACCGTTTGAACCAGTTTGAGTATTCGCCTGGGAACGCTCCTTTCTCGCCTCTGAACTGCTGGTTGACTTCATATAATTCGGCGAACCGTCATTTATTTTGACGATAAACTGCTTCTGCGGTGTCGCTGCGGTTGCCGTGCCATTGACAGGAGGCGGCTTTCCAGACTGTGACATGGCTTTCCTCGAAGGTGACGATGATTTCAAGCTCTCAATATCCGAGAGCTTGATTGATCTTGACCTCCTCATTTTCTTCTTCATATCAGGCCCTCTACTCCTGCCATCCTGGTGCTGACAAGAACTCGGTTTCAGGCTACCCAGCCGCTTCTCGGATTTAACATGATCAGCTTGAATTCCAAGCTTGCTGGGCACCTTTTTCCGCACCATCTTCAGAGCAAAGCAAGCGCCATGAATTCTAGATGGGAATTTAATGTAACTTTTCTTAGAGATGGGGAGATCTAGCTGAGGAAGGAAACTAGTTTTCTTGTTGATTTTGTGGAGATTGTACTCCAACAGGAAGAAATGAGCCTTCTTGAAAATCACACAACTAAATACTCTTCCTGTTACGTTTCTTTTGGTTTTCCGTGGGTTGGCCTTCTGTTTTACTTCAGTTGTCATCTGGCAGAACAAATTTGAACAAGGCTGGGATGCTGACCTTCACTCATCTGTATTCTGGGTCCCTTCGTTCAGGCATCTTCTCCATTGAATGTTTGCCACGTGTCATGGAAATACGACGTCGCGCGCTGCCTTGTTTATTAAGCGTCGTGGTTAGATGCCCTAACCCACTCTCTTTTCTCTCGTGACATAACTACCCCCTTCATTATCCTGATGAAGGGTCTCTGTCTTCAAAATACACCGTTGACATGAGCCTATACCATGTAAAATTTGGCTTCCTTTTATTTTCCCGTTGCTATTTCCAGAAACTTTTATATTAGAATTATCATGATATTTTAAGACTTTTTTGGATTGAAAACTATTTCCTTGAATGATACTTTTAAATGTTTTTGCTATTTTTTCACTACAATAATGTTTACAAGCTATTTCATTGATTGATCCGAGATTGTTATATGACGGGTAAGCTTATTACAGGTAAAGGATGATGCATATTCTCCTACTATTCATTACTTGAAAAGTTTTTTAACCAATCATTTCATATAAAAATTTAAATTGATAGATGAATTTATAATACATACTTTCAAGTAAAAAATTTTGGGGCTTCAAAACCTGCAGAGACTCACATTATCTTATATTTAATTTTTATCAAATAAAATAAATATAATGAAATTTGAATAATTTATATTATTTTATAAAACTATTTGGATTTAATGGGACAAGAAGATATTTGAGGGGGATGTTAAGGGGCTCCATTGGAATTCTCAGTACAGATGTACTGCAGAGAATTTTTCCTGATTGATATCATCAGCTGGTGACTGGGAAGCCACCACTATCAGGACTGGGCGGTAGAGCTCTACAAGAGACAAGCATGGTCGGCAAAATAGGGATGCATGGTGGGGTCAGCTTTTGCCCTAAAGGTGCATTTTCCTCCATCTCTAATGAAAAAAGCATGGTGTCATTAAGGAGAATAAAAATATATGAGACCTAGAAGCAATTAATTGGTAACCTTTGCTTGTAAGGCACCGGCCCATGCCTATTTTGGTTTATTTATTTTATAAAAAAAAGTATTTACTTAGTCTGTTCTTATTATTTTAATACTGAAGAAACGGAAGTAGTGTTTTTTTATATATATTTTTTTATTTTGGAAAATATATAAAATTATTATAACAACAAATATATGTCAAGATGTCAGCTTCATAGGGTGAATTTCATACAAAACATTTCATTTCTTTCAAGATGTGCCAATATATGGACAAGTTCAGCTGACCCTTTGGGGAAAAAATGGCCAAGTTTGAAAATTTGCAGGTGAGTTTAAAATTGAGCTGGACTTTTAGGTTAGGATTCAGATCAAATCAATTTGCGAGGGGCATATATATATATATATATATATATATATATATATATATATGCGTGCTTGGTGTAAGTTCTATGGTTATCCAAGTCCCCCTGTTCATGACTGGGCAAAGCTTGACGATCAGGAAGTGGTGGCATTGTATCTCTTAGCTTGACCGGTAGGTGCTAACTAATTTGGTAAAAATAATTTGTCATTCCAAATACCCTGCAAATTATTATCAAAATGAGAAAACATTTCAAGCTAAATGTAGGGTTTTGAAATTCTAAATAGGAAATTAATTTTAGGGTTTTGAAACATTAAATAAGAAAGGCATTAATACCCTTAATGACTTAATATTAGGGATAAATGAGTTAAGGATACAATAGTAACTAGTAAAATATAAATAGAAAAAGAAGAGAAGAGAAACAAATCTGAAAATTGAGAGTGAGCCGAAAGAGAGAAGAAAGGAGAAGAAGAGAAAAGAGGAAGGGAGAAAGGAAGGAGGAGAAATAAATATTAAGGTAATGTGTATGTGTTATTATGTAAAAGTATTGTTTAATAGTTAAGTTAATTACTTGCATTGGTGATTAGGGTTTGTAGATTTTATTTGAATTTGATGGATGAATGGATTAAGATGTTAAGGGTTTAATGGTTTGAGTAATGGTTATTAGGTTTGATTGTAGATGATTTTGATGTGTTGGTTTAAGAAAATATTGAGAAAAATGGTGAAATAATATTGAGAAATTTCGAAAATCCCTTGCTGGAATTATGGGTTTAGGTTGAAGATGATGAAAATTCATTTTAGTCTTTTTGGTGGAAAATTACAGTTTGGTCCCCGAACTTTGAAAAATTACTGTTTAGTCCCTGAATTTTGGAAAATTGCAGATTGGTCCCTGGAGTGAAATATTAGTATTTCAGATGGGTTTGATGGATAATTGAAGCTTATTTGATGAGTTATTATTAATTTTACGAATTGTGTATCTTGAACTAGATTTAGAAAGAAACCATTGTTTCTAGGTTTTGCGAGAAATGGATAGTTTAATTCAAAACACATAGGATTGTGAGTTGAACTCTTAGATATGTTTACTAAAGGTATTCTACTTCTTTTGAGTCATTTGTATTAAGACATTCGAATTATATTATAAGTTTCCTTTGTTAATTCCGCTGCGTTGAACTCTGAAAGTTAAATGTTAAGTTCGTGTGTAAGTTTGAGTTCGCATAGGTGTGGAACCTTGGAGGGGAACCATATCTATGTGCCGGTCACGGATCCGGGAATCGGGTCGTGACACTAAAGGGATCAAGAAAAGAAAAGAAAAATACTTCTGATGTGTAATAAAAGGTCCAAGATAATTTTTGAGGCTTTAACTACATATTTGTTTATTGAGAAAAAAATGAACTTGAATAACATGTTTAATTTTTTTATTAGCGCGGGTGTCCTACCCGGCCTGCACGTATCTCGACTAGTTCCACAAGCCTTGAAGTTAACAGTTATATAAATCTCTAGTGATCATCGTATTAGCAATTACAGGACTTATTACAATAACTTCCTTAAAGAAAATTTCTCCCTCCCTGCACTCCATCATTGAACTTGCATCATTCGCTAGTAAAAGTAGCTTTGATAAATATGATTATATGTATATATATCCTTGCCTGAATTAAATGATCATCTAATTCTAATAGGTGGTCTAATAGTAAGAACTTGAGATTAAAGAGTTTACTCTCCTGTAGTCTCAGATTCAAGCCATGTGGTTACTAATATGATGACCACTGGAGACTTACATGGTCGTTAATTTCATAACCTATAAGATTAATCAAGATACACGCAAACTGACCTGAACACCCACATTAATAATAATAAAAAATGATAAGCTTCAACCGTCCAACAGTTTACTACCCCAAAGCAGCCCTTCAT
This sequence comes from Salix brachista, assembly GCA_009078335.1. Taxonomy (NCBI): domain Eukaryota; kingdom Viridiplantae; phylum Streptophyta; class Magnoliopsida; order Malpighiales; family Salicaceae; genus Salix; species Salix brachista. The sequence continues at coordinate 14,618,035 of CM018574.1, read as the reverse complement.
TTCACAGATAAAAGATCATAAAATGATAAGATTCAAGCTTCAAGCTAAACCATAAAACAAAATGTCTGTTCATTTTTCCATAAATTAATCTGTTCATAACCTTATATCTTGAAAAGTTACTTCTAGAATACTCTAAGCACCCTCTAAAATAAGCAAAACCAATAAAAATTAGTGTAATATAGTAAAATTTAAAGGAATATGTTGTTTGAAGTAGGTAAACCCTTAAATATATAAATAAATAATTTAAATGACCCTTGAAAAATTAAATTTATTTGTTCCAAAATTAGGCCCAAATGTACTTCCAATAGCGCAACCCTTTAATTTAGTTTAATTTTTATTTGTAAGGGCGGCGTTATTTATAATATATCAACACTTTAATTATTATTTTTTTGTGTTTTAAAGTGTTGCCCTGCCTTTTCAAATTTAATATAGGTTGTGCTACTTCTATTGACGCATTAATAAACAAAAATTTAATAAGTTGACCTATATTTCACAATGCAACTACTCGAGGTATACTATTTCTCTCTTCTTCTTTTTTCGAGCATGCCAGTTTGAAAATAATAAAAAAAAAAATTCCACTGGCATTATTAAATTTTTTTATTAATCGATGGTCTATTAAGTAACTCAACAGTAAGAGTCTAGAACTAAAAGGTTTGTTTTTCCTATATTTTCAGGTTTGAGTCTTGTAATTAATAACATGATAACCACCAGAGATTTATATAGTGATTAATTTCAAAACCTATTAAATTAGTTAAAACATATACAAATTTACTTGAATATCCATATTAATTAAAAAAATCATTCATAAGATATTTTCTCTATCCTGCTCCTCCAAAGGAGTAATTTTCAAGCTCATGTTGCTGTCGTTTACTTGCAACATGAGTATCAAAGAAAAAACAGAACCAAGATTCGTCCATTTCATCATGAAGCTTCTTTCTTTCCTTCTAGGAAATTACCGCACGTGTGTCCTATGGTGTCCTATTACCCTTTCAAACAAAAGTTTTTTAGATTTGAAATTTACATAGCCTCATATTATTTTGTACTTGATTTTTATCAAATAAAATGAGTGGTAAGATTCAAACTCGTGATCGTTAGATCAACAAGACTCTAATATCATGTTAAAAAATTATTTCACTTAAAAATTAAAGGTGTTAAGTGAAGTAACGTAATATAATTTATTGTGTTAGTAGGAATTTTCCATGAGAAACTTCTACTTTCAAAAAAAATGTCACGGGGCCAAGCATAAGCTCCAACACTGCTGCCTTGTTGAATTGCTCTTGAAAAATTCTGAATAAGTTTTCCAGGCTGAAGTTTATAAATACACAAGGTCGTGCCAGCCATTGCTTGATAAGAGCATGTTTGGGAGTGCGGTTGCGGTAGCTTTTCAAAGTGCTTTTCGTGCCGAAATACATCAAAATGATGTTTTTTTTTTTTTTTTAAAAATCATTTTTGACATCAGTACATCAAAATAATCTAAAAACACCAAACCACCGGTTTTTAAAATGAAAAAAAAAAATTCAAATTTTTCCCAAACGCCGGTTGCAACGAACTCCCAAACGGGGTCTTAAGTCCAGGGATTAGGTGATCAATTGGGATGCTTTAAGAGCTAACGCTTACAGTGAAGATAAGTGAGCTGATTATAATCAGCGTTTTGGAATTAAATACCATATTTGGATGGTATAGTTTCGACTAATCAAATGAGGAGGAGAAAGATCTTGCTGGGAATCTGATGACAAGGCAGGTTCTTTACAGTGATCAAAAAGAAAAATAAAAGGTTTATTTACCTTAGAGGAGAGAGGGATGGGAGATAACGCAGCTAAGGAGGGCTATGAATTTTGCTCCTAATGCACTCTAACTCATTTTAAACCATTTTTTTATTTGAAAATAACTTTGAATTAATATCTTTTATGTTTTTTAATGGGTTTAATTGGTGTAAGAAATAAAAACTAGAAAAATATCATTTTAATATATATAAAAAAATTATTTTATTAAAAAAAAATCATTTTATTTTCAAAAGCAACTCCATTTGTAGTCACTAAGTTAATTCAAATGTTGTCTTATTATGCACAAGCGCAAGACCAAGCCCAGTACCATACCAAGTACTATATTCGAACCCTGGACCCAAAGTGGCCCATAATAAGAACTATCCAATAGTAAACACTGATTACCCATCTCTCCCTTTATGAAATCTCACCGCCACTAAACCACCAGGGTTTCTCTTTCTCTCCACTCTCAACAGCCCTATGTCACCGTTGAATTGAAACCCCCCCCTAAATTTCGCGCTCGTCTTAGGAACTTAAGGAATGACGAAGGTATACGGCACCGGCGCTTACGATTTCAAACGCCACCACGTGGCCGAGTACCCACTCGACCTCTCAGCAACCCGACCCGAGGCCAAATCGGCCGATTCCAAACCCGGCTCAACAACTCTCGCCAGCTCAATCACTCTCTCCGAGATCCAACGCGACAGATTGACTAAGATTGCCTCCGCAAACTGGCTCAAAACGACCACTTCTGCTGTCGCGGATGGCGGAGATATGGAGGCGGAGGGGGAGGAGAAGAGGGAGTTTGATGAGGAATTGGTGAAGAAGATATATGAGACGGAGCTGAAGGTGAAAGAAGGGAGGAAGACTGTGCCTTTGCAGAGAGTGATGATTTTGGAAGTTAGTCAGTATTTGGAGAATTATTTATGGCCCAATTTTGATCCTGAAACGGCGACGTTTGAGCATGTCATGTCTATGATTCTTATGATTAATGAGAAGGTTAGTGATTTGCTTAAGTTTTTTCGCTTGCGTGTTGCACTGCATGTGAATTAGTATTGAAGTTTAGGTTTTTTTGTGGGTTAGCTATGGAAACTGAAAATGAGATGAATAATGGGTTTTGTTTTTTTCTGTTTGTTTAAATATATGAGAAATTGGAAACGGGGAGGTAATTCTTAAATTGATTTGAAGTGTTATATTTGGATAATTTAACTTGATCTTGATATGGCATTTTTGAGAGTGGAATCTTGAAGAATTGAAAATTTCAGTTAGCTGAAGTCAAGTAGATGTACTAGGTTTTGTCAAGTGAGGACTTGGTTCTTTAGTGAAACCCTGCAATTTATTTATTTATTTTTGTATTTTTTTATTTGCTACTGTTGTGTTTGGTGGTAGAAGAAAGAAAGATGGGGAAGATGTGATTAGAGGAAATTTTGGTTGTGGTGTATTCTTTTGTTTTAGCAACCATGCCATATGTATACACATTTAATATTTAATTGGCTGAAAGAATTAATTTTTTCATGAATATTATCTTTGTAATTGCAGTTTCGAGAAAATGTGGCAGCTTGGTCATGTTTTTATGATCAGAAGGGTGTCTTCAAAAGATTTCTTGATAGAGTTCTTCACCTGAAGGAGGTTTGTGACCTTTTCTTCGAGTATTTGATCATATAAATTGCCAGTGTTAAAACTTTGCTAGGAGGGACAGGATAAAAAATAAACTCTAATAAACAGCTCTACTGTGCTACAATATTTATTTCAATTTCTGTTGGTAAATATATTTGGTTTTTTTCTTCATTAATTTCCCATGAGATGTTTTGTAAAAGCTGGTGATGCTTCAGAACTACCATGTTAAATTGATTGACGTTGTTTTAAATGCTGTTTCAGGGGAGAGAGTTGAGTATAGCAGAGAAGACTAATTACCTAGTTTTCATGATTAATGCCTTTCAGGTATGCTGCTTTCCTACACAGATTTTTTCCCTTTTCCTTTTATTTTGATAATTTCTCTGGTAGATTTTTCTGCTGTGATCAAAGTTGCTTTTTGGAATTTGGCATACCATGCATACCCATGCAGCATCACGGAATGGCTTATTTGTGTTGCACTTGAGTACCGAAGTGCACTAGATATCATGTAGATATTTTCCATTGAATGCCTTTGTTCATTTTCCTTTTGTTTTTGGATTGGCTTGTTTGTTCTGTTGAGGAATAGTGGACCATGCTCTAATTTTATTTTCTCTTCTTGTGTCATTCAACAACTTCATCTCATAGAGTTTGGAGGATGAAATGGTGAGTCAGACGGTCCTCAAATTAGCAAGTTTTGAGTCATGGCACAGTTTGTCATACGGCCGCTTTCAGGTTAGATTTTTATGCTCTGTGTAATCATATTTTGTTAACAGTCTTGCTTGTATGCCATGTAGCCTAGCCTATAATTTGTTTGCTTTGGTTGCAGATGGAGCTTTGTCTTAATAATAAATTGATTAAGAAATGGAGAAAGACAATAAAAAAAGAGGCTGAAGAGGCAACTAAACGAGGAGAGGTTTTCAACCCATCAACCTCACTTGAAGTGAGGTTTTTGAGGAATTTCACTGAAGAGTTTCTTGATGTAAATTTTTACCTTAAAACAAAACTCAGTCAGTATCTATTTTTCCCCCATGAACTTGTTTCAAAGCTAACCTATTATGTTTTTGTCCCTCTCTTAGGTTCTTGATTTCAAAGTTTTCCCCCAGAAAAGCTCTGCTAACGAAGATGAAATTGATGATGCTGCAGTCTTGTATTGTGAGAGGTTTATGGAGTTTCTAATTGATCTGTTAAGTCAACTGCCAACAAGGAGGTATAGTCTTCTCTCTTTCTCTGTCCCTCTCTCTGTTTCATTTTCACTTATCTTTGTTTTCTTCTTCAAGTTTTTATATCTTTACCGGCTGGTTCTTATAGAGTTCATGCCTTGAATATTTCTAATTCAAAACCAATTTTTCTTTACAAGTGCATCTTATGCTTTCAAGATTTAGATATTCTCCATATACCAGTTTATGTCATTCTATGATTTAATTTATTTTCATTTTTCTTTGTTTTCCATCGTGTATAGGTATCTGAGACCTCTTGTGGCTGATGTTGCTGTTGTTGCAAAATGTCATTTAAGTGCACTCTACAGACATGAAAAAGGGAAACTCTTTGCTCAACTGGTTGACTTGCTGCAGTTCTATGAGCGGTTTGAGATTAATGATTATTATGGCACACAATTAACAGATGATGAAGTGGTTCGATCTCATTATGAGCGTTTCCAAGCCTTCCAGCTCCTTGCCTTTAAGAAAATTCCCAAGGTCTTTCATATGTAACTGATGAAATTCTAACTACTGTCTGTTGCAAAGGATGCAGCTTTTTATAGTTGATCTTTCTTATGACATTAACTATCTTTTGATTTCTATTCTTGTGTATTAATTTTATAAACAACCCACTTTGGTTGTAGCTGCGAGAACTTGCATTGTCTAATGTTGGTGCAATTCACAAGCGAGCTGATCTCTCCAAGCAATTGTCTGTGCTCTCTCCCGAAGAGTTGAAGGACTTGGTTTGCTGCAAGGTATGTGAAGGATGATATGTACTCCAACTAGGTTAATGCTTTCTATTTTATCTTAACTGATATTTCTACTCTATGCTAGTGTTATTTCATGATTGGTTACTGTCAATTTGATATTGTTGTGCATCATGTTATGCTTCCATGTATGCTCTTTTGTCATTTGTTATTACTTCCATTGGTCTTTACTATGGTATAGAGTCATTTGCAGCTTATAATGAAATGCACCTATATTAATGTTCATTTGAACGTATTTGTAACTGCCTAAAGTAAATTGCTTCTTGTTTAATTGGTAATTGGAACTCAAGTAGAACTTCATAGCTCTATTGTTTTCATGAAATCAAAGTCTTCAACTTTTAATAGCTAATATACTAAGAAGGGAAATGCTAAAAGTTCAATATATATAAAGCTGTAATACCAAAGCAGATAGAAAAAACAGGGCGCCACTGAGTTCTTAGATAATCATAGTAATTGCTTTCTATAAATCGAATGTAAAAGCTGCGGAGGTAGACAACCAATCACATGGAGAAGAATTCTGTCTGTGTTATGTCTGATAAGAGTATTTTAACTCCTTCAACCAACCATGCCTTTTTGTATATAAAACCAGCCTGTCAAAAAACTAGCTGTTAGTTTGCTGGCTTTTTTGTTGCCACATGTCTGTTCAAGTCTGAAGCCTAGATGTTGTAATGCACAACCATCAGATCTTTTTTAATTTTAGTTTTTACATTGATCAATGTGCAAATGTGCTGATACTGGAACAGGTAGATATCTACTCACTAACATCTTCACTTCTTTTATCAGCTCAAACTGGTCTCTGCTGAAGATCCTTGGTCTGAAAGAGTTGATTTTCTTATTGAAGTCATGGTCTCCTTCTTTGAGAGACAGCAGTCTCAAAAAGAAGCAATAAATGCTCTTCCGCTTTATCCAAATGAACAGATTATGTGGGATGAGAGTGTTGTGCCTAGCATTAACTATTCTGGAGAAGGTTGTCTGGCACTCCCTAAACTTAATCTGCAGTTTTTAACACTTCATGATTACCTTTTAAGAAATTTTAATCTCTTCCGGCTTGAATCAACATATGAGATTCGCGAGGATATTCAGGAAGCCACACCACATCTCCTTCCATACATTAATAATGAGGGAGAAACTGCTTTTCGTGGTTGGTCAAGAATGGCTGTGCCAATAAAGAAATTTAAGATCACTGAGGTCAAACAGCCAAATATTGGTGAAGTCAAGCCATCATCTGTGACAGCACAAATTACTTTTAGTGTTTCGAGTTATAAAGCACAAATGAGATCCGAATGGAATGCTCTGAAGGAGCATGATGTTTTATTCTTGCTTTCAGTTTGCCCGTCATTTGAGCCCCTAAGTGCCGAGGAAGCAGAGAAGGCCAGTGTTCCAGAGAGGCTTGGCCTCCAATATGTGCGGGGATGTGAAATTATTGAGATCTGTGATGAGGAGGGAACACTCATGAATGATTTCTCAGGAAAAATTAAAAGGGAGGAGTGGAAACCGCCAAAAGGTGAACTTAGAACTGTAACCGTTGCTTTAGATACAGCCCAGTACCACATGGATGTCACTGATATTGCAGAGAGAGGTGCTCAAGACATTTATGGGACATTTAATGTGCTGATGAGGAGGAAACCTAAGGAAAATAACTTCAAAGCAATCTTAGAATCTATAAGAGATCTTATGAATGAATACTGTATTGTTCCTGACTGGTTGCACAACATTTTTCTGGGCTATGGGGATCCTTCTGCAGCACAATGGACCAAAATGCCTGATCATCTTCAGAAAGTAGATTTCAAAGATACTTTCTTGAATGCAGACCATTTAAAGGAGAGTTTTCCAGATCACCAGGTTTGTATTGCTTATTCTTTGCTTCTCTGATTGGACTTCGGTTTTTGTTTCCCCTTTTATTTGCATATATAGGCTCTTGCTAGCATACTGAGATAGGGGAAGTGATGCAGGGCAGCTAAGGGGCTGTTCTGAATCTTGACTCTTCCTGGTTGTTTAGGGCTGTAATGTTGTGAGTTTATGAACACGAGGAATAATGTAGATAGGTTCTAGGAGTCACAGCAATTGTTCTTAAGAGTCGCATCTAAGAAGAGATTGAGTCACACAATCAAAGCTTTGATGGAAATTAATTGATATCATTGCATTCTAAATTATTGAAAGACTGCTTGCTTATTTATAGAGTTTTAGTTCCCAAATCCAACAAGGACATTTTTCTAAGTCACAGATTTCTGCTGTTTAGAGACAGCACAAACACATTTTAAGGAGGTTAATGCCTTAAAAAGATGGTGTGTGGTGAATGCTGTTTTCCCTTGTAGTTTGTTTATTCTAAAGAGAAACATAAATTTACAACTTATTCATCTTTCTTTTCTGCAGATATGTTTTGTAAATCCAAATGGTTCGGCTAACTTGAATCCAAGACCTCCTTTTCGAATTAGGCTTCCAGAAAAATTGAAGGGCTACACTCATGCAATTCCAGGGAATGAGAAATCTACTATTGATTCCAAAAATGGTGTCAATATGGTTGATTCTGTCAGGGAAAAAGAAGAACTTATTGTTGAGGCGTACATTCCTCCTGATCCAGGACCTTATCCTCAAGATCAGCCAAACCAGAATTCAGTCAGATTTACATCGACACAGGTGAATGGCAACTCATTTACCTAGTCTGTGGGATTTTTTGTTATTTATTTTATGGGTGGAATCCTTTGTTAGTTTCTCTATTCTCTGCTTTTTATTGTTTGTAAAAATGGGTGCAAATTCAAGTTTCAAAGACATTACTTCTGGAATGAGAAATAGTTCAACTATTTGTGATTTACTGGATAATTGAACTCTTTGCTGCTTTTGACATCCATTGTTTTCTTAAGCTTTTACATTTGGGGTTATAATCTAACAGATTCTTCTAAATGGTGGCATCATGGTCTCTTTTTTCACTCACAAGGTTGACAAGCAATGAAGTGGATAAGCATGGATAAGAAAAAAACTATTACTTTCTTTTTGAATGATTGCATTTATTTTTCTTTTGCAGATTGGAGCGATCATGTCTGGTATCCAGCCAGGACTAACCATGGTTGTGGGGCCTCCTGGTACTGGTAAGACTGATACAGCCGTGCAAATCATGAATGTTCTATATCATAATTGTCCCTCCCAGAGAACGTTAATAATCACCCATTCCAACCAGGCCTTGAATGACCTTTTTGAGAAGATAATGCAGGTATGGTTTGGAAATTATTCATGTGGATATTGCATAAAGACTAATAATATAGATAAAGTCTTTATTTGTGAATATGACCCCCTGAGTTTGGCACATTCACTGGTTTTCTTGATATTAAAACCTGTTCTGTGTCTAGAGAAGCTTACTGTGTATCGGTTGCTTTAATGCCTGGTACTTTTTCATCGTTTTCTCAGAGAGATGTGCCAGCACGGTATCTTCTTCGACTTGGTCAAGGTGAACAAGAACTAGCAACTGATCTTGACTTCAGTAGGCAAGGACGTGTCAATGCAATGCTTGTTCGACGGTTGGAATTGCTTAGTGAAGTGGAGAGGCTTGCAAGATCTCTCCAACTTCCTGAGGATGTAGCTTATACTTGTGAAACTGCTGGATACTTTTGGTTACTGCATGTATATTCACGCTGGGAACAATTCCTTGCTACCTGTGCGGATAATGAAGATAAACCAACACTCGTCCAGGACCGTTTTCCTTTTAAGGAGTTCTTCTCCAACACCCCTCAGCCAATTTTTACTGGTCAATCATTTGAGAAAGACATGCGGGCAGCAAAAGGGTGCTTTCGTCATCTTAAGACTATGTTCCAAGAACTAGAAGAATGTAGGGCTTTTGAATTGCTCAAATCAACAGCTGATCGAGCAAATTACCTTATGACGAAACAGGCAAAGATAGTGGCAATGACATGCACACATGCAGCTCTGAAGAGAAAGGACTTTCTCCAGTTGGGTTTTAAGTATGACAACTTGCTGATGGAAGAAAGTGCCCAAATATTGGAGATTGAAACTTTCATCCCAATGTTACTTCAGAGGCAGGAGGATGGTCATGCACGTCTTAAACGCTGCATACTGATAGGTGATCATCACCAGTTGCCTCCTGTTGTGAAAAACATGGCTTTTCAGAAGTATAGCCACATGGATCAGAGCTTATTTACTAGGTTTGTTCGGTTGGGTATTCCGTATATTGAGCTCAATGCCCAGGGTAGAGCCAGGCCAAGCATAGCTAAGCTTTACAATTGGAGATACAGAGATTTGGGAGACCTTCCTTATGTAAAGGAGGGGGCTATCTTTCAGAATGCAAATGCTGGGCTCTCCTATGAATACCAGTTAGTGGATGTGCCTGATTATCATGGGAGAGGCGAGACTGCTCCTTCTCCCTGGTTCTATCAAAATGAGGGAGAGGCTGAATATATTGTTAGTGTTTATATATACATGCGTTTGCTAGGATATCCTGCTAACAAGATCTCCATATTGACCACTTACAATGGCCAAAAACTTCTTATTCGTGATGTCATCAACAGAAGATGCGTTCCTTATGATTTTATAGGCCCACCCTGCAAGGTAAGATGCTTGGCTGCTTTTCTTACATTAACTAAGCATAATTACTGTAGGGAAAAATGAGTAATTTGTCTAAAGGTTGATTTTCACATGTTTGTAAAATTTTGCTTAGAATGAGGTCCTTGGTTTCATCTTTTCATCTAGTTGCTTGATGGCCTAATAAAAGTTATACTTGTGAGTTGGTGCATGTTTTTTGCACCAATGCAATCTTGTTATTTTTAACACCATCGTTGCAAATCAGGCAGCAGGCTTTCATGCATGCATTCAATCTCATTATAATCATCATCAATGCTCATCTACAGGTCGCCACTGTTGATAAGTTTCAAGGACAGCAAAATGATTTTATTTTGCTCTCTCTAGTGCGCTCTCGCTTTGTGGGTCACCTTCGTGATGTTAGAAGATTGGTTGTTGCCATGTCCCGTGCCCGACTTGGACTATATGTATTTTGCCGCCGATCTCTGTATGAACAATGTTATGAACTGCAGCCTACATTTCAACTTTTGCTTCAGAGACCTGATTGCCTTGCACTGAATTTTGGTGAAGTTTCGACATATACAGAGCGGCATGTTGAAGACATTGGACATCCTTATTTTGTTAGCGGTGTTGAGGAGATGGGCCACATTGTAACGGATAAAATGAATCAATTGCATCAGGTATAGCTCTTTGCTTCCTATACCTTTCATGTCTTGTTTTATGGTTGATTCTTCAATTCATTAAGTTTGAGGAACAGTCTTGAGAAGTTGGTTGTCTTAAAACCTAAACCTATACTGTGGTCACACACCCAAAACTAGCACAGGCCAGTAAGTAACTGAGAGAATTCCCTGCTTAGTTCCTATCTGAAAATGATTTGTTGAAGATACCTTGATAAAATATTAAGGGAAAATTGCCTCAAGTTTGGTGAAAGTTCTGCATATTGCAGAGTAAAGAATAAAGCATTTGAGGCTGATGAAGCCTGCACACACCTGCACGTACCAGTGAGCGTACACTCACACACGGTGTGAATCAACTCTTGCCTAACAAGTTGTAGTTTGTGATGGATCAACTTGACAAGACCTTTGGCTCTCTTGTTCTGATATTTTAAAGTTGTCAAATTTTCACTTGGTCTGAACCTTAATTGTTGATTGTCGGAGGTATCAATCTGGCTTTTGGTTTTGAGCACTTTGGTTTGTACTTTTCATCTGTTCATTTTCTTCTCCTAAGAAGAAACTTTTGCATTATTGGTTCTGCCTTTTATTCTTAAAAAAGGTGTGCTTGTTCTTAATAATATCTCCAAGACATTGGCACTGTCACTCTCATCTGCTGGGTGATTAGAGTGACATTGCCAATGCAAGTTGCACCAAGTACCGCACAAAGCAGTGAGGCTTGCAATCTTGGTGAAGCATGGTTAATTATTTGAAATGTAAACATTTGCGCTTATAATATGCTAAGTCACGTGCTTAAATAGCTTGATCTTTATCATGCAAGATGAAGAAACCTTTACCAGCCTGTGATGTGGTTCACCCGCTTTGTTGTTCCCTGCCAATTAATTGCAAATTTTATCTTGGTCTGTTTTATAAAATTCCTGTGGTTGAAGTCATGGTTACTCTTGATTCCAGGCACGTTTGATGAGCTATCAGCATGCGCCGCACTACATTGCATATCCATCTGATGGACCTGCTCCTCCTGCAAAGGGCGCAATCGATGATAGACCAGATGAAAACCAGGCAGAGGAAGAGGAATCGAAAGAGATGGATGATATTCCAAGTGGCGAAGACAGGGATCTGCAACCCGATAACCAACTGAATGGGGAAAAGGTGAGTGAAGCTTGCCCAAATGATGGAGATGGCGTGCCACCAAAAAGTGGTACAAACGGGGAAACAAGCATGGAGGAGTAGCCTAATTGATAACGCACGAGGTGAATTTACTTTCTCCACGTAATCGCACAAGTTGTAAGCATAACTTGAGGATGGAGACGTGGGGTAATGCCACCTGGCAGACAACTGTTTAGCTCGGACATGAGCTATGAGAACAAAGCTTTTCTGGCGGTATGTGTATCTGAGAGGAAGAAGATCGAGGGCGTTCTCGTGTGGAGTCGTTTATCTGTACTGTACAGTTCAAAAAAGAGAAATCTTGCTTCCAAAGGGATTTTGTTGTAATATTCACATCAACTAGTTAACCTAGTCATGGAAAACTCTTGAAAGAATTAAAATCACTTCCAGTCATTTCCAGTTGAAGATTTTTTCCCACTCTTTAATTATGTTTCTTGTGCCTGGAAATTCAGGAATATCACGACATTTTTAACAGGTGCTGGAAATTCATAATCCCTGTCTCCGTTTCTTATCAATACTGGCAGGGACATTTCTTTTCTATTTTCTATTTTCTATTTTCTATTTTCCATGCCATACGATCATCATATCATTTGTTGCTGAAATATGAAAATCTCCATTAACTCGGGGGGAAAAATGACAAGGGGGAGCCATTGTCTTGGTTAATGGCATGAACTATTCAAGCGAGAGAGCTCGGTTACATATCTACTCATTTAATGGGAAAATATTTTTGAAAAGAGCAAATATAAATATTGTTGAATACCAAAATTGCCAAAACATTAAGGAAACGACGATGCAAAGCTCGAGATTAATTCCTGAGGCTCATGTCAATCTCCGATAAACTTCCGTTTCTTTGCTGTGTTCATGTATGGTCTAAGCACCCATTCATTTTGTGCTTCAGTCTGATCCACTGTTCCCAACTTTATCTGCATAGCCAACGTAGAAAACAGAAACATCAATTAACTAAAGAATACACCGCCGATTAGTAGCAAAATCAGAAGGCATTTACAGAGGCGCACTAACTGACATCAATCTCATTACGGATGTTTACAAATTTTCTGTCACGCCCAAATAAAATTGGAATATCACGGGAGCCATTTCAGACTCGGAGGCAAGAAATGACGGGAGCAGTAAAAATTGAACTAATTGTTATTATAGATACCTGATACAGCCGCATTTCAAACCGAGGACCAATTTCTTTGAGCTCAAGAGACTTGGGGCCACCGTGCTTTTCATAAATATGATGCCTGTATATAATTCCATATGAAGAAAAGGTGATCATTTTTGGACAAAAAGGATGATGAGTCATACTAATTAACAGCTTGCGGACAGAAAAAGCAACAGCCAACAGGAAGAATATGTTCATACTTGAGATTGCCACACACATGATAAAAAAAAAATATCACAGGTGATGGTTTGTGCATGGGTACATCCTCCAGCCCCAGTAACCAGGTTGACCATGTTTGGACCTAACAAAGTAGGCTCCTATACATTCGGATTTCAATTTTATTTTTCTTTTCTTTTTTATCAATATACACGCAATGATGTTGACTAGGTAATTCAAGAATATTTTTCTAAGCTTTTAATCTTTAAATATACACTCTGTTTAGCCAACTTAAGAAATTCTCTCATATATTTGAAAACTTTCCAACACCAGACTCACAACAATACAAATTAATCTACGAGCTAGTAGGGCAGAAGGCAAATTGCATATGACTGCTGTCTCCTGTCATCTGCCAAGACTAAAGCATCTCACAGAATAATTAAAAAAAAAACACCACTGTTTTCCACAAACACTACTTCAATTCCTTTTCATTGAGATGATCCACCTTCATAAGATTCTCTATAAATAAGCTATTTGACGGGGGGGTGTTACTTGGAGCTCTTTCACAAAGTGAACTTAAGACAGGCATCCCAAGCAAAGGTCCCATGCAATTACAATACAGCACTATATAATGGCATAAAATAAGACATCATAGAAGTTGTTTCAAATTGTCTTCGTTTGGCTTGAAACAAGAATCTTTCATGGACTAGAACAGGGAACCAACCTGAAGGAGATATAGTCGGATTGATTTGCAAAAGTAATGATGCGTTTTGTATCTGGCTTCGGCATAGGGAAAAGATGTTTTAGAATATTTGCTGTTCTATCTCCCAGCTGTCAATATCAACAAAAGAAATTCCACAACGGAATATACCATCAACAGGTTAGAACATTTAAGTAATGAAGGACACATACAATGTTTACTAGCATGGCATACATGCAGAGATCACATAAACATCCAACAATACTATGTCTTTGGAGGGATTCTAAATTCCAACTATAAAATCCTTGATACTGTACATTAATGTAGTCAGTTGCAAAGTTTTAATATAGCAACCATGACCACTTGTATTACCAATATTTCATTTCAGCATTATATTTCTGCAATCTTCCATATACTAACTCTACTTATTTCTCAGATTTGCAATTCGAGAATTGAAGGTACAAAAATTCCATACATAACCTCAGCATGCACATAATCAATTGTTTGAATTGGTTATGTACTGGTTGAAGAGCACAATTTCCATATATTTCAAAAGCAACAAGCTAACTCCAGGCTGCTAATTGTCTATCAAATCTTCTCAAATGACCACAAGTTGCACATGAAGAAGTCAAACTCCAAAACTGAAGAATAGACATTCAAGGAATGGGAAATTAATACCTTGGATTTAAAATTGTTAAGAATCAAATGTGGGTGGGCCTCAGGCATAGTTCCCATGGCTTTCTTGTCCTTAATGTCATGTCTAGTAACCTACAATAAGGAAACTTAATCAGCACACAAAATTCCCCAAAATATTAGCTCAATGAATACTCCCAGAAAATGCAAGAATAACCAAACTACTTACCACATTAAGCAATTCAAAGTAAGCAGTTGGACCAAATGGTAGATGACATATAACCAAACCATCTGGCACACCACGATGCTCATGCACCAAAATCACATCAGTAAAATCATGTGCACGACAACTTTCAATAATCTCAGATATAACCTGCAAATGAACATTTTTTTCAAAAAGGTCACTAATATATCAAACAGAACCAATCTTCTACACAGCCAAGAAAATCTAGACTCACAGGCTTTAACAAAACTCAACTTCCTCTATACACACACCACAAAATTCTATTTACCACACATTTCTTCACCACCTCTAGTATAGCATCAAACCAAACCATGTTCATAACCCTAAATCAGTCTCTTGAAAGAGAAACTATTAGCTATACCAGTAGCTGTCCTTCTCCATCTCACAAGAGCATCAGACTCACCATGAAAATAATTCATGAGTCCCACCTTTAGATGTGTGGGGGGAGTACAACCTCAAGCATAAACTTAACAAATTAATCCACTAACCTGACCACCACGATTGATTCGTTCTGCATTTGGAAACACAAACTTCAATTCCTGTGGAATGTTCCGCATGCAATTAGAATCAAATTCTCAAAGAAACAAATCCGTGTGTTTAACATAATCAAAACAGCATAATATTTCATGATTATTTTTTCAACACAATTCAACGCGTAAGCTTAACAAATTACCTTAACAAACTGAGTAAGAGGAGCGCTCGGATCCCTCGATGTAGTCAATAAAATTTTCGGGTCTCGTTCGGTTGCTTTCGCATACTCATCATCAATATGACTCCTCGGTACTAAAATTATGCAAGCAATAAAAGAAATTAAATATAAAATTACATATATATGTATGTATGTATATATATATATATATATATATATATATATATATATATATATATATATATATATAAAAGGAAGCTTACTTGCGGTGTTCTCATCTTCAAGATCAATTTCTTGACGAAGAGCGGCTTCTTCGTTTCGTAGCTCAGTAGGAATTGGTTTTCCCTCTGTAAAAATTAATTAATTAAAAAATCAGTTTTTTTTATCAAATTAGTTAATAAGAAAAGGAAGATGATTTGTACCAGCTAGGGCTTCTTTGATTTTGCGTTTCTTCTCGTAAAGTAACCTTTCTTTTCCTTCTAAGCTTTTTCGGTACAGATACTCTCTTCTTAGCCGAATGTTTCGACGGAGCATTTTTAGATAGAGAGAAAATTAGGGTTTTTGGAGAGAGAAAGCCAAGGGCAGAGAGATTTTGTTAGGGTTTTTGCTTTAGTGGACTCAGAGTGAAATAGAGGAGGAATATGGCGCTGGGTCTAAACGACACAGTTTCTAGTTTACTAATGTCTTATGCAAACGACATGTCGCTTTGTAGTTTTTTTTGTTGTTTTTTTTTTATTATTATTGCAGGAAACATTAAAGATTAAAGATTGGCTTCCAGGATTCAAATTCGAGAGTGCGATAATGTTGAATATTTATAAATTATAATTATGATATTTGATTTGAATGGTGTTAGCATATGAATCGATAAATTAACTTATTATTTTTAATTCTTACAGTCATTCTAATTTTTAAAATATTTAATTTAAAATAAAATTTAACTTAACTTAGATTTTAAGTTAATCCGAGATTTACAATCATAAACTTATTTTATAAATTTAATAATTCTGGAAATACTTTTATGCATAGCAGCCATGCAAATTCATAAATCAGAACCCAATTTTTATAAAATCAACAACAGAATTACTTCATTAATACAAAAAAATTATCTAAATACATCTAAGGGGGATTACAAGTGAATGAAAATAATGTGTATATAATAATAATAATAATAATAATAATAATAATAATAATATAGACAGATTAAACCGGGTGAACAAAACAATGTTGTTTTAAGTTTTTCTTAAAGACATAGTTTTGGTTTTTTTGAAAAAATCAAATTAGATTATGATAGAATCTAAATTTGATTGGGTCAACTGTGATCTATTTGTTTTATATATCCAACCCGGCCCGGTTCGATAACACTGCTTAAAAGTAACTAGACTGTTCTTGCAAAAGCTGAAGCCGTGCCAATACTTTTGCAACTGTAGGTTTCAATCTTGGATTGCCATTTTGTGCAAGATCGATGAGGACCGCCTGTGCAGATTCTCCATACTGTGATCTGTGTTCTTCAATGCCAAAAATTCTTTCTAATATCCACAGTGCTTTTTCTTGAGCCTTTACAGTTCCTGATTCCAACACTTTTATTATGGCCTGGACAGCAGAGGTTTTTGCTATGTACAGGCTTCCACTCTCCCAAATTTCATCTTGCAGGAGAGTTGCGAGGGCGTTTAGGACAGATTCATCAGCTTCCCTCTCTTGACCTTCCAATATTTGGATCAGTGGAGGGACGGCGCCGGCCTTGACCAGACAGAATGTGCTTTTAACGACACAATAACCATCATGGACTTGGCAGAAAGTGTCTGCAGAAGGAGGCATACATGTCCACCGCGATTTTCTAGACTTCCGAAGAGCTACTGAGTTCTGCGATAGTTGCGCGAGTGAGATTGCTGCTCTGCACTTGGCTAATGATGATTCACTTGCTAGCAACTTCACGAGGATAGGAATCACCCCTAGTTCTGCTGAAAGAAGCTGCAATTTCTTATCAGAAGGAACGGTAAATCGAACAAGTACGCCTGCAATGCTCTCTTCTAACCATGTTTTTGCTGAAATTGATGCACCCGAACTCATTAGTGAGATCAGAATGGGTAGAAAATGCAACTTTTTCAGTACTTCTGTTGATTTCTTGTTGCTGACAGGAAGATTGCTTACTATGCCGATTGCGGCAGCTTTTTCACTCTCAGATGCTGACGATGAGATGATATTGACTATGTTGATAAGATAGGATTCTCCGAGCTGTTCCATGAACTCTTCTGGTGAATCTTTAGAAAGGGTGTAAAGCAAATTTAATGCAGCACTTCTAATTTTGATGTTGCTCTCTGTCAGAAAGGGTAGAAGAAGCTGGACTGCACAGTTTTCTTTCATTTTTCTTCTTACTTTGGAAGCACTAGAGTGGGACGCGATACTATTTAGAGCTTGCAAAAGATGATACTGGATCACTGGACTGGAAAGATTCAGAAGAGAGAGCATCTGCTGGGCTACGTCTTGTTTAACCAGAATAGTTTCTGATTGAGCAATCCTTGCAAGTATAGCAGATGCTGGCTCCCTGAGTGTCATAAGGACAGATGTAACGGAGAACAGTAGCTGGAGCAGGGGTGATACAATACCTGCAGTGATCAAAAGTTTTATATTTTCTGTCAAGTTTGACAGATTTTGTAATGCATTTAAAGCAGATAACTTGGCCTCAAGTTTTCCAGATTTAAACATCTTGACAAGGGGTTCAACTGCCCCATCTTCACCAAGGGAGGCTCTGCACTGATCTGTGAGCTCCATCCTTGAAACTGCTGTTGCCATGAGGATCTTGCTCATATCAGAGCCTATAAAAACAAAAGGATGATTATATTTAGACAACAAGGGGCTTGAAAGGTGAAATCTTTTTGTAGAAATCAAGTTCAGAACATGCATTAAGCGAATGGAAGCTTTAATATTACCTTCCTTCAAGCAATGAACAAGAGGTTTGAAGTAGCCAGCCTCAGCCATATGAAGCACATTTTGAGTATTGCTTGACAGTGCAATCAACAACTTTGCTGAATCATGAGAAGAAGTTGGATCATCCCCATTAAGCATGGTGACTAACATGACAATACATCCTTGAATTCTTCCAATTCGTCGCCTGACTGCAGAAATATTTGACAGTTCTAACAGCAGTCCTACAGCTTCCCTCCCTTCTTCGGCATCACGCGCCAAAGATTTCACCAACCCTGACAAGCAGACTACATCTGTCATCTTCTCCTGCAGACCACCAGACAAAGTAAGATGGCTACAGGGTAGAAATTCTTAAACTTGCAACCAAAATTATGTAGAAAAGCTAGAACATTTTTCATATGATTCACCTTGTTTTCATCATTGTCCAAGGCGAGAACTCTCAGTATCTGTATGATAGTTAACCTGTTGTGAGGCTTGCTCGAGCCTAGCCGATTAAGCAGAATTGGAATGATATCTTCTTCATGGATCCAATCTTTATCAATTACCTGATCACTAATAAAATCACTTAAGACCAAAAGTGCAAGCCTGAATTCTTCATCATTACCATACCTGAGCTGAAACACTACATCATCAATGCCAAGACTAATCTTTTCCTCCTCGATTTCATTAATAGAAGAGCCCTGCTCACTTATGAACCCGGATTCCTTGCTTGGTCTTGGACCATGAATTACACAAGGACTAGAGCTGAGACTTGGACTTGGACTTGGTGTGAAACTGATATCAAACTTCACATTCATCAATTCTCTGTGCAATTCTGCAATATGTTGTTTAACTTCTGTGGATGCATCAATGCTTGCAAAAAGCACGAGGCCTAATGACCTCCCAAGTTCTTGAGTAACAACCTCAATTTCCTTAATGGGTGATCTTGAATAAGCTCCTTGAATTAATCTCTGAGCTCGAGTAAGCTCCTTCTCTATGGATTCAACTCCCTTTTTGACAGGCAGTCTGTCCATGAGTTTCTCATTAGCCGTTATTGCTACAAGAACCGGTTTGAACTTGTCAAGTATAACTGCAAATTCAGTAAATATATCTCTATCGAATTCTGGGTTCTTAGCAAGTGATACCACCTCCTCTGTTGAGGCTTGTTGCTCTGATTCAATCTCAGAAATGCTTCTGCTATCAGAATTATCCATTTCTTTCTCGTATCAACTGTGTGGAGAGAGTATTAAAGGGTTGTAATTATAGAAGTAACCAACCAAAACTCAAGAAATCCACAGAAGTTGACAGAGGAGGTGTGGAGGTATTAAGAAATCAAAAGAGCTGAACAGCCTGAGCCTTGAAATAACAAGATAGACGAACACGCACACACGTGATTGTCTATATATTTACACACACAAACATGAACACAGCAAGCAAGTCTTATGTACCAGAACCAGAGTTCAAAATCAAGAGGTAAAAGAAACGAATTAGACCATGAACCTGAAGAAGAAGATCAAGAACAGGGAAGACTGACTGAGAATTCCACAAAAGAAGTTTCCTCCTCCATGATTAAGTTCTTCTTGGACGGGATTTACTAGTAATATACGTTAACAAAGACTGAGGACCTGGAACACCAGTCTTTCCTGTTTTCACCGACTTGTACTGTTCCTTTACAGTTTGGACAACCCTAGAAAATATAGGCGAAAATTTCTTGTTGGCGAGTGTGAAAGGGTTGGAGGTTTTCTTGTTTGGAATGTTGTGGAGAAGGGTATCTAGAGAGTCGTTGTCAGTGGTGTTGACTTCTTCCTGATGCAATAAAGGCTGCTGCTGTTTCTGGTGAGCTTCGTCCTCCTTATTTCTGGTGAAATTTAACAAGGTTAGAGAAGACTAAGTCAACTAACACCACAATTTCTAGTCCTTTTTACGTTGCATTTATAAGCTCCAAAGATTTGTTCTTATTTTTATCCACTTTTCACTGTGTGGGATCCCTGTCAAGCCAATCCCTTGCGGTTGAGCCTGCCTATGGAGAGCTTCGTTGTCAGAACTGACCAAGGCCCGGTGTTACCGCGGGTGTCGCAAGATCAACCAAACTCTATCCTAAAACCGAGTTATTTTGTTTTTTGTTTATAAATAAACAAAAATAAAACGTCATCGTTCACGTGAGAAGTAAAATGATATCATTTTAAATAAAAAATTCTATGTAGCTGATCCACTCAAGCTTTTTACATGGATTTTATCTATCAATTAAATTAAGAGTTGATCAAGCATGATAGAGTCAACTCTTTATTCTCGAAAATAACTATTTAAAAGTATTTAGAGATCTGAGTTGCTAGAATTTTTAATATTTACGTTAAAAATATCATTTTAATGATTTTAATAATGCGTTTCCAAATAAAATATATTTACTTTATTGTTAATTAATGAGTAGATTTTTTCAGAATTTTTTTGAGTCATTTAACTATAATTTAAAAAAAATAAAAAATGTTGAAAAATAAATGGATTGTGTTAATATAAATGGATGAGCATCGCAGCAGCAGTACGGTTGAGCTCTCTCTCATCCACCCATTTTAATTTTTAAGTCGCCTAAATATATTGGGCTGCATACGGCCCGAGTAGAAGATTATGATGGGCCTGATCGTGCCCTTTGTAGAGTTAGTGTCGGCTCCCTTGACAGATCCGTTGAGCCCAAACACGTTTATTAGCCCGTCAGCATCAACTGCTATCGAAATTCGAAACAATGGTAGTAAAAGAAAATGAACAATTCTTAGAGCTAGTTATAATTTAGTACCTATAGTTTACCCAAACTAACTTATTCGTGCTTATAGTCTTATAAATTATTATTTAAATATTATCTTTCTATTCATTTATAATTAATTCTTCTCGTTCATTTTATTTTATTTTATTTTTTATTTAAAAAAAAAACTGAAATGATAAAAAAATTGACGAGAATTTTTTTTTTTTATTAAATACTATTAAATTAAATATATTAAAAATTAATCAAGTCAAAATAATATCATTTTATGTTTTAGAAGATGAGTCACTATAACTTGACAAATTAATTTTTTTTATTCAATAAAATTTAAAACTCAACTAGAATAAAGTTATTAGATTTTCAGTGTTTTTTTCTCATAATATTTAGGTTTCACATTAAATGTTTTTTAGCAACTCATTAATAATTCCAAACTTAACATAAAATCTCAAAACTAATGAAGTTCATGCAAGCTATAGCAGTTACGCGCGCTCATCCCCATCCAATTTGCCTCCTTTACATGCAACCATGCCACGTACAACCCAAACCTGGCACTGTTTACTCTCTCTCCCCGTCACTTCCTTAAGAACCACTCTGGCCGATGGTAGTGAGTCTGAATCTGAGTGATCAAAATGAATCCAGAAAGTCTTACTGCTTCGGCAGCCATTAACTTTGGCTTGGCATTCATAGTTCTCTCCCTCTTCTCCATTTTAAAGAAACAACCTTCTAATGCCTCCATTTTCTACGCTCGTCGCCTCTCCAAACGACAACAAGTTCACTTTGAGCAGTCTTTCACTCTTTCCCGCTTTCTCCCTTCAGTTGCTTGGATTCCTCGTGCTTTTCGAGTCACTGAAGATGAAATTCTTGATTTTGGTGGCCTTGATGCTCTCATCGTTATCAGACTCTTCAAATTTGGGTTAGTTTGCTTCTTTTGTGTTCTTGTATTTTTAACTTCGCCCATGAATCCCAGTCTTTAATGTATTCTTGGACTCGATTATGTTCTTGACAGATTTGGAAATTCTTGTTCTTGACAGAATTAAGATAATAAAACTTGGGAAAATCCTGATTTGTACTAAATAAACTATGAAGGAATGATTTCAGAGCAATCTTTCGATGTTATGGAGCACCCTTTTACATGTATTTATTTTGATTTTTATGCATATTTATTTCTTGAATATGCTCTTGAAAGTTACTCATTTTCTACTTATGGTTTGCTTTGCAGGATATATTTCTTTGGATTTTGTTCTCTTATTGGATTAGTTTTACTTCTGCCAATCAATTTCGGTGACCAAGATGAACAATCTATCATCTACCATTCCATGGATCCTTTCACAATATCAAATATTAGTGCAGGTTCGAACAGGTTGGGTTTCCCATCTTGTTTATGGTTTTTCAGGTTTGAGAGGGTAGAATATTTTGCTACTTTGCATGTTGTTTGTCTAAAATTCAAAGTCTGTCTAAGAAACTATTAGTTTGTATACAAGCTGCTGTTTCAGCAGGGGGGGAAAGGAAAAAAAAACCTGTCATCTTGAAAATTCAATGAATTAACTTCTTTCACCATGCTGAATTTCAAAGAATTGTTACGTTTTATACGACATAGACATGAAGCATTCAAGTATGCATACAAGATACTTGCTGTTCATGTCTAAATTTTTACTGGTTACATGTGTTTGAATATCAAAACAGTGTTGGAATTTTGTCTTAAGCTGATCTTCCAATTGACTGCTTTATAACTGAAATACTCAATTGATTTAACGTTGATATCATTTTATTCCACAGGCTTTGGGTGCATTTTACGTGCTTGTGGTTGATATCATTTTATGGATTATATCTGTTGTACAAGGTTAGTTTTTCGGTTTATGTAATCACAAATGTAGAATACTACTTTTCTTATATTCACTTATCGTTGCATATTATTGTTTATTATCAACAGAACTATCCAAGTTGCAATGGTGGATCATTGCGATAATAACGTTGTTTCTTGGTCTTTTACATTCAAGATAAGTTGAAATTTGAGGTGATTTCCTGCATCATTTCATCTTCAGGAATATGACGAAATTTCGGTTAAACGGATCCAACTACTTCGGAACCTAAGGCATCGACCTGATCAGTTTAATGTTCTTGTTCGGCAAGTTCCCTTCTGCAATGAACACAACGCTTATGGGTGCTCTGTTGATCACTTCTTCTCTAAATATCATCCTAACAGTTACTGTTCTTATCAGATGATACATGATGGAAAAGATATCGAAGATCTAATGGTAAGGCTTGAACAACTTGGAATTTCATACTCTAATGCGTTGGATGCAACTGAAACTATGAATTTTAAGGTTTGAAACATGTTATCCTTTAAGGTTTACTTGTCACTTGTCAACCTCTGGTAGCTCAGGGGAGTTTCTGTTTTTTCTGCCCCCAACGGTAATTATGCAACTGAAACTATGAATTTAGGTCGAGGAATGCAATGCGCAAATTTTTTTTCAGAATGGAATTCTTCTACTGTTTCGTAGATTTGTGGAACTACAATGAAATGAAAAGCATGAAAGTTTTTCCTATGTGGTAGAATGTTTCTAAGTCTCTCTCGAAGTTTGCCACAAAGGTATTGAAAAGTGACCAACGTTATGCACTATCAATAAGATTTTCATCTACCCATGTTTTTAATGATTTATGTTCTTTCAAGTGAGCATGCTCGTTATTGCCCACTGAAAGATTTTTAGTTATCTTTGCTTATTGTAAGATATTCTTCATCTCAGTCCGGCTTGGTTCCTCTGATATTGTTGAATGCAGCACCAAGCAAAATCTGTTGCAAGAAAGATAGAGGGCCTGAGAGGAAGGTTCACTGTTAAGAAATGCGACAAGGAAAGCTTACTCTTAGATGTATCCCAAGAAGATGATGTGAAAATAGCTTTGTTTGAGGAAAAGCTGCAAGAAATTGTTCATAAGATTCGTCAATTACAGAACGAAAGTATGATGAAGGGAAAGGTAACTGCATGGATGTTTGTATCAAGTTTGAAGTTGGAATATGTTTCATCTGTCAAGTATTTTTTAAGTTAACCATTAGAACTTGAGCTGTTTTGGTTTTTCTAGGAGTTGCCTGTAGCCTTTGTTACATTCAAGTCCCGACATGGTGCAGCATTAGTTTCCCAAACTCAACAGCACTCACATCCACTAATATGGATCACGGAAATGGCTCCAGAACCAAGGGATGTATCATGGAGGAGTCTGGAAATTCCCTTTAGGATTTTGCCACTTTGTAAAATTGGGGCCGTTGTTGCAGCATCTCTCCTCACAATTTTCTTTGCAGTCCCAGTTACAGCTGTTCAAGGAATAGCTAAACTAGAGAAACTAAAGAAATGGTTCCCCCCAGCCATGGCTATGGAGCTAATGTGAGGATTCCAATTCCAATGTTGTTGTTGTTTTGGCATTTATGCTATAAGAAATATTTAGTTTTCGCATCTGTTATAAACTTCAAGTTCTGTAAAACTCTCTGACATATTGTTCTTGTTCTGCAACAGACCAGGATTAAGCTCCATAATTACAGGATATCTTCCAAGTGCCATTCTCAAAGGCTTTATATATGTTGTTCCCTTTGCAATGCTTGGCATGGCTAAATTAGGCGGTTCAATTTCGAAGAGCAGGGAGGAGATTAAAGCTTGCAATATGGTTTTCTACTTTCTCGTGGGAAATGTATTTTTTTTGAGTTTGATATCAGGATCCCTACTCGATGAACTTGGAGAATATTTTACCCACCCTAGGAGTATTCCTGGTCATCTTGCCAGTGCTGTCTCTGCTCAAGTAAGCTAGGATGCCTTAATCTAATTTACTGGTGTATTATTTGATGCTTTTTCTTGAGTTTATATGCTATCTACCACAAATCTCTTTTTCCCCGGCATATGATGCAAACAATTCTTAGCTAGTATGAATCTATGAACTTTCAGGCTCCGCTTGACTGCTAATTTGTTCCTTTTTTCAGGCTGATTTTTTTGTGACATACATCTTAACTGATGGGTTGTCAGGATTTTCTTTGGAAATCCTTCAGCCTGGCTTGCTTGTTTGGGATGCTGTGAAATCGCGCACAGCTGGCCGAGGAGACGAGGAAAATCCTTACCTTTATTCATTGCCCTATTTTAGAATCATCCCTTCAGTCTCCCTATCAATACTCATTGGTATGGTATATGCAGTTGTCGCTCCTTTGATGCTTCCATTTCTGGTTGGCTACTTCTATCTAGGCTACGTTGTATATGTCAACCAGGTTAAGTTTCTGCACTGGTTTTACTTTCCTTCAGCAATGTTAATTCCCCGATCATGTTAAATTTCCATTCCTATGATTTCTTTCCTTGCCTTTTCAAGGATTTTTTTCAACATGGTTAGCAGATTGAAGATGTTTATGAAACTGCTTATGATACATGCGGACAGTATTGGCCATACGTTCATCATTATATATTCATCGGAATCATTCTCATGCAAATCACTATGATTGGTCTTTTTGGGCTGAAGTCAAAACCTTCTGCTTCCATAGCCACAATTCCACTCTTATTGCTTACTGTAATGTTCAATGAGTACTGCAAGATACGTTTTCTTCCTACATTTCGCCACTACTCTGTTAAGGTATGTATTTGTTCTCTTCATGTTTCCCACATCACTACACTGTCTGTGTGCTGCTGTTGACAACCTAAATGCGCTGTCTTTTTATGGTCAGGATGCGGTTGAACATGATGAACGGGATAGGAATTTCGGTGAGATGGAAATAAACTGTGAGAATGCCAGAAGTGCCTATTGTCAGCCCACTTTGCAACCACCAAACTTCATGGCATCAAAGTCTACTTCCTCGCAGCCATTGGTTTCTTCATTGTGATATCTTAACATTTCAATTCATTTTCTTCCTCTTTCTTGTACATCCACCTGAGTTTTTCCGAAAAACTATTATGCTTATTAACACATTGGTTCACATAGTGAGATTTGAATCCGTGTCCGATCACAATTTCTCCTCTCTTCTTGTTCTTCATTACATTGTTTCTTTTCTTTCACCATATAATGATGATTCGTGTTAATAACGCGCTCAAATTGATTGATCAAGTCTCAGTCAGGTTTGGCTCATCTTAAGAAACTCATTTTTATAGTGCTATTGATCCCTTATAACACATAATCTTTATGAGGTTTGCTAAGGTGGGGAGGGAATGTTAATGAAAGAGTTCTTGAGGTACCCACCTCGTGTTTGCGTTTAACGAAGAACGTGAACCGAGTAAAAGCAAGATACCCATTAGCTGTGGCGTTGAAACTTATTAATTTGAGCAAAACATTTTTCGTTTTTTTTTAGGTATAGCTGTTATCATAATTTAATTTTATAATAACTATATTTTAAATTATTGGAACAACCATTTTAATTTCATAATAAAATTAAATATGACTGTTACATCATGATAGCCTATAAATATTATGCAGTTTTTTCAAATAAATACAATCCGAAAAATACTTTTCTCTTCTTATTTGTTGGTCTTTTTTTTTCCAAACTGTTTCTGTGTTACCCTCTTTTTTTAAGGAAAAACTTGTTAAATCCTGAAGAATACCTTGTTGTTGAGGAAATATCTTTAAAATCACGTCTCAAGTTTTTGTTACCGTTACTTGCATTCATAGTTTTCCCAACGCTTCCTGCCCCACTGAAGAAGGGCTTTGCGTATTGTGCACTATTTCTCAAAGATTATAGATTCAGCAAGGATGATTTAGTGCGTTTGTGGATGGCAGAGGGTTTTCTTGTCCCGCTCAAAGCAGATGAGGAGATTGAAGATGCAGGTGGTGAGTGCTTTGAGTGGTGAGTGCTTTGATGATCTTGTTTCCAGGTCCTTTTTTCAACGGATTGGTTAAAAACTATCGTGAACTTTCGATCAATACAAAAATTAGTCCATAACCTTTTCCTTTTTTCTTTTTTTTTTTGGTCTGAACCTATTCTTTGACCAGCATTTCAATTATAAAAGGAAAGATGCAAATGAAAGCTTAAGAGTTATAGTGCATCAATGAGAAACTTGGTTTGAATATGCCAACAGGAGCCACTTAGAGAAACACTAAACTGCAGATAACATAGCACTGGATTACATAATGTCACACCAGTTAGGAAATCAAGACCATGACCACAGAAAACAAAGAATCACAGCAAGAAAGTTCTAAATAGGAAACCATTATTGAATCCTGACTGAAAACTCTGAAATCCTGGTAGAAGAATAGGACTATTCCTCCTTTCCAAGCAGAGCATGGAGGAAGGCCTTGTAATCCCCAGAAGTGTCCATGGCAACTGCCTGATCAAGGGCCACACTGTTTTTCTTGTAGTAGATCTCCTTGATATGATTCAAGTCCTTCTCCGCCCTTGTGACAATCACACGAGTGAGTGCATCCTCATCTGTCCCAACCTTTTTGATGGCATTGCGCAAAATCTAAGCAGAAGGCAACAATGTTTTAGCCCACTGAACTTTCATCTGTGAAATTTAAAGTAACAGTGTAAACAGTTTCACCTTTTCATAGTACTTTTTGTGGTCGTTGATGCATCGAATGGCTGTACGGAGCACAGTTATGAACTCATCAGCAGGCTCATCTAGTAAGTCCTGTTAAAAAAAATGACCATCAATGCTCCATTTTTATAATTAGACTCAACCTTGTAGATGAAAGTTCAATTTTCATTGCCATTATGTTCTTTTTTCCTGTACCTTGGTGATGGAAGAGCCATGATCATCTCTGTAGCGGTTGAAAGTTGCCATGAGCTGTGCTTTGCTCCTGGTAGTCAGGATCCTGATGACTTCTTCATGATTAAAAGCCTTGTCTTTGATTGCATCGTGAAGAATATCTGCTTCTGAATTAGCCAATCTTGTATTTATCTCATCTCCTTCATACCTAAAAGCTGTCACTAATCCAACCAAGACCTGCAAAATGATCATAAAAAAACCATCAGGCGATTGTGAATGGCCTAATCACAATATATCAATGGTTGTAACATGCCTTCCTGATATCACCGGTGGTATGGGCCGCTAGATCTTCTTCCAGAGAATGCTTGTACCGAGCATGGTAAGCTCTCCTCACAACCAAGAGCTCCTCTGAAGATAGGACGCAGGCAATTTCTACTATCACATGGTAATCGCCAGATTTCCTGATAGCCACATTTGCTAACACTGCATCTCTGTCTTCTGGATCCAATACCCATCTATACACAGCTTTCTATGTTCACAAATATACGAAACTTAATTAGCATCACAGATACATATATATATGTTAAAGTAATCATCACATCTAACTACTTAACCTATTAAGTGAGGTTCCAGAATATGATTCATATTATTTTCTAACACACTCTCTCAAGTGAAAGCTCTTTAGGCTTGAAATTTGCACAGACTCACATTAACTTGTGCTTGATTTTTATCAAGTAGAATGAGAGTAGTGAGATTCAAACTAGTAACTGCTGGATTAACAAGGTTCTGATACCATATTAAAGAAACAACTCAACTCACATGAGCCCCAGAATATGATTTATATTATTCTCTAATAATATAAACCGGCAATCATACTTCATCCCTTCTGCAACAATCCATGTGTTGGAAAGAACAGAATGACTATGATTAAACGTTAATACGCATCAAATCTCTTGCAAAACACAACTGATTGAACAAGACCCTTTAACAGATGTGTACTGCCTCTGACAGATCAGACTGGTATAAATATGAAGTTCGTGTTATCATAATTCTGATACTGACAATTACCTCAAAGTCTCCAGTGAGCTCAGACTCGAGACGCTTGACAAGATCTTCTTGAAACAATTCTGAGTAAGCTAGCCTGATTTGCTTCCTCTGAGCAGCATTTCTATGCCCCAGTATTGAAATTATAGCCTTCTCATCAGTCCCCCAGCCTAACAAAAACAAAAACAGCACGGATTGTCAGTTTTGATATTTCCTTTCGCATGAAATCTCACTTGATGATCACAAAATCAATTTTCATAAAAAGAAGTGAGCACAAATTCTGATGAAATTCAAGAATCCAAGCAAGAAACATGAACTCAAAAACACTTTTAAAACATAGTATCAAGTGTTAGAGAATAATATAAATCATATTATGGGGCCTCACTTACAAGCTTAAGCTTTTAGGTGAGATGGTTCCTTAACATGGTATCAAAGCCTTGTTGACCCAGCGGTCACGAGTTCGAATCTCACCACCCCCATTCTATTTGATAAAAACCAAGCACAAGGTGATGTTGGCATGTGCAAGTTTCAAGCCCAAATGGCTTTCACTTGAGGGGGTGTGTTAGAGAATAATATAAATCATATTATGGGGCCTCACTTACAAGCTTAAGCTTTTAGGTGAGATGGTTCCTTAACATCAAGCACCCAAAGACCCCAATAAATTTGATTCTTGTAGGATTCTAATTTGAAACCTTACTCCTGAACACCTAAGCTAAATGCTGCTAGACCAACCTTTTTGGGTTGATTTTTATCAACTCGTCAAATCAGATCATGTATAATAATTATGATTTTATGTTATTGCAGAAAATACATTAATTTATTTCTCTCCTTTTCCTTTTGGAGAGACTTTTATTTTTGTTTCCTTGTTTTATGCATTAAAGTTTGTGTCCTAATTAGGCATCACAAAAATTCCAAATATTTTGCCAGAAAGTAAAGCAGAAAGAACAACTCATGCTGACAAATCATTCACACCAGCCTCTTCACTTTCAAAAAAGAATTTGACAGCAAAGAAGATCAGACTGTTATTAATGCTTTCTGTTTCTCTTTTCCACAGACTATTTTCTCATGATCGTTACAGCACAGCCATTTTTTACCATTTCTTACAGAAACTCGATATCTTTTCCAGGCATGCTAACATTTACTTAAGCTGTCTGTTCGGCAGGAGTGTGTGTTTTAAGGTTGGACTGTAGACACAGGAAATCCTCCTAATCAACCTTCTCTTAATTTAAATATTACTGGTGATTATTTCTTATTGATTGTTGGCATGCAGTGTGTATATATAAGATAAGATTATAGTATGAAAGAAAAGATAAGGAGAAAGAAGAACCTTTACAAGCCCTGTTGAGGGCTTCAGCATCTTCAGCAGGAACATGGTTGTCAGGAGCTATGAGGCTAGCCATTGATGAGTACTTTCTCTTGATTTGTGAAATGTTTTACCTCCATTGCCTTCCTATTTGTACATGCAAGAAGATACAAAGAGATACTGTTTTGAAATTGAAAGTAACGCCTAACATCGAGGGTCACATATATCATGTTTTGTTGTGTCCAGGAATCTTTTCAGCTTGATAATTAACGTGCGAATTCTGTTTGTTTTTTTATTTACATTATAGTGTTTGGGAGTTTGGTTGGAATGATTTTTTAAATTGTTTTTTTATTTAGAAATACATTAAAATAATATTGTTTTTTTAAAAAATATTTTTAAAATATTTCCCACCGCCATAGGTGAGAAAGCAAGCTTGAATTACAAGCAGTACTCCTTTTTTTATTTGGCATTTTCTTTGTTCAACAGATTTCAGCAGTTGTCGTGTATGAGAACACAAACATGTGAATGACACAGAAAAAACTCTTTTTATTTGCATGCAGGACACTTTGGTAAAGATCAGTGCAGCTATCTGTAATTTTTTTTTATTTTATTTTTTGAAATTCCATGATCATCTAAGTGATCCATGCATGGAGATCTCACGAGTTAGTTGTGAATTGTGTGTAATTATGTAGGGATATTTATGGATTGATAACACATAATTATTCATAATCAAGTCTAAGAAAAGATGAAAATGTGATCAGATTATCAAAATAAATCTATCAGCTAAATTTTATTTAAAGGTTTTTAGAGATATTGTTTTATATAAAGATTGTTTTTTTGAAACTAGTCGAGATTTCAAAGCCTTCCAAATTAGTTTCAAAAGGTGTTATTTAGACTAGTTTTTTTTTTTTTATTATTATTATTATTATTATTTCGGGTTTTCTGGGTTTTTTTAGCATTTTTATGGGTTTTTTCTTCTTCTTTTTTAATTCTTAGTGTATAAGTTTTTGTAGATAATAATAAAAAAGGCATGTGTGTGTATAGTAATCTTTTTTCTTCTTTTTTTTTTTTTTTTATAATCGGGGTGTCCGGGTCAGCTTGCGCGCACCACAACTAAATCCCCGGGTCCACTGAACATCCTGCAAACTCAATGAACATGTAAGGCACCGCGGGGGTGACAGGCGTGCCTAGTAAGGATTGAACCTGGGGTGAGAGGAAGGGAGAACTCCTTCTTGATCACCAGGCCAAGACCCTGCTAACTGTGTATAGTAATCTTTATCTAGTTAGTGAGGTGTTGTGTTGTGTTTAAATTTTTTTTCTTATTAATATAATATATGGAGCAATTGATATATTAGACTGATTCCCCACCCTAGATTTCTCTTGTTCAAAAACCTGAAAGATAATATTAATTAAATATAATATGTTAGTCAAAGGCATGAGAGACTCCATGGCCCAATGGATAAGGCGCTGGTCTACGAAACCAGAGATTCTGGGTTCGATCCCCAGTGGAGTCGTCTTCGTGGATTTTTTTTAATTTATTACTGTTTTGCCGGTTTTCATGCTGAGCCCACAAGCCCATTAACAAAGACTAGAATAAACTTGATGTCCATGGGCCTCAGGCCCATCTCTGTTCTACTTACCGTCTTCGGTTTTCTACGGCTGGGTTCAAGGCTAATTATTGGAGGCATGGCAATTAAACCCGGTCTACAGCCACACCAAGTCAGTGGGATTGATTAAGTTTTTTTCCTTAAATTAAAGCGAAAGCGAAAACATTTTGCATGACTTGTTTCAATCAACCTTTATTTATTTATTTATTTTGACCAGGTCAATTGATTATATGTCAATCAAGCTAACTAATTTAAATTGAATTATCTTTTTTTTAAAAAAGTGGATGGTTCTGAATTTACTTATTAGGCTATATTTAATAACTTCTATTACAGTAATATATAATACTCCAACTTATTATCTTATGAATAATGAAAAATCTCTTTTCTTCTCAGAATTATATTCTTTTGCAATTTAAAATATGTTTTATTGGATTTTAAATCATCGTGCTAATTATTGAATTTTACACAAATTAAAAATAGATACAAAAATAAAAAAATAAAAAGTTAATTTGGATGAATAAAGCTTAATTATCCACACCCATTTACATATGTTAGGATATATTGGATATGAAAATAAATGAGGTGACATATTAATAATGATTTTGAGTTATATTTTTATATTCATAATAATATATTATGACAAGAAAAATAAAAAATAAAAAGTCAATGAATTGAGAACTTAGTTTTGACCAAATTAACCATATTGTGAATCAAACTATATTATTAATTGAATCAATCAAGATTTTATGAAAGAATTTAATGAGATGGCACGATAACAACAAATTCACATGCACAGGGCCTATGTCGAGAGTCAAGAGACCTAATCCCCTACTTTAAACCCTAATCCTCAATCATTACCCAATTAATAATTAATCCACTCTCTTAATCCTTCTCCTATTTTTTTTATTTTTTTTTATCCCAAAACGTGGCTATCCCAAAAAACACCACTTGGTCAACATGGGCCCAGGAAACCGACTCACGACACCAGCCCTCAAAGCAACCACAGCCACAACTTAAATCCGACCACCAAAATTCTCTAGACCCACTTGAAATGCAACCCAAATGAAATTCAAATCAAACTCCTCACCCATCAACCAATCACGTTCAAGTATTTGATCTACACTTCAATCTAACCACACACTAGGATACTGTCCTAAACACACGTGTCAGTCAAATAGCCATTCAAACTCACGTGGTTCTCACGTGCTCTACAACCCTTTGGCTTTTCCCTTTCTTCTATGCTCTTGTTTCAGTCTCTGGAAAACTCTTTTGGTTGCTTCTTTAACAACTGTTAAGGTTCTTGCTTTCTTGTTTTGCATGTAAAGTTTTTGTCTTGGTTTGGTTTTTAGGGTTGAAGGGTTTTGATTTATTTATTTTAAACGCAAGTTAAAAAAAAAAATTCTCTCTCTCTCTCTCTTTTTGGTGAAGGTATTGAAGGACTGGCGATGTGTGAGATATTCAAGAGATAATATATGATTTAGGTTTTCGTTTTGTGATCTGTTCTGGTTTCTTTAGCTATGTTTGATTGGAACGACGAAGAGGTAACTAAATCTTTTTTTCATTTATCTATATTGGAATATGCAGTTGATCTGTGAATTGGATTTGTGGGTTGCTTTTAGATTTCACTGATCTTGTTTAAAATGGACAGTTACTTATATTTTGAAGTTTTTTAGGACTAATTTGAAGAAGAAATGATTTTTTTTTGTTAGGATTATGGGTTAGTTTAGAGTATGGTTATATTGGAAGATTGGTGTGGGGGGGCTGTGTCGAAGTGAAAAAGTGTAACGTTTGCAGGGGGGGGTTTAATTGATTAAAATTTTGAAGGAATTAGGAAGTGTTCAAATGGCGTGATTCATTTGGAAATTAGATGGAGTTTTCATAAGAAGTGATGAGAGATACTGATTTAGTTGAATAGTAAGGAGTTGTTGTGTTATGGAATTTAGGGGAAAGTGAGTGGTTGTGGTGAGGTAGAATCTGTCAGTAGTATTTGAATGTGGCGCACTGACATAGAGTGAAAAAAATAATACGAAAAGTAGGTCCTTATGGAAAACTATTAGAGCTTCTTAAGTGTTTTAATTTGGGAGCTAGTTTTCATGGGCCGTATTGCTATGAAGCTGGTGGAAATATGTAGGGAAAGGGCTGGAGGAGGGAAGAATAAAAAAAAAAAGTGGGAACTGAGGGAAGATTTCAGCGGATGAAGTTAGGATGTGGGAAGAGATAGAGCTTGTGATGATAAGAGAAGCTGCACATAGTGATTGGTGATTATGAAAGTCGTGTGGATTCGTATCTAAAGAAGCTATGAAGAAAGTATATTTGAAGGCACTTCCCTCCCTTTTCCTTTTAAAGTATCTTGGAACTGATGGAAAGGGTCAAATTTATTTGTGGATCAGTTGACAGGGTGCAATGTGATATCCTCCTTAAAGATGTTCACTCTTTGAGGGTTTTTTTGTTAGATATCCAGCAGAAAGAAACTTGATATTGCTGGTTTGTCTTCCATGGATATTGATAAAAAGGTGATATGCATGCCTACTGGAAAATGTACTTCTTGCTGGGTCCGAAATTCAAACTTATGTTCATTAGGGACCTTTCATTGATGTTGAAGTGAACAGCTAGGTCATTAACCACAAGTCAAAATAGGAGACTCCTGATGGTGCATCATTTAAAGCTACCTGTGATTCACATGTTCAGGATTCAGAGTTTTGGCCATTTTTGGCATATAAGTAGGTAGTATTTCTTTTGAATGTTTTAAAATTTGGTCCTTTTACTTTGATTATAGATGTACAACTATAAAATATTGTCAAATTTTCATTGAATAGGTTTTATTTATGTTATTAGGGAACCTAAGTTTCTTTCTCTGTTGGCACACTTATTGGTGAAGTTTGGTTGTGATCTTGGTGTCAAATAATACCAATGAAAAGCGAGAAAGGGAATCTTCTTTTAATTGGATTTGAGAAGGTTTATGATCATTCAATCTGAGGTATTAGTGCTGGAGTATTAGATAGGAAGGGCTTATTAGTAGATTAGCAATCATGTCTCATATTTGTTATTTTCTGCTATTGTTATTGGAGAGCCTGAGGCTTGTTCTAATGGATCTGCATGCATGGTGTTTCAAGGTGATCATTTATCTCCTTTGTTTATTTCCCATTGGTTTCCTATATTTTTAGATTGATGGTTCAATTCCGAGAGGATCTTGAGAAAGTGATGTAGGTAGCGTTAGATGTATATCTTACCATGAAGAAATTAGTTCCAAAAAGAAGATACTTTGCCTTGGTTTTATTTGTCCAGACTGAAGGTTCCAAAGTGCTCTGTATATGCAATGAAGCTTTAGGTCTTAATTCATGTTATTGAGAGCATGCTTTGGGCCATCTCCTCCTTTTCTTTTCTGTTCTTTTTAATTTTGTTGAAATTTTTAAATGAATCATGCCAGTGGCTTCTACTTTCTTTTTTTAATTTTAACACAATTTAGAGCGTTATAGTATTTTCTGCATGATATCAATTAAATCTTTCGTTCCCAACTCATTGACACTAGCAACTCTCTCTCTCTTTCACACACATGTATGCTCGCATGTGCACACATGCATCATACAAGGAACTGAACTGATTAATTAGTGTATTATTCAGAATATTATGTTGGGAAAAATAGTATGCTAAGTTACTAGAGATTAACTTGTGACTGTCATTCTTGACATGTATCCCACATTTAGTGATGGTGCTTACCCACTGTCTTTTCAGCTTACAAACATAATATGGGGTGAGGCTGACGATTGTGATGACCATATCGTGCCTTATCCAAAGGCA
The DNA here is from genome assembly GCA_009078335.1 of Salix brachista. Classification (NCBI taxonomy): domain Eukaryota; kingdom Viridiplantae; phylum Streptophyta; class Magnoliopsida; order Malpighiales; family Salicaceae; genus Salix; species Salix brachista. Next base: position 14,582,719 of record CM018574.1, on the reverse strand, counting down.
AGTGAAGATTATTGCAAGAAAAAGGAATCGAGTGAAGAAGCTAGCACCATTAAATCTAGTGAGCAGAAGGCACCTGGGGCTAAAGTTGATATTGAAGGAAGAAAGTTGGAGAGCATTTCGAATGTTGACACAATTGAAGGAACTTCTTCCTTAGGACTTGACATGGACCGATGGCCTGACTTTTCGTCATCTAATGCTGCCAAAACTGAGCAGGATTCCTTGGCAACTTCAATCTCTAACAATTTAACTGACATTACCGAACTCGATTCATCAGCAGGTGATGAGATTTCAATTATAAGGAAAAAATGTAGATAGGGTGATGAGTTGCGTAATGTTTTCATAGCATAGTATCTTCCATGCTGCTAACATTCTAATTCTTCTTTTTTTTTTAAATGTGGAGACAGATCATCTTGATAAGGACACTGAGATTTTTCAAAATCCCCATGAAGGTAAAGCGCAAGGTGATTTTGTTGATTATGGCTGGGCTAGCATTGGAAGTTTTGATGATCTTGATCGAATATTTAGGTAAAGAACAGTTACCATTTCTTACTTTCTGCACCTCAATGAAAGATGGTCAGCAGCACCCTGATATGGAAGCTTGTATATCTTATTATTCTGATAATTTGAACAATTTATTATTACTGAATGTGAAGTGAAAGTTTTGCGAACAAAATAATTTTGCTCACTGTCTATTTTCATTTCAGAAAGAAAAAAAATCATGTAGTACAGGAGTGCTGTTGTGATGGAAAAACAACCAGACTCTTTTAATGAACATTGTTTCTTCTGTTTCGGATCTTTATCCTTTTCCAAATAAGTGCTGTCTCCTAAAAGCAACACTAACAAAAAATGACTAGTTGACTGAAAAATTTTGGTTTTTGATCCTTGGCTTAAATTTAATAATTGGGAAAAGAACCTGAAGGAAGCCAGTGTTTAGCAGTAAAATATCTTCAATTACAAGTATAAATGGCAGAAAGAACGAAATATAGCAGCACTGGATTTGTAAGGAATTGGTGAGCTTGTTCAATTGTGGAAGGGCTTTCCTGCATCTCTGTTCTTCATTAATGTTCCTATATTTTATCTAGATTATGTTGGAGAACAGTGATAACCATCTGACTCAATATTCTCACAAGTGGTGATTTTGCAGCAATGATGACCCAATATTTGGCAATGTAAATCTTGGTAATGCTGATGAGCTATGGTCTTCTTCTAAAGATATAACTAACAGCCCGGTAAAGCCCTTTCCAATATCTGTGGCTTCAAGAGAAGAGTATGCACAAGAAGAGGACCAGCTGTTTACCCTTGGCTATGAAAAAATGAATGATCCTGCATCTCATGGTCTGCAGAATACTCAGGCAAGCCTTGATCATGTAGAATCTGATGGAGGTAAAAACAAGCCTGTACTGAAGGAGCAGGTATGGTGACTCAATTTTCGGTAATGAGCTCATTTATCAATGCCTCATGCTCAAGTGCAGGAGCTGAGAGAAGCTTAGCATTTTATTTTATTTTTGGCTTTTTCAGACAGATTTGGCTGTTGTGGGAAAGAACACGGTGGCTAAATCTCAGCTGACAGTAGAAAATGGTGCTTTGCGAAATGAATTAGCAAACAAGGTACTTTTTTTTCTTCCTTTTGATATTTTCAGAATCTTGAGACTGAACCAGACATGTTACTGATTTTTTATCTTCTCATTTCGGATTTCTTTTAGACTCAATAAGCACCAAATACAATCTTTGTTTTTTTGAATCCTGCTATGATGTTTTAATGTTCTAAGTTCTTTTGTCCAGGATTCAAGAAAAGTTATATCAGTGAATTGAAGTTGGAAAATCTTGATATTGTAATCCTTTCCACTAATACAGTGTGGTTTCCACATATTAGGTCTTAAATTAGACTGGAGGGACAGGGAAACCTAATTAGAGCGGGGAAGGGTAAAAGTTACGTTATACTTGAACTTACTAAACTTCTTTACGTTATACTTGAACTTACTAAACTTCCTGAGCTCTTCTCTGGAATGGCAAATGGCGACAGAAAAGAAAAATAATATTATTTAAATTCCTCTTCGTCTCTTAATATTTCTTGTTATTATTTTCAGTTTTATTTTTTGGAACGAGAATAAACTTGGATGTTTGGTGAATATGGATTTGCTTGATTTAGTCATCACTTCAATAATGCATCAATTAAGCTATCCTGGATGTCAAATCCATGACTTAACCATGATATGGATTGCCTAATAAAGCCATTGCGTAGTTTCTGTTAGGAAGGAGAAAGGAATAACATGTGAAAATGCAGGAGGCATCTATTTCAGCCAGTCATACAACCCCCCCCTGACAGTTTTTTTTATTTCTAGCATGACATCCACTCTTCCCAAGGACTTGCAAATTCTGTTTGCTTGGCATAGTTTAGCTAATACCTCAATATATTCTGAACAATAGAAGCCCTTGGATCGTAAGTTACAGTAAAAAAAAATAACAATGAATTTATCCTTACAAACCATGTACTGAATCAAAATACTAACTGTGCCTTGGTCACTCTCCCCTGCAAGTCTAGATGTTAAAACGTTGATCTTTTCTAAGTAATTTATCTATTTATATGTTTATAGTTCTGGGATCAGACTTACAGGCAAAAGAAGATCTTGAAAGGTCGGGAAAAACTGGAAGAAAAAAGTGAACTGAAATCATACCACGATTTTTATGGAAACTGGACTTCATCTGGAATCCCAGCCTGTCAACTTAAGAATCATTTTGCACCCCGAATTATGCAATCTTCTCCCCCCTCAATTCTCAGCCAACAGAAGCAGCTACAGGGTTCTGAGCAGTTGCAGTACCAGCAGATACCTAATCCATTTGTGGCCCCTTCTGCATACGGGAGTATTACAAATCCATATTCTATGCCTGTGTCATCCCACATTCAGTCTGGGGATTTTAAGCATCAACCTGTAGCTTCTGGTTATGAAGTTTCTTCAGGTAATGTGAATCCTGTGAAAGTTTTCTGACTTTCCAACAAAACTTCTAGTCATTTCATCGTCGACCTAAAATTTCTGGTTGTGAAGTTTCTTCAGGCAATGCAAATGCTGTAAAGAAGTTAGCTGACTGTCCAGTGAAACCCCAGAGAATGACACCTCAGGAAAAGATTGAAAAATTAAGGAGGCGGCAACAAATTCAGGCAATGCTTGCCATTCAGAAACAGCAGCAGCAGCTTGTTCATCAAAAGGGTTCCCAAGAAAATCAAATTCAGCATGTTGAAGGAGCTGACCTTGAAGTAGAGGATCTAAGTACACTTGCTTCATTTGACCCAAACTCATCTATTGAGCAAGATGATTCCAATACAATCTCTTTGGCGGTTAATGATTATTCAATGGAGGACACAGTACTCTACAGGCTTCAAGATATTATTTCAAAGGTATGCTTCACGTACTGGTGCATTCTTTCCCTGCTAAATAATATGTACTTGGTTACGATTCCAAACCAATGTTTTATGACAGTTGGATGTCAGAATTAGACTTTGTATTCGGGATAGCTTGCTCCGGCTGGCTCAAAGTGCAATGCAGAGGCATTATGCTAGCGATACTGGCAGTACAAACAATAGTAGCAGGGACGAACAAGTTGCTGCAAAAGAGGGAATCAGCAGTCAAAGCAGGTTGGTTAAGGCAATGCTTTTCTCATGCTTCTGTTTTCAAATTTAATCTATCCTCTTTCTTTCTTTTTCAAAATTTTTGCTCTATGGAAATGTTAAATTAAGATCTTTTAATGCCATCACCATTTTCTGTCTTCCATTCTCATTCTAGAAGTGAATATTGAAAGTGGTTACCTCTATTTACAATGGAGGAAATAGTGGCTGAAACAATTCAATTTAGGTCGGGCTTGTTCTTAGAAGTAGAAGAAAATCTAAACAGAAAGGTTTAGGTTCCTCTTTCACTGGATTTCCTTAAAAACTTGACTGAATTTGACCTTGTTGATCAAATATGTCGTAGCTCTCTTCCATTGGTTCTGTTATGGTTGTGAGTGATAGTCATCAAGTCGTGATTTAGTTGAGAGAAGCTTTGATATTGTAGGCCAACCTCTGTAGAGGCAGATATTACACTGACATTTGTAGCTTTACCCTGGTGCAGCATTCATGAGTTCAATGCAGCAAGTAGTCATGAGGTCAAAATTCAAATAACATCATATCTAGTGGAGATTTCATTTAATTAGAAAAAGGAAATATAATTGTTCCATGATTAACAAAAGCTATGCAAGCTTCCTGCATTGTTGATTCCAGTGATTTTGTGCATAATCACCTTCTTTGGGTGCAAATCTTGTTTTCCTTCCATTTGTCTTCCACACTGTTGAAACATCTCTCTCCTCTCTAGTGGCTAAACCTAGCAAAATTTCTTAAGTTTATTGCGCTGCTTATTTGTGCAAACTCCTTGTTAAACTTAACTACATTGCAAGTTGATGTTTTATGAATTTAGGATTTGTAATAATATCAGGAAAAAAAAATCCTGTAATACTGGCATCTCACACTGCACTGTTTCTTATGCCTTCACCTAGGGAGAAGAAGACCGCCACAACCTTACACTGCTCTCCATCTTTCTGAAATTTTCTGATCAACTTTACATTGATATATGTAAATTGCCTGATGATTCGACTCTTGAATACAAAAGCACAAAATAAATTGATAAGGTAAAATCCAAAAAGGAAAGCTAAACACTCACATTGAAGTCTAAATGAGTGGCACAACATACCTGATAGATTTTGCTAGATTTAGAGAGAGAGAGAGAGGCAAAGATTACTTGCACAACTTTAGATAACAGGGAAAAATCTAATTTCCCTTCTAATTTAATGATCATCTACAGATTCATGTTACATTTTAAGCAAGAAAACTTAAGAACTCAAATCATCTTCTAATCAGCTCATCCATGTCTAAATGGGACACATCCAGCCTAAACCATAAGCTGTTTTGATCTGAAACTCGATTGTTTCTTGTTCCAATGGGTTTGTTCCCTTACATCTTGTCCTTCCCAAGTCAAAGTATTCAATTTGTTTGCACAAAATTAATAATCAAGTCTTTATCAATTTGTTTAGAGTATGACAATCTCAAACTTGCATGTCATTTTCCTCATGGATTTTATGAGTCTACTGCAGGATGGTTAAGATGCCTGAGGTGGAAACAGAGACCAATCCTGTAGACCGGACTGTGGCTCACTTACTGTTTCATAGACCTATGGATTTTCATGGGAAGCATCCTGATACACCTGAATCACCTGTTTCCACTAAGCTCCCATGTGAGCACAAGACGTTGGGCATAGCAAAGCTGCCAATGGGAAGCCTGCCTGAGACTCCAAAAAGTAAACCAAACCTTTCACAAAAGGGGTCTCAACTTTCTAGTCATTTGACCAATGCTCAGCCTTTCAGTCATTGCAAAAGTAATCCTTGCTTAGAAGCTTCAGAGGATGCATCAAATAATGGGCCTGCAGACGAAGGAGCTAGGGAGGTTAAAGCCTCTCAATGAAGATAAGGGTAATTCCAACCTGAATCTCTTCCATGCATACATTATGCTTGCAGTGACGATTATATCGATTTACTGGCCATGCCAAGGTTTGCTTTTATTGTCAGCTCACTGGATCATCACCAAATGAGGGTCATGAGGATTAAACACCAGTATTGATTGGGATTTGTAAATGTCATTAGAAGCGTAACTATCAAGAAGTCGCATTGTGAATTTTGGAAGTATTGTTGTTAATATTAGCTACATATCCACTACCACATGGAACTCTTTGTTGTTAGTTCTCAAGATGATGGCTTTCTGTGTTTTAATCCTTTCTGTTGATTGTGTTTTACTCCTTTCTAAAATAATTTATTTATAAATCCAAAGGGTGATTACTCCTGTCATTTTTAGTGGACTTGTATGTGCCTCCTCTCTTCGTGACGTTGGCCGCTTCACTTGTTTCTGAATTTTGATTCCAAAACACGGATGCATCCTTGTTATGAACTTGATGTTGATTTGTGGGATTAAGCCATGGTTAACACACCTGGTCTGTGGTCTAACCTGGATCAAGGCTTGGGTTATTGGTTTTTCCGGTTCATAATTATTATTTTTTAAAGAAATGTTGTTTTGCACATTTAAAAAAAAAAAATCGAGTCTGTACAAGTCAACTTTCAAAACTAAAAAAAAAAAAGGCATCGGCAAATCACTGGTCGACTCTTTCTATATCATGGCATTTTTCGTATGAAATTATTGTCAAACGGAACTTGGGTTTTGTTTTCGTTGCTGATCTCTGTACCAAATACATCACCTGGACATGTGCCTTCTGCCCAGACTTGCAAGTGAAGATGATAAGAGAGGGAGAGGAGACTGCAAGTCTGGAATCACCTCTCAAATTTTCATTTTAGGAAAAGAGTAGGGGTCGATCCTTCTGAAAACTAGTGTGGAAGCTAACGGTCATGGCTGTCTTAGATCATTTCAACAAGGAAGAGACCAGTCAAAGAAATGGAGCAAAGAAGCAAGAAGTGGAACATGCTTTGTAGCCATGGATTGACAGGGATGCCCTCCTTCCAGCACCAAAAGGTATAAACTCAATATTGCTTCCTCGGAAATACATAGTCGTATTCAAGAACCGCCCTGGATTATAAGCCAATGGATCTTTCCGACTATCGGGATCTCGTCCAATTTCATAAGCATTCACCAACACCAAAGGAAATGTGGAGGTAGTGTAAGGTGCAGGGTTGGTCCCCGTACTGGAGGTGGTGGAAGGTGCCGGGGCAGGTCAAAACACAAACAATACAGGCAAGCAGTTTCACCACCAATACAACAGCTTCTCCAATAGATTGAAAGAACAGAAGGGAAGGAGGATGGGGGGGAATGGGGAGGAATACAGTGCTGAAAAGAGACAGAATTTAACACCCACCATTCTTTATAATAGCTTTTCTTCAGCTAGAATTACTTATCTGCTGCTATTATAGATGAACATCAGTCAATCCACGCTTCCATATCATCCCATATACCAGATGGATGGGACAAGGGTTTTTGGAACCAAATTGAGTAAAGATGTGCTGATAAATTAAAGCAGAAACTACAGAACTAGAACTCATCCCTTGAAATGTAAACTTCACATATGCTATGTTCATGGACTTTCTAAAAAACTATTAATCAAGCGAGTGACCTTTGCAAAACAAGTATGAAATCACATCACTGTACTCCAAATTAAACACCATAAGTAACACAGCTAACATTATAAATTCCCAACGGGGCATAATTCTACTACAAAACACACAGAACTAGTAAAATCTAGAATTTTTACACTAGCCAACAGCTCTGAAATCACTTAGCCATCACTATCGCTATTGTTAACATTATTGCTAGCATTAATATTGTTACCAGTATGATGACGATGGTATTCATGATGGTAATGATTACTGCTAGCATTCCCTCCCTTTCTCGCCTTCTTCAACTGTGAAATCTCCATCTGTGTCTGCATAAAAAACTGCATCCTTTGCAACTCCAGCTCTTTCACAAACTCCATCCTCGTCTTCTCCATCTCCACCACTTGCTGCAACTTGGCACTCTCAGCTTGCTCATAGGCTTCCCCAAACTTCACCATTGCTTGCGTCAACATCCTAATTGAATTCCCCCACCCTCCTCTCTTTTCCTTCCCCACTCCCCTCTCCACAACCACTTTCCTCTTCTTCATCGGCGGAAAACTATCATCCGATTCCGCACCCCCCTCCTCCTCCTCCTCCTCCTCATCCTCCTCCTGTTTCCGAATCCGAGTTTTCACATTCTGATTCCGAAAATGATACTGATTCACACCAACCCTCCTACTAGCACTACGAACCCTAGTAGGAATTTTGCTACCCCCATAACCATTTCCAACAACAGTAATCCTCGCGGTGGAGCCAATTAATTTATCCAAAGGATCAAAAAACGGCCAACCACTCGGCCCTCCACCTGAATCAATTTTAGCTTTTTCCAATTTATACTTTTTCTTCACGGTATCAATTCTATTCTTACATTGAATATCAGTTTTTGAAGACTTTGAATAATCCTCTCGACTACTTACAATTTCCGCCACCTCCTTCCAATGCTTCTGCTTCAAATTCCCTCTGCTTAGCTCTAAGTACCTTTCTCCCCAGGCGTCGATCAGCACCGCCGTTGCTCCTTCGCTCCAGCAGTCCTCTCTCCCTCCTCCACCGCCTCCGTTCGCTTTCGACTGTGTCGGCAAAACAAGTGCCAAGCAGTTGTTCTGTTGCAGCGGTAGTGGTGGTGGAAGCGCCGGCGAGGAAGTGGCTGGAGCAGATACGGCGATTCTTCCGGTCGGTGTTGGTGGTGACGGTGACGGCGAGGAATGTTCGGTGGTGTTTGAGGGTGACTGTATCTCGTCGTCGTCCATGATCGACGGTCGATGAAACAACAGTCAGATCTGATTATGATGATTCTGATGAGAGGGGCGGTTTGCTGTTTTTTTAAGGTGTTGGGTTTTTTATGGTTGACGGGAAAGTAAACGGTGACCGTGAAGAGGAGACACGTGGTGGGGGAGGAATGGAAAGGAAAGGATGAGGTGGAGGAATGTGATTAGTAGGGGCTATATTCCGTCACCGGCGATGATGGAAGTTGGGCTGGGGATTGTGTTGCCGGCTTGCTAGGTGAATGCACGTGTATGTGAGTTTTGATAAAAATCTCATTTGGTCCCTATATTTTAGAGTTTAGTATTTTAGAGTTTAGATTCTAATTGGTATTATTTTTCATATCTAACACGCCAAAACAATATATATAAAAATAATACTAATTTTAAAATAATATATATAAACAAAAATGTTTAATCAAATCAACAGTTATTGGATAAATTCATATATTATCAAGTCAATTATTTAAAAAAAAAAACAAAGCATCATTCAATTTTAAAAAAAAACAAAGCATCATTCAATTTTAAAAAAAAAACACACACCATGTTGATCCAATAAAAGGATATTTGACATTTCATTTCAAAAATACTTCACAAAATTTGAAATATTTTTATTTTTTAAATTAAATTATTTTTAGAACATTAATTTAAAAAAAATAAAAAATATATTATTTTAATATATTTATAAACAAAAAAATATTTTCAAAAACAACTTATCATCAAATTTTGTTTCGTTGACAAGAAGTTTGAAACGGGTTTATCAGCAGGTTTAACTATACCGAGCTCGAGTTTTTCAAATTAATCTGGTATTCTTATTCATATTCATGAGAAAATTAAGATAATAGGACAGGCAGATATAAATACAAAGAACGAATTAAGAAAAAAAACTCATTGGATTGGAAACAGAAAACTTCTCCTGACCAAAAACTATAGTGCTTTCAACTGTGCTACCACGACACAGCCCACTGACAGTAGCATTCTCCACGTGCGAATTTTGCTATCAAGTTTTCGATTGAACTCAAAACAACCCGTTGCTCTTTTTTCCGTTCCTTTTTCACGGTTTTGTCACAGCGTACGAAGTTTATTACTTGCTATTCGTTCGTTCCTTCTAAGTGTAGCTCTTAGCCCTTTGCTTCAATTTATATAAAAAATAAAAATAAATGGTCATTTCCTGGCTAGTCTACCCCTCGCATTGCCCCCCTATCAATAACTTTGCTTCTCTTCCAGCACAAACAGTGGTTAACACGCTTCCATAAAATGATATAAAATCAATCTATCCTCATCCATCACTTCTTACCATGGTAACTCCTAAACTACCTGAAAGGTGAAAACAGGAAAATATCAGAATAAAAGAGCAATGGCCCTATCATGTCCCAAGAAAGTTGAGAATATTGGTGGTATTGGCAACCACTTAATAAGCTATCATAATTTACCATAATTGGAACAGATGAGAAACAGAGAAGTTGAGTTTCATGTGGTCATGTTATACCCTCATGTGGACACTACGGATACAGCTTATGTTCCATAATGGAATCGCAATGTACATACAACAACACAAGGGCAGGTATGGTATTACCCAAACATTTATCCTGCATAGTTTATGAAAAGCAATCTGAATTGAGACCAGCCACGGTGGATGAGCGAAATGAGGACAATTTCAGCCATGGTGCAGGGGGGGGGGGGGGGGGGGGGGGGGGAGCAGATTCATACAGAGAAAGACAAGAAATAACTGAGAGGGCACGGTGGATGAGCGAAATGAGGACAATTTCAGCCATGGTACAGGGGGGGGGGGGAGCAGATTCATACAGAGAAAGACAAGAAATAACTGAGAGGGCATTGAGATGGTGAGAAATGTCATTCTAGCAACTAACAGATTCCATTTCCATTTGTTCAGAGAAACACCACAAGAAAGATAGCATGATTTGCGCTTCAGATAGCAAACTTTCTTCATGGTGAAAATCTGTATGTTCTTTGGAAAACTCTGTTCTTCCATTAACACAGCAACATGAAAGAGGAAACTTACAGAAAATATAGTAAACTAAGTGATCTGAGCTCAATTTCCCAAAGCAACCCTTCTTCGCACCACCAGATCATCAGCAGAGTAATAATCTGCAATGAGTCGGTACATGTATGATGGATTGTGCCCTCCACTGTGAAGTAATTCGAAATTAGCAACGGTTAGTATTTCATGAGAAGAATATATAAATAATTTATGATTTGGAAGTTGGAACTGGACATAATTATATCAAATCTCATCTGATTTGGCACCAGAGACCTAATACTGTTTACTGGAATAAGTATTATTCTAATCAATGATTTGCATCAGTGGTTAGCATTAAATCAATAGGATTAATATAAAACAAACGATAAACACACTAACAAGCTTTGTTGGCACATAATCAGATGTATGATTATCCAAAACAAAAGATGTCCTCAAAATATGTATATCTATCCAAAACAAAAGATGTCCTCAAAAGTACTAAAACTTACGTGTCAGTGATAAACAGACTAACAAGCTTTGGTGGCACATAATCAAATGCTGGATTGACAACATGAAGAAGAGGAGAGCCAATGCCACTCCCAAAATCTAAGCAATCTGAGAATTCTCCAAAATCCAGTAGCTCGGATGGAGATCTCAATTCATTTAGTAAGACCTCAGGATTGTGAGGGTACAAGGGACACAGCTGTCATCCAAGAAAAACAGCAGGTGTAAGAAGGATTAAAGCAAGAATCAGAACAGTACTTAAAATTCAAAGTCTATCATCACAAAAGTCATTAACATTATCCAGCTCATTTTACTGACCATATAATTAGCAAGGCCATTAAATCAGAGACAAGGCACACAGGGATTAACTATTGACACCATCCAGTTACAATTAAACAAAGAAATTCCATATTTGTTTTTCTCCATTTGTCTTTGCGTTTGGATTCATTAAAAATTTATGTCCTCCCTGGGCATTTTCATCCCAGTCATGCGTACTAGATTTCAATAAAAATTAAACATTAGAAGAAGAAAAATCTAGAGATCAATATAAATAAACAATGGTCTGAGTTCAGAAGAACACGACAAGTTAGAAAAGACAAAGTGTGAAGTGTTTAGGAGCATCAAAGGCGAGAGTTATCTTTTATAACTTGCAATTCTTATGCTTGTAGTTCAGTCAAATTAAGCCTATTTGGGTTTCATTAAGACAGTATGTGCTGGCACATGGCCCTGCAACAAACACCAACACTAACGGAAAATAGAAGCTGAAAAGGAAATGACAAACATCTTCTGGGTCACAGAATAAATATTAACAGTGACAGAATAAGAAGCTAAAGGAATGACAAACATCTTCTGGGCCACAGGAGACATTCCATTTATTACTATATAGTTGTCATTATTTTCCGTCGCAAGTAAAGCAGTAAGACAGTGGCGTGCCATTCAATAGCAAAAACAGAGCAAGCAATTCAAATATGGCAGTTTGTTTACTTGCTCACTACAAAACTCTAGGGGCAAGGAGGGATATTATTTTGATAAATTACCTTGTGACTGCCTGCAAGCACGACAAAAGGTACAGCATGCTTTTGAGCTGCAAGTGCAACCATATTCAGCCCAACAGGTACAATCACACCACCATTGGCCATTACAGCATGAGCTCCAACTATAACCTTTCCATAGCAAATTTAAGATTGATCAAAATAGTCAGTACACCAATACCAAAAAAATAGACACAAAAATAAAATAAAAAACTAAACTTTCTCATACCATGTTCACACGGGAAATAATGGCAAACACTGCAGAGTCAGTAATCAAAGTGGTATGTAAACCTCTTGTGACCAGTTCTTTTGCAAGAAGATGCCCTTGATACCTACTTGAATACCAATTGCCAATGAGAAAATTTGTATTTAACAAAGAGAAGACTAAAATCCAACCAGCTAAAAAAAGTTACTTTGCAATGTAACTAACGTAAAGTGACTTGTACAAACCTTGGAGCACCCTCAGCAACAAACACCCGGAATGATCTTTTCTTTTCCTTTGCAGCATAAAGAAATTCCAACACTGTCTTTGAGCTACCTAAAGTTAATATCACCTCACTGACAAGATGTTTAATAATCGAGTCAGTAAAACAAAGTGTCAAAAGCAATGGATTAATATAATAAGCAATTAAGAATCCATGTAAATGAGATGACGGGTATGAAACTTTACTTGAACCTAGGACTTTTTTTTGACAGAAAACATTAGGACTGGAAAATATTGGAAAGATAACAAAAATTGAAAGATAGTATCACATCCACATTTGAAGCTCCAATGGTCAGTTCACAGATCACATCCTAACACTTAAGGCACAAAAAGGAGCTCACTAGACAGTAAAAGTGATGCAATGACACCCAATTTAAAAATGGCTGCCCCGTTAACCATATTAACCGGCAGATGGACTCAATTGGTGATGGAAGACTTCCAAATACCCCATGATAACACACAGTATAGACTCAATTGTCTCCAATTCGAGCAAAGTTATTTTCAAACTGCTAAATGCTAGGAGAAACCAATAAGCACTCTTCAGAATCAAACTAGATACACAACTGGTATATGAGAGCCAATTATGGAATACAAGCATGTCCATGGATATTTGTGAATGAAACATGGTGTGCGTGGAAAAATTAGAGTGAAAACCATAATAAAATAAACCAAAGATCATCATATTGATTCTTGAATGTTAACCAGAGCTTTAGTGCCAGCAACCCAAAGCAAAGAAAAGGAGCTCATAAGGTAAAAAAAGGAACTTGATGGCAAGAAATTACTTTTGATGAATATGCTCCACTGCTTGTTCAGCAATCTGTTCATGACAAGTGTTAATGTCTTGAATAAGCTCGTTGACTGCTTCGATGACATCATGCTTCAACCTTCGAGTTCTTGAACTTTTATCAGCAGCTGTTATAGAAAAAATCTTTACATGTCAAAATACTCCTCATACACACACACACCCACATGTCATGCCACAGCAATCAGCCAAGTTTCAGCAATAAATACTTGTTCAACCAAATCAAAATCTATCCAACTTCAAAGCATATGGTAGTCTGCCATATGATATGATGCAGTGACATAAAAACTCTGAACAACCGTGAGAGACTTACATTTGCTTTTTCCTTCGGAATCACCTCCCGATGAAGAAGTATGAGGAATATCCACCGACTCAGGCATATCCTCTAGTAGGGTTTGCAAGGAAGGAGGACGCAAAGCATTTCTCGCAGAAGCAGCAACAGCAGCAGCTGATAGAACTGTATGCTCATCTCGCTCACCATCATCATCATCATCCCCATCACTTGCTGCTGATAAATTCAAGCCCGCAATAGCAGCAGTCGTCAGAGAAAGATCCTCCTCCCTAATAATATGCAAAATACGCCTCACAATATTACCCACAGCTAACTCTGCAAACAGCACAGACAACCAACCAACAACACAAACATCAATGAAAACCACAAAATTCACCAATCCAGAGCATAAACACACAAATATAGTATCTATTTATTAAATTAACGAAAGACTTACCAACAGGATTGGCAGCAATCAGCTGCTCCCCAACAGCCCTCACAGCATCAATTAAAGCTCCGGCCTGATTCGTGTAAGGCACTCGTTGCTGAGAAATAACTGATCGTAACAGTTCAGCAGTCTGCCTTGCCGTAGCCTGCGAACCCTCAATCTTACTGACAAATAACAAAATGAAACCAAAAGTAAGCCTATAACCTCATTTTTACAAATAAAAAAAAATCACTCTATGCACGGTAGTAAGACAATAATAAAAATAATCACCGTTTTTTAAGCTTGATAAGAAAATCATTGACGAGAGCTTGCACGTCCGGCATGATTTTCTCCTGCCAAAAAATATGTTGTGGTTTTCAGTATTTTTTTGACGAAATTGAAAAAACGCGATAGTAATTTAGAAACTAATGTTTCTTCGCATTTCTACTGTTTTCTCGGAAATCAAGCAGAGTAAAAAAGAAAATAGAAAAACTGCTAGTAATTAAAAATTCAACAAATTTCACCTGAAATGAAATTCAAGAGAAATTAGGGAAAATACGGAAATAAAGATAAACCAGAGAGAGAGACTGTAGAGATACCTAGAGCGGAGATCGAAGAGGCATGCGAACGCGAGCGAGAGAGAGGAGAGAAGAGGTTTTTGCTTATGCGAGCGAGAGAGAGAGTTTTACGAGCTTCATAGTGAAGCTTTTTTTTTTAGCTTTTTTTTTTTCAACGGAGAAAGGAAATGGTTTCTTTTTCGACCCGGTTTGGAGAAATGGATAGCAGTACGGGTTACGAAAACGGGGACTATTTTTAGGCAAACCTTGTAAAAGTACTCCAGGTATAAGGGTGGTCTCGACTGAGTCCTTGAAGAGTCTTTTTATTCAATTGGATCCTTAAAGTGCTGCGAAATTCGAATTTGAAGTCTCCGTCTAGAACACACTTTGAAAGTTCTTGAAAAAACAAATATGAGAAAGTGTACAAGGGCGGATGGAATTCGTAAGCGAAGATAGATTGGGATACTTGATTGAAGATTTATTCCACACGAGAAGAAAATAATATATATAATTTTCTTCTTCCTTCGTGCATGAATATATTAGAAAATAATATAAATATATATAGAAAATAATGTAATATATATATATTAGAAATAATATAACTATATCAAAAATATTTGTTTTTATTTTTATTTAAAAATACCTCAACAAGAGAGTAAAAAATTATATACAAAATTAATAATTATATTGTTGGAGGGTTTTTTAAAAGCAAATATTTAATTATATAACTTACTCTTATTAATTGTATAATTAATTGCATAATTAAACTACATACAAAATAATTGCACTATATTTAAAATAATATAAAAAAATAGCTCTTCAAAATGGTTTTTACCATTAGAGCACACATTAACAAAAAAAAATCATATATACACTATTCAAAGAGCTATTTTAAAGATTTGGCTCTCCAAAATAGCTCTTGTCATTGGAGTTGCTCTTACAAACCTCAAGCATTAAAAGAACTCGACATCCTAACCATTTAGGAGGTAGCTTAGTCGTAATACTTTAAAATTAAGGATTTTGCTCCCTGTGTTTTCAGATTTGAGATTTGTGGTTGCTAATATGATGATAATTAAAGGCTTACATGGTCGTTAATTTCAAGACCTGTGGGATTAATCAAGATACACACAAGTTAACTTAAACATCCATGTTAATAAAAAAAATCGACATCCTTGTCATACTAAACTTGAAATATCCTTGCACTAAATATGAATGTGACAGGGTTAAATTTGTCAGGAGTTATATTGACAGAAACAATGTAAGAACGAACGAACAATATTCTATTATAACTTTCACTATGTTTTGTAATAAGTTGGTTCTAAATATTGTTGTGAAGCATGCAGTGCATTGTAGGTAATAAAAGTCTTGAAGGATAGAACATATGTGCATAGCACGTACAGACAAACTTTGTGTATATCCTTTTAGTTAATAAAAAGTTAGGATTGCTACCTGTAATTTGTGTATTTTGTACGTATTGCATCATTTCAACTTGTGTGTTTCGTTTGTCTTTTTTTTATTAACATAGATATCCGGACCAGTTTACACGCACTTTGACTAATTCTATGGATCCTAAAATCAACGATCATGTAAGTTTCTAGTGACCATCATATTAACAATCACTAGGCTTGAATCTAAAATCACATGGGAGACAAATTTTTTAGTTCCAAGTTTTTATCACTAAACCGCCTACTAGATAATTTTAATTGTCTTGTTATAGGAAAAAGTGTGGGGAAATCTGTTAGCAAGGGAACCACATAGTTACTGGGCAAACATCATAAAAGAGTCTAAGTTTGAGAAGAGGTTAGGTTGCATAAGAGCTAAAACAATTTGTCAGGAAAAACATGACCCTATGACAATCGGTATCAAATCATCACAGATTCAATGGAAAAATTTAGCATTGATAAAATCAGCAGCTGTGGCCAGTGATAAGTCTAAATGATGGAAAATTAATGAATTAGAATGTTTGTCACTATATTTCAAAAGTGTCTTTGAAAAAAATTTAATTTTTTTTTATTATTATTTTGTTGTTTTAGATCATTTTGATGTGCTATATCAAAAATGATTTTAAAAAAAAAATCATTTTAATATATTTTTGAACAAAAATCATTTTAAAAACAACCGAAAATACACTCACAAACAGTCCTTTAATAAAAATCCACTAGCACGAATGACAACATGCATCGGCAACGACAAATTTAGCAGCAATGCACATCTAATGACTTGGCAGGATACGAGTTGATGTGCAACACGAACTCTGACTTGGACGATGAACAATCCAAGACATGTAGAGTTTAGCCGTGACCCAAAGCTAATTATTTACAAAATTGGACTAACAACAAGGGTGTTAGCAGTTCTATAATTGGTTTATGGGAGGCAAGACAAAGGAGTTGCAACAATTTAGGACAATTAAAGGCAATTTTTGACAATTTTTTTTTTAACTAGGTTATCTGGATCAGCTTGCACATACCTCGATTAATTTCATGAATTTGAAAGTTAATAATCATGTAAGCTTTCAGTGGTCATCATATTAGTAACCATAAGACTCAAATTTGAAACCACAGGACAAACAAACCTTTTAATTCCAACCTCTTACCACTTGGTCACCTGTATGGAGAAATGGTCAGATGAGTGAGGCATATGTCTTGAACAATGAGACATGTGTCTTCGATTTTTCTTTTCACGCCCTTGCATGGATGGATCTCAAAAATAATATATGAATCTAATTATATCAATTCTATATAATTCTATATAAAATGTTAGATGAATTATTTCTTAACAAATAAGCTTAATTAAACAAATTAACATTAAATATAGTAAGGCTTTCCATGATGTGTCATATCTTCATCTTTTAGCTCGATAAATTGAGTGACATATATCTCATAATACAACTCATAATAACACAAAAATGAAATTACACTTTAGTTTTTTTATACCATGATAAATAGTTATTGAACTGATACATGACATCCTGACATGTAAAATAGATGTAAGTGTATTTTTTTTCTAACATGGGTGTATATATTTTTATTTTTATACTATAAGTATCTTTATTTTTTATTTAAATCTATGTAATTGTTGAAATTTAAATCCACGCGTTAATCATCATACAACTCTCATTATTTTATTTTTTATAGAAAACATCTTGAACTGACATCTTGTATTATTAGTTATCAAGTTAACATGGATCAATTGTTTTACCTAACTGTTTTCAAATTAAATTTGAGCAAGTTGTTAAAAAAATGACTAAATAAATATATTTTTTAGTTCAATTTAAAATCATATTGCATCATGTTTTCATAACAAGTTAATCAAGAATTTGAGTTAAACTAAATTTAATAACTATTTCTCTTCACCTTCATGGCTAAAATTTACTCGTATCTACCGACAATTTTTTTTTTATGCGAGAAAATTTCATTTTCTAGAAAGTGCAATTTGTAAGTCAAAGTGAGCGAGTATAACCCCGGTTGTTTTAAATTCTTGTAAAAAATACACGTCATGTCTCGAACTCGAGACCTGCCATGTAGATGGCAAATTCTTTACCATCATATTAACTAAACAATAAAGGGTGTAGGCCTTTTACTGTGGATTTTTTTACTGTTCACACAGACTCAGTTCACTATTCATTGCTATAGTGAAATGACCATTTTACCCCAGGACCTAAAAATTTTAGCCCCAGGGACCATGGGTATTTTAGAATTTTCCATGGGACATGGATGGTATTTCCAGATTTATTGTACAATGAAATGACACCCCTGGCCCCCCTAAACGACGAAACTAGCCGCCTGGAACCGGGGGTAGTGAGGTGCTTTCACCCCAAGTTTTTTCGTAAATAACGCTAGGTCCAGGGATGTATGGGTAATTGACTATTTTTTATTATTTCTTTTTTCGTAACACTACAGTCGTGTCGTCCGGACGCGCCTGCAGTGTTCCGCCCGCACGCGCCTTTCAGGTGGCCCGTGCGGTGTACTCCGTTCATCAAATTTGTGCTTCCGCCGTCTTATATGGTTCGCCTTCATGTTCTATGCATCCACACGCGACGCATGTCATTAAATTATTATCGTGTGATCTCCAGTCGATGGTTTTTCTTCTCCCCCTCTTTTCTCTCTCCTACTGCCGGTGAAGTACGCAACAACCCCTGATATTTGTATGAATTTCATTTCGGTCCCTTAAGTTTTGATTTCATTTGTATTATCGATTTTTTGATAGAACTTTCAATTATTTTCAATTATGCCATTTAATTGAAATTGATTACATATGGTAAGTTTCATTTCAGTCCTTCATCTTTTGATTTTCGGCTTGTTTTTGTTTTCTTTAATAATTTTGGTACGCAAGTTTGAATTTTTCTGATTTTGTCCCCTAACTGAAATTGGTCATAAATGCTACCTTTTATTTTGGTCCTTATTCTTTTGATTTGTTCAACAATTGCATTTTATTGATTTTTGAAAATTCCTTTATTGTTTTTTGATCCCAAAATTTTGATTTGTCTCATTTTTATCCTTCAATTGAAATTAATTATATATTTTGTTTTTTATTTTGGCACTTATTCTTTTATTTTATTTTTGTATTGATTCCTTTGGTTTTTTGTCCTTCTTGGACAATGTTTATTTTTTGTCCATATTTATGCATTTGTGCTTTTATATTTTTTTTGTCATTTTATTTTTTGTCAGGATTTTATTTTTATTACGTTCTGTCCTAATTTATGTTGGTTACAATGCATTTTATTTTTAAAAATTCTTTTATTATTTTTCATTCTCAAGGTTTTGATTTGTTGCGGTTTTGTCATTCAATTAAAATTAATTGCATATATATTTTTTTCATTTTGTAACTTATTCTTTTAATTTTTTATTTAGTATTGATTCCTTTTTTTTTTTTTATCTTTCTTGGACAATGTTTATTTTTTGTCCGTATTCATTCATTTATACTTTTGGTTTTTGATTTTAATTTTTGTCATTTTATTTTTTATTGAGGTTTTATTTTTATTCGGTTCAATTTAGAAATTTTAATTTATGTTGGTGATCATTTTAAAATTATTATTGCTCCATTTTTCTCTTTTATTCTTTTTTTTTGTTTTATTTTATTTTATTTTATTTTCAGATCAGATGATTTTATGATTTTATTGTTTGCACAATAATAATGATAATTTTAGGAGTTATTTTTTTTTATTGTTTTTTGGACAAAATATTGTACTTTTTTTTTAAAATTCTTCGGGGCAACTTAATGATTTTCACTGTTTGGGCAGTAATGTTGATAATAATTGTAACTGTTATAGTAATGATAATGACAGTAACGTGAGGATGGATTTTCAACTTATGTTTTCTTCTTTTTAGAGATAAAAAAATAACTACTTATTTTTTTAGTTGATTAATGTAGGTTCTTTCACAATTTATATTTTGTTTGTTGTGTTTAATTTAAATTGAATTATAAAATGAACTAATCTTAATACAATGTATTCAATAATTCAATATCCAAATCTTCTTGCTTTTTTTTTAATGATAATGATAATTTTATATTAGTTATTTCATTGAAACCTACTAAACAGATAAATTTATATCCATTTAAAATTCATATATTTTATAGAAAACTTGTACTTCGCATGATTTCTACACAAATTTATTATTTTGTCAAAATTTATATTATAATAAAAAAATATGATATATAATTAATATTTTTTTACATTAAAAAAATATAATTCCGCTAACGACAAGACAATTATACTTGTACTCATTGGAGACCTTCAACAATGCACGAGTCAACTGAGAGAAAAAGAGGAGATTTTGAGAGAATAAAGATGGGAACTGCTTTTTTTTTTTTTTTTATGGCACATAAAAGTTAGGAAGTGTAATAATAATGATAACATCATCCTTTCAAGATGGTGATAACTGGTAACATTTGAAGATGATAATTAATAATGACACTCAACATTGACTTTTTTCTTCGGTCCGATGATGTGAAATTTTGTTTTGCTTCATTTTTATATATATAATTTTTTTTATTCTATTATTTTTGTTTAATTTCAATCCCTTTATTTTTTTTCAATCTTTATAGTATAGCTCTTAACTTTTTATTTGTATATGTATATTTACATTTTTAGTTTTGATTTTTAATTTATTATTATTATTATTTATTTTTGTATTAAATACAATCTGTGTTAAAAAATAATGTAAGTTTAACTTTTTATCGTGAAATGAGAGTAAAACTCTCTCTTATATATGTATAGTGAATATTCTAATATTAATGATTTGTTATTTTTGTATTTTTTTTTCATTTGTTTAGTCTATACATGACTTGATATATTTCTAGTTTAAAGTAATTTTTATTTAAAAAGAAATTATTATTTTTATTTATTTTTTAAGATTTATTCTTCATATTATTATATTAAAAGTTTTTAAGGACTATGAGATTAAATTAATTTTTGATTTGTTCTAAAAAACTTAGTTTATCTTTTATATATATTTTAAGGCATTAATATTAAACACATGTCAAAATATATAATTAGCATCATATATTTTAAAATATTACCTTTAAAATAATCATTATCATTATTTTAAATAATTTATCCTTATAAAATGAACATATAAAAAATCAAAATAATCAAAAATTTTGTAGGTTGATTATTTCGCTCGGATATATAGTATCATAAAAAAAATGAGGACCATTAATATTTTTTAACATGTTAAAAAATTTGGTTCTAGTTGCGGCAAATCGCAGGACAAGTGGTTCATATATTTTTTCATTGTAGATAATTTGACCCAAATTTTTCATGGAAAGATCGAGAATACCCTCGATGCCAAAAATTATTTTTCAATACACTGGGGGGCAAAATGAAATTTACACTATTACAATTCATAACAATCTATATCTAATACTTCAATATTTATCCCACACGCTTTTTCTTTAATTTCGGTGGAACTATTAAAGATGATTATCTAGTTTTGAAACTAAACCTCATGTTTTAAGCAATAAAATAGTCAATTGTGCAAAATAAATTTCATTTTACATTAATTATGCTTTTCTCTCTCGTGTTTTACCACTTTATATTTTTTTTACCACGATGATAAATATTGTGTGCGTATAAAGTACTTCCGCATGAGTTAAAACTCTATAGGGGTGTTTGGGGGAGCTTTTCGAAACTGCTTTTGAAAAAAAATGAATTTTTTTTTATTTTATATAAATGATTTTTGGTGTTTTTAGATAATTTTGATGTACTGATATCAAAAATGATTTTTAAAAAATAAAAAAACATCATTTTGATGCATTTTTAAACGAAAAACACTTTCAAAAGCAACCGCAACTACACTCCCAAACAGGCACTATATCTACTCCCTATCACAATCTGATAGTCAAGTCATTGGAAAGTGGTTTTTTTTTTCTATAGAAATATTATTTAGAAATTAGATTTAATGTATGATTTGCTACGAGGATGGTGGTAATGATACAATGCTTTCAAGGTGATAAAACTATTAGAGTGAACAAACTTTTGAAAGTTGAAAAAAATAAAAGTGTTGGGTATATTCACATTAAATTATCATGGAAAACCACATGTATTTTATGTTAAATTTGTAATTTATAATATAGAAAACTGTATAGCATCTTTATATACTTTTTATAATATATATAAAAAATCATATAATATACCAGACAAAATACAATACAAAAAATAAAGATTTTTATAATTTCTCTCTCCAACATGACCTCGTATAATAGCGTTTGACGTGCCTAGTGTTGAACAACTCCACACACGCGCATATATGTTATATTCAGACACCCCCTCGATCACAAATAAAGTTTCAATCGTAGCATATAGAAACTGAATCTAGATTATCATCTAGCCTTTAAAAAACAATAAGTAAAAAAGCACCACTTTTAACTCATATAAAAGAAAATTACCCTTAAAATTGGGTTGTTTAATTGTTTGGACTTGAGAAATAATTTGGAAAGAATATAGTCTGGTCTTTGTAGTTTCATCATTGTTCAATTTACAACCTTTTAGAATCTATCAATACAATCCTTTCCTTATAGTTTTCTAAAAGTTTCAATTTCACCCTTGATGATTAAGGTTTTTAGTTTCTATATTTAAGTTATTTTGAAGAGACATGATAGACTAGAGAGGAAAAAGAGAAAGTATAAGAAAGAAATGATGTTTTATTTCCTAAATATTACAGGGGTAATATTGAAAAAAAATCAAACTATAAAGATGGAGTTGGAACATCAATGAACACATGTAGACGTCAATGTAGTTTATCCTGAACTTAATCTCGCCTTGCATTCCAAATGGAAGAGCGTAAAGCTACGCGCACAAACTCAAGCGTTGGAGATTTGTTATCAGCTGAACAGCAGGGCCACGGAAACACTATTACGAAGCTGTTTGGGAGGGCGTTTGAAACGCGTTTCCTTTTCCTTTTCTTTTTTATTTTAAATGAATTTTTTTGGGAATTTTTAAATTATTTTGATGTGCTGATATCAAAAATGATTTTTTAAAAAATAAAAAAAATATCATTTTAATATATTTTTAAATGAAAAGTATTTTCAAAAGCAACCGCAACCGTCCTCCTAAACAGGCCTATAACCGTTCACAGTATTTCCGGCCCATTCTCCCCCCTCTCCGGTTTCCATAAAGCCTTTCCAGTTTTTTTTTTTTTTTAAAGAAAAAATAAATTCAAACCTTCCATGGTCAGATAATTTTATTTACTAATAAGTAAAAAGATTTGGTATGAATATTAATAAACCTTCCATGATTTATGAATATTTATTACATTCCATCTATTTTATAATCTTTAAAATCAGTTAGGAATCTATATTGAATATTTGGCAGGTTCACTTTTCTAGTTTAATATACAGCATATCTAAATTTTATAATCAAATTATTATTATTATAAATGCTATAATTTTCTCATAACACTTTAATGTGTATATTTATATCTTCTCCAAGGGGTGTAGCGTGGTGGCAAAGGACTTGATATCTGCACAGCAGATCTCGAGTTTGAATCAGGACGTTCACTTCTTATAAGAGTCTGGGACAACCGGGGTTTTATTTACTCATCTAAGCCCATAAAGTGCCCTTTTTGGAGAGTGTAATTTCCTCGAATATTTTTTTTTATAAAACTATTATTAAAATTTTTCTATGTTATATATCAAATCAATGACATTTCATTTTTTTCTTCAAATCAATGTTACTGCTGTTTTTTTTTTTATAAATCTTAAGCTGTTTTATATTAACCCGGTCAATTTATAAATCTTTATATTTATATCATTATTATTAATTTTTACTTATATGATAGGTCAAATTGATGATATATATATATATTTTTTAATTTTTAAATAATTAATATAATATGACCATATTAATATGATGAGTCAATTTAGTTAAAATATAAATTACCTTAATTTTTTCAAATCAATATTAGTGATGTTTTTTTTTCTAAAAGAAATCTCATACTGTTTTATATTAACCCGATCAATTTATAAACCTTCAATCTAAACCAAATTTAATAAATTTAATTTATATTATATATTTTCTTAAATAAATCCACAACAATTTCTCCAAATATTAATCAATTCATGAAATAATTAACAAATTAACCAGCAATAAAAAAACTTAGAAAAAAGATTCCATGTCATTAAATCTTTATCTTATTGCAAAATCCATTAATAAATCATATTAATCTCATGTCTTTTTTTAAAAATATTTTTTCTTATTTCTAGCATTGACTTCTCACAATTTGAATTCAAACAACATTAATTTAACTCTAAGTTTGTACCCATAAAAAATATAACATAAGCTCCACTTTTAAAGTTTAATAAACTAAATTAGGTAATGTTTTATAATTGCAGAGTCACGACATGAAAAGCAAGAAAGAGACAACACTCAGGCGGAAAGGGACCCACAAACTTAACCTTTCCTTTTTGTATTTTCTCGAGAAATTTCACTCTCCTTACCCTCTTGTCTCTCTCTCTCTCTACACGCTCCCCTCTCTCACCGGCTTTAATTTGAAATTTCTCTCTTCATTCCCATCTCTGTATATTTATGCGCATTCCGTGCATTTCTTGCCTTCTATCTTTCGAAGAGAGGGGTCTTCTCCACCCTATCTTTGGATCTCTTTAAAGGGCCACTCGGTTCTTGAATAGTCTCTTTAGTGGGGTTTCGATTGCAATCAAACTGTGCCAAGGTACTATCTTTTTTAGCAGTTAATCTAGTTTTGGGGCATGTTATTCGATTTCCTATCTGGGTTTTGATTTTTTGTTGATTGATTTGTTTTTTGTAGTATCTGGAGTCATAAAGTCTGCTTCTTCTTTTCTCATTATCTTTTTTTTTATGTCAAAGCTCTTTTTGGAATATTCTAGATCTATTTTTTTGCTTTAGATTTGCATCTGAGTGCGCGTTTATTTTTGGCATTGATGATTCTTCCTTGTTTTATTTGATCTACTCAATGGTTATGATGTAGTCTCGAGGAAATGTATACTGTATTTACTTGATCTTTTATGTCAAGTACAGTTTTGCCGAGTGGAAATTATTTTCAATTTCCTTTTGTATTTCTCTACTTGGCAAGGTTTTTACTGGAAATGGTCTTGCTGTGGTGATTTTTTGTTTAGTGTGTTATGCTGGGATGATTAGGAAAATATGGTGTTACATTGTGGTAATGATTGTCGTCTGGAAAACCTGATGTGGCTTTTTACCAAAAGCAATTTGTGTTGTACATTATATCATATGATGACTAGTCAGGTTATGGGGAATAAATTCCTTAAATTGGGAAGGAGAGTAACTGAGTAATTTGTGTTGTAAATCTTCAATTCTATGCTCTTTATGGTTTATAAGGGCATTTCTTTAGATTCGCTTGAGTAGATGAATCATATGATGACTGGTTAGGTTTTGAGCCTTGTTTTTGGGAGATATGTTTCCTTTTTTGTGATCTTTATAAAGGGTCTCCCTTGGTTGCTTTGATTGAGTGAACTGATTGGTTTCTTTATAATATTTCTTCTTCATCCCCTGTCTTGTTTTTCCTGTGTTAATTGTGGTGCATATTGTTGCCTGCTATTCCTAACTTCTATTTAATGTTTTTGATAGATCGAGGAGCCATAAATTGTCAATACATTGAAAGAAAGTAAGTGAAGGAGATAAAGGAGAGAACAAAATTTGGTGGTAAGACTATGAGTTTCTTTTCAGTGGAAGCGTGTGCTAGTTCCTGTTAAAAGTCATTTTTTTATATTCCCAGTTACAGTAATTTACTTCAACATGAACACTGACATTGCTATGGCTGTTAGAATATCTTCTAATATGTGTTTGGTATGTATTTAGATTTGACCTAGACTTGACAAAAATAAATGACTGATCATAATAGTATATGAGATAGCTAAATGGTATAACACTAAGCTGTCTGTTTCTTCATAAAACTTGCTGGTTCTGTCAATGCAGGGCAGTTTCTTTTCCTTGCTGCTTTCTTAATTGCCTTTTTTTTTCTTTCACTTGTTTGTCTTAGAAAGTTGGTTCATGATTTGGACTTCTTAGATGGGACAATTAAAGTAACAAACCTTCCTTTTAGGGTCTGCGAGCTGCTACTCTTGATTCAATTTTAAACACAATAAGAGGCACCAACGGTATTGTTGTTAGACATTAATGTCATGAAATTGAGTAAATTGTTATATGTTGATCCTGTAAGTAGAAGCCTGTAAATTAATAACAGTCTTGAGCATCTTTCATAAATGAATGTTTTTGTCAAATTCTGGCTCCCCATATTGAATATCTTTTAGAATAGATATACAAAAGGCTAGCTGTGGCTACATCCATGTAAATAATAGACCCCCCCCCCCCCTCCCACTTTAATCAGGTTTTCATTTTTTGTTTTTCTTCTGGCATGTCTTCTTTGGGAGTCAGGGGAAGTTTTTTCTTTTCTTTTTAGAGGAAATGCTCCTTGTGGAATTTCCATTTTGACTTGATTGATTTATTTGTCACCATAGATGTCAAACTCGTCTCCTTCTTTTCAGACATGTCATTTATGCTTGAGTATAATGTTGTCACCATAGATGTCAAACTCGTCTCCTTCTTTTCAGACATGTCATTTATGCTTGAGTATAATGTTAGCATTTATGGAGTTGGAAACTGACTTCTTGTTTGTTTTTTCCACAAGGTTGACCATACTACCATGGCATCAAGCAATCTGTTTTTTGATGACATCCGAAATAAACCTGAGGTTATTGATCCTCCTCAAAAAGAAGACATGACAGATATTGGTGAAAGTGTAAATGATCCTGCTCAGACAGCTCTAAAACCTAATGTGACTGTGTCTAGCAGTGTTCGTGAATTACTGGAGTGTCCTGTGTGCTTAAATGCCATGTATCCTCCAATTCATCAGGTTTGTTCTATGCCCTTTCCCCCCATTCTTGATAACTTAATGAAATTCTATTCCGATGGAATTCTTATAAGGTTTTTACCTTTTGATATCCCCCCTCCGGTTAAGATATGTTGGTCATCTCATTGGTGCTCTCTTTTGTTGCAGTGTTCAAATGGTCACACATTATGTTCTGGTTGCAAGCCCAGGGTTCAAAATCGATGCCCCACTTGCAGACACGAACTTGGCAACATTAGATGTCTTGCACTAGAGAAAGTTGCTGCATCTCTTGAACTTCCATGTAAATATCAGAGTTTTGGGTGCATAGGCATATATCCTTATTACAGCAAGCTAAAGCATGAATCCCAATGTGTTTTTAGACCGTATAACTGCCCATATGCTGGATCAGAATGCACAGTTATTGGTGATATTCCTTATCTGGTGGCCCATTTGAAAGATGATCACAAAGTTGACATGCATAATGGAAGTACTTTCAACCACAGATATGTCAAATCAAATCCACATGAAGTTGAGAATGCAACATGGATGCTGACGGTATTGTTTTGCTTTATCCTTGTTTCGTTTGTGGTTTTTGTCCTTTCCTTAATCCATAGCAAAGAAGGGTTTTCTTATTTATATATAGAATGTGTGTGGATACAATCTGCACTGTTCCCTTGAAGTATTATATTCGTGAAAATTGGACACCGTTCAATTAACGATCCTGGTGAATGAAAATGTTATTTTGTAGAAGTTAAAAGGAACCTGTGATCATTCTATGTGTCTAACTCCCCTTAAACTTTGACATGGCGTTCTAGGTTATTGTTGGGTTGAACTTTTGTTGTTTGATTCTTTTGCAGAAACTTCTTTAGGACATATAAAAGGTTGCTCACTATATTTTTCACCCTGATTTTTAGGTTTTTAGCTGCTTTGGTCAGTATTTTTGTCTACATTTTGAAGCATTCCAGCTTGGGATGGCCCCAGTCTACATAGCATTCCTGCGGTTTATGGGGGATGACAATGAGGCAAAGAACTATAGTTACAGTCTTGAAGTGGGTGGTGGTGGGAGGAAGATGATATGGCAAGGGGTACCAAGGAGCATAAGGGATAGCCACCGGAAGGTTCGAGACAGTTTTGATGGTCTCATCATCCAACGCAACATGGCCCTTTTCTTCTCTGGTGGAGATCGGAAGGAGTTGAAGCTTCGGGTGACTGGTCGGATTTGGAAAGAACAGTGACAGGATGATTTCTGTCGCAACTTTCAATCTTAGTTAACCTTCACACCTTGTGAGTGGTTTCATGTAGTAGTACCGTGATCTTTTGGTCATGTATTGTTTTGAATTGTAGGAGGCAAACTCTCTTTACTTGTCTAGCCATCAAATACACGAGTGAGAGACATGTCTCTTGTCCCTGCAATTATAATATTTATCTATGTAGATTTAGATGTGCCACATTGCTCTATATTGTTAAGTACATGGAGAGGGGAAAGGTCCTACTTTCCCGAGAGAGCGTTGACCTGCCTGGTAAACCAGGCACGTCCCGACCACACGGCCAAGGTCAGTCAACGGAGGTCGAACTTGTAGACCCAGTTGTTCATGGACCAAGGAGGAAACGACCGAGCGTGCTGACTTCTTTATATTGGCCTTTCCACATTTAATGAGACTTGAAATTCAATCAGAAAAACATTTAACTTGTTTAGGAAGGTATTAGGTGCCGACAAGACATCCATGAACTTTGTAACCACCACAAGTACACAAGTATAAAAATCCATTAAGGGCTGAAAATCTTGTCATCTGGTTTCATCGGAAATATAGTGAAACACTAGCAAAATTCAATTAAAACTTGGGCTGATCTGTTCATCAGCAAGAACACCATAAAAAAAAAAAACCAAGGGCGTCAACCTAAATGCAATCTCATGTGCATTTAGCCAGGTACGCATCCCATCCTTGAAGACGGAATTCACGAGCTGCCTCCGCAGGATCTGCTGCCTTTAAAATCCCACGTCCCACGATTATGATATCACTACCCCTATCGAAGATGACCTGAAACATCATTTATCCCACAATTATTAGAGCTGTAATAATTCCCATTTCAGTAAAATTCATAGCAAGATGCAATGAAGTTAGCAAATTATGCATGCCAACGAAAGAGACATAATAAAAATGCACCAATCCAGCAATTTATGAAGGAAACAAAAAACACTGAAACAGTTATTTGAACGTACAGAATATGGTGTATTATACTGTTGACCAAGCGCATCACCACCAGTGACCATTTGAACTCCAGGTGTTGCCTGAATAAATGCTGGATTTACTGGTGCACCAGGCCATGAGGCTGGGTTTACCGAGATGAAGCCAATCACAAAATCGGAATGTTCTTCAGCAATTTTTACTGCTGCAGCCGTGTAATCTCCCTTAGCAAAGTTACCGGCTGAACTCATTTCTGCAAGCAGCAAGAGGCCCCTCCCACGAGGCAAACCCTGAATAGAGTTCAAGAGTAGGCGAAAGTTAGATACTGCCAGGACTAATTCAGTAATATGATTCCAGAAAAAAAGTTGTGTGAGGCATGCCTTCAATTTCAACCCGTCAACAATTCCAGGACCAGAAATAATGTGACAATTAACTATATCAGCCCAATCTAATATATGGAAGATACCCCTGCAAATAACAGAGCAAAGAAACCTCAGACTACTGTAAAGATTCTAACAAGGAAACCAGAAAAGTCACGTTATACTGTTGCTCACCCTTCATACTGCATGGTCACTGTGTTACCGATGTCAGCAAACTTACGATCCTCAAAAATTAAAAAATTGTACTTATCTGCAATCTACAGGATGCAAAAGCACAGTGAGCTAAAGGAAATAACAGCTATTACTTCGTATCTAAAGGAAAACGGGAATAGTAGAAAAACAATGAGGAAAATACCATTCGATGTAACAAAAATATAGTCAATTTATCAATACTTCTTCAACCTAATTATCAACCAAACCAAATTCCACAAGCATTCAACAAATTAAGAACGTTTGTATATGGTCATTTTGTACTCTGGTACTTGCAGATCATCAACAACTTCAAAAGATTCATTCTCATAATTACCAAACATATGAAGAACGGTCACCAAACATGTCAATCCAAACTGCCCCTTTGGCTAACTAAGTTATCAGTTGACAACATAATGAGATTTACAGCTACGCTTCATAACATGCAATTATCATTTTGCACCATCCAAAATGATAATTGATGGTCAAAAGTTAGCATTGACATATCCTCAACATCATCAATTGGCAAAACATAATGTAGCAGAATATTCACGCTTCCAGATAATCTGAGGAACTAAACCTCAATGCAACTAACTTTTCTTATAACACCACAAAAACCTCATCGAAGCAGCAAATTCAAAGTACCACAGCTTAGAGACATACCGCACGAAGTTTCGCACCAAAACCAGGAGTGAAATCAGGCAGAATATCGACATGAGTTTTCAACAAACATATCTCAGGTCCAACCTAAACTCGAAAAATAAAATAAATAGAAAAATATGTCAGTCAAACAAAAACAGACAACACAGCACTCCAATCATCCCCAACCAACTCAATACCAAAACACTCACTTTTTCTGCAAGCTCAAGCAATTCCTCAGCAGTACCAACATCAGCTGCAACACACAGATTACTCTCCTTTTTAACCATAACCTCAAACAGCCTCTTCCCCATCTCATTCTTTGCTAACTTTGCTCTTTCCTCAAACCCTGAAACCTTAACCCTAACACTCTTATCCACCCCTTTAACAACACCAACCTTCCTATTCTCCTCCAAAAACTTCAAAACCCCCTTCTCCACTTCCTCCTCCAATTTCCCCTTCTCCCTCAATACCCTAACCATCTCCCTCAACTTAATAATCGCATGCAACTTGATCCCATTCTCCTCCAAATTCTCCCTCCCTCCTTGTTCCCTGTCAATCAAAACCACCGCATCCGTCACCTTCAACCCCGCCGCTCTCAACGGCAATGCCGTTTCAAGAACAGAAGTCCCACTCGTAACCAAATCTTCGACTATCAAACAAGTCTGGTCCTTTTGGAAACTTCCCTCGATAGACTTAGAGGTGCCGTAATCTTTCACTTCTTTCCTGCGCATAACCATGGGGATGTCGTTCGAGACTGATACGGTGGTGGCGATTGGGAGAGCGGTGTAGGGGACGCCGCATATGAGGTCGAAAGTGGTCGTGGTAGGGACGGAGTTGATCAGGATTTGGGAAATGTGGCGGAGGAGGGAGGGGTAAGATATTATAAGGCGGAGGTCGATATAGATTGGAGAGGTTATACCGGATTTGAGCTTGAAGGAACCGAATTTGACAGCGGAGATCTCGTGGAGTTGGAGAATTAAGGATTCCATGGAGGACATTTTGCGGCGGCGGTAACGGTAGTTGCGCCGAGAGAAGTGAGGGGAAGAGTGAGCGGATGTCAGTGTTAGAGTGCAAACCGAAGGGGTTTATGCAAGGAATGAAAGTTATTATCGTCCCTTTTCTTTTTTCGTTCTTATTTGTTACTCCCTAAGTTGTTTCTTTAATTGGATATTTCTATGACGAGTTATTATCTATCACAATTTTTTTCTTTTTTTCTCTCCTTTTATAATCATAGTGTTTGTTCGCGGAATGTATGGCCCATTGTTGTTGGGCTAATATGGGCCTCTAGAATCAAAAAATTTCACAGGCCCAAAATCAGCGGATCATGGCTGATTTAGCTCTGAAGGAATGGCAAATTGTTTTGCAGAGAAACGGCAGTATCTTCTGTTTTTTATTTTTAATTAAATCCAATGTCCTAATTTAAATAGAAAAAAACAATAAATAAAATTCTAAAACAATATTTTCTGGGTTCAAGCCGGCTGTGAAAACGAAATAGCTGTCTCTTTATAACCAAGCCTTTAAAATAATGTGGCAAAAATTTCAACCTGCGATAAATGTCATGCTTCTCTTAATCATATTGCACACTGTTTTTTTTTTTTTTTTAAAAAAACCAAAAAAATCTTTATAATAATAATAATAATAATAATAATAATAATAAAGTTCCAGGTCAGATTGTCGTTTTGTCACTACGAGAAGACAGTCATGAGAAGTGTCGCTGAAGTAACTTGAAGTGTTGTTTCAACTTTCAAGTGACAAGAATGCATGCGGTTTATACCTAGATATTGTAAGACAGAAAGCTTCTTCCATTTGAGGATCAAAAACACCCCTGTTCTTCGTGCGGATGAATTTATTGTAATAATATTAAGCCTGTCTGAATCATAAATCAAATCCTTCATCAAAATTTATTTATAATGTTTTTGGATAAAACAACAACTATGTAGATGTATGATCTTGACACAGGTATTAAACAACAACTATGTTTTCGTGAGGGTTGATTGGGTGATGAATGTTCTTTTTATAGGGACCCGACAGAGGAACGTTTTGTTTGGGTGTCAAATTGACAAATATGTGATAATGGAGGGATCGATACGTGTTTTCATTAAACCTTCAGAGTCTCCCTCGGCAACTGACAATATGTTGGCGGGACTTTATGTCTCGTGTTCTGTTTTTCTTATCCCCGTCCGTGGACTTATAATCTCTGCGACGACCCATGGATTAAGGAAAAACTTTCTGAGTCAACAGAGCAAGTTGTGGCAGCCATCGGTACAAGCTCATCTTCCATAATGCATGCACCAGGTTCTAATATCGATTTTCTTCTTAAATCCATTTTCATACGTGGTTTCTGTGGATCATTGCACTTGGTTTTGTTACTTGCTTTATCTGTCTCATATGTGTGTAAGAAACTGAGCAGAGGGGGTGATGGGGAGGGTTCTAAAGAGATGCTAAAAATTAAGAGGAGGTTTATGTGGTATAAACAGACCCTGGTCTGTTGTTTGGGTGTCTCAGTGTTTAATCTCATCTTGTGTTTGTTGAGCTACTTCTATCTGCATGGAAATGTTTGGTCTGATGGCGAAGCAGTGACCCTTTTGGATTTGGGGCTTAGAACACTCTCTTGGGGTGCACTCGCTGTTTATTTGCATACTCGATTCTTTAACTCGGGTGAAAAAATGTTCCCTTTGTTATTGAGAGCTTGGTGGGGTTTCTATTTGGCTATTTCTTGTTATTGCTTTGCTGTAGATGTTTTCCTACACAAGAGACATGGGTCTTTGGAGATAGAGTGGTATTTAGTGTCTGATGTGGTCTCTGTGTTTGCTGGATTGTTTCTTTGTTATGTTGGGTTTTCGAGAAGTGATATTCAAGATGTACTTGAAGAACCCCTTTTGAATGGTGATTCTAGCTCGATCAATAATCTGGAGACAAGTGATTCCAGGGGGGGAGATGCGGTGACTCCTTTTGGAAACGCTGGTCTTTTCAGTATTCTCACCTTCTCTTGGATGAATTCTTTAATTGCTTCTGGCAATAAGAAAACCTTAGACCTTGAAGATGTTCCTCAACTTCACGGTGTCGATAGTGTGGTTGGAGCTTTTCCAGCTTTTAAAAATAAGCTTGAGTCGGATTGCGGTAGAGTTACCAGGTTCAAGCTCGCAAAAGCTTTGTTCCTGTTAGTCTGGAAAGAAATTTTATGGACAGCTTTATTGGCGTTGATTCACACGTTAGGTTCTTATGTTGGTCCCTACCTTATCGATTTTTTTGTCCAGTGCCTTGATGGGCGAGGAGAATTCAAGAATCGAGGTTACATTTTGGCCTTTTCCTTTGTGGTTGCAAAGCTTGCTGAGTGCCTCGCCCAGAGGCATTTGTTGTTTAGGTTGCAGCAAATTGGAACAAGGCTCCGTGCAGTGACAACCACAATGATCTACAACAAGAGTTTGACCATTTCTTGCCATTCAAAGCAGGGGCATTCAAGTGGAGAAATAATCAATATTATGACCATTGATGCTAATAGAATTGGCAGGTTTAGTTGGTACATACACGATCCATGGTTGGTCATGTTGCAAGTTTGTTTGGCCTTGCTGATACTGTACAGAAATTTGGGGCTCGGGTCAGTTGCTGGCTTTGTTGCGACAGTAATTGTCATGTCGTTAAACTATCCTTTCGGGAGGCTCGAGGAGAAGTTTCAAGACAAGCTAATGGAATCGAAAGATAAACGAATGAAGACAACCACGGAGATTTTGAGAAATATGAAAATTCTCAAGCTTCAGGGATGGGAAATGAAGTTTTTGTCTAAGATTCTTGATCTCAGGGAAATAGAGACACAGTGGCTTAAAAAATACTTATATACTTCAGTAGTGATCACTGTTGTTGCCTGGGTTACTCCTACTATAGTGGCCGTGGCCACCTTTGGTACTTGTATGCTCCTCGGAGTCCCGCTTGACTCAGGGAAGGTCTTATCTGCACTCGCAACATTTGAGATTCTTCAATCTCCAATCTATAGTCTTCCCGATACAGTTTCTATGCTAATTCAGACAAAGGTTTCTCTTGACAGAATAACATCTTTTCTTTGCCTTGATGACCTGCAGCCTAATGCTATAGAGAAGCTTCCAGTAGGCAGTTCTGATACAGCAATTGAGATTGTTGATGGAAATTTCTCTTGGGATTTGTCTTCACCCGGTGCAACATTGAAAGATATAAACTTCAAAGTGTTCAATGGTATGAAAGTAGCTGTCTGTGGTACTGTTGGATCAGGCAAGTCGAGCTTGCTTTCCTCCATTTTGGGAGAGTTACCCAAGATCTCAGGGACACTTAAGCTGTGCGGGACAAAGGCCTATGTTGCCCAGTCTCCTTGGATTCAAAGTGGTAATATAGAAGAGAACATATTGTTTGGTGAAGGGATGGACAGAGAAAGGTACGACAAGGTACTTGAAGCATGCTCCCTGAAAAAGGACCTGGAAACCCTCTCATTCGGTGATCAAACAGTTATTGGTGAGAGGGGTATCAACTTGAGCGGTGGACAGAAGCAAAGAATACAGATAGCACGTGCTCTCTACCAAGATGCCCAAATCTATCTATTTGATGATCCTTTCAGTGCGGTGGATGCTCATACCGGGTCTCATTTGTTTAAAGTAAACTATTCTATCTTCCCTGAAACCATTTCTTGCAGTGGATGCTAACTTCTGCTTTCAATTTCTGTAGAAAAAAAATACTAGTCTAGATAAATGCACCACCTTTTGTTCTAATTTTTCTTTTAGCTGCTTCATCTTTTATTCCTCGTTTCGTGCCCAAGACAAATAAAACAATTGGCATTTCTCTTATAGTATACTTGTTTTGATTTTGCATGTTTTAAGTTAAAAAACTGTTATTTATGTTTCTCTTACAGTATACTTGTTTTGATTTTGCGTGTCAGGAAGTTTTGCTTGGTGTTTTAAGTTCAAAAACTGTTATTTATGCTTCTCTTACAGTATACTTGTTTTGATTTTGCATCACAGGAAGTTTTGCTCGGTGTTTTAAGTTCAAAAACTGTTATATATGCTTCTCTTACAGTATACTTGTTTTGATTTTGCATGTCAGGAAGTTTTGCTCGGTGTTTTAAGTTCAAAAACTGTTATTTATGTTACTCACCAGGTTGAGTTCTTATCCGTTGCTGATCTAATCTTGGTGAGTTATATGCATTTGTTTTCTTCATTGCGTGCGGTATCATCATGTCTCCTATTGTTTCATTTGTTTCAATTGTACCTTCTGGTTAGGTCATGAAAGATGGAAGGATCGTGCAGGCTGGGAAGTATGATGACATTCTCCATTCAGGATCTGATTTTATGGTACTTGTAGGTGCACATAAGGCAGCTTTATCAGTTCTTGATTCCAGACAGGCAGGACCAGTTTCTGAAAATGAAAGTTTCAGAGACAGCAATTGTGGGGAGAACAGTACTGATGGGATTGCACATAACGAAGAAAATAAAGATTCACGAATTGGTAAAGCAGACGAGGTTGCTCAGCCACAAGCACAACTCATTCAAGAAGAAGAGAGAGAGAAAGGCAGCGTTGGGTTTCCAATCTATTGGAAATATATCACAACAGCATACGGCGGAGCTCTGGTGCCCTTTATATTACTGGCACAACTTCTCTTTCAGATCCTTCAAATTGGGAGCACCTATTGGATGGCATGGGCAACTCCTGCGTCAAAGGATGCCAAACCTGTTGTTAGTGGATCTAGACTGTTAATCGTCTATGTATCTCTGGTTATTGGAAGTTCTTTTGGCATCCTGGCTCGAGCCATGCTTCTTGTAACAGCTGGGTACAAAACTGCAACTCTACTATTCAACAAATTGCATCTCTGCATTTTCCGTGCTCCCATGTCCTTTTTTGACGCGACCCCTAGTGGGAGAATCCTTAACAGAGTAAGCAACTTCAGCATGTTTTATGCTCATTATATAAGTGATTAGAATTAATTAGAGGAGAATACCATGCTCCGTACTTTAAATTCATTGATATTTTTCCTCTCATGTAGGCTTCTACAGATCAAAGTGCTTTAGAGATGGAAATTCCAAATATAGTTGGGGAACTTGCCATCCAAGCAATCACGCTTCTGGGAATCATAGCAGTGATGTCTCAAGTGGCATGGCAAGTTTTTATAGTTTCCATCCCTGTGATTGCTGCCTGTATCTGGTATCAGGTACTCCTTTGTTGTTTCTTAAAATCTCATTTTGTTTTCTGAACTCTACTCTAGTGCATAAAATCTAATAATGAGTGCTTCTTTTCCCACGAGGTTGAGGTTGCAAGAAAATTTTAAAAATAGTGTCAATGGCATGCAATGAGATACAACCCCTGTTTCATTATGACAAGTACCATATCATATGATTTAGCATTTAGAAAGAGAGGGGTTCTGACATATTTCTTGATTCATGCAGCAATATTACATACCTTCAGCAAGAGAGCTTTCACGGTTGATTGGAGTATGCAACGCTCCAGTTATCCAGAATTTTGCAGAAACAATTTCAGGAGCAACAACGATCAGGAGCTTTGATAAAGAATCAAGATTCCAAGAACTAAATATGAAACTAACAGATGCATATTCTCGGCCCAGATTTCATAATTCTGCTGCAATGCAATGGCTTTGCTTCCGTATGGATATGCTCAGTTCTATCACGTTTGCTTTCTGTCTGTTACTTTTAGTCTCTTTTCCAGAAAGAATCAATCCAGGTAGGCTTTTCTTGTCTTGTAGCTGTTCTATTTCCCTTCCTATTTTCAATCAAAGAGTGAGCCTGAAATAACTGTTTTTTCCTTTTCCATAGCCATTGCAGGCCTAGCTGTTACATACGCGCTCGGTCTACACATGGCACAATTTGTGTTGATATATTGTTTCTGCAATTGCGAGAACAAACTCATATCAGTAGAGAGAATTCTTCAGTACATTTCTATTCCTGCAGAGCCTCCTCTTGTAATTGAAGCGAACAGGCCAGACCATTCTTGGCCATCACATGGTGAAGTTGATATCATTAATCTGCAGGTAATTTCGTTCTGTTTACTGCTCCAATTGGCATGCATTATTTCTATGTTACTAATGGGTGGATACGATTCAGGTCCGATATGCCCCACACATGCCACTTGTGCTGCGTGGCCTCGCATGCACATTCCCAGGAGGGAAGAAAACTGGTATTGTCGGGAGAACAGGAAGTGGTAAATCTACACTCATCCAGGCTCTTTTCCGAACTGTTGAACCCGCAGCTGGTCGGATTATGATAGACAACATTGATATCTCATTGATTGGCCTGCATGATTTAAGGTCAAGACTGAGCATTATCCCCCAGGATCCAACCATGTTTGAAGGGACTGTGCGAAGCAATCTGGACCCACTTGAAGAGTACACAGATGAACAGATCTGGGAGGTGTGTTGTTTCTGTCATGTTAGCTTCTATACACGTGTCTGTGTGTTTCTTCTTAGAATTGATGTTCAGTATTTCAAGGATTTGTGATTGAAACATAGCACAGATACTAACTTAAATCTGTAAATCTCCCAGGCTCTGGATAAGTGCCAACTTGGAGATGAAGTTAGGAAAAAGGAAATGAAGTTGGACTCATCAGGTTTGTCTTTCTCACCAGTCCCCGCCTCCCCATTTCTGTGCACTTCTTTTTAAATCGTCATCCGGTGCCGCAGTTATCGAGAACGGGGAGAACTGGAGTATGGGCCAGAGGCAGCTAGCGTGCCTCGGGCGCGTGCTTCTCAAGAAAAGTAAGGTCTTGGTCCTTGACGAAGCTACTGCCTCAGTCGACACAGCCACCGATAATCTTATCCAGCAAACGCTCAGGCAGCACTTCTCGGACAGCACCGTGATAACCATCGCACATCGAATAACCTCTGTTCTTGACAGCGACATGGTTTTGGTTCTAAGTCACGGTGAGCATGGAAACTTGATGTAGCCTTGCCTGTAAATGATATGAATCCTCGATTTTCTCAAATATTTGCAATGATGTCTCAGGTCTCATTGAGGAATGTGATTCTCCAGCAAGGCTGTTAGAAAACAAGTCATCGTCGTTCTCACGACTTGTAGCAGAGTACACAGTGAGGTCAAACACCAGTTTCGAGAAATCAACTGGAATAAATTGATGGGTTTCCGCACCATGTAACTGTATATGCAAAAACAACATAGCGATGGATGATTTAGCATACTCCTATGATGGAGATAATGGCCTGATGTCTCCTTAAAGTGGAAAAACTTTACGCCATTAACGCTTCCGTAGCAGTGATCCACGAAAATGAAATAACGGTTTGCTTTTAAAGTTATTTAAAATATGTTTTTTTATTTTAAAAAAATATTCGTGACACGAAAATAATCTAAATATATCAAAAAAATTAATTTAAATAAAAAATTTCAAACCTTTTCAAAAACACTTTTGAAATGCAATTAGCACATAAAAATAATTTAAAAACATTAAATTTTTTAATTTAAAATAAAAAAAATATATTTTTTTTAAATATTTTTGAAACTTAATAACAAACAATACTAGTTAAGAAGAATAAATTATAATGTATCGCAATAGAAACTAAATTTAAGTCACCTAACTTTCAAAGTTATTAAATCCAGACCAACCAGATAATCATTTGGATTAATTTAAGTCAATTAAATTAAATCTAAAATAATATTCTTTCAAGATTTAAAACAACTTCATCTTAAATTTGTTTTAAAATAAAATTAAATAATTTTTTTACTTAATCACGAGTTGGTCTAAAATCATTTAATTTTTATCATGTAAATTCGACTCTTTTTTTTATAAAAAAAAATATATATATTCTTAACCATGAAGCTAAACGAATAATAGATTTAGAGATTAATATGATAAAATTAGTCTAAGAGTATTCTAATAGCAAACCAATTTAATAATAAAAGAGAGGCTTCAAGATTCAGATCCTTGACCTCTTCCATCATTTGTTTTATTTTTAAAATTTATTTTTATTTTTATTTTTATTTGTTAGTGCTCAAAATAATTTTTTAAAAATAATAATAAAGTAAAGAAAATGAAGCAACGTGGAGACATCATTCAAGTCGACGCACCACTTGTACAAGAGGATCGCATGAATAGTTTTATAGGTCTCCCCGATTTCTTCAAAATCCATCATAGGAAATCAAATGGCAAGGGAATATCGTTTTATCCCAACTTCGTATCATATATTAAACCCTGGTTAATTTGAAGTATAGTGATTTAAAAACCTAGTTGAATCAAATAATTTTTTTTTTTTTAATTTAGTTAAAATTAGTTTGAGTTTAAAATATGGCAGATTAATTTATCAAGTTAAATTAAGTTTAAAAAGTGTTTGGAAATGTGGCATCATTGATCTTTCAATTTTTTTGAAATATATTAAATTTTATTTTTTATTTGTTTTTATTAATACATTGAAATAATATGAAAGCATTAAAAAAAAAAATATATATATATATATACTTTTAATTTTTTTGACAAACTGACTTTTTAATTACAGACAAGAGTGAAGAACGAGGTGTGATACACGAGCAAGTAAAAGCGCGTGGAACCGGGATTTAGTTCTGTCTGGTAGGTTTAACGAACGAACGGAAATTCCAACATCCTCGTAAATAAATCTGGTTGACTTTATATTCCGTCAATTGCAAATAATAGAAAAAAAATGAAAAGACTGACAAGATAAAATACAATAATCATATAGCAGATTCTTCTAATCATTTCCAGTTCATTTCAACTTTAATCTCTGAATCTGTGCTTTGTTGTCTTTCCATTTAATAATTGTTCTTACATTATCCAAAATTTGCATTTTTTTATTGCTTTGTTTTGGCCAGCTAATCCATCAACCACCACTTCTATCAAGGTCATGCCTTGTTTTTCCAAATTTTCATTCCAATCTGGTTTCTTTGTCGATTTCGTAAGAACCCTTTTCGAGTTCTTGCTTTTAGGATGTTTTTCTATTGATTTTTTCAAAAACTTTTTACATAATCAACATATGCCAACGTCTTTGATGCAGAGAAGAAGCTGATCAAGGCCCTCCTTTTCTTTTCTTTTTTTGTTGAGATTCCTTTAATATGTAAGAACCCTTTTAATTCCTGTTTTTTTTTTTTTCAATCATTGATTCTTGTAATCTAATCTTGTTTGAATTTTAGCTTTCTTCGATTTAAAATTGTTCATGTTTATGAGAAGTTGATTGCTTATTGATATCCATATCGTTTGACACAGAAAAGGAGATTTTCTTTGGCTATGATGAGATTATAGCAGCGATTCAAGTAATTTCTGTTTCCATTGTTTGGAGGATGGAGATGCCTATCAGTCACAAGAATCCTGAAGGTAATCTATGTGTCCTGTGAAAGTCTTGTGCAAATAAATTTACAGCGAACATGTTTTGTTTCTCCTCCTTTTCTTTCTTTTTGTTAGCATTTTCTCAATGAAAAACGACCAAACATCATCTCAGTTGCTGTCAAATGATTCTAACAAGATATGATTTGAATACTCATTTGCCACAGGAAAGTATATGACTTCAGATTGATAGAGATACATTGTTTCTTTGCTTTTATTTGCCAATTGCATAGATGGGCTCTCTCTTTTCCCTTTATCATCTGGTAGAATCAAACTCATGGTCAACTGGGGTTAGAAATTACAAGCATGCTGTACCACTAACAAGATTTTTAGATTTAGACATAGTCGATTTATAGTTTTAGTGTTGAGTATTATGTTTTCTTGGTTGCCAGAAAGTAACCGATATCTTTCTTAAGCTCTATCGAAGTCTGTTCACTATTTTTTTTTTTGTTCTTAAATAATTATCTCTGTTCACTTCTCTTTGATCCCAATTTTGTTTAACGCTTTCATCTGCAGCGCTGACAACTGTAAGTTTATTTCTTTTCTCAAGTACCTTCCCCATTATTATCAGCCTCTAACCCTTTATCAACCAGATTTAAATCTTTTCTCTCTAATGTGCATGGATCAATCAGTCATATATTCCATCTTCTTCTGGATCTCATGATCTATATGATAACCTTTCTTCTTGAAAGTTGTCTTATCCCCTAATCTGTTCAAGGGACCTTATAGAATTCTCTATATTTGTACTTGCATGGTGTTGAGAGTCAAACATGGCTGTACTTAAACAAAGTTCTTTTTCGATGGATCTTTTCTTAATAGTTTTCTGGTTCTCAGAACTTGAGAGCTGTGAAATGT
This sequence comes from Salix brachista, assembly GCA_009078335.1. NCBI lineage: Eukaryota > Viridiplantae > Streptophyta > Magnoliopsida > Malpighiales > Salicaceae > Salix > Salix brachista. The sequence goes on along the minus strand of CM018574.1, from coordinate 14,541,404 downwards.
GATATTTGCTACGATGTTCATGCAGTTAATGATGACTTTGCTAATACTTCTCAGATTGGTGTATGTTTTGCTTTGGTTGTTACAATGGATTTGGTATGATCTTTTCCATGAAGAAAAGACCTACAGAAAATGATTGCATCCTGATTGTTCCCAACACTATAACCTTCCATGATTGTCTGATTGTGATTGGCTATTTGGATTTTTAGGATTGATTCCTTGCCAACATGATCTCTTAGATTCAGACAAACAAAGTTGCTGCAGCAGTAAAGAGCAACAAAAATCTTCTGGTATCTTGAAATCTAATCTTTTGATTTAAAATCTTTCTTATTCTATTGGTTCATCACTCTGCAAAATAGAAGTTGAGGTATGGAAAAGGAATAAACAAACTCAATATCCAATATGAGTGATTTACTTGTAACAAAACTCTATTCTCAAGTGATGCACTAATTTTACTTAAGGGATATGATCTAATAACAGGATCTGTTTTCTATTTTTTCTACTGTTGTATTCTGTATTTCCCATTTAGGTTTATAAAGACCTTCATAAAAATTATTGCATTGTGCTCATTCCCAGCATTATAATCTTCCATGATGACCTGATGTTTGATTAAACATATTGCATTGTAGGATCACCTCCTTTTCCAGATGATCTCTTACCTTCAAACAAACAAAGTGACAGCAATGGAAAAGATCAGCACAAATCTTCTGGTATCTGGAGCATTAATTATTCAACTTTTTGTTTGAAAATCTTTGTTATTCCAATACACTCTGTAGAATAGAGTTGAAATATATTGCAAAGGCTTAAACAAACTCGAAGTTCTCTTACTAAATAATTTATCTCTTATAAAATTCAGTTCTCAATGTTCTGCACTATATTGACCTTACATGCAGGGATATGATCAATTAAGAGGATTCATTTTCTAATTGTTGTACTATTATCTTCTTTTTTCACTTAGGCTCATAAAGACCTGCAGAAAATGATTGCATTCTCATCATTCCCAATGTTATAATCTTTCTTGATGATCTGATATTTGATTGAATGTACTGCCTTTTCTTTAGGATCGGCTTCTTGTCTTGAGAATCTTTTAAAATCAGATGAACAAAGTTGCAGCGGCAAAAAAGATCATCGGAAACATTCTGGTATCCTATGATTTATCTCTTACAAAATTCTGTTCTCATGGCTATGCCAATTTATTGACCATACATGCAGGGATATGCCTATCTAGAGGACTCATTTTCTATTTTTCTACTTTTATCTTCTTCCACCCCCCCCCCCCCCCCCGTTTTATGTTTATAAAGACCTGCACAAAATGAATGCATTCTGGTCATTCCCAACATCATGGTCTTCCATGACGATCCGATAATTGATTAAATGCATTGCATTAATAGGATCGGCTCCTTGTCTAGATGATCTCTTACATTCAGGCAGAAGAAGTTGCCGCAGCAGTAGAGATCCACAGAAATCTTCTGGTATCTTGAGCTTTAATCTATGAACCTTTCTGTTTGAAACTCTTTGTGATTCCAATAGCTCAACATTCTAAAACATATTAGTTGAAGTATATTATTAAGTCATTAACAGACTAAAAACTCTCACTTAGTGATTTATGTCTGACAAATTTGGTTATTAAGGTTCTGCAAATTAATTTTACATGCACGGATATGGTGCGCTAAGTGTACTAGTTTCCTATTTAAGCTTATAAAAGATAGACAATAGTAATATACTCTTATAATGAAATGAAATTATGAGTTTCATGTAAGAAAGTCATATATTTTATCTTTTTGTTCATTAATCAGGTCCACAAAAAAGACTGGAGCAGTTGCTAAGTCAATCAGGGAACAAGATTTGTGCTGATTGTGGATTTCCAGATCCAAAATGGGTGTAAGTTGTTAAGAACGAACCTGATGCATTTCGATACACTTTTACTCACCTAATGTACAGTTTATGAGAATATATGCGGTCCTGTTTTTCACGCATTTAACTGTGCTGTGTTATGCCCCATTTTCTTTTTACTAGCACATAATTATACTCTTTCAATTTGCTCTCTGTTAATTGTAAATGTATATCAAAATCTAATAGTTGGACTATGAATGCCAAAAATACTTGCATAACAGAACATAGGTTTATAACATTAGAATCAGTGTCAAATATTGTTCCTGCAATTGATTGAGATAATGCAAAGGAAATTGCAGATTTAGCACACACATATGCTTCAAATCATTATCTCGAAAGCAAAATATGCTTTTACTCTTATCATTTTTTTGGTCACAATTTCACATAAAAGCAAGGGATATTTGTCTTTTCGGTTAGTACCAAAACTCCACTTTGTGCCACCCATTTACAACTGCAGCAGATGCAATTTCTTTTCCTCAACACCTGATAATTGTGTTTCTTGTGCTTAGTAATCTATTTTCCTTTTGACTGAATCATTTTTGTTTGTCAGGTCAATAAGTTTTGGAGTTTTTATTTGTATCAAGTGTTCAGGCATTCATAGAAGCCTCGGGGTGCATTTAACGAAGGTGTGGTTTCGAAACTTGAATCATTGACCTTGTCTGTAAAAGCTAAATTTTAGAACTTTATATTGTTATATCCTGTACTCTCGTGATTTAGTACACCGAGGCATGTGAAATTTAATTCCAGGAGAAATTACAGTTTTTTTATAATGAGCTTTTCCAATTAGATGTTAACAAAAACTAACATTTTCAACACAGCTACTTGGTACTGTATATGTTCTCCCATATTGGTTTGTTATGCTGATGCTATAGTGTTTTCTACTTCTGTCAGGTTCTATCAATCAAATTAGATGAATGGACAGATGAACAAGTTGACAATCTGATAGATTTGGGTGGCAATACTGCTGCAAACATGAAATTTGAAGCTTTTATTCCTGATGATGATCAAAAACCAAAACCAGATGCCTCAATAGAGGAGCGATCTGATTTTATTAGGTAATTTCAGCACCACACTGATCATGCCCTTATAAAAAAAAACAGTGTTCTAAATCAGGTATTTACTTTCTGAGTACTCAGGAGAAAATATGAGCAGAAACAATTTTCAAACTGTGAAGAACAAATGTCCTGCCCATTTCCGGGTCCTAGAAGTACATTATCCTCTAGTTCTTCAAGTCACTGTTCACCACAAGATAAGAAACAGTTCGAAAAACAAGCAACCAGGCATCGTATCGGGATTGCATTTCGTAACAGCTGGGGAAGAAAAGACACCGAGTACAAGAACCCAAAAAAGAGCAACTCTTTGGTAATGAATTCGGATTTCATTAATGTATTTATATTATGTTGAGGATTATGAGCTCACCTTTTTTTTTGTAGCAAGCTAGAATGAGATCTGTTACAAACATGCTAGCCTGAAATAACTTAATCACAAGTTATCATTATGCATGGCTTGGCATGGATGGAAAAATGTGATGCATCCTGTCTTGAAATTTCAGTGAAAGTTTCTGATTCTGTTGCTTAGTTCTGTTTATAGGCAGGTATGGTTGAATTTGTTGGATTAATCAAGGTTAATGTAGTCAAAGGAACCAACCTAGCTGTCCGGGATGTGGTCACTAGTGACCCATATGTTGTCCTTGCATTAGGCCAGCAAGTGAGACTCTCCTCCCTTTAATTTTGGCCTCATTGGCATTACAACTCTGTTGAGTTTCAATGGTATGAGGTGCAACAAAACCTGTTAACAATGCCTTTTTTTTTGTTTGTTAATTGCTGTTGCAGTCAGTGAGGACTCGCGTCATAAAGAACAATTTGAATCCAATCTGGAATGAAAGTCTAATGTTGTCAATCCCCGAACAGATTCCTCCTCTAAAAGTGGTAAGTTGTTTCAAATTTTTCTGGTGTGGAATTAACTCAAATTTGATATAAAAAAACTGACTATCATGATTCATGACACTTGCCGCTTCTGATAGATTTATTAATAATTTATTTTCATAATTTTGTATTCCTATTTGTAATTTTGTACCAAAATATATCAAACATATTAGGAAGCTCTTCTTTTTGGTCTTTGGTTATGGATGCTTAAAATTACAGGTGGCTGTATGCAGTTTGTTTATGACAAGGATAAATTCACAACCGATGACTTCATGGGTGAGGCTGAGATAGACATTCAACCACTTGTTTCTGCTGCCAAAGCTTATGAGAATTCAACCATCACCGAGTCAATGCAGCTTGGTAAATGGATAGCGGGCCAGGAAAACACCCTTGTTAAAGATGGCATTATCTCACTAGCAGACGGAAAGGTAAAACAAGAAATCAGTCTCAAGCTAAAGAACGTTGAGAGAGGGGTGCTGGAGATTGAGCTTGAATGTGTTCCTCTTACTCAATAATTACATAGAGACAGCACGAAACTACAAACATTGTGATGCCGTATTTAAACCGGCTTTTAATGGTGAATTCACAATGGAAGAACCTCTTAGCCTGTTGCTGTTGGAAGCTGTTTCAGCCATTGTTTCATTACAAATATCGTCTGACAGGGATTGTTAGGATTTCATTAAAGAATTGTATATAGATTGTTTGCTTTAATCAATGAGCACTCAAAAAAAGTAGTCAGGCTGGGTAGCCTCTATTCTTATTCCAAATTTGAAGGTGTGCTGTTAGATAGTAATAAAAAATCATTCTTGGGACTTCACCTAGCGACCTAAGCATTTGATTTGAGATGATTTTTTGATATAATATCAAAGTTTGAATGACCAGGCGGTCAGGAGTTTGGACATATCATTGTTTGTTCGGCTCGAAAATTTAAGTCTTTTTTTTCTGCAGCTTTCTTGATGATAGTGTTGTGTCTACCTAATGCCATTTGGTTGTGCAACAATCACTCTGCTGAGGGAACAGAAATCCTGTTCAATAAGACTACTTGTTTAGGAAATGCATAATGACAGGAAAGTCTTAAGAAATATGAAGGCTTGAAAATCAGATGGACAGGTCAAGAAACTTGCAGGTTCTGTATTTTTTTTCAGAAAACACGGACCTCCAGGAAGGGAATTCAAACCTAGAGAAGAAAATGGAACAACTCAAATGAGCTGAATGATTTCATTTCTCTGGATGTGCTTTGTTAGTGAAGATATGTTATTTTATTTTTATTTTCTGGAAATAGTTCCTGTTCTTGTTTTGCGCTGAAATTTCTTGAAAGCTCCTACCAGTGCCAAGAAATCAGATAGCTAGTTGGAGTGTGAGGTGGGATTTCAAGTCTTAAAACACCATGATCCCGAGAAACCAGATGGGTTTTTTAGTTAGCTGCTAGAATAGTTTCAATGGTAGTTGCCAGATTCGGCTATGAGCCGAATCATCAAGTTTGATCGGTTCAATGTCCAAACCAGTTTGAAAAGAAACTCGGCCATGGTCAAGTTCCAGGTCAGCAGGTCACCAACCTGCCAAATGTTAAGGAACCATCTCACCTAAAAACTTAAGCTATTAGGTGAAGTCTCAGAATATGATTTATATTATTCTCTAACACACCTCCTCAAGTGAAATCTTTTTGGGCTTGAAACTTGCACACAAGCCTACACTACCTTGTGCTTATTTTTTTATCAAATAGAATGAAGGTGGTGAGATTCAAACTCGTGACTGCTGGGTCAACACGACTCTGATACCATGTTAAGGAATCATCTCACTTAAAAGCTTAAACTGTTAAATAAAGCTCCAAAATATAATTTATATTATTCTGTATCACCTAGTATGCAATTTCCATACGGTGCGAAGTTGATGTGGCAACAAATTCTCAGTAGTTAGAATAAACTTCACTGTTTTCGAATTCAGATAATAGGTACACGAGAGATTCGATCACCATGTATTTCTACTTGATATGGATGCCTACATATTGCAACGGTCTCATTTCAATTTGCATTTTCCCACAGGTTTTTGAATGGCATTATTCCTACCACTACTGGTTGAGTTCATTAAAACCATAGTTGTAAAAGGTTCAAGGCTTAGATTACAGCTAAAAGTTTTTTTCTAAAAGAAAACAAACTACTTTTTTTCACTTAACTGGATCTCACAGGCTGAGATTTATAGAGACTTCCTGTCCCTAGATAGAGACTTTCTGTATGCTTTTAGATAATCCACAGCCATGATAGGATTGGATCGACAAGGTCAGTTCATCTGCAGGCACTAACCCATTCGAGCTGTCCTCCTGAAAATGATTTCCATTCCATGCAAGTACTAGCAGAAAACATTTCAAGCTGTAGCATGTAAATTCTTTGTGGGACAGAAATAATTCAAGATAAGATCACCAATCCATTCACCCTTTCTGTTCTGCAGAGATTGGTCCAACATATAATCAATCAGTATGATGGAAGCTTGAGCAGCTATGCCTCAACCAAATTGCAGTGGGTGAGCATTCCAATAAAGGTCCTCATGGTTGTCTGAACATTATCTCTGATCAGGTGCGGATGGTAAAATGCAAAAAATCTGTTTGGAAAAACTGTGTGCCTGTTCAAAAATCATCTCGGCAAACAATCATATCATAAAACATTTTATGATGATTTGTCTGAGTTTTTTTTTAAATAAAATAAAATAAAACGTAGTGGTGTTGGTTTTTTTAAAACAAAATAAAATAAAATAAAGTTTTGATTAGGTTGATTATGCAATATTTTGACTCGAATGATCAACTGAATTTGATCGAGTTTATGGGATGATGAATCAAGGGTTGAGTGGCAGGGTGAACAAACCCATTTCTTATCCTATCTTTTTGAGGCCAACTCTTCACTTCACTTCCATTCAAAATAAATAAACAACCCTACGAATGAGGAAGATCCATATCAATCTTCTAGACAAAGCGCAGCTCTGCCCTAGGTTGAGGAGAAACGAGAGGCGATCATAAAACCCATCAGTGTTTTCCTCCATCTTCTCAGCAACCAATCAACCAGTGATTATTACAATGGAAGTTGAGGTAAAACTTCGGCTTCCGGACTCGAACTTCCACCAAAAACTGTCCACCATCCTCTCTCCTTTCCACACCACAACCTTAATCCAAGAAAACATCTTCTTTGACACCACCATCTCCAAACTCTCCTCAAATTTCGCAGCTCTCCGTCTTCGTTTCTACAATCTTGATTCCTACTGCATCCTCTCTCTCAAAGCTAAACCTATCATGTCAGATGGCATTAGCCGCGTTGAAGAGCAAGAAGAGCCCGTTGACCCCAGGATTGGCCGCATGTGCGTGGCTGAGCCCAGCCAGTTACTAGGATTATTGGAGAGTTCAAAGATAATACAGAGAGTCAGAAGGGAGTATGGTGTTGGAGAAAGCGAGGGTCTTGTTTGTTTGGGTGGGTTTAGGAATGTGAGGCAAGTGTTTGACTGGAAAGGACTGAAACTAGAGCTTGACGAGACAATTTATGATTTTGGAACCAGTTATGAGATTGAATGTGAGAGCAAAGAGCCTGAGAAGGATAAGAGGTTGATTGAAGGATTGTTGAAGGATAATGGGATTGAGTTTTCCTACTCGGAAGCTAACAAGTTTGCAGTTTTTCGATCTGGGAAATTGCCCTAATGAGAGAAAGAATGTGTTATTTTAAACTGTACTGAAGCATCAATGAGTGAATCAACTCTCCTGTGTGATGTTATCGTATTAAATTTACTTTTCATATTAGCTAGTTCTTGGAATGGCATTATTGTTCCTAACTCTTCTTGCTTCATTCTTTGAAGGTATTGTCCCTGGATAGAGACTTTCAGGTATATTTATCCATAACTGGATGCCCTATCATCTTCCAATTTATTTGCTTGACAGATAGTTGCAAGCTTGTTTGACAGATTAGTCGCAACCATAACAGGTGATTGTCTAGACAACGCCTGCTTATTTGTGAGCACCGACCATTTATTTGAGTTGTCATTCTGCAAAAACTAATTCGATAAGAAGCATTTCAAGTTGGAGCATATATCCCTATCACTTTTGAAGAAATTGAACCAAAAAGAAGAAGAAACACAGACCCTTATGATTCGAGATGGGGAAAAAAAGGTTTTTAGATAAGATCAATCAATTTTCACCAAGACTGGTTTGATATGTCAATCCGTATGATGGGAGCTAGACAGCTAGAGGTTAACCAAAGTGCAGTGGACCTAAAAGGAAGCTCAGACAGATATTATCGAATTAAGATCATCAAACCATGAAAATGGCATCACAATCACAATTTACCACACAGGATATACACCGTTTAGTCTTGTTGCGTGTAGTTAGTAGAGATGTAGAGCCCAGAAAACAAACAAGCCAGAGCACGGTACACAGGGCTGGGCAGTGCCAAGGCACCCGCCAAGGGTTTACGTTAATCCCCTGAAAAGAACTGAAGATGAACTGCCTTGGGAAAAGGAAACGTCACATACAACAAAATTCAAATGGAAAGCAGAATATAAATGGATATTTGAGCTAAGAAATATAGTCAACAAATTGAAAGAAAAAATAAAATTAACAGATATAGTGAGCTATCCGGAGTTAACTCAGATAATTATACAATGATCTAAGCTTTGAAATATATATTTTTTACTTTTATGTTTTACAGGTACACATGAGTTTCTGTTGATGCAAGGATCGAGGGAGTTCTAGCTAATTACAGAAGCAATATAAATAAACTAAAAGTTACGAGCACAACACACTTTCAGGCTAATTCAGCCTTACGAGCAACCTACACAAACATCTAGCATTCCACAAAGTGCAAAATTTGCATAGAACCATACTTACCTCACCATATTTTTGATTGTTGATGCAGAAAGGATGAACCAAATCCAACAAAGGTTGCAGAGAATTAAAGGAATCAGATAACAATAATCAGGGGACAGCACTGCATCGCTGATTCTTAAAGAAAGCGATCATCTGGTTCATAGGTATATCACAAATATAAATTTTTCACGTTGACAGGTGAAGAAAATATTCTCTCAATCATGAAGGTAGCACAAAATAACAAGCAAATTTTGCAATAGCTTCATCGGCGTATGTTCCTACACAATTATGCATTCCCAAAAGAAAAGGAAATACTCTGAAGCAGCAAAGTGAAAACAACATGCAGAGACCAAATCTTCCATGGACTGCAATTCAGAAAGAGAACAAAATCTCCCAGTATATGAACAATCCACAAATGCAAATAAGCCCTTGAGTTTAATCTTGTATTCATGTCTACAGTGTTCATCTAAAAACAACGTGAATAAAAAGATAAATCTACATTTTCAATGACAGAGTGTTCATGTATAGTAAGTTCGGGTTTAAAAGCACCCATTTTCATTACAATCCATCACTTGCAAATCCTTTTGCTTTACATTAGGACTACATATTTACATTCCCACAAAGGAGAAATAATCCAACCCCTGTATAAAATTCAAACAAAACTCTCAAAACGAATTTGGAGTTTTGATAACACACATTATATATTATTGTTCAAGACACTCTTCATAAAACAACCAACATCAGCCTCCTTGACCGATGTAAATACAATAAACAAAATGAACAGAAGCCCGTGAATCCAAAAGAGCATTTTGAATCCAATCCTCACATTGATTACACACAGCACCGAGACAACTAAAAGAGCACATCGAGTCAGGGGTGAACCTAAGTACAATCACGAGCAGCAATCAGGGCACCGAATCAATCCATTCTCATTACATTCCAAGCATCTCTTAAGCACCCCCTCATCTTCATCAAACAACTTCCTACTTCCACTACAATTCCCACATGGCACAAACCTCACATCCCCACACCCTGCACAAACAAACCCAGCCAGCCGTCTTGGAAACCCATCAAGAACCCTTGCCATTTCGCCCGTCTCAAACATTTGCTTAATCACCTCAGCACCACCTACATGATTCCCCCTTATAAACACCTGCGGCAAGCTCACATTTTTCTCTCCCAACACGCTTTGTAGCTCCTTCTTATAAGCTGAATCCATCGAAATATCCCTCTCATCAATCCACACTCTAAACCCTCTAAATATCATCCTCACCGCATAACAATCCTCATAAGTCCTCCGAATCCCTCGCAGGCTCGTTAAATACACCACAATCCTATCCTCAGTACCAGGCAACCGAATTCTACTATCGTTAATAAACCCCAAAGCAGGGAGCCTATTATACTCAGGCCCCATTGATTTCACAGATTGTAGCTTCTTAGTTGCTTGAATTTGCAATTCATTGGGATTCGGTTTCGGGGACTCAAACAAAGACCGAAGCTTTTTGACCTTTCCTTTCATGGACTCAAAAGAATTGAAGAATCCTGATGTTGATTGAAGGTAAGGCTTTGTCACTGGAGTTGAATGAATTGTGAGAGACCTATTGAATAGAGAACTAGAGGTCATATTATTGGTGGTGGATTTCGAATTGGTTGTGGTTTGCTGGTTATTTTCAAATTCAGCCATCGATCCAGATCACAAAATGAACTCAATCTATAGAATTTCAACGATTTCCTTTCTGGGGTTCTTGAACAGATCAAGATTGAAACAACCTTGAACCTACAATTCAACTCTAGAAATCCCAAAAACCAAAACAGAGAACCTTTCCCGTTACCTTCAAAAACAATCCGAACCCGTTCAAATCCGATGCTGACGATGGTGACGGAGATGAAATGATCAGAGAATTCCAACGGTGGGATAAAAAAACTGACGGCGGAGGATTGCTCTTTGCCTTTTGATTAAGGTAAGGTGAAATAAATTTGGGGTTTTTGCTTAAAGTTTTTGTTTTCATGAAGTTGCTTTCTGTTTTTTTGCTTTCCGTTGCCTTCCTGTCTTTCTATGTAGATAATAGGATAGATAGGAAACCAGAGACAAAAGTGGGGGGAAAGAAGCAAAAAAGAGAGAAAAAGAGATGGTTTTTAGCTTTGGGTTAGCTTGCTTTTGTTGCTGTTAGGGAGAAATGTGGAGGAGACGAATTTGGAGGCTTGAATTGGATACCAAGCTAGGCAAAGAATAAATATTAACTCTCCATGTCTGTCTGTTTGTCTATATATATATATATATATATATATATATATGTATGTATGTATGTAATGCTCACTAATTTCTTGTTGTTTTTGTAAAGAGAGAGAGGATAGAGTTCGTCTCACAGAGACTTCTTGTTGGGGGTGATGATGAGGTCAGAGTTACAGCCAGATACACCCACCAGCTCCACCACCGCCTCTAGTTTGAAACCTACGCGGTTGGTTTTTTTCTCCTGTTTGAATTTTGTTGGATGTTTCAAATGTTTTCTTGTCTTCTTGTGTGCTAACAAATGCTAATATTATTTTTACATTTTTTTATTTTAAATTATTATTATTTTATTTAATGTGTTCATATTAAAAATATATTTTAAAAAATAAAAAATATCTATACTAATATATATCTAAGCAAAAAATACTTAAAAATATAATATCTACCACATTTTTAAATAGACACTTAAGCAAATCATTGTAAATGGTTTTAAAAATAAAAAAATCTAATTGAATCTTGCTTCAATTTCGAGTATAAGTTAATTCGCTCAAAAAGATTATATTTTTTTTAACTCTAATTAGATGACTTTTTGGGAGTGTGGTTAAAATTGCTTTCAAAAGTTTTTTTCGTTCAAAAATATAGTAAAAAATATTTTTGATATCAACATATGAAAATAATCTAAAAACATCAAAAAATTAATTTAAAATAAAAATATTTTTTTTAAAATACTTTTAAAATACAATGTCAAATAGTCTAAATGTTTATGTTGTCACTGTTTTCAAGTATAAGATAAACTTGAAAATTTGAAAGAAAAAAAAATAATAGAAGAGGATTCATCTCTGCTTTTTTTTCTTAATTGTGATGGGGTCAACTGGTTTGTACTTTGTATATGTATTACTTTAAAATATCACATGGATTTTTGGGAAAGATATCCAGCGTGGATCTTATGATAAAAAAAATATTTTATTTTATTTTAAATTAATTTTTTAATAATTTTATATGTTGATATCAAAAATAATTTTTAAAAAATATTATTTTTTGTGTATTTTTAAACAAAAAACACTTCAAAAATAGTCTCAAATACACTCTCAAACAGTCACGGATATAATATATAACTTATGACTGCTTTTTAATTTACATCCCATGTTTTTTTGTTTAAAAATATATCAAAATAATATTTTTTTTTAAAAAAAAATTATTTTTGACATCATCGTATAAAAATGATATAGAAACACTAAATAAATTTAATTTAATTTAAAAAATAAGAAATCATTTTATTTTAAATTGATTTTGAAATGCAGTGTTAACAGGTTATTTGATTTTTCTCTTCATCTTTTTTAATGTTAATTTTGGAAATTAGTCGGGCTGTAACCATAATTTTCAACACTATAGAATTAGAAAATGATTTGAGTAGCCTTTCTATGATATTATATTTAAGATCATTGCATCAACTCGAGTATTTTATTTTAATTAAGATTATATTGTTTTAATTTCTAAAAATCTAGTCAATAAATTAGGTAATATGAAAAGCATAAAAGGATTTATCCAAATAGCTTTTATTTCTGTTTTCGGTGTTTTTCAAAATTATTTCTAATTTGAAAAAAATATTAAACTGGTGTATTTTATTTATTTATTTATTTTCATATGTTGATATAATAAATAAATAACTATTTTAAAAAGTATGTCAATACATTTTTTTTTTAAAAAAAAGAACTATTTTAAAAAAAAATATCATGCATTACAGCTACAAACACACATAATACAATTTCACAACAATTTTTATCACAATATTTAATTTCAAACTTTGAACTCTAAATATATATATTACCTGTCAAATAAATTTGACATTTTTATTTCTTGTTGAAACCTAATTAAAGCATCAACAACACAGCAAAGTCTCCAAAACAGGAAACAAAATCTTCTAATTTAGTGTACAAAGCTTACAATTTCACAAGAGTTTTTGATTAATTATTGTATTTTTATTTCATCATTTTCATTTATTTAAATGCTCTTTTAATCCTGAGTTTTTCATTAACTTGTAGGTCATATTTTGCTCTGCACATATACCAGGCATGCTCCTAAACTGGCTTTCATTTTATTTCCATCCGAGTCATTTTCAGTTTATATATCTTCATGGGATTTTGCCCGAATTTCTAAAGCTGTCACAGCATAAAAGCATAATGACAGGAGCAATGCTAATTTTACAAAATATTATTTCCAAATCACTTCTCAATCCCATACGTAAATTTCATGGCTGAAATTTTTTTATTTGGTTTTCTTGTTTATTTATGGTAAATCTCGTACGTAAATTTGTTTTGTTTAATCGTGTTACTCCATTCATTTTAGTGTGCAGGGGAAAAAGATTCTCCTCTTGCTTGGCAGGCGAGATGAACTAAACAGCCATTGATGATCTTTGGTCAAAATCATCACCTTGTTTAAGTAAATACCACATGAAATCAGCAAGGGTTATCCCTCGCAGCCATGCAGGGTTTTGGCAAAACATCTCAAACACAAGACAAATTATCAATGTGGAAAATGGGATATTTCGAAATCAAGAAATCCAACTGAAATCATACAAATTGCATGCCGGGTCAGAGACAAGAGCTGTTAAACAAAATCATTTCACACCTAGTTCAACTGTTCAAGAACAAAATGGGGTACAACATCAAGCGAGTTATGACTGCTGGAATACAATCATCTTGATAGAGGCTGTACCCAAACAGAAATAAACCAACCAAGATCAGCCTAAAATCAGAAGTTGAGCTAATCAACAATGTCACAGAAATAATAATGATATTTTAAATTTAGACAGTTTAGAGAGTCCTGAGCTAAATTGAATAGTTCAAGTACAAAAGCAAACATCTCCTTCCAAATGCAGAAAAAAACAAGGGTAGAAGTAATTCTGTTGAGATCGAGAATCCTGACATAACCTTGCCATGTTAAGTGCAAAGCAAATAGTAAACATCTCACTCCAAATGCAGTAAGAACACACTTTGATCATTTCCATTGACCTTTTGAGAAAAATCTGAAGTTTCAATTTATATGCAGTGTCTGAGGCACATTACATGCACACAAATTAATTTTTAACCAATAGCAGCTCTGTATCAAGAGCAGGGCTGAAAAAATGCCAGCTTGAATCATGAAAAGCAGCAAAATAATCGTCTGAAGCTGTCTTGATTACATACTCATCAGCAAATTTCCGAGCAGCCAAAATATGCCTTGTTGACTCCACAGCAATGGAGTTCTTAATCTCAGAAAAGAACTCATACATCTCAAAGCTATTTCCAAATAATACAATATGATTAAGCAGTTCCAACTCCCAGTTCACCTGTAAGAGATTGTTATATAACCCTGCCTCACAATGTGGCATGTAAAAAAGTGTTGGCTTTGTAGCTCGTCTGCGACCTTGCTCATTTACAGACAGGACAGAACAACCAAGGGATTCCAGAACCTGAGATTCTGTTGCAGAAATAATTGGGTCAAAAACCTCCATGTCCCCAATCCAATCGAACTTCCTTTTCATCAAGATAGCAAGACTAAGCTGGAATCGAGGGGTTTCGTATGACTCAATGCTGCCTATTCCATATATCACCATCGGCATCTTCAGTTCGAAGCTCAGCACCCTTTGAAAAGAATCCAGGATTTCAGGATTTTCGACTTGCTCCAAAAAGTTCTGATAGAATCGAGAGCTCTCAACTTTCTTGATACAAAATTCCATCTTTTGTATTAACTTTGCTTCTCTTTCTGGATCGGATTCAAGCTCAGTAGGAACCCATGGCTGCTGTTCTGCTTCTGGAGTATTGTGTCTTCGGGAATGTATTCTCTTTTTGCCTCGACGAGGCATCACAACTGTCCAATTTTCATTTTGGGAATGCTTGTCAAGAGCTTGTTTTGCAAAAGCTGCCATTACAGAACAGTAACTCTCTTTTCCTTTGCAAAGAAACACCACCTCACTTTAGGTAAGTCTGTACCTGAGGCAAAATGATAAGCTGTTCTACAGAGCAAGCCAAAATCCTTTGTCAAAGTAAATGGTGATTCAGGTAGCCAAATATCTTACTCCTTCACTCATGAAAAATTCCATCAAAGTGAGAAACATGCAAAACAATCTTTCTTTTTCCTGCTCAAGAGAGATGCAGAGTATCGTAAATCATGTAAGCATCTCAGAACCCTAAAATCCAACTAGAAATCTGACAAGAAGCTTTCTTTACCCTAATTATAAATCATCAGAAACCAATTTTGCAAGTTCCCCATTCAGCATAATTACACAAACTTCAGATTCTTATCTATATTAGGCCCTATAATTTCCACGAATCTCACATAAGCCGGACACTTTGGCTCATCACCATGAAGTGCTTTAAGCTCCTTTCATTGTGTGTTTGGTAATGTGTTGTAGGTGCTTTTTCAGGTGCTTTTTGATGGTTATGACATAAGCATATCAAAAACATCCAAAATCACCTGAAAAGGCATTAAAATGCACTTTGAAAAGCACTTTTAAACGCAGTCCAGGCACATTACCATAAACACTCTTGCTCCATTGCTAAACCATCGATCTTTGGCATACAAGAAAATTATGCTTACAGTTACACAGTTGCTGACTACTACTACCACATATTCAGCAACTTATAATGCATGCTGACTAAAGAAAATTGGATACTTAAACAGGCTGGATAGTTTTACAGGGTCCAAGGGCAACTAAAATTTAAATTATTGAGCATGATAACTGAAATCTAATATGAAAAATTGAATAATCAAACAAACTAAAGATAACAGAATTTTCTTCAAAAGAGTCTCTAATTAACACCACGCTAACATAACATTCAGTCCTCAGTCTTCCAAATTTACAAAGACTGCATATTATGTGAAGTAAAAATGAAATTTTTATTTTAAGGAGAAGTTAGATAAGGATTTTGGTAGATGGGTTCTTACCGGCAGGGGCAAGGTTGCAATACACCGGTGGCTGCGGCGGCGATTGTGGAGGTCACTCTGGCGGCTGCCTCTCTGGGTTCTTTTTTATCGTAACTACTTCTTAGTTCTTACGTTGTTTTTGTACGGAACAAATATATGATTGTGGTCTCCGCTCGACAGTTCGAGAATGCGGTAGTTTGTTTTGTTACTATTAAAACGATAATTTTTTATTTATTTTTTAATAATTTAAAAATATATAATTTTTTAAAAAAAATCCTTTTTAAATAAATTGCTGCTAATGATTTTTTTTTCATTTATAATTAAAATTATTAAACTTAAATTTATTATCCAGTTCTCGAGTCACAGCAATCCAAAATTTTTAAGAAATTAAATAACATCATTTTAAATTTTATTTATAAAAACTTCAAATCATAACAGGGTCATGGTTAGTCCAGTCTACATCGAACCTATTTTTTCTTAAATTTATTTTAAATTAATGTTTTTATAAAAAGAATTAATTAATTTTTTGAAATTTCAATGTAGATGTGTAGCATACTGTTAACAAAATGGGACAAAAGGAGTTTCTCACTCCAATTTAGGATTTTACAGCTCCCCTTCCCTCCCCACTCCCCACTCCCCTCTCTTCTGATCACCGTTCAATTTATCCCTTTAAAATGATTTACAGTGATCCTCAACAACACCAGCGGCCACAACACCAGCACCAGCAACATATGCAACAGCAAACGCCTCCTGGCGGTGATTTTCATAGAGGGCAGCCGCCGCCGCCACCGCCAATGATGCGACAGCCCTCCGCTTCATCTACCACTCTTAACCCGCTCGATTACCACCACCATCCGCAGGCCGGCCCCGGTCCTCCTCCTAATTACGAAGGTAGTTAGTTAGTCACTCAAGTGCATTGTTTTTTTAAGTGTTTCAGGGATTGGGAATTCTGTCTTTGATTAGTTTAATTAGAGTGGCTAAGTTTCAATTTTAACCTAAATGCGTTTTGATTGGAGTTTTTTCATTTTATTGATTGATTGATTTTTGCTGTTGTTAAAGGTCATGGCGATGGTTACGGTGGAAAAAGGATGAGGAAGCTTACGCAGAGGAGAGCAGTTGATTATACAAGCACGGTTGTTAGGTATATTCAGGTAATGCTTGAAATATGTGATTGCTGGTAATCTTTTGTAATGGAAATCGAATAATTGATGAGGCATCTTTTAGTTTGTGTTAATTCCAATATCTGATCTGTAGGTGGTTTCTTTTATATTATGCTTAAGACTAAAAGCTTATCAGTGCTGTTGTTGAATTCATAGTTATACAGGATTAGTGGCTTTCATTGGGTTATGGTGGGATTAGTTGATCTTGACCAAGAGAAGAGGTGGTGGTTTTTGTACAGTGGAAAAACAGAGAAGTATGGGGTTTTAAAATTGCTAGGATAAGTGGTGGATTTTGTACAGGGGAAAAAAGAGAGGTAGAGGGTTTTGTTTGCCTCTTCTAATATTTTGGGTTTCGTGAAGAGAGTGGGAGAAAGATTCTACTCTCAACTCTTTGAAGGACTTGTGGGTTCAAACTTTACAGTTTTAGTATTCCAACAAAGAAGAATTAAACAATTGAACTTCAGAGATCATGTGTTCTCTATGTGGTTTATATGATGTACCATCAACGATTTCTTGCTAGTTTCTTTTGCTTTTGCAAGTGGTTGGTATCCCCTTGGTGTCTGCATCAATAGATCTTTTGTTATTTGAGTCACTTGTAATCTTGTTTCTGTGTTGCTGCAGACTCGTATGCAGCAGGGGGACTTGAGGGACAGGACAGTATTGCAACATACCCCAGCAGCTGCGATCGATGTCAGTGAAGATTATTTATCTAAATTCTTTCTTTATGAGATATGCTCAAAGTAGCTATTAGCCTAATTCTCTTTCTATGCTTCAAGCATGTGAATTTCCTTCATGTTTTGATCTCTGTTGTAGGTGTTGCCTACAGTTGCCTACTCTGATAATCCATCAACAAGCTTTGCCACAAAGTTTGTTCATACATCTCTAAACAAAAACCGTTGTTCGATAAATAGGGTTTTGGTAAGTCTGATTGCGACAGAATTCTTGACTTTGTTACCATTTGAATAGACAAGCATTTATTTCTCTTAGGAAGTAGCATGATCTCTTCATATTTTTCTATTATGGATCATCAAGTTAAATTCTGTTTCTTTTGAAGTTAGAAGTTTAAAGCCAATTTGCTTTGGTTTTGATGAAAGGGAATATGTGCTGAATTTATCGGCCATATTTCTTTCCCTGTTAAGCATGTTTCAGGCTCAGAGTCAAATGAGAGTGCAATTCATTTAATGGGTCCTCAAACTTAGTTTTCATTTGTCTGGGGTGTCAAATATATAATTGTGTATGACATTGTGTAGATATTTGCTGTTTCTTAATTTCATTTTGATAGCATAAAGTTTTATCCTTTCATTGTTTTGATATGAGTGGAAATAAGAAATTGTTGCTAGATGTGCAAATTGCCTGTTGAAACAAATCAAGTTAGATGAAGACTGGTGATCCATGGTGTTTCTGACAAACTGAACTCAGCCTACTAGTCTTTAAATTATCTACCAGTTAGCTCTTTGAGGCCTTAGTCTGCAGTTGTGTGTGATAGTGTAGAAAGTTGTTGAGCTCTAATCAGTGGTCTCCAATTCCTACTTGCCAGAGTAGATGACTTCATTTGCTTAATAATATAAAACAAAGTGTGCGCATCTGCATGCGCACCTGCATATGCATGCAAGATGTGCGCAAAAGGGATTCATCGCATTTAACTTTGTAATCAAACATATTCTGACCCTTTTCTTCATATTTAGTGGACTCCAAACGGGAAACGTCTAATCACAGGTTCTCAAAGTGGGGAATTCACCCTTTGGAATGGACAGTCATTTAATTTTGAAATGATTCTTCAGGTGCGTAGATATGATTATTTAATGTTGATTTTTAACCAGGAAAGAAGCCATATTGATGATTTTTGTGGAATTCTTTTATGTGCAGGCTCATGATCAAGCAATCAGGTCTATGGTATGGAGCCACAATGACAATTGGATGGTCTCTGGTGATGATGGTGGTTCAATTAAGTAATTATCATATGTTCTTCATTGTTCTTACAGCTTTGTTGCTATTATGTTGTTCATTTAGTATTTTTTTTTTTTAATGTTGTTTAAGGTATTGGCAGAGCAACATGAATAATGTTAAGGTCAATAAATCTGCTCATAAAGAATCAGTACGTGACTTAAGGTAGATATTTGCTTCATATTGTCCTTCTTTTTTCTTAATATGTGGTGTTAGTGAAGCTCATATTGTAAACCTCTCGAACAGTTTCTGTAGGACAGATTTGAAGTTCTGTTCGTGCTCCGATGATACTACTGTTAAAGTTTGGGACTTTGCTCGGTGCCATGAAGAGCATTCATTAACGGGTAATGTGTTTATGGTCAATGAACATATGATATTAAGTTTGTGTGGGACGATTCTTTTGTGGTACTTAATGAGATGTTCCTTCTCTCATTCTCTTGAATTATTGCAAATAATGTTTCTTTAAGATTGCTTGATACAATGCCATACTTTTAGTCAGAAAGGTTGACCTTGAAAGAAAAATATTGAAATATGCAATGGGCCCAAGACTGTTGTTCAGTTATTTTCTTCCTTGAGAGATAGTGTAGAGATTAATGCAAGGAATATTTATGGGTTTGCTTCCACGATGTGATTGGACTACTTACTGATGCATGTATTTCTAGTTCTGGTGTGACAGTCTTATGGCTTAGATTACTGCCTGCATTGTGCTCATAATATCTGCACTGAGTAACCTAAAGAGTTTTATCTGCATCGTTTTGAACTCAGGCAGGCCATGGTTGGGATGTGAAGAGTGTTGATTGGCACCCTACAAAATCTCTTCTGGTCTCAGGTCTCCCATATATTTCTTTTTGGAACCAAATGATCTCTTTATTAAGCTGGCATTGCTGTGGTTGATGCTGCTAATTGACTTTTTAGGCGGGAAAGACAACCTAGTAAAACTCTGGGATGCTAAATCTGGAAGAGAGCTTTGCTCATTGTGAGTGCATATTTTCTTGGTGATTCGGCTAAGGTTTGGTTTAGGATTTTTATAAAAAACTAACAAGCTGGGCATGGGTTTTGCAGTCATGGCCACAAAAATACTGTTCTGTGTGTCAAATGGAACCAAAATGGTAACTGGGTGCTGACTGCTTCAAAAGATCAAATCATCAAGGTTTGCAAATTCTTTCTCACATCAAAGGTCTCTTTTATGAAAGGTTGGGGCTTGAATGTTGACCTCCCCTTTTACCTTGACCCTCTTTTTGTAACTTTTGCATATTTGCAGCTTTATGATTTAAGGGCTATGAAGGAGCTTGAATCTTTCCGCGGACATCGGAAGGACGTGACTGGTTAGTAACACCTTTCACCTATGCACATCATATGAGGATAAACTTTAGTTGTATAATGGTCTGCCCTTGATTGTAAAGTTATGAGAATTTGCTTCTTTTATATGCCATGCTTACTGATGGATGAGCTCAGATTAAAATTTCTAGCATGCTTGTTTTAATTCTGTAACTTTTCTGTGATGTGATTTGTACACAAGAATATACTTATCTTAAAAATGTTCTCTACCATTTCTAGCATTGGCTTGGCATCCATTCCATGAGGAGTACTTTGTCAGTGGGAGTTATGACGGATCCATTTTCCATTGGCTTGTGGGGTAATGTATATCTCAAATAGAACTGTATTTTTTTTACTGTTAAATTATTATACAACTTCTATCTGAAGTTCTCGTCATGGTATACATTAGGTGATTGAATGTTATTTGTTTTAAATATGTTTTCATTAAAATATCTGCAAGGCATTGAAAATCTATGCCAAGGAAATGAGGATACAGAGGTTGAAGAAAACTCTCTTTTATGTGTGTTTGTGTAATTTAAAGTATTTCAGTGGAAGGGGATGTATACAGGGTCCTCCAACCACCAGTTTATTGTGGGCTCATTATTTGAGGAAAAATAAGAAAACAAGAAAATAGATCTTAAGATTTCTTCTCAGAATTTGTTGGTTGCCAAACCTTTTTTGTTTTGGATGGTGGATTACTGAAAACAAACAATCTTTTGATCTTATTTCCTTTTCTTTCTTTTTTCAGGTTGTGTCAGTTGATTCTATTTTCTTGTTTGATGCTATTTGTGCTGCTTACTGCTCATATGGAAGTTATCTCATATAGCTTCTGTATCTTATGACTGTGATGTATAGGCATGAAAACCCCCAGGTTGAAGTTTCCAGTGCTCATGATAATAGTGTTTGGGATCTTTCATGGCATCCTATTGGATATCTTCTTTGCAGGTAAATTTGCTAAATTCAAGTTAATTGAATATCCTGGGATGTTAACTGGTTATAGTTTTCCTTCCCTTTTGAACGGGTATACAAATAAATTACCTTTCTCGAGTTTTATTAGAAGAAAGTTAAAATGGTGGCATGGGTCATTGCTAGGAATATTGAATGTGGGTTTAATATATTTACTGCAGCTTTACATTTTTCTAGTTATATAGAAGTTGTAGTGTCTTGTTTCTTGTTTCATTGCATCGAAAGTTGGTTTGTAAACTTGTTAAAGAGCAACATGAGTGGCACATATCAATGCCATTGTCATGTGCATGCTTTTCTGCTTCTGCTGTTTTTGAGGAGTTCCATTAGTTGATATTCTCTGGGATTGGAAACACTTTTTTCAATATTTTTACTTGGTAAGTTGCTTATTTTCGTTTTTGTGCTGAGTTTTGCACTCTATCTATGATGATCTTCTATTAAAAAGAAAGGAAGGAGAATTTTTGGTTGTGCTAAATGAGTGCTAGGCTATAGCAACTTTGAGAATCTGGTTTGCATGGAAAATTTGAATATCAAATAATCGTATTTCAATGTTCTGTGTTGCAGTAAAATTAAAATAAAAAATGACATTAAATTGTGTCATCTTAGAGCCTGTTCGGTATCGTGGTAGTAGTTGTTTTTCAAAGTGTTTTTCGTTTAAAAATGCATCGAAATAAAAAATAATTATTTTGACATCAGCATAATAAAATGATCTGAAAACACTAAAAAAATTAATTTGAATCAAAGTAAAAAATTAAGAATTTTTAATTTTTTTCAAAAGTGCTTTTGAAATGCAAAAACAAACAGGTTGTTAATCTATAACCCTTTCTAGGGTGTTTCTACCTCACCAGTTACTAAACATGCATAATTTTTTCTGCAGTGGTAGCAGTGATCACACAACAAAGTTTTGGTGTCGAAATAGGCCAGGAGACACTATCACTATCCGTGATAAATTTAACGTCGGTCAGAACCAAGGTTAGGCTTTACAAACTGTTGAAACTGAACATGGCTTGATAGATATTTTGTATTAAATTCAATCATGTGTTGCGCTGGCCAGAAAGTCTCCCTGTACATGTTCCAAAAATTTGAAGCCATTATATTTTCAATGATGACTTGAACAGTATACAAAAGCATATTTTATTAATTAGTTTTCTAAGCATTACCATCTCTACCAGGTTATGGTGAGCAAAATCCTACCCTTGGTGGCCGCTTCCCTGGCAATTTCCCTGTACCTGAACCACCTACAACGCCAGGACCATTTGCTCCTGGACTGACTCGAAACGAAGGAACTATTCCAGGTGTTGGAGCTGCAATGCCATTATCAATTACATCTCTTGATGCATCGCAGGGAGAGCAGAGGCAGCCTCTTCCTATTTCTATGCCCTTTGGAGCTCCTCTTCCTCCTGGTCCACATCCGTCACTTTTTGCTTCCAGTCAGCAGCAGGGATATCAACAAAATCCTCAGCAGATAATACAGCAGCAGCACCAACCACTCCCCCAGCATATGCCTATGCTGCCTCCAAATATGCAACAGCTACAGCCTCCATCCCATGTATCCCTGCTCTCTCATCCCCATCTACCTCGCCCTCCTCAAATGCCCTCTCATGGCATGCCTTCACCAATCCCATCTTCAATGCCCGGATCTTTGACTTCATCAATGCCTGGTCCGATGGTATGATATAGCTCTCCAGTCTTTTATTTTTCTTTCCCAAGTTCATCCAACCTCCCTCACTTTAATTCCAAATGTTGCAATTTGGTGCTTATCTTAAAAAGATTCTCCAGTAGTTTCTCTGCATTGTTGACAATGCAAAGCTTCTTGGTTTCTGCTTAGAAACACGCATAGTGGTTGAAAGGACATGGTCTCGTTTAACATAGATTTTGAAACTAGTTTCAAGTTGCAATTTTTCAGCACTTTCCGTAATGAGGTGTATTTGAAATGTATATATTTTGCTCTTTCTTAACCCTTTTAGGGGATGCAAGGGACAATGAATCAGATGGTACCTCTTTTGCCACAGGGCCATTATATGGGCACGAATCCAATGCACCCAGGATCCTTGCCCACGAGTTCTGCTCCTCCAGTTGGCGGGGGCTTTACAAATGGCCTGCCCAATATGCAGGGCCCATCAAATGCTACAAGGGGGCAAATGTATCCACAAGGTGGTCCATTCAACCGTCCTCAAGGTGGACAGATGCCAATGATGCCTGGGTTTAATCCCTACCAGGTAAGATAGACATCACATTGTTTTGTTACGAACCATGTACCATCCCCATGTTTGCACTAAAAATGTCTAGTTTAAATTATTGGTATTTTGTCCCTGGCATTTTTAGATCCCATAGACAATTTAAACAGTGTACTTGAACATGGATCATTGTCGAACCCATGGAATACTTAATATATCAATTAAAAAAGGTCTACTGAGGATTACTGAATTCTTAATCCATACTGTAGCTATTTTGATGCCTAGTGCACAGACCTTAATCCAAAACATCCTTTTTTATTTCATCTTCCAACCCATGTTATGCAAAAATCTTCTAAACATGAAAGAGGATCGACCATTTGCTTAGGATGACTTGCAAAACATCATATGCATGGCATCATAATAATGCAGTGCCAGCCATCCTACTGACTTCCATGCCAAATAGGTAACAGTTTGCAAAACTGAAAACCAACCCTCTAAAACATGCCACTTTGATCACTATGACGGGAAGAATAGAGAGATTCAGAGTTGTGTCATTGAGATAATTGTCTCTGATAGAAGTCTAAAGTGTGCTGGATTAGGCAAAATTTCTAGAATTTTATTGACTTGTGATCACAGCAATTCAATTAAAATATGACTCCGGGAAACTGTTGATGTAAGCATGCATAAATTTATCTGCTCATGCTATGCTTTTCTTTTTGCTGGGTTGCACATACCATGGTCCATGCCTCTTACAAGTAACAAACATGAGAGTCAGTACATAATTATAAATGTATGTTCAAGAAGAGCAAACATTTTAATCCTAATTGCAGTCTGGAAACCAATCCGGTATGCCTCCACCGTCACATTCGCAGACACCTCCATAGAGCCAGCCATTGTCGCATCGTAAAGGCCTACTGCCTTGAAGGAGAGAGAATGTCTTGCTGCTTGTGCTCATACTAACAACTTCAACTTGTAGCCATGTCCGGTGCTTCTCACTGCGTTTCATTTTGCTCGTTTTCCAGTAGCCATGTATGATTAAAATCGTGTAGGCCTGATGTATACATTGAGACGGAGAGCAGAACATTTTGTACAATCTTTTTCTATAAAGAATTTTGTTTGTAAATCATGCTGAAATGATAATTTTGCTCCCATATAATATATATTTTATGTTGAATAATATATATTACATGGATAACATATTCAAATGGATATCTAAAACTTAATGGGATATATGTAAGTTTTTTGAATTGAGTACAAATATAATCGAAATCTAATCTGTGAGTGCCCATAATCATCCTAACTAAATTATAATTTGTTAGGGTTCCTGATAGATGTGGCAGAAACACCAACAATTTTGCCATATCAACCTTGTGCACGCTCATGTTTAAGAGTTTTCTGTGACTGTTTTTTGCATCAAAGCCCGATGAGGAATTCTGCGGAACTAATTCAAATTTGTAAGGAAAGAATGGCCTTAAAACTTATCTTTTTCGCTGGTTTTGCACAGCGAGAAACCCTAGCTAATCCTACCCCAGCCTGATGAGAAAATCTTGCCATTGAAAAGATTTATGTTACTGCTATATAATTTTCACGCCAGTAATGCTGGAAACCACTAATTATTATCACAAAAAACCATGAATCAAGATAGAAAAACAGCCATAAGAGTTCCACAGAGCTGCAATTGTGCCATCATCTATTATTCGTGTTTTTGGAATAAATCATAACTCTTTTCACACAATGGGTTTATCGAAAAAAATTAAAAACTGTGATTACAGAATTATTAGCAGAAACAAGAAATTAAATTTCTATAACCAAGAACCAACTACTCCAAAATCCCAAATATCAAGAACCTTCCAAACCCTATTGGCACAAAGATTTCTCTCAGTCAGAGGCGACATTTAGTTGGTGGTTCAGAGAGACAGCGACATCATCAGCAACAATAAAGCAAACAGAAAGCAGCTCCCTTAAAATCCTCAAAACCCCGCATGCCACCAGTATGATCAAGTTTGGCTGCATTGCCATGGTGATAGCTACAATCAATGTGGTGGTTCTCAGTTGATGATCAGCAACAAACAAAGACGAGCAAAATCCTCAACAGCAGTGCACGAAGACTTAGAACTTGGAAGCAAAATAATCTCTGTTATTTGGGAGTGATTGGAGGAGATAGAGAGAATGAAACGGCAGAAGAGAACGGGGGTGAAATTGAGTTTTGACAATTTTGTCTCAAAATTGGAGGCTTTCCTCTTTGACAACCGACAGTGTCTACAATAATATCTCTTCGTTGTAACTAACTTCCACCATCTTCCACGAATAAGGGAAGAACACACACACACCCTGTCGAGTGACACCAAAGTTATTAAGCCCAGCCCCATTAGAGGTCTGACTGGTTATAGATTAGTTGACCCTATTTATTAAAATATAGTCTTAAGTTACTTTATAAAAAATAAAAAATAAATAAGATTTTAAAGAGTTAGTTTTCATCTGATTTTTATTTTGAGATTAAAAGAATATCAAAAGACCAACTTAGTTTATTTTCTAAAATGCTAGGAAATTGAAATGATCATAAAATATTTTCAACTTAATTATTGTATTAAATGAATGTTTTTTTTTATATAGCGTTTAGTTATTATTTAGAAACAGAAAAAATATAAATAATCAAGATAGAAAAAACATGTTTCTTTATGTTTTTTTTAGAAAAAAAACAACATAAATTTACTTCAAAATTTCTAGAAACGAATTTATTTTTATGTTTTTCTTTCATCAAACACATTTTACGCAATATTTATAGTGTTTTTGAAAAGAATTAATTTTTATTTATTTTTATCTTTTACGTTAAATTAAATGAAAAAATTTAGTGTTTTTATATTATTTTCATGTGTTGATATCAAAAATAATTTTTAAAAACATAAAAAAAATATCATTTTTGAATAAATAGCATTTTCAAAAACAATTTCAACGACACTCCCAAACAATCACTTTGTTTTCAGCATCTATTTTTTCTTTTGTTCAGAGATGCAAAGTCAACACAAGCTGTAGTAGCCTTCTCGAGGAATGGATTTGAAGTGTCAATAAGCTCTGGATCTCTAATGTAGCTGCTGGTTGAAGATTTTGCAGTAATACAGGGAAGCACCTCTGTAGCATGCTTTCTGGAGGATTTATAGGCTAAATACCCAGGCAAGCTATAGCCTCGACCTTCTGCCTCGACCTTCTCTCGAGTTTCATCCTGAACATTTACCATGAAAAAAATAATCCAGTTGTAGAAAAAAACATATGTTAACATGGAGAGGAAAGTCCATATTTATATAAAGAGAGGAGCGGTTACTTAGCGGTTACCAATAAGTAACACCCCTAGATAAATAGACTAGGTTCATCCCTCATGGACGAACCAGGTCAAACCACACTTCTAGATAAATAGACCGGGTTTATCCCTCGTGGGCAAACCAGGTCAAACCCAATAACCAACACCAGTGAGGTTAGCAACTCTTATGTGATATGTATTGGCAGCGAGATTATAATGCGCGCACGGTTTCTCTGCTTGTTAATGAGAAAATGCAAGCAATTAACTATTCTTTGGGTTCAGATGGTGATTGGTTATTTTGAGCCTCCAACTCTCTCTTTTGTAAGACGTGAGTCATTGAGAATATTGAAAAGAAACTGATGTCAATTTGCAGCTTACACTTTTTTTATGCTAGTAAACCCATTTGGAAAACACACTTTGTAAGTCCAGTTGAGCGAATAAAACTCTGGTTGTCACAGGTTTTTACAAGAAATACATGTTCTGACTTGAACTCGATACGTGCTATGCAGATCACAAGCTCTTTATCATCACGACTATCGAACCTAACACAAACACGCGGCAATAGAGTAACCACTACTTGAAAAAGACATTGTGAATTGTATAAATTACAATCTGATGATTAAAGCAGTTTACAGGATAAGCCTTTCCCTCTTACAAGCTGCAAACAATGGCTAGATGGTAAAAGCAGTGCCGCGGGCCAAGTAATTAGAGAAGAAAGCATGGCTTACAGAATATCAAGGCACATTAAATCAAGTGAGCTCCCAGCAATTTGATGAAATGAATATCTAAGCTATGTATTTTCTGCTGCATAAATGGTGTTGGTGAAGGTCTTTTATACAACATTATTTGCTGCAGGGGCGAAAATGGTAGCGGGAACTTGCACCAGAAAGTGTGATTATTGAATGATGTGGTTATGGTGAAACAATTAGGATGGCTGATGTTGTCTTATGCGTAATTGATTTATTTATTTTTTGGATTCGAGGGATCCCATCTCTTTTAGATACTCTTTGCGGATCCAAGTCAAACGAGTAAAATCTTGATTGTCTCAGATTTTTATAAGATAAACACGCTCTATACGTAATTGATATTATGTGTTGATTACGTGTGGTGACAAAAACCATACTTCCTTGAGCCACATTCTTAATGCCTCATTCAGAGGCAGGCATTATCATTCCACATTCCATTAAAAACAAGTAAAAAGTTTCTTCTCATTTGACTGCCTCTCGAGCTCATGGTGAAGCTGTTTTCAGGTCATGGTATCACAATCGGCTATTCCAACATCCTTTAGAAGATCTTTTGTTACCGTGAGAACTTCAAATTCTTTGGAAACATAGACCCATGGTTTGAGATCAAACTACAATGCACTCTGTTATTTGACTTCGATTGAAGTCAAAGGTTATAGCCATCCCTCGACTCTCTCTCTCTCTCTCTCACACACACACACACACACACACACAATCCATTGCCATACCTCGACTTACACTTACAAGTTGTAGTAACTGAAAACAATTAATACAAACAGATAGTAGTAGCACAGTAACTATTAGAACATTCAAGTGCGATTAATAACAAATTAGTAGCGATTAAATTTGTCTAGACAGAAGACTTAAGCTTAATGATGTATTACGTCAAGTACAGATTCATGAAATTGATGACTTTTGTATTTTGTAATATAAAGCCAGGCCATGAGGCCGATAACAGTTCGAAATCCAGTTTTGTAAGGTAGAAATCCCAACCACAAACATAAACGAAGGCATAATAGAGGCTTGATTTCTATGGATACCAAAAATATTTTTGGCTTTAAAGACAATCTCTCTAGTTGAGAATCAATCATATGGTTACAAAATGGATGGTACAGTCAGTAAGACTTTCCACAATGTATCAAGCTCCCAGCACCCAAGAAGAGACCAAAAATTGCAGCACTTCCAACTGTGGTTCGCCCAATATACCTTACTTTCTATAGTCCAGGAACCTATATGTTAAAAAACAGAAGAACTTAGAGTCATCAGGGTCAGGGATATCAATCAACCAACTAGCAGCACAGTGAGAAAGATACTATGTGTCTATCCTAAAATCCTTAACCTGCATGGAGGCATTCAACCAATGATGAACGATAAAGGTGATATAGAATCGATAGAGGGATAGATAGAAAAACGACGGGGAGCTGACTTAGTTTAAAGAGCCTAGTAGACCCTGCAGCTTGAGCAATGAAATTTTGCTGTTCATGACAATATCTAAAAGCCATAGTTTCTTATGAATTCAAGAAGCACCCCCTTGTGCATTTCAATGATATAGCGAATGGCTTCTTAATAACCTAGTGGACTCAAGGTTGTCATTTGTCACAGGAAAATTCTCTCCAGACAAGCAAGACTCTGCACTAACAAAAAGCTAAGCCTCCCATGCTTGAGAACCCCATTGGATTGCATAGGCACCATGAATTAACAGCAGAAAAATAAAGAACACCAACATTGCATTACATGAGCCATTGAGAACTTCTCAAGGGTTGTATCTACTAGCAACACTTGAATGAAAGGACAAGGAGGTGTGACCTAACAAATAATCTGCAGGAAACATTCGTTTCTCTTGGAAAATACAAAGCTATTAGAATAATAGATGACACCAAACAACATATGTATACCATTCTATCCATTTCCACTAAACATCCTCGATGTTCTGTTTTACAGTTGTACAACTATAAATCTACATGACCTCCTCAAGTAAATTCCACATCTCTTGCTAGCTGTGTTGGTAAGAAGTCTAGGATTTGCAATGACAAAAATGGAATACCAAATTCTCTTCCTTGATAGCCTAACTTTGACGCAATCATAACAAAGTAATGACCTTTTTCTGTAACAAAAGCTATCCAATACTCAAGATGTCTGCTTTGAATACAGAAGCATAACAAAGAAAATCAAGGAAAATACTACGGAGAGAAGGAGAGATTACCCTGTTCCTAATAGCCTCGTAAGTCCCATAAACAGCACCTACATATAGAACACAAGCAATGATCTAAAAACCACCATTGATTTGTTAAGAAAAAGCTAAGAAATTACAGAAAAGTTATTCGATAGAGGAAAAAATATATATTCCCATAAAAAAGCAAATTTGATCCTTTTAGTACCTAAATAGAACACTGGGGTTCAGGGTTTTTCTTTCTTTTGAGAGAGAGGATGAGAGTTATTATAGAAACTTACCGACTGCACCGCCAACAGCACCTCCAACGGCAACTCCAGCTGTGACTCGAGCCAAGCAGCTGTCCCTGGCCATTTGTTATTGTGATCGATGAGAGACAGAGAGACTGTTGGAGGCTTGGAGCCGGCGGTGATTGGCTTGGGGGTTTATATGTAGTTGTTTTTGCCTAATCAAGTAGTTTGGGCTCAAAGATTAAAGTTGGCCCACGTTCTGGCTCAAATACCAAAAAATAAATAGTAATTCTTTCTAATTTATTTTTATCGTATATAAAATCATTTAAAAAAAAAAACATTCAAGAAAAAATTCAAAAAAATAATTTTTTTGACGAACTGGTCCTGGAATAAAATATTGCAACCCAGTAAATTTCATTCCTGAAAAAACTATTCTGTGAGTCTAAATTAGCAAATAAAATCTTGGATGTCTCAAATTTTTACAAAAAAAATACACGTTCTAACTCGAACTTGATATTTATACTACAGATCACAAGTATTTTATCATCATATCATGTTTACAGGATATGCTTGTTGACACATCTTAATTATCTTTTTCATCTTCACCAACTCTACTTGCAAATTGATCTTCAAACTAGATAATCCAAAAAATCTAAATGAGACAAATCCATTAAAATAAAATAAAAATAGTTGTTAGTAATAACCCTGATGTACATTTATCATAAAAAAAAACAAGTAAATCATTTGTCATCTTTAAGTTGCAAGTGTAATATATTTAAATAACAATTGGTGATTTTTATTAATACCTTTTGATTCAAGGTTTGACGTGCCTCAAAGATTTATTTCTTTACTTTTTTTTTTTTTTAATATGTAATTCATGAATATTGCATTTCCGATAATTATTCTTATTTTATAGATGTCGCGATATATGATTGCGATGTGTATAAACTTTATTGTTATTTTTTTGAAACAAAAGTGAATTTTAAAAAATAAAAATCCTAGAAAGCTCTTATGATTCTGTATAATTTCAACTTAAAATACAAAATGCAAATTACATTTTTTTTAAATGAGTTTTATTTATCAATCAACTCGGATTACTTTTACTTGTTTTTAGAACCGGTCTAGGTCTTATCATCAAGAACGAAAACTTTATCACAGGCCGTATTTTTAATCCGGTTCCGTTTTATCCGGCCAAAGGTAAGTGCCGGCCTTCTTTTTTTTCTTTTTAATTTCATATTCTCATGTTTTTCATCCAAAATCTCTAATGTACACGCGCTTGTAGGAAGTAGGAACGCATCAAAATCCACGAGCGCCTCTTGTTTTTGAATTTTAATTAAAGTCTAATTTCTCTTTCTTTTATTACTATTATCTCGTTGGTAGATTTGCTTCCAGTTGGCTGATAAAATGTTTTTTATGTTCGCAGAGTTTTTTAACAGTTGTTGACAAGGTTTAAAGTTGCAAGGTATTATTTGTTACTGTGTTTTAAAATTATTTTTAAAAAAATTAAAAAAAATAATTTTTATTTTAAATTAAAAAATTTAGTATTTTTATATCATTTTTATGTGTTGATATTAAAAATAATTTTTTTAAAAATAAAAATATATTATTTGGATGTATTTTTAAACAAAAAATACTTTAAAAAACAACTATAACCACACGAGTTAGTTTGATTTTAGTTAATTATCTTCATTAAAATAATATTATCTTGTTTTTTTTAATATATTCTTGAAATTAATCCAGCTAAATTAAAAAGGATGGGTTTAATATTTATCAAAGAATCTCACTTGAGCCGGTGGTTTAGCGTTCATAGTAGAAGCTATTGTCAACATTGAAGAGGAAGAAGACACGTTGCTAAAATCAATGATAGCACTGTTTATTTATTTTTGGATATTTTATTTTGGTTATTAAAGTTTTTTTTAATGATTTGATTTTAATTAAAAGCCAGTTGACCAGATTGAGTCAATTTGATCATAGCCTAACCTATTATTAGTCATCGTAGTTTGGTCAAGTCAATTTTCTATACAGTTAAAAAACAAAAACTATCCAAATATGATTACATGTGCATTTAAGTGGTGCTTATAGTTGTTTAAAAGTATTGTTAAAGTTATTTTTTAAAGTATTTTTTATTCAAAAATATTTCAAAATAATTTTATTTTTTTTATTTTTTTAAACTATGTTTTATATCAAAAATATGAAAATGATCTTAAAAATATATATAAAAAATTAAATAAAAAATAAAAATAAAACATTTTCATCTTCATTTTTTTAAAACTAATTTTGAAACGTGGTGTCAAACAAGAGTAGTCCAACCACAATTCATTTAAATTTTTTTAGCTTGAAATTATATTTTTTTATGTTTTGATATATTGATATTAAAATAAAATTTTAAAATAATATATATATATATATATATATATATATTATTTGGATGATTTTTTAAATAAAAAATATTTTTGAATGATTTTTTGGATGATTTTTTAAATAAAATAATATATAAATTTTTAAAAATAATATATATTATTTGGATGATTTTAAAGTGATGATTTAAAATAATTTTAAAAAAAAAAATATTATTTTAATATATTGATAAACTAATAACACTTTCAGAATCCTCCCAAACACGTACAGCATCTGCTAACACGGATATTAATTAATGAACTGATGGCCCACACTTTTAATAAAAAAAACACAGCCCACCGCCACGCCCGCACCTCACACAAAAAAAAACCCATCAAAACCAACAGAAAAATTCTCCCACGACCGCATCCAGTTCCTGGGCTCTCCGACCCCCCTCCCTTCCTGATAAAAAACTACGATTTCGCGCTACAAAATAAAAATCCCCAAATCAAAAGGCCCTAATTTCATTTAAATTTGACAATGGGTGATCACGATGATGATCCTTACCCACACCACAAGCTCTGCGGTTACCTCTGTACAGTTCTTACAACACCACACCCACTCCCTTTCCTTTCTCATTGCCACCTCATCACAGACGGAGGCCACCAGCAAGCCAGTTTTAAATCCCTAAACGACGTCGTTCTGTCTCCGCTTTCCAATCCGTACGTACAGAACGGCGCGGTTTCTCCTCAAGAGAACAGCAATGCTTCTGGGAAGAAGAAGAAGAAGAAGAAGAGAAATGCGAAGAGGGGGAGTTGTTTGAAGAACAGCGACAATTCAGTGGCGGAGAAGAAGACTGTAGGAAGGAGGGGAATTGGGATGGTGAATGGTAGTGTGAGCGTGGTGCATCAAATTCGCGCGCTTGTAATGCACAAGTGTGTTAAGATCTTAGCGCGCGTGTTGCATGTTGCTGAGAGTGAGGGCGAGGTTGTTGAAGTGAGAGTGGTGGTGCTTGTTGATGTTTATTTGCCGGTTTCGGTTTGGTCCGGTTGGCAGTTTCCCAAGTCCGGGTCAATTGCTGGATCTCTCTTTCGGCACCTGAGGTTTGTGTTTTTGGGTTTCGTTTATTATAATGTGGGTTTGTTTTATTTTTAGCTAATTGTAGCTGTAATGTATGATTTGGTCTTCTTCCATGTGTGTGTTTAAGTAAATGAGATGGATAAAGCTCCTAGCTTTCCAAAAGGAGTAATGTTTTTCCACTCAATTTTGTAAATGAGATGGATAAAGCTCCTAGCTTTCCAAAAGGAGTAATGTTTTTCCACTCAATTTTGAATTTATTTTACAGTGTGGGTTTTCCTTTTTATTTCTTCTTCAGCAGGGTTTTTTCTCTAGTTTTGTTGCATTTGTCTGTTCACTATTAGTCAAGTGTTGAAGGCGTTTCACAATTTAGTATAGATTGTTTTTTCTGAGTATAGATACTGTAATTTTGTGTTCAAGTAGCAATAAGCGGCTAACCTGGAGGGTTTTCTATTTTCTTTTGTACTTTAGTGGATGGACTGTTGAAATTACTGGTGGTCGTTAAGTAACAAAATTTCTCAAGCTACTTGGCTTTAAACTTTCATTTTGAGGATGCAAAGGATTTAACTGGGTTTGACACTTTAGCTCTAGAATCTGGACAATATATATAGTATAGCTGTCCTTTAGCAACACATTTTTTCCTTTTTGAATCCTGTTGTGGAGTTGAACTGCTACATGTTTGATTGGATTGCAGTGCTTTAATTTAGTTCTTTCTTGATTTTTCATTAGTTATCTATGTTGGTAACATGGGTGAAGTTTGCAGTTGTGATTGGGAGAAGCGGAGGTCCATGCTTGTTGATGGAGGAGAGAATTTTAAAAATGCTCTTGGAGATCATAAGAGCATCTGGAATCTTTCTGGCTGTCATGTTCTTGGATGCAATTTGTGTTGTCATGTCCCTGATTCTTCAAGCAAAAAGCGTTTTGAACTTCATGAAATTTTTAATGGTTTACCCAGCATGGAAAATAACGAACAGTATTATTCTTCAAGAATAAAACCAGCGGATAACTCTTTGGAATCTGGTATTTGGGATTTAAATGCTGATATCTTGATGAGCATTCTTTCTGCAGTTGGTCCGAAGGACCTTGTCAGGGTTGCTGCAACCTGTCACCATTTGAGATCTCTGGCTGTTTCAATTATGCCATGTATGAAACTTAAATTATTTCCTCATCAGCAGGCAGCAATTGAGTGGATGTTACACCGCGAGCGAAATGCTCGAGTCTTGCCACATCCTCTGTACACTAATTTATCCACAGAAGATGGGTTTGCGTTTCATGTAAGTACTGTTTCTGGTGAAATAATTACCGGAGTAGCTCCTACTGTAAGAGACTTTCATGGGGGGATGTTCTGTGATGAACCTGGCTTAGGAAAGACTATCACTGCCCTTTCTCTTATTCTGAAGACACAAGGAACAGCAGCTGACCCACCAGATGGAGTTCAAATAACCTGGTGTACACATGATGGAGAACAGAGATGTGGCTATTACGAGGTTGGTGGCAGTAACTTCACTTCTAATAACACACCCCTGGCAAAAAGGGTAATGAACCAGAGTGCACGCAGGGGACAATTATCTTTGTATAAATCCACTCTGATGAATGATCCAGGTCAGCAAATTGAGGGGTTTAGCAATTCTTGTCCATTTAATGTAACAGAATCGTCACCTGCTCCGTCTTCAGATCAAACAGCACGTGTAATTCAACTGAGTCGCGTGAAGAGAAATCTTCTCCATGAATATGATGGAACACTTGTGTTCAGTAACAAGAAAAAGAGGAAGCATCGCTCTCATGCCCCTATATATGTCTCAGGGGAACAACAACATGATAGAGCACGCAGGTTGAATTTGATTACTGGGCACTGTAAGGTTTTTAATGAGACTTGGGTTCAATGTGATGCATGCAGAAAGTGGAGGAAGCTCACAAGCAGTGTAGCAGATACTGATGCTGCATGGTTTTGTAGCATGAATACAAACCCTGAACGTCAGAGTTGTAGAGATGCTGAAGAAGCTTGGGATGACAGCTGTTCCTTAACTTATGTACCGGGATTTCACACCAAAGGAACTTCAGGGGGGGATGAGCAAAATGTGTCATTTTTCATTAGTGTTCTCAAGGAGCACTATTCCATGATAAACTCTAAAACCAAGAAAGCTTTAACTTGGCTGGCTAAACTTTCTCCAGAAAGACTTTCTGTAATGGAAACAGCTGGTTTGGCAGGTCCGGTCGTAGGTACTGGTTCTGTATCTGGTGGTGGAGATTCCCATGGGTTTCATAAAATATTTGAAGCATTTGGTCTTGTATGGAGGGTAGAAAAGGGAGCAAGCAAGTGGTGTTACCCGCAGAAACTTGAAAACTTAGCATTTGATTTGGCTGCTTTTAGAATTGCTATCTGCAAGCCGTTGGATTTAGTCAGGTTATATTTATCAAGAGCAACATTAGTTGTTGTCCCAACAAATCTAGTTGATCATTGGAAAACCCAGATAGAAAAGCATGTCAAACCTGGCCAGTTGCGGCTCTGTATCTGGACTAATCATAGAAAGCCTTCTGCTCATAGTCTGGCTTGGGATTATGATGTTGTTATAACAACCTTCAATCGATTAAGTGCTGAGTGGGGTCCCAGGAAAAACAGTCCTCTGATGCAAGTGCATTTTCTCCGTGTCATGTTAGATGAGGGGCACACCCTTGGCTCTAGTCTGAGCTTGACAAACAAGTTGCAAATGGCTATGTCATTGATGGCTTCAAATCGCTGGTTACTAACAGGAACACCAACACCTAACACACCCCACAGCCAGCTTTCTCATCTCCAGCCAATGCTTAAGTTTCTACAGGAGGAAGCATATGGGCTGAATCAAAAGTCATGGGAAGCTGGCATTCTTAGACCATTTGAAGCTGAGATGGAAGAAGGTCGCACGCGCTTGTTGCATTTGCTCCACAGATGCTTGATTAGTTCTAGGAAGACAGATTTGAAAACTATCCCTCCATGCATCAAGAAGGTGGCATTCCTCAATTTTACCGAGGATCATGCAAGAAGCTATAATGAATTGGTAGTTACTGTGCGACGTAATATTATAACTGCTGACTGGAATGATCCTTCTCATGTTGAGAGTTTGCTTAACCCAAAGCAGTGGAAGTTTCGAAGTGCTCTTATTAGAAATATCAGGCTATCTTGTTGCGTGGCAGGGCATATTAAAGTGACAGATGCTGGTGAAGATATTCAGGAAACAATGGATATGCTGATTGAAAAAGGACTTGATCCCATTTCAGAGGAGCATGCTTTGATAAAATACTATCTTCAGTATGGTGGTAACTGTCTCAGGTAACTTTTTGAACTCTTTTTGGCTTCACTCTGAATATTAACATGATATCTTCTGACATGGGTTTACAACTATTGATTTTGCACTTATGTTTTTTTCTTCTTTACTCTTTGCTGTTTAGATGCAAGGAATGGTGCCGTCTACCTTTCATCACACCATGTAGGCATCTTTTGTGCCTTGATTGTGTTGCTTTGAATAGTACAAAGTGTACTTTTCCTGGCTGTGGTTACTCATATGAGATGCAAAGTCCAGAAATATTGACCCGCCCGGAAAATCCCAACCCGAAGTGGCCTGTCCCCAAAGATCTTATCGAGTTGCAACCTTCCTATAAACAGGCAAGTATTTTTATCTCATTTTGAAATATTTCTTTTTATAAAGGATTCACAGGAAGTGTTATCGCATGTGTTTTTCTGGTATTTGTACAGGATGACTGGGATCCTGATTGGCAGTCAACATCTAGCAGTAAAGTTGCTTACCTTGTACAGAAGCTGAAAGCATTGCAGGAGGCCGGTAGGGAGAGTAGCTGGTCCATTGACAAGGATACTCAAATAAGTGTTTCTAGTGTAGTGCTTCGGCAGGACTGCTTTAGTGTTAACAAGGCAGCCTTGGAGAAAGTTATAATATTTTCTCAATTTCTTGAGCATATACATGTGATTGAACAGCAGGTGTAGCTTATTGATTGCATTATGAGTTCTTAACAAGTGTAGCTTTATCTTTCTTCAAAAGTGTAATGATCCTGGGCCTTCTTTTGTCCAGTTAGCATCTGCTGGTATTAAATTTGCTGGAATGTATAGTCCAATGCCTCAGATCAACAAGGTATTAAAATTAGTTTGTCTTCTTTTTATTCTTCTGTTCCTTTTCGTTTTACTTGATACATTCCTTGGCTATTCAGATGAAATCGCTGGCCACCTTTCAGCATGACGCCACATGTATGGCTCTGTTAATGGATGGCAGTGCTGCATTGGGTCTTGATCTGAGCTTTGTAACTCATGTATTCTTAATGGAGCCTATCTGGGACAGAAGGTAGTATCTCTTTAAAATCTTAAACTGTTCATTATTTCTCTCTTTTCTATTCTTTAAAATAGGCATCTTGCATCCTGATTTCAGTATTATTAGCCACAATATCACCCTTCTATATGGAAAAATAATGGTTTGTGTGAATAGAATGCTTGACACACCCACCTCTCTCTGTCTCTCCCCCTCTTTTTTTTAATTAAAAATTCTTCTTTGTTGAAATGCTACCAGCATGGAGGAACAAGTGATAAGTCGAGCTCATCGGATGGGTGCTACTCGCCCCATCAATGTGGAGACTTTAGCAATGCGTGGTACAATTGAGGAGCAAATGCTAGAATTCCTACAGGTAGATGACATAGAAGCTCCTTTATTATTTATTTAATGAGAATACATAAGCTAAACTGTTGATTTTGATCTGAATGCCATTTCATTTATCTCACTGTTTTGTTATTTAACCTGTTAGCAACCATTACTTTAATGTCTGCATTTTTTCTGCAGCATTAAATGATTAGTAAAAGATTTTCTTTTTCTTTTCCTAAATCCCTGACCTAACCCTTCCCTTGCTCTGGCTTTTTTATCACTTGCCCTTTACATCTAACTTAGGACTCAAGGCCCAGTTTGATTTTTGACTTGCGTTTCCTTTAGGATACTGATGGTTGTAGAAGAGTTTTGAAAGAAGAGTCAAGTAAAACTGGCCGTGAAGGGGCACGTCTCCACCGATCTCTACATGATTTTGCTGAGAGCAACTACTTGGCCCACCTTAGCTTTGTGCATACAGGTTCTAGAGCGTAAAAGGTTCGAATATTTGTTTTTCC
This sequence comes from Salix brachista, assembly GCA_009078335.1. Lineage (NCBI taxonomy): Eukaryota > Viridiplantae > Streptophyta > Magnoliopsida > Malpighiales > Salicaceae > Salix > Salix brachista. The sequence continues at coordinate 14,503,070 of CM018574.1, read as the reverse complement.
TCATCTGGAGACCTAATTATCTTACTTACATGTTCATATCACTGCAAATCTCATTTGATTATCCTGCTGGTGTAACAAAAACTCCTTTTATCTTCGCTGTACAGCTCGTGATGATCTCTAGCCACCACATGTTGTGCTGATGCTGGTTTCCATCAAGTGATATATGTGGCAGCTGAATTCAAATAATTCCCACTCTTCTTGTTTGAAAAACCTGGGCAGATTTATTTAATTTTTGGCCTTGATTCATTGTTTCTCAAAAGGATAAACGGCAGATTTCGGTATCGAAAATATTTGGGTTTGCCATCCACAGGTAATTGAGATTTTTTTCTCTATCTATTCCTTGACTAATCTCCTAGGATACCCCCCCCAGAAAACCTTGACCCTCAATTTCAAAGAGCTATTTTTGCTCGTGTTTGTCTATTGTGTACCCTTGGGGATGTAAATATATTTGGTAGGTGGGAGAACTCGAAGCAATTCCTTTCATAGCTTGTAACAGCCACGCCCATTTATTTATGTACAGGAGTGAACGGCAAAATCATGTTCTTCAAAGCCTTCTGAAATCTGATTTGATTTATCTTTCCACATGATAGATGGATGAATGAATCTATTTGATTTTGTATCACCTCTATGACATAGACCTTTCAAAATATATTACTGCGATTGACAGGAAAATTCTCGCCCGCGCCAACTTCGAAAAAAAGGATACAAATATTAAATATAAAAACAAGAATAAAAATGTATTCTAAGAAAAAAAAAATGGTTTAGCCCATTGGTGGAACGAGCAGGCAAGTGTTGACCACAGATTGTAGGGTTTAGCCCAAGGGTTTGATTGAAGGACTTGTTAATTTGATAAATGCCCATAAACTATGGGACATGCGGGCATCTTCTGACCTAGTCAACCAAGCAAGCAAATCATTTCACACTAAACATCTAAAATAATAACATAAACACAATTTTGCTCTTATAAACTGTTTAACGATATAAAAAATACTAAAAATTAATAAAAAGTTTATATATATACCATTTACTTGATGAAATAAAAAAGTAGTAATTTGATATTTTTTAAGAAAAACATTTCTATCCCACAACCTATCTTCACTTTAGATTTTGGGGGTGGAAGATGCATTAATGGCAGACAATCTGTATAGTATTTTGCTTCTGAATTTACAAGGCAGCTGTTTGATTTCGAAATCAGCTACCTACTTACAAAGAATTTACATGCCCCTAACGAGCTTTAACACTTCCCTAAGAAAGGAAAAAAATAGAGGAAGAGAGAATATGGGTGCACTTGTGGGAAGAAATCGAAAGCGAAAAGGAGAAAATTTCCACCTACCTCCACCCTCTAGAAAACAAAATTGGCATACTCCATATTCCAATCTCGAGCAGAAATTGTAAACGAATTTCAGATATCGCAAAGAATTGCACTCGCAAAATGTGAGTCAAGTTGCATATTAGACATCGCAGGTCATTGAGTTAACCCTTCTCTTCCCACACTAACAATAGACCTATCACCCATGGGAACGTTGTATTGCTGATATACTCTCGCTCTGTTCGCTGCCCACCATTGTTCTGCTTGTTTTTCGCTGAACCGCTTCCGACTGCAGTAAAAGAGTTCAAAATACAACAGCATAAGATGTCTAGTAAAAACACAACAATTATTAAGTTGCGATGATTTAGTTCCCCACTCGGATGCTTCCAACAGTACAGAAACCTGTTAGTCCAAACTCGTCTATTTGCAAAAAGTAGGCCCCGAAGCAGCCAGTAACTCTACCACCTTAGTTGAGGACAAGGGGCCACATTGCATTATGAGAAAATATCACGGGTCAAGTAGTTACCTTGTTGTTAAAGAGAGGAGAAGCAAACAAATCATAGAAGGGGGACAGGTGGGGGGAGAAGCGGAAGAGAACAGGATGAAAGTGTGTAATGACTTAAGAATACCTGAAGCGGACACGTTTGAGATCCTTCGCGCCTCCATGCAAGGAAACAAGGGTAATATATACACCTGGTTCATCTTGTTCAACCCATTCATCGCCATTAGTGGGTTCAACTTTTGCTATTCTGTTCTTATTCCTCACTGTTGTTTCTATCTGTGTCACTTCGGAATGATGCGGGGTCTGATAAGTGGTAATACCTGACACATTTGAAATTGCCAAGCTGTTTGATCCTTTTGAATCTTGTTCATGACATGCTGTGGGACCACTGAGTTGCTCAAGAATTCCAGGAGAAACATCCCATGGAGGGGTGTTGCTAGAGTAATTAAAAGAGGGCGAGTTGCTGTTTCTTGATGCTCCAATGGGTACCCTTTCAGCCACTTCTTTCAACTATAATAAAAAGATTAATCACATGATTTTAAGAAGACAGGTGACTTATTAAAAAAACCTACAAAATTTTAGTATGCTCTAAGCTACCATTCATACAGCAAGGACACTTCCAACCTGAGTTTATGTCAACCTTATCTATTTAGTACGGCACAAGCAATTTAATTTATTTTCATCAGGCAACTCATCAAGGCTAGCACATCTCTATAGCAGACATCATGATGCACATCAAACAGTCAGATACTAGAGATTCCTAAATACAATCATATAATACCAAAGCAGTGTGCAAATATTGTCCTCTAATCCTACTTTCCAAGATTCAAACAAACTTTGCTCTTGTCGAATCTAGGACCTGTCTAGTCAATGCAAGATACCATATATTTAGTGCACGTTTCTAAACTTTCTTGCCTATGGTTATTTGTGATGTAAAATTAGTTATCTCCAGTAAGGACTAGGAAGTTATAAACTCAAGTTTTTAACTCACTTGGGCCGTGAGTGACTTAATTACTTCCTTTGCTGCCTTGCATTTAGCAGTTTCCTCCTCTGCGACTGCAATTTTCTCGTTCAACTGTTTGGTTGTTCTTTCCAGCTCAACATCCTGAAGCTGAGCTTTATTTGTAAGCTCTTCAACCTACATTACACAACCAGTCAGCCATAATCAACCAATGAAGTGGCCTAAGCAAAGTGCTTTTCAAGCACGATGATATGGCCAGTAGAAAATCACTAAAGCCATATACTGTTGTTTGTATTATGGTCATGCATCTCTAGACTGGATCTTAATCTAACCAAATCATTAACCATAGTTACGATGACCATGAGAGGTTTCAAAATTAGACTATCCCCAGCACAGACCTTTGTCTTTATGTTAATTGTGACATGAAATATTGCAGAACACATTGCCCATGTTGACACGGAAAATTAAAGCATAAAGAAGCAAGCAAAGAAACTCATAACAAACTATAACCACAGGATAAAAAAGGAGACTCTTGATAACAACGAAAGGATTTGTGCCATAGGAAAGACAGTTTTCTCTAGCTGTTAATAAGGAGATTTACGTATCATACCGCATGACAAACACTTCCAATCTTAACAAAAATGTTTGAGACAATACATGTTCAGCTACTGACGATAAATTTTTTAAGTAGCATGACAGCCAGGGTACATCTAATATTGCTCAGAACAAGAAATTTAGGAACAGATTACTGAAATCATATAGGTTAATTATGTCTACCTGAGCTCTTAATTTTACAATTTCTTCACGCAGACTGTCATTTAACCTCCCAGCACCATCCACAGCTAGTTTTGGCAACTCATTAGCTGAGAGAGTTGGGGTTGGTGTTGTAGCACGAGGGGGACTAGATCGTCTTGATTTAGGAGATGTTGCTCGAGACACAATTCTTGATCCAGGAAGAGAAGCTGAGAAAAATTTCTTGGAGGATCCAAATGATTTAGAGTTATTAAATGTATTGCGCCGAGAAATATCATTTCGAGAGGGTGAAACCTGAATGCTATTGGAATTTGACTTCCTGTTTCTTCTGGAAGATATACTCTCCACCTCTTTTGATGACTCCATAGAGAAGTTTCTTCCAAGCTTAGCAAGCAATTTTGAATTTGAATTTTCAGTTTTTTCTGCAACTTCATTTAGCCCCTGATTGACACTTCCTCTTCGACTAAGAGCAGGGTGAACTGAAGAGTCAGTTTCAGAGCTTCGTCTAAGTTTGGTAAGACAATTATCACAGACACGATAAGGTTTGTTAGGATTCGGAGCCATTGAAGCCTTGAGAGACTTTTTGTTACTACATGAGTGGCAGAAAACAAGCCCACAATTATAGCAATTGTGCCGTTTCCGTTTGAAATTAAATGGGAGGCGGCAACCCGAACACATTGATTGATCGATACCGGATACCCATTTATGAAGACAGATAGCTGCAGTAAAACTAGTGCCACAGACAATACCTTTAACCTGTTTGTCTTTCAAAGCTTCAACTACAGATGGGGAATTTCTATCATCTGTATCACCATGACCTAATCTGCCATTTGCACCCTTTCCCCATGTGTAAACTTCAGTTCTCGAGGTCAAAACTGCAACATGATAAGCACCGCAGGCTAGTTCTTCAACAAAATTCTTCATGAGCTTTCCCTCAACACGAGCAGGGAGCATGCCATCAGCTTGGGGATTCCCCAATTGACCATATACAGGGCTTCCCATGGTGTAAACCTGACCTGTGGTTGTAAGTGCAGCAGTGAGGCTGTGACCACAGGCAACTTGACAGAAGTTAGGTTCAACAAGAGTAGCAACACAAGTGGGCACCAGTCTAGCTTCCTTATCACCATGCCCAAGACGACCTTTATCCCCATCTCCCCATGTGAAGAGCTTTCCTGAAGAGCAATTACTGGAATTTGATGACCCAGCCATGACTTCAACAACTGCAGCTGTGTGCCACACACCACAAGCCGCTCGCATGGTGCGGAGGCCCTTAAGGGACTCAACCTCTCTTGGTATCGACACACTTATGCGATCCCCGTGTCCTAAAACCCCAAAGGTTCCATCACCAAAAGTAAACAATTGGCCAGCAGAGGTTACGACAGCTGTGTGCCATGGTCCACAAGAAACTGATGAGACATGTATTCCCTCAAGTGGCCCATCCAACTTTCTTGGAACCCACTGAGTAGCTTCACTTCCATATCCCAAGAGTCCAAAATTATAAGCATTACCACCCCATATGTACAAATCACCAGAAAGCGTTACTGCACAAGAATGATATTCTCCACATGCTACAAGTTCAACATTGAAATTTTTTAGACCATCTACAAACTTTGGATGTGAAACATCAGAGTCTACACCATGCCCTAGTCTACCTCCTAGTTCCTCTCCCCAAGAGAAAACCTCCCCTTGTTTTGTTACCAAAGCAGCATGTTGCCGACCGCAAGCTATAGCCTGAACATCTAGTAAAACTGCAGATTCCAAAGCTTTTGGCACAAAAGAATCCATCTGAACACCAGAACCTCCAATTCTATGAGCTCCACCACCTAGAATGCCATCACCAGTGCCCTCCCCCCAAAAATAAACATCCCCTAATGCATCATTTTCATCACGACCAGAGCCTTGACTTGATGAGCTAACAGCACTTGATAAACTAACCCTAAAATTATCTGCGTTTGTACCCTTTGCACGCCCTGTTGTTTCATCTGAGCCTCCTAATGACTGAGACTGAGCTGGCGCACAAACAGATTCTAATGGAAATAAAACCTTGGGAGGCACAGTGTATACTACATCAGACAATGCCTTCTCTAAACCAGTATTTGGAGGACTGTCATATGGCGTACGAAGACGAAGAGGATCCATTCCATCCTATATCAGCGCCAAGAAAATTCACATTAATGCATATAGCAGTGAAACATAATTTTGAGAATGAAGGAACACAGAACAATACCTTCAGTGAGCTATCATCACTACCAAATGCAAAGCTCAAGGGAGAACTTCTAAGGGTGTATGCCCTAGGACTATTTGCCTCTGATAAAAGTCCATCATTTCTGGTTTCTTCTCTCTTTTTCCAAATCTGGCGATGTGATATTAGTGCCTTTAGACCAGTAAACCAGACTTCAGCTTCTTCTTTGTCCTTGCATATCTGGCAAAACAGAGCATGAAAAGCAGATGATCCAAATTTTCAGCTAATACATGAACTGTGAGTGTACAAATACACCTAGAATTTTGAACATGGCATGACTTTGAGACAAAGAATGAAGAGATGGCCTTTAAAAAGAATATGCTGCCTACCAAATCTAAAGACCTCTCATTGTATATTAGAGAAAATGACTGGTATTCCTTCTCAGGACGAGGATATCTCTGAAAAATTGGCTGTAGTAAGCAGAATTGAGAACAATCAGTTAGTGAATCATGGTTCCACTAAGATGGAAAACTAAATCTTAAAAGTAATTGATAAACCAGCAGAATTTACAAGCAAAACGGTGTAATTTCCATATTTTCTCAAGGGGAAAGAAAGAACAAAAAAAAAGCCATTAACATTGGAAGCAGACAAAATATATGCATCACATAAAATAAAAAATCACAAATAAAATAAATACTTTTCAAGCATAGCTTCACTGTCCCTCGTGATTTTATTGTTAGCTCCAATATTCAAGGTAAATGTAGAAAACATCACAAAAATGAAGTGTCCATCATAAACCATCTTTGAAAGCTATGCCACCACGACTCTTCCTAGGAATGAATAGTACAGATTTTTGAAAGCTTGAAGACAGTACATGCACATAAACATGTTGCTTCAAAGTAAATTCTAAAATAGAAGTCTCAAATGTCATAGTATTTGATAAAGTAGCATAACCAGTATTCTTGCAAAGCATCAAAACTTTGCGTTTATGAACATACATCCCTGATCTGGTGAAGTGCAAAGCAACACATCAATATGCAAGGGCTGCTGAACCTCAACCATTTTGGAAATCCAAGTTATTCACAATATCAAAATGATTATTAGCTTGAGAAAAAAAATTGATCTCTGCAAAACTATGAAAAGCATGGGCTATTGCATTAAGTACCATACAAAAGTTGACCAGGATGTACACATTGATAAACTTACAGTGCGCTGACCAGGGATAATTCTGGTGACATGGCTTAGTTTAAGATGCTTCTCCTCTTTCCCAGATATCCATATTAGAACAGATTCATCCTGAATGAACCAAAAGCAAAGGCATACGTATTACAGCATACAGAAATTTAATAAAGGTGAATTACAGCAAAGCTCAATAGTCAATACCCTACAACATCAAACAGAATATACCCAAAACCACACATTTAGATGAATTACCAGAAGCAGCATGCAAGAAGTTTACCATTTAGATTGGCCAGAAAAATAAATTAAATTAAATTACCAACTGCCTTGCAGCAATTAAATGCAGCACCTATGAAAGTACATGATAGGGCTTGGCATAAAAATAATATGGTGAAACATCAAAAAATTACTACATTGCATGCATGCCTTTAGACATTGATAGTGAAACCTTAAACTGCATGGAAAGGTGCTATCTTATCTTTTGATTAGGAAGCAGCACAGACCAGGGTTAGGAAAACCAAGTGGCCTGCCAGCAAGATCAGCACCATCATAAGCCTCATCACTAACTCATATTTATCAGCTTCAATAATCAATCTAATAGATCTTCAGTTTCTCCAGCATGCCCATGTTTACATAGAAAGAGAGGAGAGGTACTGTGCTGCGCAGGATACCAGCACAGTTTACAAAAGATCTTTCAAGTAGTTTTCAAGTCCAATGTAAAAACTAGATGCCACTAGGGTATTTTCTTCATAGAGACCTGGAGGCCCTTATTTCCATGCATATAAGGGTTAGGCCACTTGCTTTTCTACCTTGATGACAACAGCACCACTGCCTTTATTTTATTCATTCACAATACCATCACCATTTTAGAAGTGTTCTGGAAGCTTATTCTGCTAAAATTTTATGAAACAGTAGACCTAGTTTTATTCATTTAACCTTCCATGAGACCACCACATTCACAGGTTCATTTGCTGCTCTTTACCAAGTTTAGATTATAATGCTGATCTGAGAATTGGATGATCCATTTACAGAACATCCATAAAAAAATATGCTATTATCAGAGCACGCATCATAAAAACAGATTGACAGATGCAAATGAACTTGTGAATCATTTCACTTGGAGAGGAGGCAGTACCATAGCTAGCTTCCATTGAGGGAAAAGAAACACTCACAAATTGCTAACCACAAATTTCTTGATCTCATAAAGAATTGTCTCAAAATGAGAAAGAAAAAATGTAACATTTAAAAACATTCCTTAGATATAATCTTACATTTGACAGCCTGAAGGGGCAAAATTTAGGCTTCCCTCTACGGCCATACTTGAGCAACTGGGTACCTCTTTTAAGAGCAGTGATGGCCTGCGGCAAAGAATGCAGAAAGAAACTCAATTGAAAATAAACTAAGCAGGCAATGCATAAGTCAGATTCCAGGAGATATGGAAATATTTCTCATCATGGAGAACATCTGATAGTGCAGCCGCATGATTATATATCGCAATAAGCAGGTTCCTGTCTCTTTTTTCTTCAATTATTTTTCAGTTCATGATCCATGATTTACTCAAATCCTTTTTTTTCACTCATCCCAGACACCAACATAAGACTTGATTTCTAATATAGAAATAAATGGGTATGGTGCACTACCCAGCCCAGAAGTAACAATTGCAGGTATTTTGTATTAAGCCTGTGAAATGGTTTCAATTTGAGTGAATATTTACAGCTCATTGATACCAGAGAGATATGAACACTAGCTGATAGCATTTGGTTGACTATTTATTTATATATTATTGCAATTCTTTGAAAACTTCCAGAGAAGCATGAGTGTCTTAACACTAAGTCTTGATGCTTTGCCATTTATCCTAACATCACTAGCACTCATGTGTTAATGCTCAATGTAAGACTCATTCATGCACTCTTAAGAAAATGCACAAACAGTTAGCTTGCCCTAAAAAGCAAGCTAGAATAGTTTATTGAGACTTAAAGAGAGAGAAAAACACACATATGACAACATGTTGACCCACACACATCCTATACTAACATTTCATAATGCAAACACTTATAAACGAATAAAAGGAAAGGTTATACTACTCGATCCAATTGAAATAACAGATATTATCGCTCTTAATTAGCTTGAACAATAACCAACAGCTCCACAGCATTTCACCCAAATTCATTTAAAAAAAAAAAAAAACTCAAATTCCATTCCACTAATTTCAAACAATTTGTGAAACCAAACATTCAAATCAATGCTCAACTTATTAGTATCCATAGCAATTGATAAGCAATCTCTGTTTACAAGCTTAAGCTTTTAACACAACCACGTTGCACTGTAATCACAATAACACACTACCACAAAAACATATATATATATATAACACTAAACCTTCTCAATAATTACCAAAATATAAATCAAAATAACTTCATTAAACCTCAATCAATATCATCAGCACTTTATTATATCAATAAACAACAAATATATATATATATATATATAATTACCAATTCAATGTCTCTCTCTATGGGGCCAACTCTCAACGTCGGCTCCAGAGCAGCCATTCCCTCCGTTGTTGAAGTAAGCAAAACTCTAACAAAACCCTACACGTCTCACCATCACCACCACAACAAAAAATCCACCTGCAAACACACACTGCCTCATTTAAACCCTAAATCACTCACTCTCAGCTCCACCAAACCCTCGCATTACCATAAAAAAACCTCGATCAGCTAACAAATTCGCAAAACCAATCGATTCAATCTCGAATCGTCGAAAAAAAAGACCCGGCGGAATCGAAGGTGAAAGGAGAGGATTATTAGCTTTTAACAAAACGACGAGAGAATCTGACGGAATCGAAGATTCTGCGACGGCCTTTGGATTCGAGGAATTGGATTTTGTGGTGTGTGGTTGGAGAGAAAGTGAGAAAAGGGAAACTATTAGGGAAAGTGAAGCCTGTTTGGTTTTAATGAGAGTGGAGTGGAGAGTGAGAGGGAATCAGTTTAATTAAGAGAAAAAAATTGAGGGTTCTTGAAAATGAGTGATTTTGATTTATTTTATAAAAATGATATTTGGATTTTGATTTCTTTTTCTTTTTCTTTTTTTCTTTTCTAAATTGTGCCCTAAAACGCACAATTTCAATAAATCACTCGAGTTTTTCTTTGCCGACCCAATCAATCCAGGAATAAAAATATGGCATTTCTTCTGGAAATAGAATTTTACTAATTATGTAACTCAATTAAAGTATCGTGGAAAAGTAATCAGCGAATAATTTTGATGCGATAGAGTCAGACTGGAATAAAATAATAAAATATAATCAAAGGTAGATCAGAATTAATTTAAAATAATATTATTTTGAAATGTAATGTTTATAAGAAAATATTTTCATAATCTATCAACACTAATTTGAAGCACATGCTTTATTTATTTATTGAGCTGATTTTAGTCAACGGTGTTGATTCCTGACTCCTTGTGAAGTCGCTCTGTGACCATAGAGATTCCGCCATGTGAGAGTGGGGCCTGTGGAGGAACTTTTTGCTTGTTGCTTTACGGTACCGTTCCGTGCTATCTTGCTGTGGTTTCGCTATAAATATTTTTCTTATTAAAATCCAACTAGACTTTCACATCTTTATTTTTTAATGCTATTTATAGAGTTTTTTTTTTCAATTTTATTAAAATTAAATCATTAATTCTTGTCTGGAATATTCGCACTAAATCTTACTTTTTAGAATAAAATTCATCTTAAACACACCTTTAATCAATATAAACTTGGGATTTATGACGGGAAATAAAAGACTGCATAAGAAGAATTATATTATAAGATAGAGAGACATAATTATTTATTTCTTTTGAAAAGGTTGGTTACTATCACTTGGGCTATAATGATCAATTACTTTTGAATTAAGAGGAATTATTATTTATTAAATTATGTTGTTTGGCATGGGGGGAAAGGTGATGTAAATACACCTCTACATTAAAAAACAAAACATAAAGTAGTGTGCTATTAAAATGCTCATTAATTCAAATGACTTGTTCAATTTTAACAGATATTAAAATAAATTAATTGATTGATTTACCTTTTTCTTCTGGTTTAATTAAATTAAAAATTAAAAATAATAATCAGTACAGCTAGATTTATTTGAATTGAAATCAAACCACATTAACATGAACAACTAATTCAAAAAAAACAAAAAAAAAACAAAATCGAAATTTATAGAGCTGACCTTCTGGGCCCGGAGAAGCCGGTTCAACTTAGAAATAGCCTCCAAGGTTAAATTAAAATTAGGCCGGGCCACCTCGTAAATGAAGACCCACAGCCACTCGGTTAGGAAACAAAGATAAAGTGATATTGGGCCCCGAAATATTATTTTGTTTTCATGATCAAAGACAGCAGGCACCAATGGGTCCTATCAATGATAAATCTCCGACATGCTATTTATGTGTGTTTTTGGACCACATAATTTTCAGTGGAAAAAAATATTTATGGCACCATATTATTATTTTTTTTATTTGAGTAAACTTTACCCCTTAGAATACATATTTTGTGTGCTCGGATAAACGAGTAAAATTCTAGTTGTCTCAGAATCTTATAAAAAATACACATCCTAACTCAAACTTGAGACCACATATCACAAGTTTTTTATCATTACGCTACGTCTCATAAAAACTATGGAACCATGGAGATTGAGTATCATTAAAGGAAGACTCAATCAACGTTTTGTTGAGAGAATAATATTGTAAAATTGTTTGATGGGAAATAGTGGATAATATAGAATAATATATAATTATTTGTTTCTAAAAACTATTCACATGGAAAATATTTTAAGAAAATAAAATTATTTTTTTAGCTTGGTATTGATTTGCCAACATGATTAATGGATTTGATGTTGTTGCTATGTTAAGAATATAACATCAATAATTATTGAACTTGATATGAGTTAAGCTTCGTGTAAATATTGGTCGTAAGTGGATAATTTATTAATTTTTAAATAAAAAATTAAATAATATTAATTTAAGAGATATATTTTATAAAATTAATAGATTTTGATCGGATCAATGCGTTAAAAAAAGAGCTAAAAATTATTTTCATGATATAAAATCTAAATTTTACTACTTTTTAGCTAAATTTTGTTGATTTCATAGGGGAATATTATTAAAGTTTTTTTCCTTGCAAGGGCAGGCCCCCTCCCCCTATCTTCACCACCGAGTTGCAAATTAATTTGATTTTTTATTGAATTATATTATATTATTTTTATTTTATTTTATATATATAAAATATAATTCAAGAGAGATTCTAAACCATCATTCGTAGATATACAAAATGCAAGCCTAATAAATCTTTTGCCAATGAAAAAAATTAAATAAGTATTGTCACATGGCGAGACTCTAACCTAAAACTATTAGTCAGTCAAAGTTATTTCAAGTCATTAAGCCTCGAATTTATAATCGGTTGTCTAATGATTGGTGATATAATATAGGCAATTTAATTTGAAATTATGATATAATTTTTTGAAGTATTTTTTATTTAAAAATATATTAAAATAATATTTCTATAAAAACAATCAAAAAAGTTATAGATTATAATTGGATTGCATTGACAAATGGAGTCAGAAATCAAATCTAAGTACCTTTATTTTTGCATATATTATACATAAATAAGATTTTTATTTACAAGATATGAAATAATTGTTTTTTTAATAAAACCCTTCTAATTAGAAAAGTATTTTTTTTTAAATAATGATTTTACAAAACCCCATTTACCATTTAAATTTGAAACAACTTATCTCATACAAATTGTACATGATCTTCATTATTAAGTTGGATAAAGTAATTTGAAAGAAAAAAAGTCAATGAGGTATCATCTTATATCTTATTTTTAATGGATTGTTTTCTCCAATAGATTAAATAAAAGTGGTTGGGTGAATAAAATTAATAAAAGTAGTTGGGTGAATGGAACCCTGTTCTTTGGAAACATATATCTTGAACTCGGAAATTGGCGTCTAGGATGATAAATAATTTATGATTTGCACAAAAATCTTGAGTTCAAATCATTAAGATTGTGAGAAGGTGTAGGGAATTGAAGAAGAATGGTGTTCTGAGAAGGGAAAAGAGAAAAGAGAGAGAGAGAGACTGAAATTTGAATTTATTTACTATTGTTATATTTCTACACACACATGCCGTGTGTTTAGCATCTTTATATACACATTTCAAATATCACATACTACCATCATGTATATTCTAAAATACACTTTCATTATTCTAGAATATACATTCATGTACACTCTAACATCCCCCCCCTCAATCTCTTACTTTGATAAACCAAGCATGAGATTGCAGCAATGAAAACAAAAACATGAGTACTTAATCATTTTTTAATAGAAATCAGTTTAGAAAATAGAAAGAATAGAATAAAAAGAAGAGTTTGAATTTGATTGAGAAGATTTTGAGAATTTGAGAAGAAAGGGAAGAGAGAGGATAGAATTTGTTTGAATTTCATTTGTCTACTTAAGTTTTTCATTTGTTGATGAGTTTGAGAAGAGAGGGATGAGAGGGAAGAAACGGGAGGGAATTTGTTTGAATTTTATTTGTTTACTTAAGTTTTTTCTTAAGTTTTTCATTTGTTGATGAATTTCTTAATCTTTGTAAGAATTCATTTTCTACTTCTCAATGATTTTTTTTGATATATATATATATATATATATATATATATATATATATATATATATATATATATATTTATTATTAGTAGTAGTACAACCAATCAAAACGGCAACACACTACAAACCACACCATACAAAACACAAAACCTAGGGTTTCACAGCTTATTCCTCTCTCAACCGCCTCAGCCTCTTCTCTCTTCTCTGCCAAATCTTTGCATTGCATCTTGCCTTAACAACATACAAAAGCTTTGCTTGTGATAAGACTGTCTCCAAGCTCTTGACACAGAAGGATCCTCGTCTCGCAGCCAAGGAGTGTGCGATGCTTTGCAATCTAATCACCACTGAAGGTCTTAGTGGAGACACTGATGATTACTCTGTTGCTGAAGTCGCTTATGAGGAAAATGAGAATTACATGGAAAATGGGATTAAAATAGAACCGTTTAATCTCGAGAAAGAGAGAGAAGAAGGTTATTTTGATGACGAGGGAAATTTTGTGGAATATATAAAAGAAAATGAAATCAAGGACGCGTGGCTGGATAGTGTTCAAGTTGATGAAAGATATGCTGGAAAAACCTCTGTAGTAAGTATTAATGAAGATAATGACAAAGATGATGGTAGTGAGCTATCTTCTGAAGAAATTGGAATGATGAAGAGCCAGCTTCATTACTAATCCTTTCCTTTTCATATGGTGGTGTCGCGCGCTTGAAGCAGAGCTGGAAGGGCTTGACAAACACGTACTTGACTCCGTCGACGCCTCAATTACCATCTGTAGCATCAGAGAGCCTTTGCCTCGGTTGACAGTGTTGAGATGCTTACAGCCTCAACACCAAGATTCATAATGTTTTTTTTTTCTTTTGAGGATCTGAATTCTCCTTTTCCTCTGTTGATTCCTCAGTAATGAGACAAAACTTTTCTGGTGATTGCTCTTCCTCGGACGATTAGTGAAGGAAGTTCTTAAAACAGCAGAGGAATCTCCATTCTCTAGTGATTGATCGGACGACGGAGAAGGATGAATCGCCGGTGATTGTGCAGATGATTTCCGTCGACCTGAATCTGGAACAGAAGGAGCAGATCCAGATTTTTTTTTTTTGAAATTTGAAATTCAGTAATTTGTTGCGCAGATGGAGAGTTGAGAGTATTAGTGAGACTATATTATGATTTTTGTGTGTGGCTTTCGGCAGACTCTTTGAACACTGAGTGTTTGATGCAGACTCTTTGAACACTGAGTGTTTGATTTAAGGAGTGAAGAGAAGAAGAGCAGAAGAAAAAGGATGATGAGAGAAGTGATGATGAGGATCTTACTGAAGCAAATGAAGAAGAGTCTGATCTTGATTTGGCATGGAAAATGCTAGATGTTGCCATAGCAGCAACACAGATCTATATTTCAAAGATGAACTAAGAAAACATCAAATTTGTCTTGAACGATGTGTTTAATCATCTGCAGATTATTATTTTTTGAATGATCCATTGAAGGATCAGATTATTTTTTGAATGATCCATTGAAGGATCAGATCAGATTGCGAAAGCTTGGATCAATTCATGCGCTAGCATAATAACTCTGATACCACCATGTTGAGATTGTGAGAAATTGCAAGGAATTGAAGAAATTAAGAAGAAGAATGGTGTTCTGAGAAAAGAGAGAAAAAAAAGAGAGACTGAAATTTGAATTTATTTACAGTTGCTATATTTCTACACACACATGACGCGTGTTTAGTATTTTTATATACACATTTCAAATACCATATACTACCATCATGTATATTCTAGAATATACATTTATTTACACTTTAACACAAATGAGGAAATATATATCTTGTAATATACATTTATTTACACTTTAACACAAATGAGGAAATATATATCTTGTAAAAGCCTTAGAAACAACATTCACTTTAATTCACAAAATACTGTTTCAGGATAATATTTTCTCGTATAAAAATAACCCTTGGAAATTGGCAAAATAATATTAATGATTTCTTCATAACCTTATTGATTCAATGAAAAAAAATGGACACACACAGAGAGAGATAAATATAGAAGGGCTACATGATTGTTGATTAGATTTAACAGAACAAAATCGAATATTTCATGTGGTAATTTACAATTGAGCTAATAATGGATAAATCCTAAACATGAAGAAAATTGATAGCTTGATTACCATCTTTCTCAATGAATCTAAATTTTCTTGGAGCCTGTGTTGTCAAATCTATTGAAAAAAGGTAAATTTGAGACGGGAAAACTATTGGGATAACACCATTTCCAAGCCCTCGTTGTATCTTGATCTTGTTCTGCCAGGAGAGTCGACAATTTCTCCCATACCTTTCCTGTGTTGCCAGGTTGATCTTCTTCCCTGCATCTTCCCTTCGTTAGATGGGGTCTAAGTTTGTTGACATCGGATAATTGAACTGGCTTCAAGAAGAACTCTTCAGCTCCTTCTTCTAAGCATCTGATCAACACAGATCATTAATAACCTAAGTCAGATTAGGATTTAATTAAGTTTACTGCAAAGTTTTAAACAATCCCAAATTGACTACGCAATGGATAAGAAATCTTTGAGGACATTCTCACCTATTGATCCTAGAAGGGACATTCTCTGAGGACATAATCACAACTGGGATATCCTTGAAATGCTTGGATTCCTGGAAAAAATGCAACCATGTAGTCAGATTCTTGCTCAAAAAACATTGAATCTAATGGGCGAAAACAGATAGATATCTCGAAGAGCCATCAAAATCAATTACCTTGATCTTTTTCAGAAGATCATAGCCTGTCATTCCCGGCATACAGTAGTCTGTAATGATCATGTTAATTTCCATGTGTTGATGGTCGGGGGAAACAGAGGAAGGGTTTGAATCCCTGTGCTCATCATCTCCATTCAAACCCAAAAACTCCAAGGCCTTACTTCCTGAATCCACTGCTGTGACTGTAAAATCGAGCCAGAACCAAAAAGATGTCAGCAATCGAGAAATCAAGTTCAAATCAAAATATAATCCAAGAAATCCCTTTAGGTTTTGACATCAATATACCCTGATAAGAAGAGGTTTTGAGGAGCCTTTCAATCAACTTTCTGTCAATAAGGCTATCATCAACAGCTAGAACATGAAACTGGGTCTCGGTAGCCACCGTCGCCAAAGCAGCCATCGCAGTTCCGCTAGTGATGTGTCAGGCCAAGAAAAGAAACATGGAGAGATGATATTGAAACCAAGAAAACAGCCACAAGGGGATGAAGAGAAAAGAGGCAAGGTATAGGACTTTTAAATGGGAAGCCATGGGAGGTGAAAATCCTGTAGAAAATCTGGACAGTTTGGAAAGCAAGATCCTGCAGATTTCCTAGAGAATCTCAAGGATCTTCTAGGTTGATTTTTGAATTAGACAACAAGCAAAGACGGTGTTATGGGGTTATTTTTTTCTATTTTAATAATTGGACTACGCACAATATATTATTTTTCAAATTTTGACCCTATCGATCAAGCTTTAAGATAACTATTCAAGTCACTATTATTATTAAACTTGATGTGACATGACAGGCTAATTAGGCCTGCTCATTGACCTATCTTCTAACCCGAGCCAAATCTAAAAAACCGAATTTGACCCAATTGACCCGCCGATTAATTTATTTATTTTTGAATTAACATATTTAATTCATAAACCGGACCCTGATACCGAGTGCTGATACTTGACCAGTGACCTTTTCAAACACGAGCTGAGGCACGGTTCGAGGGTTCCATGGACGTGCTTGACCTGCTACCAGCTATGAGATATTTATTTATTTGCTAATAATAACATTTGACCTTAATTTTAATATTTTAATACATATAGAAAAGAAAAATTACAAATAGAAATAATCCTGTCATTTCTTGTGAGTCATAAATTTTATTTTATTTTATTTTTACCATTTTGTGTAAATCTCTTTTTTTATAGTGAAAAAATATAAATTAATTAATACTATACTACTAGTTATTTCATACTCATCATAAAAATCCTCTCATAGATATATATATAGAAATCCTTATTTCTCATCATGGTTTACGTTTCAATTCACAAGTGCAACAGTTTGGTAGACAAATGTTTCTTCAGAGTTCTTCGATAGTGTGATTTTAATTTATTATTTTTTGTTTAGAAATATATTAAAATAATTTTTATTTTATTTTATTTTAAAAAAATATTTTTGACAATAGCAGCACGTGAAAATAATTTAAAATCATCAAAAAAATTAATTTAAAATAAAATACAATTTTTTTTATTTTTTTTTCAATTTTTTTTTTAAAATACGATGACAGACATGTTTTTTATCTTATAAAACTAGCAGTTGCAAACAGCAACAAAACCATGAGCAAAAACAGCTAGAAACACACTTTGAGCCTGTTTGGCTGTCCGATCCAATCTGCTTTTGGCCGAAATTTGAAATTTGAATTTTTTTTTACATTTTAAATGAATATGTTTTGGTGTTTTTAGATCATTTTGATGTGCTGATGTCAAAAATGATTTTTAAAAAATAAAAAAACATCATTTTGATACATTTCGGCATGAAAAACACTTTCAAAAGCTACCGCAACCGCACTACTAAACAGTTACAAACAAGCACAGCCAATAAAATAAAGAAGAAGCATTGATATTCCGTGTAGAAAAATACAATAAGTCGTATGAAGTTTTGATGGTAGATATACAGGCAAAGACCTTAGAAAAATCTACTCTTTTAACAATTTTCAAATGCGTCACAAGGCTCTAAGAAAATAATTAAAATAGAGTCAAATCAGGACAATGAGCACTTGAAGAGTGTTTGGGAGTTTTTTTTAAGTATTCTTTTAATTCGGAAATAAATTAAAAATATAAAAACATCATCATATAAAAATGATTTAAAAATATAAAATATTTAATTTAAAATAAAAAAAATCATTGTAAACGCGAATAATTTTCATTATTCTATGGCAGATCTGTGTCATAGGGCCATCATAAGATCTTAGTTGCTTTCGAGGAGATTACTGAATAGGGGGTCGATTGCTATCTTTATTTAGGATTTGTTGTGGTTATGTTTGTATTTCTACGGGATAACATTTTTTTTTTATACTAAACTTTTTTGCTGATAAAAAAATGGAAATCCACCTAAGCAGCAATCGATGACGATGGGCCACCTAATTATGGAAAAAGTTAAAAAGAAATACAAGAAAACATACTAATTAGATACTATCAACAAAGACAAATGCAAAAAAAATAATGGCAACACAAACATATCTAGTTATGTTTAATTAAAAATATAGAGGCTATTGTCTTTAAAATAATTTTAAAATAAAAAGTAAATTATTATTTATTTGATTTCTATCCCAAAACAGCAGGCTAGTGTTACAAAAGCGAAATAAGACACGCATGCTCATGATTCATGACCTTGTTGTTGGTGTTTGCTGTTATTTCAAAGCAGAGATCACTCAATTTTATTCAAAGAGACATAAAAAATTAATCCTAATTAAAAAATATATTTTATGAGTCCATTTCAGTGAGTAAAACCCCAATTGTTTTAAAATTTTATAAAAATACATGTCATGACTCGAACTCGAAACTTGCTACACAATATTTTCTGGGATAACATTTTTGATAGATAGGAGTGACAATTATTTTTATTTGAAATTCCAGAGTGCCGGATGAAACACAGGAGACGGGGAGGTGGGGGCATGAACCCACCAAATCACCATGAGAGATCTGATGCCATCGTTCTCCAGTGCCAAATCATGTGCTCTTATCTTCTTTGAAGGGTTTTGAGGGGGTTAAAAAAGTGGGATAGCTGGCTAGTCTCGTGCGAGAAAAACAAGAAAAGAAAATAGGATTCGAGCTTCTAAAAGCCTGAAAAAGCAGGCTATTCTACCGTGTATAGTTGAAAAAATTGATTTTTATTTTATTTTCAAATAAAATTTTTGGTTGTTTTCATATTATTTTTATACGATGATATTATAATAATTTTTAAAAAATAAAAAATATCATTTTAATATATTTTTGAACAAACAACACTTTTAAAAACAACTTCAACTACTCTACCAAAGAAGTATTTGGGGGATTCTTTTCTTTTCAAGAGTTGGTAATATCGTGTTTGTTTTTTATTTTAAGAGTTTTGATTGAAAAAAATAATTTTTATTTATTTGTGATTATTTAAATTAATTTTTTAATATATTCAGATCTCGATATAAAAGTGTTAAAAATAAATTTAAAAAAATATTATTTTGATCCAAGTGTTAATATTTTAAAAAATAATCACACTACCAAACAATTTCTAAGTTGGGATGGAATAATTTTGCTTAATTGATGATTTTTTTCACACTCGATCCATTAAATACAATTTGAATAAAACATTTTTTATTTTCTAGTGAAGTAAGATCAATTAATTTAAAATTCTAATTCCTCGAACTAAAAATTTGCACTTTAGGGGTTTTGAAATTGTTTTTTACAAGAGAAAGGAGCATTAGACATTTTAATTTTTTTTTTTATATAACTGGGATGTTCGGGTCAGCTTACACATACCACAACTAATCCCCGGACTCATTGAACATCCTGCAAACCCGGTGAACATGTAAGGCACCGTGAGGGTAACAGACATGCATGATGAGACTTGAAACCTAGTACAGAGAAAAGAGACTCTTCAACTGTTAGAACAATACCCCACTTGCCATTTTAATTTCTTGTTGCTTCCAGCGAAGCAATGCAGCCCTTGTAATTATGGCGGAGTAGAAAAATGCAGTTGCTTCGAAGGGAGGCACCGACTATGGAACGACGCCGCCCGGGCGCTCCAAAATCCAACGTAGGGTGTGTTGTCTTCAGGTGCCACGAAGGCACAGGTAATTCACGTGGTCTTGCCCTCCTGCTATATATATATTATTTTAATTTCTATAAAATCAATATTTAAAATACAATTATATATTGAGCTTAGTGGAAAAAAAAATTATTGATATGGATGTGGCTTATACAGGCTGTCATTTAATCCCTATATTTTTAATAAAACAATTGACTAGTTAATTTAGTTTAAACCCTCGATTTTGAAGCCGTTTGTGTTTCTGTACTTTATTTTGTATTTTATTCGTTCCATGGTTTTCTAAGATTGTTTTATTATTTTTTCCAAAATTGTCCTTGTTTCTAGTTAAATTGTCTAGTCTCATGATCATCTATTACAATCAAACAAAAAAAGGGTGCATCTATAGAGGGGTTTATATATTTAAAAATAAATAAATATAGAGCTCTCAGTCTATGGGCCTGAATTGGTGGATAAGCCCATTTAAAATCTATGACTGTTTAGCCCAACACGAGCGGATCGGTACAAGTTTTAGTAAGCCTAAATAATTAAATACTTTTTTATTTCAACTTTTTAATTCTCATAAATACAATATTAAATTATTATATGATGATTTTACCATATATAAATATGTAAATTATGTTATCACTCAACTCATTGTCTTCTTATTATAGGATTGTGATTAAATTATTATCTTAAAAAATGCAACGGAATTATAAATTCAATAATGATTTACTTAATTACTTTCTCTCTAATAATTTCTCCTTCATTTAATCCCTATATTTTTAAATAATTAAATAATTTTATTTAACTTTTTAATTCTCATAAATAAAAATACTAAATTATTATATGATGATTTTATCATAAATAAATATGTAAAAAGATTATATCATGACTCGACTCATCATCATCTCTATTTGTCGGTTTGTCATTAAATTATTATCTTAAAAAATGCAGCTGAAATATAAATTTTATAATGAGAAAAAGTGATTTACTTAATTACTTTCTCTAATAATTTCCACTTCAATATTCCAAATACAACCTCATGTTTTTGCATCTACATGTCCAAGTCCAATCCCTTCCCCTGCTGTGGCTCCTCACCTTCAACTTTCTTGTACACAAAACCACTAGCAATCCACAAGTAAACACAGAAATTTAAAGCACTCAAGACAGCCAGCACCCAGTAGAAGTAGTCGACATGGGCGCGGTTCAGATTGTCACCCAGTAAAATCCCGCTAGACCTTGCTGTAATGGCTTGCACCACAGTTATAATAGCCGTGTTGACGAAGCTCCCAACTCCGATCACACTTACATGCGCCGCAGCTCCGAGGCTCCTCATCGATTCCGGCATCTGATCGTAGAACAATTCTTGCAATCCGACGACCGTGAAAACATCTGATATTCCGCTAATCATGTATTGTGGGAGTATCCACCAGACACTCATCGGTACTGTTGCTTTAGGGGTGTCGATTAGACCATGTTCTCTTGCAATGCTAACCCTTTTAGCCTCTACTAGAGCCGCCACTACCATTTCAATTACAGACAGGAACAGGCCAATGCCGATTCGTTGTAGCATGGTTACACCGGAGCGGTGACCGGTTAATTTTCTCGCTGCAGGGACAAGAATGCGGTCGTAAATCGGAATGGTGAAGAGGATCGTGAGGCCCACGAGGCTCTGGAACGATGCTGGCGGAACTTGGAAGTTTGGTCCTATGGATCTGATCATCGTGCTTCCTTGCTTGATGAAAAGAGTGTGTGTTTGAGCTAATACTGCAGTGAACATGAAGCAGCTTAACCAGATGGGGAGCAGGCGCAGCACAAGCTTCACTTCTTCCACCTGGTTGAGTGAGCATAAACGCCAAGGGTTTCTCGGTTTGCTCGAGGCATCCAGATTGTCGATGATCATGGCCTTGTCCAGGAACCTGAATGTT
Source organism: Salix brachista (assembly GCA_009078335.1). Classification (NCBI taxonomy): domain Eukaryota; kingdom Viridiplantae; phylum Streptophyta; class Magnoliopsida; order Malpighiales; family Salicaceae; genus Salix; species Salix brachista. The sequence continues at coordinate 14,480,834 of CM018574.1, read as the reverse complement.
CAACATGTAACGAATGCAAGCCTACGAGTAATGGATATAAACTTAAAATAGATTTCATAAATTTGCTCATCTATAAAAAAACTTTCCCTGTTACAAATCTTATCTCGGCATGTCATTGATGATCATATTTTCTTTTATTTTGGTGTTCTAGTTGAATGTTGAAAATTTCTCATGACTTGCGAGTTAATTAACAGCCTAACCTGGACCCTGTACAGGTCTTATAATTATCACCAAAACTAAGCTAGGTCCCTCTATCTGATGCGGAAGATCTTGTTTCAGGAGAGGGTAGACTTTTCTACTCGAGAGTTGAGAGAAAGCGAAGAAAAAAGAAATTGATGACCTGGAGCCACCTGGAAAGTAGGGGGGATAAAACTTGATGCTACCTGAAAGCAAGAAAGCTATCAGTGATTTGACAGAAGGTAGGATTCCATTCTGTTTCAAGAAAGCAAAGATTGCTCCTCAGAGAAAGAAAATAGTTAATGATTTTGGCTCAACTATGGCTTGACTGATTCTATTCAAGAGAAAGAAAAGCAAAAAGACCTGATTAATCTACCTTGAAAATGAAAGTTAACATTCTTTATTGAACATGGCTTGATTCTGATGAACAGAAAAGGGAAGCAGTGCACTGATAATCTTTGACAGGACTTGTCGTGTGCATATAATTTACAGCTATTCCTTAGATTCTTAAACTGGAGGATTTGCTGAGTTTAAGTGGTTAAATAAAATTCTGGTCCACAGAAACCTCAAGTCTTGAAGAAATTATTATGCTTTTCTAGGGTCTGAAGTGTGAACTGTGAGTTATTGTGCAGGCAGGGAATCTCTCAGATGCTTTGCATGGTTGCATTTTCTTGCATAACAAACAGCACTTTTTCTCAGAAAATCCGAAAGAAATTTCTGCCTGCACCGTGAGTGAGGATTTTTAGGCCGATGAATCTAATCCTAAGGAAAAACCCATTAAAAGGTAGAGTAGAGATGTTCATTGATATGACCCCGGCCATTTCTAACCATTAACCCCCTTGTTCTTCGTTTCAACGTAGCCATTGAAGATAAGTGGAGACTTTTGCGCCATATGCTTGGCTTTTGAATTGATTCGTACCTGTATTGATTAGTGGCGGCCAAAGTTCGACTGTTGCCGGGTTGACCCTCCACGTCAGTCCCTCCTGCATCATAGCATATTCCCAAACCTTGTTGCGTCTCGATCACGCGCCGCTTCCGCATGGCTGCCACGAATACTTGTGCCACCATGGTGAAAGGGCTTTTCACTGGAGCTTGTTTCCTGTATCTCTTAATTCCTGCTAAGAATATAAACAATGCCACCCCTAACGCTCCTGTCAGCATTCCAAATCCTGCTGTCCACCCCACATTGTCCTGTTCATCACAATTCCAATGTTGGATTCCATGTTCAGAAACGCCACATGAACTCGAAACATCAAATTGAGCGTTGAGTTTCTAGTTCAAAAGTCTGAATTCCGATTGATAAAATGAACTGATATAAACATAATAATAAAACTCTGCCTGATCCACAATCCAGTTTAAGGACCGTGTCATGGATTGTTCGGATTCATCAGGTCAGTAAAAAACATTATTTTTTAAGAAAAAAGTTTTAAAAACCAAAACTCTGCCAAGTTGATTGACACATAAGTCAAAATTCTCTTTATTTTCTTAAACCTAACTTGAGCTATATTCGGAGCCGAACTGTCTAGCCGAGCAGGGTTTAGAAAAGCTCGATAAGAAGTAAAGTGCTACTCTCATTCCCATTGGAAAACTGGGAAATAATAGAAAGCCTGGCTCACCTGGATGTAAATGACCAACAGTACAGCTGAAGATGCGCCAGCCACTATACCTAAGTACCACCAATTGAAGAATGAACTCTTGGCAGCCTTCTCCTCTGGCTTCTCCTCATCGAACTGATCCGCTGCGAAGGTCTGCACACATGGTTTGTGCCCACCTTCACCGAAAGCTAGTATGTAGAGAGCAATAAAGAACACGGCCTCGCGGTAATGCGTAGGAATCACCGAGACCGATAAGGTCAGCAGAATCATCCCCTGTGATTTAAATTCATTAGAGCGAAATCATCAGCAAAATCAAGTGCACAGTCTTTGTAGTTGTGAGTACTGGATGAACATCACAAAGAATAAATCTCAAAAACAAGTTTAGTCAAGCTAGCTAGAGGGCGTGCTCCGCACATTATGGCCAGGTTTTTTGAGTTCTTCTGCGCATGGAACAGCTAGCTAGTCCAGGCAGGAACTGGTAGGCACCAAGATATCTTCAGAATTACTACAGCAAGTTACGAAGGGAGGGGAGATAAAAATGGTTCGTAGCTAGTGAACGTACGAGGAAGTAAATGGCTGAGGCGAGAATGATGGTCTTGAAGCGGCCGAGTAAAGAGTCAGCCAAAATTGCTCCAAAGATGGGGAAGATTGCTGAAACACCAACCCATGTGTTGACATTCTTGATGGCTGTAGAAGTGGACTGGTGAAGATCATTTGTGAGGTATGTTATGAGGTTACCAGCCAAACCATAGTAGGCAAATCTCAGAGTCACCTCAACAACTGCAGCCATACATGATCAAGAAATGAAAGTCTTAAATCCTTAGAACAACGTTAAGAGAAGATGAATTCTTGTTCAGAGAAAATGAAAGGAAGATGATGAGGTTGTTAGCTTACAGATAATGAAGATGGCGGAATTCCAGCCACCTTTGGAGGGTTTTCGCAGGGTAGAGACGACCTTGGACTGCTCCTGGCCATTTTGAGTCGTGATTGGAGCAACGATGACATCCATGGCAGGTTGGAGGAAGTTCTGGACATGGTTTGAGAGGCTAATTTCTTGAGTATTTATAGATTTTTTTTAATTTATTGTCATCAAGAGGAAGTCAGTGTTGGACAAGTCCATTCGATCTAAGCAAATATCAGGAGAGTGACATTTCAACAGCTGGAAAGAGATTGGTTCCCGTGGTTAGATGAGAACACCCATGCAACCCAAATTAATCCTTAGCATTAGTAAATATGAAGAAAAACTTCAGAAATATTATACCTGTAAAACTCGATCCACGGTAGCCTAAGGCCTGTTTGGGAGGGCGGTTGCGGTTGTTTTTTAAAATGCTTTTCATTTAGAAATACATCAAAATGATTTTTTTTTATTTTTTAAAAATCATTTTTGACATCAGCACATCAAAATGATTTATAAACACCAAAAAAAATTCATTTAAAATGATTTTTTTTTAGGAAACGGTGGTACAACCGCCCTCCCAAACAGCTTCTAAATTATAAGTTTGCGAGGGTTACTTTTGAAATTATGATTGAAGTTGTGTTTTTTTTTTAAAAAAAAAATTATTTTTCACATCAATACATTAAAATAATCTAAAAACATTAATTTTTTTTAATTTAAAATAAAATAAAAAATAAAAAATTTATATTTATTTTATTTTTTAAAAAATATTTTTAAAATACAGTGTCAAATACACTTATAAATCACATGTGATGACTCATTTTAGTGTTTTGTTTTTGCTATTTTATATTAATAAGAAAAAAAATATTGAATCCTTCCTAGAGTTGGATCGCAGGTTTAACAAACTCTTTTAACAAGAAAGACAAGAAGACATAGAGGCTGTTTGGAACAGCGGTGGTACCAAGATAATGTTTTTTCTTAAAATAGTAATTAAACCTTATTTAATAAAATGATTAATTTGCTTACGTAAATGGAGTTTTTTATTTTTAATTTTATTTTTCTCTCTAATCTTAGTATGGAAATCTTTGTGATTGACCTTTTCGTTTGATAACTACGTCAGTGGCATCCTTCAAATTATATGAAGACTTAGACTCTAGCAGCCCTCTTTTAGCCGAGCAAGTAACTCTCCATGCATCTCTCTGTGCACAAGTCAGATAAATAGCACATCAAATATTTCCCTTTCCCCTCTTCTCCTTTTCTTTTTCTTAGTATTTTTATATTATTTTTATGTGTTGATATTAAAAATACATATTTCATATAAAAAATATTATTTTAATATGTTAAAAATATATTTCTAAATGAAAACATCATTTTCATGAATTGAAAATTAGATTCTCGTTTACTTGATCTAGGATACTAACTATAGAACTTCTTATGCAGCACTCTAGCTGGGTAGAAAGGTTGGTATGGTGCAACAAAATTGGTGGGAATTGCACTCCTTTCAGTGTGACGAAATTGCCTCCAAGAAATATTCCATGCCGACTCCACTACTTCTCCTTGCATCATCGATTACAAGATCAACAAGTTATCGTCCCAGCATTTGAGCTGGGATTAAGCCTCTGATTCATCGAACCCATATATGGATTCGATGATGGTCATCTCTGAATGCACGGAGTCAACAAAAAGGTATCTTCGAACTCAAAGAGCAACACTCCTCTTGTAGTGGATCGTATTTTTGTTTGAAAGGGTGATTATAGTTTTTTGTTTTTTAAACTGATTATCGTTCAGAAATATATTAAAATAATATTTTTTTATAAATAAAAAGTTATTTTGACTTCAGCCCATTAAAATAATATAGTAAAAAATAAAAACAGAAAAATTTTAAATTTTTCTGAAAATATTTTTGAAACGGAAATACAAAACATTCCATTAGTCGGCTAGGGTGGTTGGGCGTGTAATCTTGAAGATGGTGCTCGCATACTGTTAGTGGAAACTTCACTCCTTTTGGGATGACCGACGATTCAAGGAAAATTGTGGACCGATTGCACTGCTTTTGCGTGCATCGATCGTCAATGAAGGTAATTCCAACATTTTGGTCAATAATTAAAGAGCCAGTAAGCCACAGTGCAAGTGTCGAGAGCTTGCTTGCTTCTTCTCTTTGATGATGTCCAAGTCCATCGTCTTTAAGTGGCGTGGTATGACTATAAGGAACATGAGATCTGCACAACAAGTTTTGAGTTCAAGTCAGGACGTGTATTTCTTATAAAAATCTGGACCATAGTACAAGTGTCGAGAGCTTGCTTGCTTCTTCTCTTTGATGATGTCTAAGTCCATCGTCTTCAAGGAGCGTGGTATGATGATAAAAAAATTAAGATCTGCATAATAAATCTTGAGTTTGAATCATGATATGTATTTCTTGTAAAAATATATACCAATAAACCACAATGCAAGTGTCGAGAGCCAAAAAAAAAAAAAAAAAAGTCCACGTCGATCGTGCCATTAAATCATCTTTTATGCACTGTTGTAAAGAGCTGGAAAGAAGTGGTGCCAGGTAGTAGGAGTTATTCTTTAGTACCTGCAGTGGGACCAAAACGAGCAGTGAGATTAGCTTAATTTGGTAACTGTTTTGCCGTGTAATAATTTCTTATTAAGATTGTTTTTTACTCAAAAATATATTAAAATATTTTTTTAACATTAATACATAAAAATAATCTAAAAATCTTAAAGATAAAGAAAAATAAAAATAATTCTTTTTAAAAATACTTTTAAAATGGGTGTGAAACAAACACGCAATCATAAGAAAACGAAAACGAGCTTCTAATCCGAGGTTAAATTAAATATCAAGAAGTCAAACTTAGAGAGGTTATGGTTTGAAAGCAACTAATGAATCTATCGACATCCAGATGGGAGATCTCGAAAAGCACTGTAATTACGTACGGACGTACAGTGTCTATGAATTTATGCAGCCAGCAAGCTCATGAACTCTTATGATCAAAGATACTAATAATGCGAAAGATTCGACGATCCAAATCAAGGGTTCATGCATGAATATATATATATATATGACACGAATCACCTTCAGTACTGCCTACTATGAGCTAGTCAGAGCACTCTCACCGCATCAATTATTTTGCCCGTTTATAAGTGTGTTTATAAGTGTTAAGTGTGTTTTAAGGTTATTTTTAAGTTGTTTTTTTTTGTTTAGAAATGTATCAAAATAATTTTTATTTTTATTTTTTTTTAAATTATTTTTGATATTAACACATTAAAATGATCTAAAAATACTAAAAAAATAAAAATAAAGAAATTTCAAGTCTTTTCAAAATCACTTTTAAAACTCAGTGTCAAACAGTATCGAGCTTGCGGCATAGAAATTTCTCATTGACCTGTGCACGTCTCAACTATATGGCATCGACATCTTGCAAAAATACCAAGGATTTGACTGTATTCCACTAAGTTTTTGTGGTATATATCACAGGAACTGTGAGCAGAGATGCTTCCATGAGCAGATAACAGTGATCGGGACAGCCTCCATCTGAATAATTCATTAAAAATCAATGAAGACTGGTTAATTCGAAAATAAATAAATACATAAATAAATAAATACCCACCACATACTTGGGGTTTGAGGGAACAAAAATTCCTCACTGGTTATGTTCGTTGTATTCTATCCAAGACTTTGAGCAGCAGGTAATCATCAGTTGCTTGATGAACTTTGATTTGGTGTGTCTGATATTACTGGGGTGGAGGTTGAGTGTTTTTTAAGATTATTTTTATTTTATTGTTTAAGAAATTTTGATGTTAGTGTATAAAAACTAAAACTAAATTAAAAAATTATCAATTTGATATGTTTTTTAAAAATGAAACGTGTTTTTAAAATGCATTTAAAAACAGAAACTATATAAAAAATTCAGTATGTACATGTAAAATGAGTTTTAATAAATATAGACATAATGCTTATTTAATATTCTATATCCTTTTGAGAAAAAGAAAAAAAAAGAATATATCTGCTTTTATGTTCTGAAAGTGTTTTTAAAAGTATTTTTTAATTTTAAATTATTTTTTAATGTTTTTTATATTAAAAATAAAATTAAAAAATCACTTTAAAACACATCAACAAATACTCGGAAACAGGGTTTTGAGAATCATTTCTTGTATACTATCATGATTCTATTTCTAGCCTCTATTAAAACTATCACTAACTATCTCTCCCACATCGATCGACCCTTTGTGTGCCAATTCTCCTTTCTACGACTGTGTGATTTCAAAATACTTCTCAGTATTTAAAACTAAGTAGTTTTTAAACTTGTTCTCGGTCTGGAATTAAAAAAAAAAAACATATTATTTTAACAATTTGTTTTTAAAATAAACAGACTAGATTTATTTTTGACGGAATCGCAGATTTAATATGCTGGTAGTATATTTTAAATAGACACTCTAGTATGTTTAGAATTATTTTGGCGGAAAAATAATTAAAATTAAAAAGTTGAAAGTAAATAATCTCACCTTTCAATGATCACTATTCGATCTTCCAAGTTTCATGCTCGAAGTTCCAAGTGTAATAAAAATACGAGCATGCCAGCAGGGTCTTGGCCGGTGGTCATGAATGACTTTTTCTTTCCTCTCACCCGAGGTTCAAGCCTTGCCAGGCATGTCTGTCACCCCCGGTGCCTTACATGCTCATTGGGTTTGCAGGATGTTCAGTGAGCCCGGAGATTTAATCGTGGTGCGCACAAACTGGCCCGGACACCCCGGTTATCAAAAAAATAAAAATACGAGCATAATAGGTTTTTTATATATAGGGTCTTGAGTGAACCAGGGAGAAAAATCTTAAAACCTAAACTGAGTCTGAATTTCTTGAGATTTATTCAATTTATATTATTTTTTTTACCTGAATTTAACTTGAACCTGAACCAAATTAAAAAATTATTATTATTATCTGAGGATGCGAGCCAATTAACACATGGTAAGACATGTCCGTGGTTCTTTTTATCTATTCTTCGCTGTACATGCATCATTTGTGGGAGCGTGTAGCACGAATGGTTTTAATAAAAAGACTGGTACAACCTTTTCCTACTAATCACTTGGTGCAGTTATCACGAAGCCAATATAAAAATTAAAAAAAAAGAGTCGAAAAAAACTTTAAAAAAAATATAATTTACTATATTTAAACACAACCATATATGCTTTGAGTTTGATTGGATTGAGAGAGCGCCGACACTGCAACTATATTGTAAAGCAAAAATGAATCATATGGGCTGCCTTTGATTGGACTGAAAAGCTCCTGTACTGTTGTTTTATCTGTTAGTTCATCTGTATTGCATTGAAGTTGAACAGTACTGTGGAAAGTTGGTAAGATTTTTTAATGGCTTTCTGCATTCGAGTTGGAGAACATCAGAGAGTTTAAATTATCACCTCAAAGAATATCGAGAAGATTCATGAATTTCGAGCTGTTGGTCAGCATGAATGTCGAAGGGTCAACGTGTTATTAGGGAAGGGGACAAGCTGAAAATGCCCTAGATTGATGGAAGGGCTGTACACAGAGGAAGCTGCAGCTCGCCAGGTGGCTTGTCACAGGCTAGCTAGTACTGTGTTTTGAATAGACTCCATTATTGTTTACGAAAGAGCTTTTCCAAGGTGCAGCAATTTCTTTTAATTACTGTGTAGGAATACAAATCTAGTGGTCTGGGCTAGAGCACATGACTAATCTTCTCTAGATCTTATTACCACAGACTGGAAATGTATCTGTTCATGGCTGATGGCTAGCAGTGTACCATTCTGTCTGGACTTGTATGATTCGTGTTCTTGCTGGGAATGGCTAGTTTCAGGCCAGTACCTGCAATATTACTCATGTGATGATGTGAAAGCTTTCAGATCGTTTCAATTACTATCAGTGGCATCTTTTTCAGATGAAAAGTGGGCAAGATATTTGCAGTGCACAGCAAAATAAAGATGTAGGGTTTTTCCAGGAACTGTGAGTTTATCGTCCAAAACAGAGAAAGTTCTGGGTCATAAATTTCAGAACAATCGATCCTGATGATTTTAGTGGCTCAACTGGTATGACTAATTGAGATTAAAGTTATAAAACCTCAAACAACAATTTCTAAGTTCTAAATTGAACATGGAATCACACCAGCTGGTTATATTTCACTATAAAATCAGGTCCCTGGATCGTATCAAAACATCAAAAACAATCCATAAACATCATAAATGCCCAGCATCACATCGTATACAGATTAATTCTAGTCGTTCCTCGGCTCCGGACCTCATTTGGATGAACACAACCTGGGATTTTTGTGGCTAATTAACGGGTTCTGAACTGGTTTTGGTCTCTACTTTGCCACCAAACCAATCCCAAGTTGGCTGACTTGATCATGATCAGGTCCCATGACAGACTGTTCCCGGCACAGCCTCCCTTCACTTGCAGTAACCCTGGTACTCTACTCTAGAAACTCACTTTTATAGAAGATGATCCCACCATTATTAGTCAATTTATTGTTATTTCTCCTTTATTTCAGAGAACTGTGTGGAGGTGTGGATTCCTTGTCAACATCAAGTTGCATTAAACATTTTATTTATGATATGAATCGAAGAACAGGTTCGATGAGATGCTAATATTGGCCACTTTAAATGGCCTGCGCGCAGGGTGTTACCGAGAACTCCGCAGCTCATCAGGTGGCCTGTCTCCCAGTTATGTGTTCTGAACTGACTGCACTACGAAGATTGAACTACAAGCTTCACGCCCACTTTAATGAATCATAACTGGACTGTAGAAGATTCTATTATTCCAAGATGCACTTGCCAGTTCTTCTGCTGGACCAATAGAGATCCAACATTACCATCCATGGAGGGGGGTGAAGAAAGGGTAGAATCATCCTGGAAAAAACAATTGTAGCTCGGATTCGGACAATTAAGTATAAATATTCCACCCACTAGTAGTTTATGAAGATGGGCTCTTAGTGTTGAAAGTGATTGAAACGGTCCAAGAGAACGCAAGTCTAGTCCATGTTTTATTGAAGTATTTGATAGATCGGACATTTTTTGTTTTGTTTTATTTATTTTCCAAATTGAAAAACCAATTAAACTGAAAAACTAAACAAATAGCTAATTTATTTTGCTAATTTCTTTAATGGGTTTATAGTTATTGTTTTTTTTTTTATCTTTATACTTGCTGGGTTTCTTGTTGCTGTAATAGTAATACTAGAAACTCTATAGTTGCCCCTGATTTTTCAACCTCATTTTGATATTCTAATATTAAGAATACTCGATAGATTACAAGAGGAGGATCAGCAGGAAAAGACATGTATTGAAGAATTCTATCTACTGATATGAGCTTGTTCTCACAGTTGCAGAAATTCCATATCAACTCAACTGGTGCCATGTGTAGGTCAAGCGCATATGCAATAATCCAACAGCTAAGCCTGCAATGGCTATGGAAAAGGGAAAAAAACGTCGATCTTTCAACTTTCCATCGATTTAGCCAAAGCTGGAATCAAAGTCTCCTTTGTTTCAACCCCAAGAAACATCAAAAGACTCCCTGAAATTCCTCCAAGTTTAGCAGACTTGGTGGAATTTGTAGAGTTTCCACTGCCAAGCTTAGACAATGATGTCTTGCCAGAAGATGGAGAGGCCACGGTTGACATTCCAGCCGAGAAAATCGAGTACCTGAAGATTGCATATGATCTCCTGAAGCACCCCTTGAAGCAGTTCATCACCGATCAACTTCCAGACTGGATAATCATTGACGTGATACCTTATTGGATGGTGGACATTGCTAGAGAAAACAAAATTCCTCTGATTCTTTTCTCTGTTTCCTCTGCTGCTGCGTTTGTTTTTCTTGGGCACCCGAGGTGCTTAATTGGCGATGGTAAAAAAACCCTGTGATTCCAGTAGGTTTGCTACCTCAGGAGAAACCAGAAAGAAAGAAATTCACTTGATGGTAGGTGGGGTGGAATCTGTTAGGACTAAGTCAATTAGTCAGTCAATAATATCCTGGTTAATAGGATCAAGGATTACATTTGATTTATTATTTGTTTGTTGACCACGTTTATAGGAGAGTCAAACGTGGGTTGCTTATTTATCTGATTTCTGTTGTAATGTTCTGGTTATATAAACCAGCCTTCCATTAATAAAATATTTAAGTCTTTCTCTTCATCTTGATCTGTTAATCAATTGCTTAGAATTATCAATTGGTATCAGAGCCTTCTATCAAGAGAAAAGAGTGAAAAGAACCCGAGAGTGAGAAGAGTGAAACACGAGAGGGCAAAATCAAACAGTGAGAAGAGTGGTAAGAATTTGTCTTTGAAAGAAGAGTGAAACACGAGAGGAGTGTGAGCAATTAGAGAAGAGTGAAACACGAGAGGAGTGTGAGCAATCAGAGTGAACAATGGATTCTGAAATTGCTGCAATAGAGAGGAATGATACATGGGAATTAACTGTGCTGCCAAATAATTCAAGGAAGATTGGGGTAAAATGGATATACAAGACAAAGCTCAACGAAAAAGGTGAAGTTGATAAATACAAGGCAAGACTTGTAGCAAAAGGATATGCACAACAACATGGAATTGACTACACCGAGGTATTCGAATATACACTCTAACAATCGACACTATTTTTTTTTAATTTTTCTTGCAGGTTTAAAAAATCCTGGGAAAAAGAAACACTAATTAAGAGACAAATGAAGAAAATAAAGGAAACATCAAGAGATCTAGGAGATATTATTAGATTTTATGCACCAAAGTAGAGCTCGGAAAACTAAACGAGTGTTTAAAGAAATCAAGGAGTACCTGATACCAGATACAGTCACCAATCACAGGGATGGAAACCATAAAAACTTGCCATGCCACTTGAGAGATCACTGCTATAATTCCCAGAAGCAGGATTGCTTTGAAGTCAATGTCCCCAACTAGATCTGGAATTTCCATTTCTAGTGCACTTTGATCTGTAGAAACCTAAATGAGAGGAAATAGACCAATGACGTAAAAGTATTGAACTTGGTTTCTCCCCTAATTAACTCTAATCACCTATATACAAAGCATAAGAAATATTGAAAGTGCTTACTCTGCTGTTACAAGAAGCATGGAATAAGCCAGGATGAAAAAAGAACTTCCAATAACCAGAGATACATAGACGATTAACGGTCTAGATCCATTAACAACAGGTTTCAAATCCTTTGACGCGGGAGTTGCCCATGCCATCCAATAGGTGCTATCAACTTGAAGGATCTTAAAGAGGAGTTGTGCCAGCAATATGAAAGGCACCAGAGCTCCTCCGTATGTTGTTGTGATATATTTCTAATAGATTGGAAACCCAACACTGCCTTTCTCTCTCTCTTCTTCTTAAATGAGTTATGTTTGTGGCTCAACAACAACTCTGTTATACCAATTTGTGAAAATCAATTTATTTCATCATATACAATCCCATCAGTATTGTTCATGCCACCATTGTTGTCTCAGACACTTTCATTTTCATAAACTGGTCCTTCCTGTCTCGGATCAAGAACTAATAAAGCTGCCTTATATGCACCTTACATGTGGTTCCCATTTTTGTTGCTCAAAATTCAACTTGTAGACATTGAAGTCAATGGTGTTGTAAGGAAGGGCATTCAATCGATCTTCATCCGGCTGTAGAAGCATGCCGTCTTGAGCAACAACATTATGAAAATCAGCAAAAGATCCCATGATCACTCCACTAGGTAACTTTTATCCTGTACGAAGAAGGGTTTCTTGTCAAAAATAACTTCCATGTGGCTTTTCTGGCATTTTGGTAGCAGAAAGATGTTTTCATTTATCCAAGACTTCTAGCATAAACTTTTGGGTCTTCAGCCAACCCGGGTTGAAGGCTCGGGTCACAAGTTGATTCATAGGTCGGCGGCGGTCAATCCAAACTACGATTTTTTTAAACCTCTGAAACAACTTCGTTTGGGTGAGGAAAAAAAACATTTTGAGGTGAAAACTAACTAACCCGAAGCAGGCTCAGGATCACTGGGTTGACCAGGATTTATGATAGGAAACTTCCCCTGCTGAATCAATGATGGCCGTAACATAATACGAAGAAGAAGATTGCCTTGTCAAGTGTGGGGATGAGGAAAAGGTAATCTTCTGTATCATCTGAAGGCTTTCAAGCATACCCTAAGCATGAAAATATTTAGCATGGTAGCATTGGAGGAAAGGGACACAAACATGATCTATAACCTCTCAACGTGTCTATCACCTCTCACTACTGAAGTATACAAGTATTTCTTCAACCAACGTGTCTCTTCTTCCCTGAGTTCAAGAACCTTAGACAAGAACTTCTTTCCATCCGTGAAGATTGAGAATTCTCATATTTCTCAAAATCTCTGTGGTTGCCTTCATTCGTTTATCTTTTTATTCCATTAGCTTGTCTTGAAACTTCTCCTCCAGTCTCCTGAAAGGATAGTTTAACTGCATGAATACTCCTCGCCCTTCAAGGCATTGAACAAAAGCGTGGATAAGGTAAGGACCAGCTGTCAGAGGGGGGGCTGTTAATGTAATCAAGAAATCACGATGAAGCTAGCTGCAAGGAGGAGTTGTTGTAGTGAGGTGTCAACCAGGTGTGCCTGGGTTACTTATAACAGGCCGACGGCTTTTGCCTTTTTCATTGAGATCTGCTAACTGTCCGTCCTAGTTGGCTCTTGTATTCAGCCCTTACTGATCTTAAACCTCCTTTCTCAATACTCTAATTTTTTACAGTTTTGCCCCAAGTCCTAGCCTGTGAAATCTTCTTTTTCTCCAAACCTTGAATTAATGGCAGAGAAACTTCACGTAGTGATGCTTCCATGGATTGCCTTTGGCCATATGATACATTTCTTTCAACTTTCCATAGATTTAGCTAAAGCTGGAATCAAAGTCTCCTTTGTTTCAACCCCAAGAAACATCAAAAGACTCCCTGAAATTCCTCCAAGTTTAGCAGACTTGGTGGATTTTGTAGAGTTTCCACTACCAAGCTTAGACGATGATGTCTTGCCAGAAGATGGAGAGGCCACGGTTGACATTCCAGCCGAGAAAATCGAGTACCTGAAGATTGCATATGATCTCCTGAAGCACCCCTTGAAGCAGTTCATCGCCGATCAACTTCCAGACTGGATAATCATTAACGTGATACCTTATTGGATGGTGGACATTGCCAGAGAAAACAAAATTCCTCTTATTCTTTTCTCTGTTTCCTCTGCTGCTGCGTTTGTGTTTCTTAAGCACCCGAGGTGCTTAATTGGCGACGGTCAAAAAAGACTTAGGCCGTCATGGATGAGTATGACATCGAAACCAAAGTGGGTTGACTTTCCCTCCTCGGTAGCTTATCGCAACGACGAGGCTATTGGTGTTTTTGAAGGGATATATGGAGAAAATGCTTCTGGGATCACAGATGGTGAAAGGATTTCCAGGGTTCTGAATGGATGCCAAGCTTTTGCAGTAAGCAGCTGTGCCGAGTTTGAAGGAGACTACGTGAATTTATATGAAAGGTTGATAGGAAAACCTGTGATTCCAGTAGGTTTGCTACCTCAGAAGAAACCAGAAAGAAAGCAATTCACTGATGGTAGGTGGGGTGGAATCTTCAAATGGCTTGATGACCAAAAATCTAAGTCCGTTGTGTTTGTAGGCTTTGGTAGCGAGTATAAGCTAACGAAAGATCAAGTATATGAGATTGTTCATGGTGTAGAGCTATCTGGACTTCCCTTTCTGTGGGCATTGAGAAAACCCGGTTGGGCCATTGATGATCGTGATGCCCTTCCTTCAGGATTTCGTGAAAGGATATCTGACAGAGGGATCGTTTGTATGGGATGGGCGCCACAGTTGGAGATTCTGTGTCATCCATCGATCGGGGGATCATTATTTCACTCCGGGTGGGGTTCTACTATTGAAAGTTTGCAGTTTGGTCATGCCCTTATTCTCTGAAACCGGGGATGGTGTGGACAAGGCTCTGAAACTCGCCATGGTATCTGCGGAAGGAAAAAGTCCGAGGGAGAAAGCCAGTGAAGATGCCGCGCTTTTCAGGAACCTGAAGTTGCATCGGGATTACTATATATCTGCAAGTTTGTTGATTTTCTCAAAAAGAAGAAACGAAATGTTTGAAGGACACGGTCACATCTCGCAGGGAAGATTTGATCATCGCTCATGCTCGAGATTTTATTTAGGTCCTCTCATGCTCTCAAGTATTCAAATATGGAATAAAATGTTTTTTTTCTTCTTGTTGTGGGTATAGAAACCTCTTCAAAATAGCTATTTGAACAACTTGTGCTCTTATAAATGAGCTAAAAAAATGGATAGCAACCCTCCGTATCAAAACACGTATTTTCTATACCTCAATTATCTTAATTTATTAATCTCAAGATAATAACTAATTATACAAACTAGACAAAACATTTCCAATGAATATTCAGTCTCCTACTTTTAAACCGTTTTAAAATTTTAATCAGAGGATGAGAAATTGTTGTTGAATCTCTTTTGTGAGTAATTAACAAATGAGCATGACAAACGCATAGCAGATTTGAACTTCCTAGTTGAACCCAAGCTTGCAATATCACAAGTTGTGAATTTAAAATATTAACGTAGGTTTATGTTAAGGAACCATCTCACCTAAAAGTTTTGGCTTGTAAGTGAGGTCCCATAATATGATTTATATTATTCTCTAACACACCCCTTCAAATGAAAGTCATTTGGACTGTAAACTTGCACAGACCCACATCATCTTGTGCTTGGTTTTTATCAAATAGAATGCGGATGATGAGATTCGAACTCGTGACCGCTGAGTCAACAAGGCTCTGATACTATGTTAAGGAACCATCTCACCTAAAAGTTTAAGCTTATAAGTGAGACTCCAAAATATGATTTATTTTATTCTCTAACAGTTTAAATTATATTTTTGATCAATTATTGCAAATTAAAGCATTACATTTGCTGTCTTTTGTACAATAACTTTCATACAAAACCAACTTTATTTTTCATTTATCAGAGTTATATCTTTTTACTTATTTCTTAATAAAGTTAAATTACTGTAATGCTTTTAAAAAAACAAACTTGGGTATTTTTTTCTTTCTAATTTCACCTCAAAGTTTGACTATAGGGACTTAATTATGATCTCAAGGGCAATTTTTTTCTCAATAATAATAGTAATTTTAAATAATATATTTTTAAATTTTAAACTTAATGCTAAATTTACTGGGAAATATACTTCACAAGTGATTATTTTTATTTTATTTAGTGTTTTTATAGTTTAGAACAAACATTTATTTTAATATTTTTTGGATGTGGTCTACAACTAATCCCGGGCCAATCCAATCACATAGTTAAAATCCAATCAGCATCTTAACTTTAAGAACCCGTTTGGCACTGCGGGCAAACGCTGTTTTTGCTGAAATTTAATTTTTTTATTTTATTTTAAATAAATATGTTTTGATATTTTTAGATCATTTTAATATATTGATGTTAAAATGATTTAAAAAAAAATAAAAAAAATATCATTTTGATATATTTTAGCATGGAAAACACTTTAAAAACCTACCGCAACCACTTTCCCAAACAGCCCAATACTTTACCTGAACGAATCATTGAGGTTTTCTCGAGCCAAAAAGGTTAACAAAATTTGAAATCGTCAGAGGAAAATCCAAAATCAAATTTTATTTTATATAGTAAAGAAAATAAACCCAATAATTTGTATTTATGTCGAAATAATTTCCCTGCATACAACTCTCCCTCTCTCTCTCGGGGTGTGTGTGTTTTTGTGTGCAGTCTCCAAACAAAAACAAGTCAAAACAATTCACACCAGAGAGAGAACAGCAGAGGCAACAGTCTCCAAACATAAACAAGTCAAAACAATTCAAACCAGAGACAGTATAGCGAAGGCAAGAGAGAGACAGTGACGCCCATTTTCGTGCCTTCTATTTTAAAGTACGTTACAAAGCTCTCTTTTACTCAGGACTTTCACTGTACAAAACCCATTTGGCCTATTTGTTTTCTCTGGATTTTAAAGAGTTTCGATTCTAGGTTCCGGGCTACAATTTTCAAGTCAGGAGTGGAGCGAGGGAGGCAAGATTTTCTTGTGGGTCTTATTTTGTTTATGCATTTTGGGTTCGGGCGCTGAGAAAGAGATGGGAAGTGAGTGAAAGTTCTGAAAACTTAACTGTTTGTTTTTGTTTTAACGTGTTTGGTTGCTGAGAAAGAGAGGGAATATGAACGAAAGTCTGGAAATTTTTTTCTGGGTTTTTGTTTTTTGCCTTGTATGATTTTTGTTTCTGGTATTAAACAGAAGAATAAAACGTGAGACTTTTTTGGGTTATTTTTTTCATTTTGTTTTTAAAATGTCCTACTTCATCTCTCTCTATGTCTCTCTCAAGTGTATGGTAAATGCATTTGTGGTTTTTATTGTCGTGCTCTAATTTTCTGGGGTTTATTTTTTCTTTGACAGACAGAGAGCGCGAGGTAAAGGCAAAATTTTGGAATTTATCAGGTATCTAGGCCATTATTTTCTACTCTTTGTTTGTTATTGCATGACTCTCACAGTGTTTGGTTTCCGAGAAAGCCGAGGAAATGAAATTCAGAGGACGGAGATTAATTTGTTTTCCTGCTCTTTTGTTTTGAGTTAGTCTTAACTCAGAAAGAAAAAAGAAATTATCATTTTGTTCTATTTTAGCTTTTTTTTTACGATTTTTACTTCTCTGTGCTATGTTCTTTCATATGAGTTTGTTTCAATTGACAAAAATACAACGCCTTTTCTTTGTACGTAGTTTTTTTTTAATGCTTTTCACCCCATAGTCCGTGAATTTAACAATTAAAGTGAAATGAGTACGTCCAGTGTTTGAATTTTTATAATCTATCCCTGTGTTTTGTATATTTGAATGTGTTTTCGGGCCAATGAGTTGAGCCCTTCTCAACGAGTCCCTTTGGCTTGCAACATTTCTATTCCTTGTTTAAGTTTTGGTTATACATTATTTTTTCAGATTGCTATGCATGATAGCGCCTATGTTTTTTCTATTTTAATCAGTGAAATCTTCTAATCTATTTATCCATTTGTCAATTAGAAGTTGAAATGTTTATTTTGGTATTTTAAAGCGCTCGTCTTTTTGTGGTATCTGACTTCTTTTTGGCAATTATGTTTACAGCATAGGTTGAGGCAACAGTTAAAGAAATATGGATGAAAATTCTCAATCAAGCATTTTTGAAGGGGAGATAACTGGAATCAGATTTGGTTTGGCAACTCAGAAGGAAATTGTAAGTAGAATTCTGTCTTGGTTGTTTGCTTGCTCATGTTATTTAAAGCATTTCAATTGGTGTAATGGTTTTCTTGAATCATTTGTTGTGCAACATTTGAACGTAGAGGTACTTTTTGTAGCTAATTGTGTACCTCTAGAGTCTATTAAAAATTATTTCAACGCACCGGTTATGATGTTATTAATGTAAAATCCGCTTTTGATTAATAAGTTTTCACTTTTCAGCATGTTTTTCAAGATTACAAGTTCTTTTTAACTGGCATTCACTGTATTTTTAGCTTAAAATCCTCTAATTGTTATAAATTGATGCCACACAAATTTTGTTTTAATCATTTTTTTGACAGTGTACAGCATCCATCAGTGATTGTCCTATCAGCCATTCCAGTCAGCTGACCAATCCCTTCCTTGGTTTGCCACTTGAATTTGGCAAATGTGAATCTTGTGGCACCTCTGAACCTGGAAAATGTGAAGGTCAATATCTTTCTTTCTTGATCACATGTGTGTGTGTGATTTTTCTTGCAAACAAATTTGATTTTGCTCTTTTTTCCACTTCCAGGTCATTTTGGATACATCGACTTGCCAATTCCTATATATCATCCTAGCCATATTAGCGAGCTGAAGCGAATGCTGAGCTTGATATGTTTGAAGTGCTTAAAGCTAAAAAGGAATAAGGTATTCCCAAATTGAGCATTTCTTCTGTTTTCAATTTTTTTAATGAAACACATGGAATCTACATGTGATTCTTGATGCTTAGTCTTACTCTTGGTGTCCATGTTGATGGAGTTCAATAGGCTTAAACATAATAGGGAGCAAGGATAAGGTTTGCGCGTCGCGTATTTACTTGATATATATGTTTAGTACATACCTTTTGCTCCTTGATACTGTTGTAAAGATGATGAAAAGAAGGGAAAGGAAAAATGATGGCTGTGAATAGCTTGAGCATTTAGAACCCAATCAGTTGTTATGATTGGATAATTGATCGTTGCAAACAATGTATAAAGAAGTGTAAAACCTGACTTACCATGAAGGAAAGGATGAAGAACTGTAAGGAAACACATCTGTTTTTCTGACTTACAATCAGTTAAAATGGGGTCATTGTGCAACTTATTCATAAAACTATTTGCTACTACGTTTCTTCTTATTTCCCACTCTGACTTTATAATTCACAGATTCAAATCAAGAGTAATGGTGTAGCTGAACGGTTGCTTTCATGCTGTGAGGTGAGTATAGAAGTGCCATCTACTCTTCTTTCTATTTGTAGAAAGAAATATGCACTATCCTATGCTCTGCTTACTAATTGTGAACAGGCATTACACATTAAGTTACCACATTAATATTATCTATTTATAAACATTCTTTCTTTAAATTGCTCTCATCTCTCGCAAAATGTTTTTTTTTTCAATTTCTGCCACTGTGTTTGTTAGGATCCCAATGTGTTCCAACAATTTTAAGCTCCCAAAGTTTACCTTGATTGAGTGGTAAATCAATCATATAAATAATGGTTCCTTATATATGGAAGGAGAGAGCATCGGTATATGAGAAAATTGCTCCCAAAGAAGGATGGTGCATTTCTGTAAAGGAAGGAGAGTCATTGGTTATTTTTAATCCTTGCGTCCCTTATTATCTGTCTACCTTTTGGTGATGCTGTTGGATTTATGGTTGTTCCAGGTTGTGAATGTAGCTGGATATTTTTTCCTGGATTCTTGGATAACATAACTTTTAGAAATTAACTTGTATCTCTTCCCCCCTTTCTTTGGTTGCTCCTTTCTCCTTACCTATTTTTATTTTTTTTCCTGTTTAATTGAGTGCTGAGATTTTTTTTTGTACCTTTTGGGGACCGGTTTCATTTGTGATTTGGCACACAAGATCCTCAAGTTACATAATACATGATAAAAAGCTTTGCGTTTATCTGATTTTACCTGTTTCTTTTTGGCACAGGAGTGTGCGCAAATTTCTATTAGAGAGGTTACGAATACAGATGGCGCTTGTTTCTTAGAACTAAAGCTGCCCTCTAGGTCCAGACTAAGGGATGGTTGCTGGAATTTCCTAGAAAGATATGGTTTTCGCTATGGTGATGACTTTACACGACCATTGCTCCCCTGTGAGGTTTGTTTCTAGTACACACTTGTTTTTAGCGTGATAGATGAAGCTGTTTGGTATTGGGGCCAATAGTTGTTTTATGTGAACACAAATGGCTTGAACTTGCATGGTCTCTTGTTTGCAATCTAGTTTGTTTT
Source organism: Salix brachista (assembly GCA_009078335.1). Taxonomy (NCBI): domain Eukaryota; kingdom Viridiplantae; phylum Streptophyta; class Magnoliopsida; order Malpighiales; family Salicaceae; genus Salix; species Salix brachista. The sequence continues at coordinate 14,460,707 of CM018574.1, read as the reverse complement.
ATCGATGGAGGAAATATTTTTTGTTGCTGAGCTGTATAGTCTTGACCCCCTGATGTCTCTGTTCAGTTTTCGTCACTTTTGAAATGTATTCATACATGTATATGCCCACAGCAAGGTGGTGTGCATCCAGATTTGTTTGGTGCTTCATATATACATGTGTGCCAATGCTTGCCTGTCCAAGCAGGTTTTGTTTGGTCTTCTGTCTTATTCATATGGCTGGAAATGAGTTACCTCATTGCCTCAGTGAGTTACTTGTAAAGGATTCAGATTTAGAACGGTACTTGTATGTGTCAAATCATTCAATTTTTCAGCATACACTCTGATGTTCACTTATTAAGTAGTTTGCTTCAGATTTTAGAACAGCACTCGCATGCATCAAATCATTCACCTTTTCAGCATATACTCTGTTATTTACTTGTTTCTGTAGATTCTGAGATTTCATCATACTGATTTAGAGAAGACATGAAGGTGGTTTTTGATATAAATTTCCTTTTCCCTTTCTCCCTGTCTCTCCATCATCATCATTCTATCTGGTTTGTGTGGGGTTGGCTGCAATACACAACAGGTCATGCAAATTCTGAAGAGATTTCCCTTGGAGACTAGAAAAAAGCTAAGTGGAAAAGGATATTTCCCCCAGGATGGTTATATCCTACAACAGTTGCCCGTCCCTCCAAACTGTCTATCGGTTCCAGTTGTTTCAGATGGAGATAGCATCATGTCTTCAGTAAGCTATTTACAAACTAAATTGGGTAGACCTCGCTGCTATGTTTGTTTTCATCATTGACTTATTGCTCTCATGTTGTTTTCAGGACCTTTCTATATCCATGCTTAAGAAAGTTCTTAAGCAAGCTGAAGTGATCAAAAACTCACGGTCAGGTGCACCCAATTTTGATGCACACAAAGATGAAGCTAATTCCTTGCAATCAATGGTCGATCAGTATCTTCAAGTTAGGGGCACAACAAAGACATCCCGTGACGTAGATACTCGTTATGGGGTAAAAAGGGAATCCAGCGAATCCACAACCAAAGCCTGGCTTGAAAAGATGAGGACTCTGTTTATAAGAAAAGGCTCTGGATTCTCTTCTCGTAGTGTCATAACTGGAGATGCGTATACACTTGTGAACCAAGTTGGGATCCCCTATGAGATTGCTCAAAGAATTACATTCGAGGAGAGGGTCAGTGTGCATAACATGAGATATCTACAAGAGCTTGTGGATAACAAATTGTGCCTGACATACAAGGATGGTTCTTCCACCTACTCTCTAAGGGAAGGTTCCAAGGGTCATACTTTTCTTCGACCTGGGCAAGTTGTGCATAGGCGGATTATGGATGGAGATATTGTCTTTATTAATAGACCACCAACAACTCACAAACATTCATTGCAAGCACTTTCAGTGTATGTTCATGATGATCATGCAGTTAAGATTAATCCTCTGATATGTGGGCCCTTAAGTGCTGATTTTGATGGTGATTGTGTTCACTTATTCTATCCTCAGTCCCTTGCCGCGAAAGCTGAAGTCTTGGAGCTTTTCTCAGTGGAGAAACAATTGCTTAGCTCCCATAGTGGGAATCTGAATTTACAGCTGACAACAGATTCGCTTTTGTCATTGAAGATGATGTTCAAGGCTTTCTTTTTGGGGAAATCAGCTGCTCAGCAACTAGCAATGTTTATATCACCGTATTTGCCACAACCAGCTTTGTTGAAGGTCAACTGTTTCTGCCCACACTGGACTGCACATCAGATTCTCCAGATGGCTTTACCAGCATGCTTCAACTGCTCTGGAGAGACATTCTTGATCATCAACAGTAATTTTTTGAAGGTTGATTTCAACAGGGATGTTGTGGCATCGATAATTAATGAAATTCTGATCACAATGTTCTTCGAGAAGGGTTCTGGTGCAGTGCTCCAGTTCTTTAACTCTCTACAGCCCATGCTGATGGAAAATTTGTTCTCTGAAGGCTTCAGTGTTAGTTTGGAAGATTTCTCCATCTCTCGGGCAGTCAAACAAAGGATTCAAGAAAGTTTCAAGGCCATTTCTCCCTTGCTTTATAATTTAAGATCCACCTTCAATGAGCTGGTTGAGTTGCAAGTGGAGAATCACATCCGGGATGTGAAACAGCCAGTTAGAGAATTCATTTTAACTTCCTCTGCGTTGGGTTATTTGATTGACTCTAAGAGCGATGCAGCTGTTTCTAAGGTTGTTCAGCAAATTGGCTTCTTGGGCTTGCAAGTTTCTGATAGGGGAAAGCTTTACTCAAAAACTCTCGTTGAAGATTTGGCCTCCCATTTTCAGAGCAAATATCCTGTCAATTTGGTTGATTATACTTCTGCCCAGTATGGCTTGATTCAAAACAGTTTTTTTCACGGGTTGGATGCGTATGAGGAGATGGCTCATTCCATTTCTACAAGAGAAGTCATTGTGCGCTCATCTAGAGGATTGTCTGAGCCAGGAACATTGTTTAAAAACCTAATGGCCATCCTCCGGGATGTGGTAATTTGCTATGATGGCACTGTAAGAAATGTCAGCAGCAACTCAATCATCCAATTCGAGTATGGTGTGAAGGTGGGAACTGAGTCCCAAAGTTTATTCCCAGCTGGTGAACCTGTTGGTGTCTTAGCTGCCACTGCAATGTCCAATCCTGCATATAAGGCTGTTCTTGATTCTACTCCAAGTAGCAATTCCTCTTGGGATATGATGAAGGTAGCCATTGTCTTATGCAAATTCTTCATCCTTGTAGAAGTTAATTTTGCCATATTCTGCAGTGCAATGCTACAGATCTTTCTTAACATTACATTTCTTTTCAGGAAATACTTCTTTGCAAAGTTGGTTTCAAGAATGACCTAGCTGATCAACGTGTGATTTTATACCTGAATAACTGTGGCTGTGGTAGAAATTATTGCCAAGAAAGAGCAGCATATTTGGTCAAGAATCACTTGGAAAAAGTCAGTCTTAAAGATATTGCCAAGTGTTTTATGATTGAGTGAGTTCTGCCCTTGCATTTTTTATATCTGTTTTGCATTCTTGTTTAGAATCAAATGAAAGGATGCATGCTGTCCCATATGCTCTATTCGTTTTTCCTTCAATGATACTGTGCCACATCCTTTGGATGCCCAATTCTCATACTGTGCATCAATCAATTTTCTATTTATTCCGCTGTTTATATTTGTTTGCCCCTGGTTTTGCTTTTTATATCATTTATTTTATTTTACTCCAAGAGTGGGATATTTATCAGTAACAATATGCTTGATATAAGATTAAGTGTTCTGATGGCTTCCTACAAGCAGATACAAGAGTCAACAGGTACCAGATAGTTTTGGAAGTGATGCAGGCCTTGTTGGTCATGTTCATCTTGATGAGGTTACTACTCTTGTTTCTGAAGCTTTTAGGTGTCATATTTTATGTATGAAGTCCTTGGGTTTTCTTGTTAAACTTATTTCTTTTGTTAGTAATTTGAAGCTTTATTTTATACAGAGGAAGTTGCAAGATTTGAACATTAGTACCCGGGTGATTCTTGAGAAGTGCCAAGAGACTGTCAACTCATTTCGAAAGAAGAAAAAAATTGGCAATCTTTTTAAGAGGACAATTTTGTTGGTCAGGTTAGTTTCCCAATTCAATCTAAATTTGCATCGAGTCAATAATTGTGGTCTTGAAAGTCCCCATCGTTTACAATTAATTTTCTGAAATGAGATGACATGCTGCCTGAAAGAAGAGAGTTTTCAAAAATTTGGTTAATTGGATTGTGTTTTCTTTTTGTTGAGATTTGGTTTTTAGCAGTCTCACATTTAATTGATGAAGGGTGATTGATTAATGAAACTGTCAAATAAAATGCATGGTTCACCTATGAAGGGAGATAGATAATAATATGAAAATCATAACAGTTGGAGAGATCACATGGAGAGACACAGCTACAATCATCATATTCATCATCTAAATTTATGGTTGTGTTAGAATGGGATGCTGAAGTTTTCCCAGTACAATGAAAAGTGTTACCCTGAGATTCACACACACACACACACGAAAATGGAGGGCTTTCCATGAATTTGTTTCTGTTGCAAGACATGAATTATAGAATTGAATTAGTGAGATAGTTTGTTTTCTTTTCTGTTATTTTTGCCACCCCTTCTTATTTTCTGATTAACTATTACCAATAAATTTACCACCTTGGCATGAGATTGGTTTGCTTCATCTAATATCACTTGAAGTTTATAGTTACAAGAGTTTCTATATGACATGGAACTGCTATCTAGGGGGTGTAGCTTGAATTGGTTGCTTTTGCGTCTCTTAGTCATAACAGTGCAGCCAAAAAAATGTTTTTTATGGTCCCTCTGGAGTGATACATTGTTAAAGACCCAATCTGTAGCTTAGGTATTATACATCATTAATAGCTTAATGAGGTGAAGAAGATAATAGCTTAGGTATGGGTGTAATTTGAACTCATGCGTCCAGATACAGTTTGGGATCACAGCATTGTGTGAGCCAGATTGCCAAAATTAATGACTCAAAATGTAGCTTAGGTGCTAATACACTGAGAAAGCTCAAAGCGCACAGGCACTTGATAGCTTAGGTGCTACTACATGGCCACTAGATGTATATGAGCCTACTTCTTGGAATGCTTACCTATAGGTGCTCCCTTTTCACGAATGTACTAGATTGTTATTTTTCATATAATATTACTAGAAACATTCTTACTTGATGGCTTGAAACACCAGTTTACTTTCTGTCTTATTTTTTGCTTCTTACTTGGCAACAAGGTTGTTTATGTCCTTGAAATGGCTACTTACTTCTCTTGTTGATTTTGTGCTCCTTGGCAGTGAAAGTTGCTCTTTCCAGCAATGTATAGATGAATCACCATGCTTGATGTTCTTCTGGCAAGGTGCTGATGATGTTCATTTGGAGAGGACTTCAAACATTCTTGCTGACATGATTTGCCCAGTTCTGCTGGAAACAATCATCAAAGGTATGTGATAATTTTGTTTTCTATGTCATGAAGAATGTTTTCTTATCTTTTTATGGGCTGTGTGGATCGGATATTTTTGATAATTGTGCTCAGAAGTATGGAATTGTTAATCTCTTCTCCTATCTGTCTTTGTTCAGTTTATATTGGTTTGACAATTAGCATAAGGCATGTTGTACATAGAGGCTCCAAGAGAACATGGTGCATCTGTATCAATGCTTGTGGTTCTCAGGCCATTGCATGCCTGTTGCCCTTCTGTCCAAAGAGAGAAAATTTAACAATATTGACTTGGTGTTAAAAGTTTATGACTAGAATCAGATAATTGTTGTTTGGCATGTCATGATATTCGATTAATGTTTCTTTTCCCTTAAATTTGCAGTGTAGTTATTCTCCAGAGAAATTGTTATAAATTCCTTTATTCAAACAAATAAACCGCTTGAAAAGGAGTAATTTCTCTTGAAAGCTATAACACATCTGCCTTTCATATACCTTGTCCATCACTCTGGAAGCTCGAGATCAGGGCAAGCCATATCCATTTAATTGCAAGGAAAGAAATTACAGACCATCTTTCTAAACAATGACAAGTGTAATAACTTCATTCCATCGTCTTCCTACTCACAAACCACTATAGCAATTGCTCTTGTTTAAGTGTGTTGTTTTGTCCTAAAATAGACCATAAGGCAGCAAAACTGCAAGAAATTGTTGTGTACTGGCACTTGTGTGCCTGACAGTCTTTTGGCAATATAAAGCATACCACTCATAAATTATTTGGTCTTACACTGCTCTCTTCTTGAAGCCTTATGATTCAATGAAGTGCTTCTATTCATTCAGTTCTGAACATGTCCTTTCTTCATATACCACAAATTGAACAATGTTATAGATTTTATCTGATGGTTTCATGAACTTCATGTTAAAACATGATTTTTTGAGTCCTCCATTTCACTGACATAATGCTTAAAAGGCATTGTTTCTTATATAAGTGTGATATAAAACAGAATTTTGCTGATGGACGTTTATAACTTTTTGCAGAATTATTATTTTGATTTTAATTTGACCTATTTGATTATATATGATTCACGTGAAGGCCTTTAATGCTTGACATTGTCATGCTTGTGTTGGCTTCTGTTCTAAGAGGATTCACTTTGATTCACATCAGTAGTGGTTTGGTTTTATGAACTTTCAATGTACCATTTAGTGTCGTGAAGAATTTAAACATAACTATTAGTTTTAATGTTCATGGATATTTAAATAGTTGAATTATAGGTTTTACATGGCGAACCTCATCAACACATGGATATGCAACCATTTTCCATGTCTAGATTTTTTTGAGTTGCCGTTGAAACATGATTTGCTTCCTTACTTGTCTATGATGAACACAAATAAATAATTATACATTGGATCTATAAATGTAACATCAAATTTCAACATTGCTAGAATTCATTATTTATGGTGAGACCTGCTCTATCTCTGCAATATGCAGGTGACCATCGAATTTCCCGTGCAAATATAATTTGGGCAACTCCAGAGACAACAACTTGGATAAGCAACTCTTCCAGGACTCAAAAGGGGGAGTTGGCTTTGGATATTGTTCTGGAGAAATCTGCTGTTAAGAAAAGTGGTGATTCTTGGAGAATAGTCTTGGACTCATGTCTTCCAGTTCTTCATTTAATCAACACCACACGTTCAATTCCTTATGCGATTAAACAAGTTCAGGAATTGTTGGGAGTTTCCTGTGCATTTGACCAAGCAGTTCAGGTAACATGCAAACTGTTTTGAAGCAGTCTATTATGAACTTTTGAATTTACACGGCCTCTTTCCTCTATTTTTCAATTTGGCTCTGAAGAATGCTATCCTCGCCACTTGTTAGTAAATGCATCTTCAACTAGCTTATGATGCTGTGATATGCACAGTATAAAATCATCCACCAGATTCTTTTTCACACAGGGATGTGACCAATATTGTTAATCTATCAGTTAATGAAAATCCATTTCTGCCTGAACTATTTTTTGAATCGTTTGAGTTATTCCTCTAGGAGTATTCTAACTGCTGTCTAGTTAGTTCACATGTTCTGTTTTTGATCATTTAATAGTGTTTGAGAATTGAGGGGGATTTGAATGTTCTAATTATATGTGAGAGGTGTGGCCGTGTCAGCTTTTTTTGCCTAATTTCTCCTCCCATCACTTAACTGGCCATTGATATTATTTGCACAAAACTGCTATTTGATAATGGAAAATTGCCTCATTATTTCAAACCCCAAATGCTAAACAATATGTATCTCAGACACATCTACATCTTTTTAATTAATTTGAGCCTAAATTCCACCTTCTTGACTACTCTATTCTGTAAATAGTGCAGTTTTCTCTGAGTCTCTAATTAATCATGTTTCATGCAATGATGCGGTGCAAACTCTTACGCACAATTTAATGAAATTGTGTTTTTGTGCTGAAATTCCCATGCCCAGCAATCCACCCCCTCTTTTGTTTTCTAAAATCTCCCTCTTTTTCTAAAAGATTGTGAAATTATCATATCATTAATGGATAAAGAGAGTATGATACTCATTTATGCCAATACACCTTGAGGTATGATGGTGGACAAATAGGTACAGTTATCTGTTCAGTATTTAGTGTTCTGTTTCACATGTGATCCATTAAGCTGAGTTAATTTATGCATAGTTTTTGCATTATGGAAAGGCTTAACTAGTTGATTTTGCAGCGCCTCTCAAAATCGGTGACCATGGTGGCAAAGGGTGTTCTGAAAGAACATCTCATTCTACTCGGGAACAGTATGACATGTGCTGGAAGCTTGATCGGCTTCTATACTGGAGGTTATAAAACATTGTCTCGATCATTGGATATCCAAGTGCCATTTACTGAGGCCACACTCTTTGTATGTCTTTTCAGTTTGTTTCAATCCTATAATACATAATCAGTGTCACTCTATTAAATAAGCCATCTCTATGGTACACAGACACCGAGAAAATGTTTTGAAAAGGCTGCAGAGAAGTGCCACACTGATTCTTTATCAAGTATAGTTGCTTCTTGTGCATGGGGCAAGCATGTTACTGTTGGAACAGGTTCACACTTTGATGTCTTGTGGGACACAAAAGAGGTACCGTTTCTCTTCAATTGGAAAGTTGTTTTCAAGAAGCTTTTAGAGCTAGATCACTGGTCCCTGTGTTGTGCTCAGATTTTCTGCCCATTTTTGCAATTATATTATTCTTTTTTCAGGCATGCTTGAATCCAGAGGGTAGCATGGATCCATACAGCTTTCTAAATATGGTGAGAAGTACTGCAGGTGGAGAAGAGTCAGGTACTGCTTGTTTAGGTGCTGAAGTTGATGATCTTATGCTGGAAGATGAAGACTGGAACCTGTCACCCGAGCATAACTCTAGTTATGATAAGCCTACCTTCGAAGACAGTGCTGAATTTGAAGACTTCTTAGGCAATCAATCTGCCGAGTCAAACTGGGGAAAAAAATCATCTTTAAAGGATGGGTCTAGAAGCTCTGGAAATTGGGATGTTGATAAAAATGATGGATCTGGTAAGGAAAAACCTTGGAGCTTGGGAATGAATACAGCCGAGGAAAATGATGTTGCTTCCAGTGGCTGGGACACAGCAGCTGCCAGGAAGACAAATGCCTCCTGGAATTCTGAGAATAATGTAGCTCAGTCCATTTCCTTGTCTGGTTGGGCAACAAAAAAACCTGAACCCCACAATGGCTATGCAACTAAAGTTCAAGAACCTACCACGTCCAATGATTGGGATGCTGGTATTGCCTGGGGGAGAAAGGACAGAGACAACAAGTTTACAAATGAGACAAATATATCAAAGTCTTGGTGGGGGAAGGTAACAGATGGTGATGAATCTGGACACCACAAAAACAAAAACAACCGTCCAGAAGACAAAGAAGTAGGGACACATGGTTGGGACAATAAGATGTCTCAGGAGCAGTCAATATCTGGTTGGGCTTCTAAAACTACCCAGGAGGCTACCACGGAATCCCTTGGTTGGGATAGCAAGGGCAATTCAAATCCAGGAGATGCAGCATGTGGTTGGAAGATGGCATCCAATCAGGGGGCAGAAAATTCTAATGCTGATAAGCATTGGGGTAAAAAGGTGACTTCAAATCAGGCAGACACAGCCTCTGGTTGGGGGAAACCCAAGTCACCAGAAATTTCACTAGGCTGGGGCAAGTCCAAAGAATCAGTTAAGTCAGATCATGGATGGGGGGTGTCAAGTTCTGGAGGTGGCAATGGAAGTGGCATGGATAACGAGACTGAAAACCAATCTCTGGCAGGCCAAGGGAAAGAGTCTGGTGGTTGGGATAACAAGGTGACTTCAATTCAGGCAGACGCCCCCAGTGGTTGGGGGAAACCAAAGTCATCAGAAAATTCACAAGGTTGGGGCTTGTCCAAAGAGTCAGTTAAGGAAGCTCATGGATGGGGGGTCCCAAATTCTGTGGGTGGCAATGGAAATGAAATGAATAACAATAATGAAAACCAATCTCTGGTGGAGCAAGGGAAAGAGTCAGGTTGGGATAACAAGGCATCTTCAAATCAGGAAGGCACGGCCTCTGGCTGGGGGAAGCCAAAGTCACCAGCACTTTCAGAAGGCTGGGGCTCACCCAGAGAGTCATCTAAGGCAGTTCATGGATGGGGGGTGCCAAATTCTGGAGTTGGCAATGGTAGTGGAAGGGATCAGCAATGGGGTCAGCAGAGTAGAGAGTTCAAGAAAAACCGCTTTGAAGGTTCTCAAGGTTGGGGATCGAATAATGGAGATTGGAAAAATAAGAGGAACCGCCCTTCTAAACTGCAGGAGGATTCTAATGCCAGCGGAATATTTACCACAACTAGGCAGCGGTTAGATATGTTCACTTCCCAAGAGCAGGATATTCTCGCTGATATTGAGCCATTAATGCTTTCTATTAGAAGAATAATACATCAAACTGGGTATGTTTTCTATGATATTTGCTCATAAATTCTCCTAAAGTACAAGCTAGTAATTACTTGTGCATCATGACCGTAAATTTTTCATTGACTTGATGGTGCCTTTTGATTCTTCATAGATTTGCAGCATTTATACCATTTTCTGTATGCTACCATTTTGTAAATTTTCATTTTATGGAATTTCTTTTGAAGGTACAATGATGGGGATCCATTATCTGCTGATGATCAGTCCTATGTACTTGATCATGTCTTTCATTATCATCCAGACAAAGCAGTGAAGATGGGTGCTGGAATTGATCATGTCACAGTATGTATTCTGGACGACCTATTCCCTTGTTAGTTTTGCTTGAGTTCAGTTTTTCATTATCCCCGTGCTACACTTAGTTTAGGATTATGTAGCCCTATGTCTTTTGGATAAATACGTGGCTATTTTGTCATCTAAAAACATCAACAATATAGTTGATGCCAAGGGATATATCTTTTGACGCTCATATCATCTGTTATCTCAAGCAGAACCTCAATCTGTTAGAGCTTTGCAAAGAAAGTTCCTTGACTGTATTGATAGAATGAGTTCAAGTTAGTTCATTGTTCTTTTTACTTTTCTGTGCATCAATTATGTGCACGCTTTCTTCCTTCACAACATTGATTGCATCCAGGACATAGTCAGAGGGACCAAGAAAACTTGATTAGAGGTTACGGATTTGGTTACCTGTCTCTTATTATCTATTTATGAATTATTTGTCTTCACTCTTTCATCACTACCACTCACTACTTAGCGTTGTCTATTTAAGTCCAATCTCTTTCATTCTCTCATATTTTTTCTTAAATCCAATTTTATTTCTTGATTGCCTGCAAGAAATAACTGCATTCATAATTACAGCATTTCATTGTCCTACGCGTGTCCGAAATGTGGCTCACAGACTTTCTATTAGCAGGGGCACATGATAAGGCTTTTAGGTAGGAAGTCTTCTCTTTCTGATTTCCCCTGATGTCAAGAGACATGGCTATATTCTAGGATGGATGATTAATTTTACGAGCTGAACTAAGTGAATTTTCTTCTTGTTAGTAAATGACCTGCCATTCAGTGTGTTGGGATTTTTCCTGCTTGAACTTGTATTCTAGTTTGACCTGAATAGTTTGCGAGGATGTATTGAAATCCGGACCAGTTTTCTACATCAATTTGCGGTTGAGGGGCAAGAGGTGGTCAGATTCTGGTTCTTCACAGGCCACAGGGTTGTCATTTTCTGTGGACCAACCTACTCTTCACACTTTTATTTCTCCGGAGCAAAATCCTCCCCACTTGCATTTGTTGATTTAACATAAAAACTGAAAATGCACTATATATCATGATGCATCTTCTTACATCGGTGCATAATCTGCATTTTATATGCATTATATGATTACATTTTTTATTTTTTTTTTATAATTTAACAGGTCAGCAAGCACATCAATTTCCAGGAGAGCAGGTGCTTCTATATTGTCTCAACTGATGGCTGCAAGCAAGATTTTTCATACCGCAAATGTCTGGAGAATTTTATCAAGGGAAAATATCCAGACTTGGCAGATGATTTCTTTGCAAAGTATTTTGCAAGGAGAGGCAATCGGCAGCGCACCCCAGCTCCTGATGGAACCGAGGATGAGAAACGGGCCGTCTGATGTTTGAGTATGAGGGTTGCATAAACATTTTGATTAATTATCTCCTTTGATTTGTATATATAAAGGAAGTCTTTTTGGTACACACTTTCCTTGAAGCAAATTGTATTTAAAGGCATGCTCTCATGTGAACTGGCCCCTTTTTCTCTCTCAGGCGCAGCAGTTCTTACAAGCAAGGTTTATTTCGAGCCTACGCCTCATCTAGTTAATTATTTTTATAAGAATAATATAATTTTATTCTCCTTTTTTTATATAAAAATTATATATTCACCCGTTTGGATTTGAATCACATCGGTCAAGCATGTTCTTCAGGTTAATGTTTTATTTAAATTTAATTAAAAATTTGGTCTCTATCAAACTTTAAATTCCAAATTCAGGTCTATCAAGTCACCTCACCAGATGAGATTTGAGTTTAATATATTTGTTGGAAAAATATGTTTCCCATGATGCCTTCTTGACGTTCATGAGCACAAGAAAGAAAAGAGTTTTTCTGGATTTCAACTGTCCACTTTGCATTTGTTGACCGTTGGTGGAGTATGGACTTAGATGGCTTGACTATGAATGGATTGTTTTGAATTGTTTTTAAAAATGATTTTTGTTTAAAAATATATCAAAATAATATTTTTTATTTTTTAATATCAGCACCTGAAAATAACTAAAAATATTTAATTTAAAATAAAAAATATTTTTTTTTAAAATTTTTTCAAAAAAAACTTTTGGAAGGGGATATTTTCTACGGCATGACTGTTCTCTAGATTGGAAAATCTCTCAGTCTCCCGTCAATGCCCCAAAAAAAAGGGTCCTGCGGGAGTGATTGAAGTCTCAAAAGGAATCTTCAACAATTATGTACATTGTTTTCAATCCTACGTGAAGTGATTGGTTGATCCAATGCCCCCACCTACCATCTTATTTTTTAAAAAAATATCTACTTAATTTTGTTAAGAAATTTAGCTATTAATTTGTTTATTTATTTTATAATAATCTGAATTGGTTTTTTTTATTCACGATGAGGTCTCAGATCTCGGACAGAATTGAGTTTTAAAACTATAATTAAACGAATTAGTTTTTTTTTCTTGAAAAAATGTAAAATATGTACAAACAAGTATTTTGGAGACTATAACTTGCAAATTTTCAAACTGCAATGAAAAAAATGAAAAAAAAAACACACACTTGAAAGAAACACAAACAATTGCTCCGAGTTAAAGCTTTCATTTGAGGGCCATATTAATAGATTTCGAACATTAGGCATTAAAATATATATAGAGAAAAAATTATTGATATATATTTTTAGCATAAGGTCTAAATGTTTACTCAAAATGATCAGGAATACAAAACTTTCAATTGGAGAGCTTATTTGTAAAACATACTAAAATGATTTTTGAAAAATATTTCAAAGACAAATGAAAATAGTTTTTTTAGGAGGAATGAAAGGGTATTAAATAGGTGGATGAGGGGTTATATGTTGTGGGAGTGGTGGTTAGATGATAATGATAGAGATAAGATGAGATTGTAGAGGAGGAGAAAATAATAATAATGGTGATGAAGTGCCCGTTTGTGTGGTTGAGGATGTTTTTGAAAGTGTTTTTCGTTCAAAAATATATCAAAATAATATATTTTTTTTAAAAAAATAATTTTTGACATCAACACAACAAAATGATCTAAAAACACAAAAAAAATAATTTAAAATAAAAAATAAATTTTTTTTTCTAAAGATATTTTTAAAATACAGTGTCAAATACTCTCGAAATGTAAGTGGATGATATTACTATATGTAAAATATTTTATAAAATCTCAACATCAAAGAATTAATGCTGGTCCAGTTCAACTTTTCAAACAAGTAATAGAGAATCGCAAATGCAAAAATCAAACTTAATAAATCTTTTTTTTCTTCAAATTACACCAATTAATCAAGTACTTTTTTCCCGAAAAATATCTCAATATTTCCCCCCATCGACAGAGGTGGTAATGAAAGAAACTATATATATACACGCGCACACATATCACCCCATGGGATGAGTTCTCAAGCACACCGCTCTCAAACTTCAATGAGTTCAATTCCTGTTAACAGTCTTCTCCTTTCCTTGCTCCTTGTAGTAAGTTTTAGTCTTTGCTTCAGCTATGGGAGCTTTACTCACGGTTGCAGCCAGATTGAGAGGGATGCCCTTTTAAAGTTCAAGCATGATCCCATAGACCCTTCAAACCGTCTAGCTTCTTGGGCTGGTGCTGGGGGGGATTGCTGTACTTGGCGTGGAGTCATTTGTGACAATGTAACCGGCCATGCCATTGAGCTTCGTCTAAGAACTCTTTCTTTCCAGGACTATCTTGCTTCTAGTAGTTCTTCCACTCAATATGAAGATTATTTGAAGTTAATCTTGAGTGGTAAGATCAATCCTTCATTGGTCAGCCTGAAGCATTTGAGGTACTTGGACCTGCGAAACAATGACTTCGGAGGGGTTCAAATCCCCAAATTCATTGGATTGATGGGGAGCTTGAAACACCTTGACCTTTCAGATGCTGGGTTTGCAGGTATGATTCCTCATGAACTAGGAAATCTCTCACATCTTCACTACCTTAATCTCCATGATTATTATTCCCAGTTCAAAGTTGAGAATCTAAATTGGCTCTCTCAACTTTCTTCACTAGAATTTCTTGATCTGAGTCTTGTGCATCTTGGTAACGTTTTTAATTGGTTAGAGGTGATGAACACGCTCCCTTCTTTGGTAGAATTACATTTGTCATATTGCCAACTTCCTCGTGTCCCTCCAGTTCTCCACCTGAACTTTTCATCCCTTTCCATTCTTGATCTGTCATCCAACTATGTTGATGAATCTGCGATTTCCATGCTAAACTTTCCTAGATGGGTTTCCCATCTTAAAACTCTTCTTTCTCTTAACCTGGCAAATAATAATTTTCAAGGTCCAATCCCGAATGATCTTCGAAACTTGACGTTGCTCAAGGAACTTGACTTATCTACCAATCACTTCAGTTCTTCTACACCTGAATGGTTGTATGATTTCAACCATCTTAAGCTCCTCAATCTTGGATCCAACAACTTGAAAGGTGCTCTTTCAAGTGCCATCGGAAACATGACCTCTTTGAGTAGCCTGGACTTGTCATTAAATCATGAGCTCGAATTTGAAGGAGGAATTCCGGGATCAGTCAAAAAACTTTGCAATTTGAGGACACTATCCTTGTCAAATGTTAAACTGAACCAAGATATGGCTGATGTCCTTGAAGTTCTGTCTGGATGTGTTTCGGAAGAGGTTGAGTCATTAGACTTGGCTGGTTGTCTATTATTTGGTCAGTTGACTAACCATCTTGGGAAATTTAGGAATCTAGCTTACCTTGGTCTAAGGTCCAATTCAATTTCTGGTCCAATTCCAATGGCTCTAGGGGAATTAGTGACCATAAGAAGTCTTGACCTCTCCGATAATAGGTTGAATGGGACTCTTCCAAAATCTCTCGGGGAGCTTACGAAGTTGGAAGAGTTGGATATTTCTCACAATTCATTTCAGGGTGAAGTTTCTGAAGTTCACTTTGCAAACCTCAAAAATCTGAGAAACTTTTCTGCGGCCGGAAACCAGCTGAATTTGAGAGTAAGTCCTGACTGGATTCCTCCTCAATTTGAGTTCATTGATTTAAGATCCTGGAATGTTGGGCCTCAATTTCCCAAGTGGGTTCGCCCACTTGAGCATCTGTCATATTTGGATATCTCGAACTCGAGTATTTCGAGTACTATTCCTATCTGGTTCTGGACCATGTCATTTCGAATGGAGCATTTAAATCTCTCCCACAATAAAATCCAAGGAGTGATCCCCACTAAACTCAAGCTTGATTTTTTTGCTTCCTACCCTTTAGTGGACTTGAGCTCGAATCATTTCAAGGGTCCATTACCTAGCATATTCTCTAATGTGGGTGCATTAGATCTCTCCAACAATTCATTTTCAGGTTCCATGCTCAGCTTCTTATGCCACAAGATGGATGAGTTGAAGAACGTGCAAGTTCTTAACCTCGGAGAAAATCTTTTATCTGGAGAGATACCAGATTGTTGGTCGAGCTGGCGATATTTGGTGGCAATAAAATTGAGCAACAACAAATTTAGTGGCAACATTCCCGAGTCCATAGGAGCTTTGAGCTTGCTGGAGTCGTTGCATATTCGCAACAGCAACCTATCAGGTAAACTACCAATTTCGTTGAAAAATTGTACGAAGTTGATAACACTTGATGTTGGTGAAAATGAATTGGTCGGAAGCATGCCAGCATGGATTGGAAAGAGATTCTCAAGCATGGTTGTCCTCAACATGCGAGCAAACAAGTTTCATGGCCGCATACCCAGAGAGCTATGCAATCTAGCTTCTTTACAGATCCTGGACCTTGCTCATAATCGCCTCTCGTGGAGTATACCAACCTGTTTCAATAAACTCAGTGCCATGGCTACAAGAAACGATTCTCTTGGAAAAATTTATCTGGACAGTGGATCGTCTACCTTTGACAACGTGCTTCTTGTGATGAAAGGAAAAGTTGTCGAGTACAGCACTATTCTTAAATTAGTAAGGAGCATAGACCTTTCCAGCAATACTTTATGTGGGGAGATTCCAGAGGAAGTCACACGCCTCATTGAATTACAATCCTTGAATCTATCACAAAATTATCTGACTGGAAAAATTCCTGAAGGTATAGGTTCCATGCGATATTTGGAATCTATTGATTTTTCTGTAAACCAACTTTCTGGCGAAATCCCTCAAAGCATGTCAGATCTGACGTTTCTAAGTCATTTGAACCTATCTGACAATAGATTACGGGGAAGAATTCCATCAGGAACTCAATTACAAAGCTTTGGTCCATCTAGTTTCAGTGGCAACGATCTCTGTGGACCTCCACTCTCCAAGAATTGCAGCGTGGGTTCCAAGTTTCATGAAGAGCATGGAAGGGAGGAGGATGACAATGGACTCAAGGGTAGGTGGTTCTATGTGAGCATGACTCTAGGTTTCATTGTGGGGTTCTGGGGTGTAGTCGGTCCGATATTGTTTAATAGACGGTGGAGATACGCATATTATCATTTCTTGGACAGATTGAGAGACCGAATTTGGTGGGGTTTCATGTAAATATCATACACCTGTTCGCGATAAACTTTCATGTGTTTATCACTTCTTATCTCATTGCATCTCTCTGTTACAACTCAAAAATGATTGTATACAGCCTATAAATATAATGAATAATCGAATTCTAAGCTGATAAAACATCAGCATTCCTCATTTTGTCAGTTTCTTAACTTGGTATCAAAGTTTATGTTCTTTTCGATCTATCATGTCCTCTTCCTCGGCAGCACCTTAATTTGTCATCCCGAATATTACCTCGTTGGTGTTCGTCAAACTTGAAGGATATAATTATCTGAAATGGACAACTCAGCTCACGACCTCGTTAGTGTCGTCCCAAATATGCCTTCATGGGCACTCACTCACACAGAATGAATAACAGCTAACCCAAAATAAATATCCATTTGTAAGGTTTGATAGCAAAAGAGACAGAAAAAACAAAAGCCTGAAGTATTTAACATACATCTCATTCATTTCCAACTTATTTAACAACAAAAATCAAATTTAAAAATAATTTAAGGTAATCGCTTATTGGTCTGAACTCCAAACCCACTTTAATTTCCTTTGAACACGAGAATTTTGGTAGTTAAAGTTAGAAACTTGCAATAATCTCTATACATTCGTCAACTTGACCATTTCTATATAGTTGAAAACGAGCGGTTTTGCTCGCGCGATGCGCTGAGTTTTTTTATCTATGTAGAAAACTAATTGATTTTATACGTGTTGTATTTTATTATTTTAATATTTAATTAATAAAATTATAATTGATAAAATCTATTAAAAACAGTTTTTTTTCCACCAAAAAATGATTGAATGTTGCTATTGTTAAAATATTTTTGATAAAATTTGTTAGAAAATTTGCTAAGAAAATGAAATGATTTATTACAAATTTGTTGCCACGGATACCCTGTTTAAAAAAAAAAAAAAAACCTGGTAAAAACAAAAAGCTGACTTGGACACCCTGGTTATAAATTTTTTTAGTTAATTATACCTAATAATTCTAAGAATATCTTATGTATTCCTATATAATAATAAGAATAAAAAAAAAGAATATCTCATGCTTTTCAATAATATATGTTACTAAGATAAGCACTACTACTGTTCTTTGAGGAACGTGATAATGATAGAAAAATTTGTGATCTGCACAGTGGATCTCGAATTTAAGATAAGACGTGTATTCTCTATAAAAATCCGAGACAAACAGGACTTTACTTACTCATCTAAATTCACAAAATATGTTTTTCAAGTAATAAAGTTTCTTCGCATAAAAAAGAAGAAAATAAGCACGACATTTGTATTTATTAATGTAATAAAACAATTCATACTTTACAATAACAGGTTCAGTTACATAAATTGAAAGAATATTAAAAAAATCTGCCACAACTGAAATAAATCTAATTTTTATAGAAAATCCTAAATCTATTTTTTTACTTAAAAAAAAATGGCAACATTTTTATTTCTCTTCACTGAACACTCCACTAGTCCACTTCCCTTGCTGCAAGATTCCCGTTTGTTACTGGCGGGCCCCAGCTGGAAATGTAATTCTGACGTGGCAAGCACTCATCTACTAATCAATACGACACGTGCTGGTATACGACAGAGAGGGGGAAAAGAGGCTAAATGTATTCAAGTACTCCATTTACACTAAGCGTTTCAGTTAGGTCCTTGATGTAGCAGAAGTTTCAATTACACCATCTATTATGACAGCTTTCTTTCTAGCTACTATTATTCCTTGCTCGAATGTGTTCACATGCATCACCTTTTTTCCTTTCCAAAATGCATTAATCCATGTTTAGTTTAGTTCACAGGGTTATGCCATAATGAGTGAAGAAGAAAAGATAAGAAAACAATATTTTAATAAATATATCAAAAATATATATTTATAATAAAATGTTACTATATTTCAAAATCATGATTACTAAATTCAATCATGCTAGTAGGGGTTGACTTAAGATACCTGTGACACAAAGTTTGACTCAAGATGAGTTTCAATTGAAACTAAAAAAAGATATTTATCTAAATTTGATTAGCTCGATTCAAATAAGATTGAATTATCCCTAAGAAAAATAAATCAAAATATATTAATTGATGTGAGTTGATAATTGAGTTTTTTTTTTTATAAAAAAAATCAAGCTAAGTTGACAGCGATGGTCTAAAGTCTAAACAACACATAAAATTGATAATGTGTAGCCGTAGAGAGTCGCTTGTTTTAATGGCTACAAGAGTTACACAATTATGAGATATAAATGGTGCAATTGAAACTTATAGATAGACAGAGGACTAATAAGAACAAATACAATAATTGGAGAGTCCAAAGTTGTTTGCTAAAATAGAATTTGACACTTGCCAAGATTTTAACTGTATCTAAGATTTTATCCGTTTCAGTTTCGTAGTTGAAGTTGAGGCTCGCTTCCCTGGTATGCTCTTCTTCACTTCCCTTCTCTCCCTCTCCTTCTACACTCAAGCTTAGACGCGTAGTTTAATGTTTTGTGTATGGTATCATTAATGTTTGATATGTGTTGACTGTTTGTAGTGTAGTGTTTTTGTATGCTATAAGAATGGCTTCTATGGTAGCACAACTGGTGTCTCCAGTGGAAACTGGACATAAAGTTTGGCAAGACCAGTCTTTTATTAAGTGGAGAAAGAGAGATCCTCATGTCACTTTGCACTGCCATGAATCTGTTGAAGGTAAAGAGAGAGAGGATGACGACTTTTAGACTCCCTTTAACTTGCAAACTTTGGTAGTACCGGCAGACATTACTCTTCTTGTTGCCTTGAATATTATAAGTGATGAATAAGTCGAATCTTTTCGTGACCTCTTTTATGAGATTGATTCTATGATTTAATCAAATGGGTTTTAACTTGACCTGGGTTTTGATATTTTTTGCTTGGTTTTCAATTTGAATTTCGAAAATTTTGTTTCTTTGCATTAGCAGTTGCCTTTATCTTCTGTTCTTTTGAAGCCCTAAATGTGTTTTGAGTTTCATTTTTTGTAGAATGGATTGCGCCTGAGTTTGCATAAGTTCTTGTATCTGGTTTGATTCTATCAATGGAAATCTGGCTTTGTCTTGTTTATAGGATCTCTTAGATACTGGTATCAACGCAACAAAGTGGATCATTTGGTATCTAAATCTGCTGTTTGGAATGATGATGCTGTTCAAGGGGCTCTTGATTCTGCAGCCTTTTGGGTTAAGGATTTGCCTTTTGTTAAATCTTTGTCTGGTTTTTGGAGATTTTTCTTGGCTCCTGGCCCTGACAGTGTTCCTAAGAAATTTTATGACACTGCGTTTGAGGACTCAGAGTGGAACACTTTGCCTGGTAATTGCCTTTTGTTTCAATGAAATCACAAAAAAAATGATTTTTCAGGATTTCATTCTCTGGTGGTTTTCACTTTCCTTGCAGCCATGATCTCACTGAAGCAGTGTCCTATTAGATTAATCAAACATGAATAATAACTGCAACATAAAATAATATTCTTGATATATAGCTCATGGATTATCTGAAATGTCTATTACCTGAACATTCTCCTTCCATGGTGATATCTTGTAACTTCCTTTTGCTCACTGGAACAGTTCCTTCAAATTGGGAATTGCATGGATACGATCGGCCTATTTATGCGAATGTATTATATCCATTTCCAGTGGATCCCCCTCGTGTTCCTGATGATAATCCAACTGGATGCTACCGAACATACTTTGACCTTCCTCGCGGGTGGCAAGGTAGATCAATTTGTTATGTAATAGCAGTTTTAGCTGATTATTGTTTCTCCAAATGCTTCTTTCTGCTTCCTCTTCGATATATAATATATATAACAGCAGATTCCTGGAATTTCATGTATTTATCTGTCTGCATTATGCCAATTGGTTTATGACAGGTCGAAGAATTTTTTTGCATTTTGAAGCTGTTGATTCAGCATTCTGTGCTTGGATAAATGGGGTTCCCGTGGGATACAGGTATCTGATGCACGCTTATGCATTCCTTTTTTTTTCCCTTTACTTATCTTTTTAGTTTTTAGTGTTAACTGTTTCAGTAACATTTTTATGTTTTAATGTGATTTATGTAGAAAATTTATTCAATTAAATCACGTTACATCACTTTTGCCATGAATTGTAGAGGTTAGAGATTAGAAAGGAATGAGGGAAATTGCACAGTTTGTTGAAGCTTTTCCATAAAATCTACTAACAAATGTTTTATTGTTCTATCACCTCAGTCAGGATAGTAGGCTACCTGCTGAGTTTGAAATTACAGATTACTGTTATCCATGTGGTTCTGGAAAGAAGAATCTTTTAGCTGTTCAGGTCTTTAGATGGAGTGATGGATCTTACCTTGAAGATCAAGACCATTGGTGGATGTCGGGTATTCATAGAGACGTGCTTCTTCTTTCCAAGGCTCAGGTATTATTTTTCTCTTCAACATTTTTGAAGTTTGGTTTTAGAATGAACATAATTAGGGACAGTGTTGGAAATGGTTGGTAAACTTCATATAAAGGTTGGATGTGTTCTGAAATGTCATGTGAACGTGATTCTGTTCTGGTGCCATGTTATGGTTTCTCTTATGGTTCAGTTTTTTGTTCTCGCTAACCGTTTATGTAAAGTGTTCATTTATGTGTATGTTTTGTGTTGCTGTTGGCGAGCAGTACATGTATCCGGACCACCACTTTTCTGTTTCTTTTCCTATTACCTTTGTTTGTCACTATTATTCCATTTTGGGTATTTAATCTGAATTTCTATGAGTAATTTTAAATGATAAATGTAGAAAATATTTGATATGCAGGTATTCATTGCAGACTACTTTTTCAAATCAAACTTGGCTGAGAATTTTACTTCTGCAGATATAGAGGTTAGTGGTTATTGATGAAATATTAACTTGCATTTTTTTTTTCTGTAATGAATGTAGGAAAATGTACTTATCTCCATTAATTGGATGATATTGCAATAGTGTTGAGTTGTGCTCACATGATCTGAGTGAATTAGAAGTTAATACTTAAGGGTGTACCCCTTGTATCATATTACATGTTGATTTAACTCTATTTGGCTCATCTTCTCTGGAAAGTTCTGATAATATACATCAAGTGATGCTGTTTTTGGCTGGCTTGGAAGAAAGGGGGGCTTGGATATGTAATGTTATAGTTTCTGGCCATCTTCTACGGCTGACCATAATTTCTTATCTGTGCTGGTTTTCCTCTTGAACTGTTCATTATCCTTTCTGCTTTGTTTTTTATAGCTTGTAAGTATACCCTATAGGTAAATGGGAAGGGAGTACCCTAGAATTGTCTCATTTTTGCCACGGTTCAATTGTTTTCTTATGATTTAACGGGAAGTGATAGATGCAATATCTTTGGCTATTGTTCTTGAACTGAGTAGTCTGGGAAAAAAATGAGTTTGTTTGTGTGCTTACCGTTCAGGTTGAAGTGAAAATAGAAAGCTCCCAAGAAATTCCCATAGACAATATTTTTGACAACTTTACCGTAGAAGCCGCATTATATGACACTGGAAACTGGTACAGCAGTGAAGAATCTGCTAATCTGCTTTCATCTAACGTGGCCAATTTAAAGCTCACTCACTCCCCTATGGGAATTCTAGGATTTCTGGGTAATGTCCTTGAAGGGAAACTCGAGAAGCCCAAGCTTTGGTCTGCAGAGCAGGTGAGGAACCTCAATTCATTGGAATTCACTGGCAACTTGATATGTTACACAATTTAATTTTATCGTATTCTTGTTGGCTGTACAGTGCAAATGATATTTTATTCTTTAGTTTTCCTTCATGTAGTTGTTTGAAGCATAGCAGATAGATTACCTGAGCAGAGTGTTATTAAGAAGTTTGAAGGAATAAAAACTGTGATTTTCTGATTTATTTTCCATATAATTTAGACACTTCACGTTTCAACAAGTATTTTTAGTTTTATGAATTCTCACATTTTTCAATATATTATGGCATTTCTACCTCACCTCCCTGTTATCCGTATGACGGCCATCACCTGATGTTGTGGATTTTGGTATTTGCTTTTCTTCCACAGCCAAACTTGTACATCCTTGTTCTCTCCCTCAAAGATGAAACTGGGCAAGTAGTTGACTGTGAATCATGCCTAGTTGGCATAAGACAAGTATCAATGGCTCCAAAACAGCTACTTGTTAATGGGTGTCCAGTTATAATAAGAGGTGTGAACAGGCATGAACATCATCCACGTGTAGGGAAGACAAATATAGAGTCATGTATGATTAAGGTCACACTCTCCTCTTTCCATACTCGTTAGTTACCTCTGCTTTCATGATTGGCAATTTATCTGATTATAATGGAGTTATTGTCTATTATTCTGCTTACAGGATCTGGTTCTAATGAAGCAATCCAATATGAATGCTGTAAGGAACAGTCATTATCCCCAACATCCTCGTTGGTATGAGTTGTGTGATCTTTTTGGCTTGTATATGATAGATGAAGCCAACATTGAGACGCATGGTTTTCATCTTTGCAAACATCTGAAGCATCCTACTCAGGAACAAAGTTGGGCTGCTGCAATGATGGATCGTGTGATAAGCATGGTGGAGAGGGACAAAAATCATGCATGCATAATTTCTTGGTCTTTAGGAAATGAGTCCTCATATGGACCTAATCATTCTGCTGCAGCTGGTATTGTACCTTTTTATATACATCTTTGAGATGGTTTCTATTTGAGACACATGCAGAAATATAAGAAATTACAATTTTTACCATACATATATGGTTTGTAGGTTCTACTTTTGTTACCATTTTTCACACATATCATAGATTTTTAGCTGGTGTCAGAAAATACTTGTCTCTGTGTTTCCTGTGAGACTTGAGCATGTGTGCTCTATTTCAGATGTCTTGGCACTCAACAATGTGTAGACACACTAATTTTCATTTTCTTTTTACATTGCATGAATTTAAGCTTCTCATTATGAAACTGTGTGTGTAGACACACTAATTTAAGCTTCTCATACTAAAAACCGGTGTGTGGCCTCCAGCAATTAAAAGTTTATATGGATAACAGATCATTTAAGTTAAATGTTCTTTTATATCTCAGAAGTTCGGTAGTGATGTTAGAAGACTTGAAAGTTTTACATAAACAATACCTTAAATTTTATGTTCTTTTATTAGGTTGGGTTCGTGAAAGGGACCCCTCACGGCTGGTGCACTATGAAGGAGGTGGATCAAGAACGACATCCACTGACATCATCTGCCCAATGTATATGCGTGTTTGGGACATAGTGAAGATCGCAAACGACCCAACTGAACCACGTCCTTTGATATTGTGCGAGTATGTTACCTCTGTTCTTCTATATGAGTTACATTGACCCCTAAACTGTTCTTAGATGTCTTAATTACACTGTGTAGTGCCTCTATTAATCAAGGGAGTAACTTCATTTTCTCTATTTATATGTCCTTGTGGTATTCAAATTGGCAGGTATTCACATGCAATGGGGAATAGCAGTGGGAATATACGTGAATATTGGGATGCGATTGATAGCACATTCGGTCTCCAAGGAGGCTTTATCTGGGAGTGGGTTGACCAGGTTTAGAATCCTTTTTACTCTTAAGAAACATGGAAAAAGATCAAAATGATGAGCAAAATTGATTTTCTGCCATCCTTGGCTTACCTAAAATCTTTACCTCTTATTTTGAAAACTATCCACAACTTACAATAACACTCTTTTACTCTTAAGAACAACCCTACCACGCACAGCATGATTTTAAAATATAGAACGAAGACTAAGATGTCTATTTAAGAATATAGCTTATTAAGATTCTATAAAAACTGCAGCAGCAGTGATTGGAAATAAAAAGGTTTCTGGTATATTTTTAGTTTCACATTTTGTAGGCAAAAAACGTATATAAATGAAAAATCTGAATATATGCCTCTAGGAATTTTCTGGAAACAGACTCAGCATATTTACGAGCTTCAGAGTCATATATAATTCATACAATAAATTATGACACTTGCATGCAGAAAAGTAAGAGCTGTGGCATGTTGAAATCAAAATGTTTATTTCCCATGACTAACATAAGAAACTATCATGGTATTTGCATGATAAAGACCTTAAACATTTGTCAATTAAATATACCATTTATTTTGAGAAGGATATTTTCAAATCTCTTCTTATTTATCAAATCAAGTATTTGCTTTTCAACTATAGGCATTATTGAAGGAAAGTGGAGATGGTAGAAAACACTGGGCTTATGGAGGTGACTTTGGGGATACACCTAATGATCTGAACTTTTGTCTTAATGGCCTTACATGGCCAGATCGTACTCCTCATCCTGCATTAGAAGGTAAATTTATTCTTCTCTTAACGAGTCTGCATCTAAGTACTTTTTTCAACTTGTAAGATGATATCTTGACCTAAGTTTCGTTCAAATCATGAATTGTGTCAGTTATTGTTTGCAGAGGTTAAGTATGTTCATCAGCCAATCAAAGTTTCACTAGAGGAAAGCACAATAAAGGTACTCACATGTTTCACGGAGTTTCTGCATATCTCATCATTCACAAAATCTGGATTTCACATCTAACTGGAAATTTGATTTCGCAGATAACCAACAGCCATTTCTTTCAAACAACACAAGGTTTAGAGTTTGGCTGGACAGTGCATGGTGATGGATATGAACTTGGATCTGGAATTCTCTCACTTCCACTGATAGAACCTCAGGGCAGTTGTAAGTTAGAATGGGAGTCAGGTCCATGGTATCCTCAATTGGCTTCATCTTTTTCAGAAGAAATTTTCTTAACAATAACTACCAGACTCCTGCATTCCACTCGCTGGGTTGAAGCTGGTCATGTTATTTCATCTACGCAAGTCCAGTTTCCTACCAGACAAAAGATCATGCCTCATGTAAATACTCTTCCTTTATACTTAATTGGATAATTTCATTTACCTTCAGATATTTTACAGCCATGCTTTCTGGTTTGAAAATGGCATTTCAGGCTATCAAAACTGCTGATACTAAAATCTTCAGTGAAGCTCTTGGAGATACAGTTAGAGTTAGCCAGTTGAACGTTTGGGAGATAACATGGAATATGCAGACAGGAAGTACTGAAAGCTGGAAGGTATAGCATTGCATTTATGAATTTTCGTCTATATCATATTTAGTTCATTGAAGCTAGATACATGAATACATGAATTTTTTGTTCTCTCTCTTCTTTTGATGTTTCCATAAACAAGTGGAGCCTTGACATATCCTTACAACTTGTACTACATGATTACTTCAATAAAACCCCTTTCATATATGGAAAACAATGTTGGCTCTCATCATGTGCACTGAAACAACAGATCTAATCGAATTAATCATAAACTACTTTTGTAAATTCATCTTGGTGTGCATGTTGTTAGTTGACCCTAGGGATGCAATTTAAGCCAAAAAGATCTCTCTGTTTTTGAAACACAAGATTGAGGTGTGATTTCTTTTTAACGCATGAAAGAATTATTCTCAGATACATAGCAAATGAAAAAATGATGCAGAATCTTGTTTGTAGTTCATAGGAGCTATGGAGTTTGTATTCTTTGCTGACCTCATAAGAAGTTTTTGGTTACTCCATGTCCTTTTTTCTCCCTCCTCGAATTGCTTTACAGACATGAACAATGCTCAGAACTCTGTCTAAAGATTTCCATTTTGAATTTCAAGCCCTCGGTTTACTTAGGAGACCTCATATAAATAAAGGCCACATTATGGTTACCTGATAACTTTTTTTTTTTTCTGGAGGCAGAATCTATATTTCATCATTGACCTTGCACAGAGACAGGCCTTTTTAGATTTTAAACAAATCTGAGTCTTAAAGGTGTGGTGATTGTAGGTTGGAGGAGTTCCTGTTATAAATAAAGGCATGATCCCATGCTTCTGGAGAGCACCTACAGATAATGACAAAGGTGGAGAAAAGGACAGTTATTACTCCCAGTGGAAAGCAGCTGGTATTGATAGTCTTGTATTTCAGACAAAAAGTTGTTCTGTGAAGAGCACAACCGACGATCTTGTGAAAATTGAGGTCGTTTATGTCGGTGTCCCAATTTGTGAGGAAGGCTCCTTGTCTGAATCTACAAATGCAACTGCTTTAATCACAGTTAATATGATCTACACAATTTATAGTTCTGGGGACTTGATTATAGAATGCAACGCAATTCCAAATTCTGAGCTTCCACCTTTGCCTCGAGTGGGAGTTGAACTGCACATGGAAAAATCAGTGGATCAGATTCAATGGTATGGAAGAGGGCCATTTGAATGCTATCCAGATAGAAAAGCAGCAGCCCATGTTGGGGTCTATGAGCAGAATGTGGGTGACATGCATGTTCCTTATATTGTCCCTGGAGAATGTTCTGGTAGAGCAGATGTTAGATGGGTGACATTTCAGAACAAGGATGGAGTAGGCATATTTGCTTCCACTTATGGCAGCTCCCCACCTATGCAAATGAGTGTTAGTTACTATTCCACAGCAGAACTTGACCGGGCGACGCGCAACGAAGAACTCGTTAAAGGAAATGACATTGAGGTAAATTATACTGCTGGGATTTCATTTGTTGAATCTATATTTGACTAACCAAGCAAGCATTCATGTTTTGGACTGGTCAGCTGCATGTTGCTAATGCCTTCACCATATCAAGAACAGTGATAGTAAAGTTAAATTTAGATTCTGTTTACTTTAACTCTTTCTTGTAATGTCTATCCGAGGCATGAATGGCCATCTAGAATGACCATAATACAAAATTTTGTGCTGTCAATTGCCTTTTGAACTCAACACTCTATAACTAGTCTCTAACCTTGACATGCTTGCATGGCCATGTGCTATTTGTGGTACACTATTATTCTACTCAATTTAGGGCGCTTAAAATGGTCTTCAGATTTGTAAGTTAACCTTCCTCAACAAGATTTATGCTCTGTAGAATGAGTTTTCTCTTGTTGACATTTGTTGCTGGTTCGTCCGTGTATTTTCGCTGCTGCTTGGTTACCATGCTAGTTTCTTTCTCATGCCGCTATCCTGGCGTATGTCTTGGATTAAGTATTCAAGTTAATGTGTTTGGATTGCAGGTGCATCTTGACCACAAACATATGGGATTAGGAGGAGATGATAGCTGGTCACCATGTGTCCATGACAAATATCTAGTTCCTGCTGTGCCCTACTCCTTTTCTATCAGGTTGTGTCCAATTACTGCAGCTACATCTGGCCTTGAGATGTACAAATCCCAGCTTCAGAACTAATCAAGTGCAACTAAATGTATCACCAGAGACTTGAGACTCGAGAATAATTATGTAGATGCCATTCTGTAAGAATAATATATCATCCATGAGATCACGATTTATTAGGTTTAGTCTGGCATCTAATGCATAGCTAGTTGAGTGGCAAGCTGCACATTAATGTAGTTTCCTCAAGTTATTTTACCTATTATATAGGTCCACCGATCCTTGTACTGAAGCCTCTAGCTCTAATCCTTCCATCCTAGAGTGAGTGGATTTGATTTTAGATTCAGGACTGGAACAAGGGCAGCTGTCCTCTATGACAGGGATAGACTCCTGTGAGAAGTCATGTTTCCAATTGCATTTGAAGTTTCACCTTGCAATTTCTTTTTAGTTAATATCACATAATAGTACAGAGAAATATAAAAAACGATAAATATATTTGGTTAAAAAGATAAAATATAAAAATAAATAATTTTTTAGAATAATTTTTGGGACATATCTTTTCAATGCGCAATTATCGTCATCTCTTGTAGTATGACATGGTAACCAGACCCTATCCAGTTCAAACTAAACACCTTGTAAAAAGTAAAAAGTAAAAAGATAAACATGATGGTAGACACAAGTAGGAGACTAGCTTCACCCCGAAGCTGTAACTACTATTTTTGAAGATCTGGGCATTCTTTAGGGAAGCACTGGGTTGACTTGAAAATTGAGTTAGAATCGGCTTTATAATATTTTATATCAGTTAAAAAAACAATACAATTTTTACCTCATTCTCAAATTTCAGCTGAAACATTCTAATTTCATTCCATCTGTTCCGTTTCGGTCAAATAATATTTTTTTAAAATAATAAATAATTTTATAATATCAATTATATCTCTTAATTCAACCATTAGATTGAAATGAAATTTTATGAAAAATCTTTTGATATATTTAAATATATTATATTAAAATTTCAAATCAATCAAAAAATATAATGAACTTGCAAAATTAATGATGGCATTCTCATAATATTATAAATGTTTATAATTTTATTCAAAAAAATCATTTTATTCTTTTTTTAAATTTAAATTGTATAATTCTAAATAATTTTATTTTTAGATTTGAACTAAAAAGTTTTTTGCATTAATATATTTAATTATATATTGAACATTGAATTATATTATAGAAAGAGCTAAAACAGCTCGGTCTCCCCCCTGTTCACCGTGACTCATTGTCACTGTGGAGTGGCAATTTGTCACGGTGAATCGCGGATGTATGACCTCCTTTTTTTTTTTTTTTTGCTTTTTCAACAGTGAATTGGCGAATTTACCCCCCATAAACGACAAATTCCGCCGCAAGGATCAGGGGCTGCGTCGTCATTGCACGCATCGGACCGGACTGGTCCGGTCCGGCCCGCCGGTCTGCGTCTTATTTTATTATTATTTGAAATTGGCTAAATACGACTTTAACCCCCAATAAGACAAAAACGCCGGCTGTGGAACAAGGGCAGGGAGGTAATTGACCTAATTTCTTTAATTCTTTTTCCGCTGCGTGTCAGAGCATGCGCTACACGCGCCAGCCCTTTGTTCTCCCCACGCCCTGGTGAGGCCGCGCGTGCGGGCGATTCCGGTGGCCATAGAAGATATTCCGGAGCCTATCTCGCTTCGCCTCAACGTCCTCTTCCTCCCTAGGTGGCGCGTGTAGTCGAAAAACGTTCGTGGACACGGCTGAGGGCGGCTGAAAGCGCTGGCCATGTTTCTCTCTCCCCTGCACGTCAAAGTGCAGGGGAGTCCCCAATTTGTTGCTACATTTAACTTTGGTCCCTGGACTTTCAATTTTGTTTTTGCTCCTGATTTTTAGTATATAACTTTTGATTTAGTTCGATTGGGTCCTCCGATTGGAATTGATTGAATGTCAATGTATCGCTTCGGTCCTCCTTCTTTTAATTTTCGGATTGGGTTTAAATTATTCAATACATACGGTACAGAACTTTCTATTTCTTCAATTTCATCCTTTTATTCAATTTCATTTTATATTCAATTTTCATTTTGGCCCTTATACTTTTAATTTTGGATTTTAATCCCTTGATATTTGATTTTCATTTTGGCCCTTATACTTTGAATTTTTTTTTAATCCCTTTATTTCTTTTTATCTCTAGAATAATCTCTACTTTTGTCAATGTATATATAAGTGTACTCTTCATTTTGATTTTTAATTTTTGTTATTTTCTATCTATGGTCATTTGCAAATTAATATTTGTGTTTTTTTTTCTCCTATTTGTTTTTTCTTTTTTTTTTATTCGTTTTTTTTTTTTTTTATATATCAAATGACTTTTTTTTACTTGATAATTTTTTTTTCTTTTGTTAAAGTTTTTAAGATCTTTTTAGTCTTTCATTTATTTATTTCTCCATTATTAACATAATAATAATAATAATTGTACTTTTTTTTTCTTGCTTACTCTTTTGTTAATGTTTTTATATTTTTTCCTCTCGGGATAATTTGATAATTTTTATTGTTTTGACAACAATAACAATGATAATTTTTGCTTTTTTTAATCTTTTGTTGAGGTTTTTAGAATTGTTTTAGTCTTTTGTTTTCTTTCGTTATTAGCAGAAAAATAAAAAAAATATAATAATAATAATAATAATAATTATTATTATTATAATAATTTAATTCTTTTTCTTGGTTACTCTTTTGTTAATGATAAAAAAAATATAAATTTTATACTTTTTTGTTTAAATTTATTTCTTAAATTTTCTTTATATATATTTCAAATCTAATATTACTTTAGAGAAAAAACAACTCAATTTTTTTTCTTTTGGCAAATTTACCTAGATTATCTACAATTAAAAAATATCAAAACCACTTTCCATTTCAATTACATTATTCCTTTTAGACGGGGAAAAAATTTATTTGTGATATATTTAATCTATTATAATGTTACTAATTAAATGTTTAAACAACTACTTACAACATGTCAAAAATCAATAAGTTTTCTGCATAGAAAAAAAAACACAGCGCAATGTGCTGGCAACCATACTAATTATACAAAAAAAATCATTTCTAGCATATTTTATCTATTGCAATTTTAGTAATTAAACATTTAAATAACTAATTATAGCATGCAAAAAATATAAGTTTATTTCTGCAAAAAAAAAAATTATAATGTGTCGGATCTAATATTAGTGGGGAAAAAAGGCAACTTATAAAAATAAAATTACCTACATTATCTGCGATTAAAAAATATACAAACCACTTTCCATTTCAGTTATACAGATTTCATAAATTATAATTTTACTAATTAAATATTGAAATAGAAAAATACAATACATATAAAAATAATCAATTTTCTACATAAATAAAAAACTCCGACAAAAAAACATAAATCATGCTTATTAATGCAGCCAGCGAATGTGTTCCACAAGCACTCACCATGAATTAGATTAGAGGTTTTGGCTTCTTGCGCAAAAATAGAAAACAGCAACACTTCCATGCTACTGTGAATTATTATTAATTAAAAAAAAAAGTGTGGCAAAAATATTGGAACACAAGAAAGAGTTGTTTTTTTTCCACTTTGATCATGAATATCAATGCAGTCTATTACACAATCATGAAAGTGTCAATCAATCCAGAATGCATTAATATCCGTTGGCAGTGACCAATATACGAGGATTTTTGTTTGGGAGTATGGTGTAACTGGTGATGTAAAAAAAGTTGGTATTTCAAATGTTTAGTTAATGTATAGATTTGAAAAAAAAAACATGTAGGATACTATTTTTTTTAAGTTTATTTGTTAAAAAAAAAATTACAATATTTTCATTTCTAATATTTGAAATCTAATACTACTGGGGAAAAAAAACAACTAAAAAAAAGAGGTTGGCAAATTTACCTAGGTAATACTCATTGTAACTATTCATTGGCATTATCTACAGTTAAAAAATATGCGACCCACTTCCCATTTCGATTACACTATAAAGTATGTGAGACTAATTATATGTTTTGATATTTATTGAATATTATCGACTAAAAATATATTGAGAGAGAAAAAAATGGCCTACGATTTCTTCCAAAAAAAATTTAATATCGGTGTTCTTGAATACATTTAATATAATAATATCATTAATAAATCTTATAAATATAACTTTGGCTTTCAATTTAAATTTCTATTTTATACTCTTTTTTTTAATAAACGATGACCTTTTTTTCACATTTTTTTATTTTTTAATAACAGTCGTGTCCAATTTTTTTTTTTAAACCAGGTTTTTTTTTTTTGTTATTTTTAACGAGAGTATCCGTTACAACAAATTTCTAAAAAATCATTTAACCTTCTTAGCAAATTTTCTAACAAATTTTATCAAAAGTTTTTTAGCAATAGCAATATTCAATCACTTTTTGGTTAAAAGAAACCATTTTTCACAGATTTAATCAATTAATATTTTACCAATAAAATATTAAAATAAAAAAATACAGCATTTATAAAATCAATTAATTTTTTACATAGATAAAAAAACTCAGCGAAGCGGGCGAATTCGCTCGTAAACACTATAACCCCGACATACTGAAATGATAAAAAAAAACCGAAATACTCTGTTCCAAAACGAATCACCATCCAAATCAGAATTGACAGCCTTGGTCAGTCGGTGAAGAATACGTATACAAGGAGATAATTAAAAATACCTTAAATCACACCAATCATATGACATTTTGTTTTGCACCATGGTCCTCATCCCGCTTAAAAGATGCTACTAAGCAATGCCCTAATTTACCAGGTCCAGTCTCGATAAGAATGTTCTTTGCCTACGATACGATGCTATACTCTTTCAAGGATATGCTTGTTTACCAGCAACATATGTGGCCTCAACTGTCACAGACCCTTCGGCCAAGTCATCCAATGTACTGGTGGACAGAATGACAAAATCAGCCAGTTTTCCCGGAGATATGGATCCCAATTCATTGTCCAGAAAGCATGCATAAGCAGCTGAAATGGTGTGCCTGCCATGGTGATCGTGTGAGTTCACAGGTGAAATCATAGCAACAAAATTAGATAAAAGTTGCCAGGGATGGACAAAAGTTTCAGATAGAGCAACACAGCCCACGCTAATATGACTATAAAATGAACTAGAGTGGAAAACAAACAAAAGTTTAGGACAAATCAGAGCTTTAAGAAGAAGAAACATGTCTTAGGTAAGCACATTTGAAGAAAGACATTGAGCATGCTTGCACAAGAAAGCAAGAGCTCCAAATACTAAAAAGATCAAACAATATTTGGCCACTGAATCGAACTGCTAAATTTAACCACCTTGTTCAAGGCATTCAGCAGTGATGATCTTTTTTTACTAAAACAACTATAGATATTAATCTGCCAAGAAGGCCCATCAAGGATGTGCCTTTGTTAAATATGCTTACTGACCAGGTCATTAGGATCTACATGCATAAAAAACCCAGTTCCGACACACCATATCAAGCGAATCCAAAAACAAATTGTAAACTTGCTCTATATACTTAATAAATCAGAACAGACAAGCACAACACATCAAGAAGGAGATAATATTTCATTACTGCTTACGCAATTAATGCGTCATTCAGTGAAAGGCATTCAGATGACATCCAAGCATTTTTCCAGCCAGGGGGTATTCTTTTTATTGCTGTTTTGATGCTTCTTACAGGATTAATGTTTGCAACCTGAAACATTATTAATATCTGTCAGGAATTTTGCCAAGTACACTGTTCAGAACAGATATTGTGAAAACAGTTTAACCAAAGCAAATACACCATTCAGAACAGATACTATAGTTCTATAATACTTACAGGCCAGTCAGAACCCAAAGCCAACCGAGCATTGCTAGCAAGAAGCGAGTGGAAAAGATAAGATCCCTGCTGGGCCCTATCCACCCCAAGCTTTTTCGCAGCGGAATCAGCATCATCAAGAAGGTGATCTGGCTGTTGATAAATATCATATGATTCATGTCATGAAACCATAACATGGAGGGGGGTTAAAACTTAGTTATTCTAATATAATGGACTTCATGGGTACAAAGTATGGAAGGACTTTTTAAACCATCACTTAAGCTTATAAGATTATGAACCCGATACAATGCTTGAATGAGACGATAGTCTAGTGGTTAATTGCAATTGTTACTTCATCTTCTTAAAATGCTATTGGTACTTTTCACAGACCATGGAAAGCAAATGAATTGCATGTTCTTCCTGTTTATTTCTACTGATAAATTAAACTACATCACATCCTAGTTATCTTGGAAATGTGAAACTCCCATTACCATACACCCTTAACCCTTCATTTAACTAATTCTCAATTTTCAGTCACAAAACAGCCCCTTTACCCTCAAGCAATACCCAGCCCCTTTACCCTCAAGCAATACCCTTTCACTTTCTATTTCAATCTACAAAACTTAAAATAAACAATTGAACGCTGAAGGATAAATTGATGGAAAACCTGTACTGAAGCAACAACCCCTTGTTCACCAAATCTGGCAGCCATTCCAGGTGCCAGATGCTGGGCATGCTCGATCTGAAGTGTTTTTGTCCATCATGAAAAGCAACAGTGAGTGAATGTTAATTGGAAAGGATATCCTGTCATCTTAATATTCTAAGGAGAGAACAAGTTAATCCTTAGGTGAACCTTTTTCATTTTGAGCAATGAACTTTACCCTAAATCTTCTATCTCTCATTCCATTTGTTAAAGCAACTGATCTGTACATATCCAGGACCATCTCATTTGCTCGATCACCTATAGCATGAATTGCAACCTGCAACAAATTTTGAAGTTAACTCTGAAACTTACTGGATAGAAATGAAAGCAGTGAATTTTTATACAGATGCAGGCATGTCCTGGTGCTGTGATAAGACAAGGCCACACCTGAAGTCCAAATTTATCAGATGCTGTTGTCATGTTGAAAAGACTCTCGGGATCAGTCACTTGTAAGCCATAGTTGTGAGGCTCATCAGCGTATGGCTACAAATTGGAAAATCTTGTTACTGGACAATTGATTGAAATGAAAGAAAAACAAAATTGCTCAAATTCAAATACAGACACCCAAGTTGCACGCTCTCCACTAGCGAATTACAAAACACATAGGGTAAGAACTCATTATGGCATCACCACTTCAACCAGGTCTTTCATGAGAAGAAATAAAGATCCTACTGTGCAGCTCATAGTTTTTCTTTCCTTTTCCTTTTTTCCTTAGCTTGCTAAGTTTGTAAATGACATTTTATATATTCTTTTGGAAAAGCTAGCTAGTTTAGAATTCTGGCTATAAGAGTTTTGATAATTGGAAAGAATTCCTTAGTGTTAGAGAATAATATAAATCATATTATGGGGCCTCACTTACAAGCTTGAGCTTTTAGGTGAGATGGTTCCTTAACACTTAGCCCTATAAAAGAAAAGTAGAGTTCATAAAATACAGTATCACAGGAAAAATAGTAATAACTTCATCTGAGAAATGGGAAAAAACAAAGGGAGATAATATCAAGCATGAACAAAAAACAGGTCATTGACCTTGTTTTTTTGGCCGGTAACCAAAGACATAAATTGGTGAGAAAAGGACAAACTAGAAGTGGTTTTAGATAATAAATTTCATGGTAATGACAGCAGGGAAATCTGGTCAACAAGGGTAAAGCATAAGACAGTCAAATGAAGCAAACCTGTTGACATACAATGAAATTCAGAGCTTCAAAATTAACAGCACACTGAGCTTTTTATTCCATTCACGAATATTTTGTTTTCCTAACGTGTGGATCTTATTCACCAACCAATGTTTTTTTTTTTATTATTTTATTATTATTATTATTATTATTATTATTATTATTATGTCACTTGTGTAAAAACTAGCGAGTTTCTCCTCATCCTCCTGTTTGTGTGCTATACATCTCAGACTAAGAAAAGGCAACTCATACGAATAAGAAATGTGGTTATTGGAAGCCTTACATGCATCATTTATTCATTTCCTAATCCAAAACTGAGTACTCTCTGTTTGCATTAAATCCTTGCACAGTCACCCATTCCCCATTCATGCCTTACCCAGCTAGAACAGACAAAGGAAGGAAAGGAAGGAAATGATAAATCCATCTTTCCAATATCACACTGTGTCCTTATATGCAAATCAAACAGGATAAAATTAAGTTATCTGGAAGAATGCCCAAGTTCATCTCATCTTGCTCTACACACTTAAATAGTTGTAGAAGAAATTAATGCCATATATTAAGGCCAAGGAATTTTAAGACCTCAAACCTGACAAAATCAAAATAAAACAGCAGTGGAAACAAAGTATTTTAATCCTCACCTCAAAGAAAAATGCACTATTAGAACCTAAAGAACCGTCAGCAAATGCCTTGACACCACCCAAATAAATCCAATCACTAAGTGCTCGTCCTGTCTTCTTGATAAGCTCCTGAGAGATAACCAAGACCTTCATAAATAAGGGCAAAAATAGAGAGAAAACTAGAGCACCAGCTGTGGGTAAAATTAGAATTCATACAAGAAGTTGTGACCATGTTTCCATTGGAAAAAATAAGCAAACCCTAATAATCATCTTCCCAGAAGAATCAGCCCATTGATAAACATCTGTTGAAATGACAAAAAGAATCAGGTAAAGGAACAGGAGCTTCAAAAGCATTATAATTTTGCTATAAGAGTTCGTATAAAGGAACAAAATGGAAGATTCAGTGTTCTATGATCCATATCATTCCTTTTCTGAAAGGAAATTTCTTTTCTTTTCTGAAACTTGACAGCAGAGAAAAGAAAAAAAAAAAAAAAAGAGTTACAGATTAGTTTACTGAAAATTTTCAATAAAAAATCTGTACTTAGTAGAATATACAGAGAAACAAACTCTCATATAAACAAAGAAATTCTCTTTCAGAACCATTTCAGCCTCATTTTCAGAATCAAGTTTTATGAGAAAGAGAAACTAAATCAAACCTGGCCTTCTTGGAAACGAAATGCCAGACTGAGTCCTACTCTTACATGGATGAAAGAAAGGAACAAGACATGTGCAGCCAATTAATGGCCCTTTCCATTAAGTTGTGCACTATTTCATTTCAGTTTTGTTCCCGATAGGAAGGGTAAAAAACCTCCTTCGCAGATCACAATCCAGTTCAGTAAATTGTGGCCACAATAATGGAACCATTTTTTTTTCTGAAAACAATGTTCCATGTTCAAGGGATGATCCAGAATAAAATGCAATTAAATAATTCAATTCCACAGGCATCCAACACTCCAAAAGTTGTAGCTGAACCTGAAAGATCCTCCCAGGAATGTTTGACACTTGCTCCAGGAAAATATCGCCCAAAATCAACAACAGTTGTCACACCCCTTGTCAAGGCAAGGTTGCTGGCTCTCAGAAAAGCCTCCCTCCTTTCATCCACTGAGACTTCTGGAATCCAGGGGAGGACAAGTTTCATTGCAGCATCAATTAACAATCCTGTCGGTTCTGCTTGATGGTATTGACAAAACTAATTAGCAAGCAAATTAGAAACTAAATATTTAACATTGCAACAAAATCTACCAAAAAAATCCAATCAGAATTCCATACTTTCCAAATTATTACTGGATATATGGCACTCATTTCTTTTGCAGTGCAATTCAGTCAAGATGCACCCTACCCTCAAGAGAGATACTTTGTGCAGTTGCGACTGCATAAATCATGGCCCTATGTACAGTTCACGCATGCTCTCCATAAACACATGTGAATTGTAGAGAGGACTTTATGTGCAGTTGCACTTAGCACAGAGTAAAGGTAAATAAGAATTAAGTTTGAATCCAAAGGTACCAACAAAAGTTAAATATAACCTCCATAGGTAAAATGGACACAAGGGAGTTGTTCAGGAACAAAGTGACACTCCAGTTTTTTGGAAAACTATAACTTGCCGTTCAAATGCAATATTTCTCTATTCAGAAAACTAGGAAAACTAGTTTTTCAAATTTATACAAAGTTTGTAAGTCGTATTTTATTCCATAAATTTTATTAATAAATTTTCCTCCAAATAAAGAAAAGACATGAAAATTACAATTTTCTTCTTTTATATACAAGCATTTTTTAGCAATGAAAAAAAATCAACAATTAGATGATCACATATACAGAATATTAAGATGACTACTATAAATTTTGGTTTGATTTTTTTTATGAAAAATAGTTGTAATCTTGATTTATTTATTTATTATGCAAAAAATTGTTATTGTTTTCAATAAATGAGCATGTTTTCCAATTTTCTATTGGAAAAGTAAAAGAAAACTGGATGGAAAAGGAGAACTTTTTCCTCTTACTAAACACGCCCAAAACCTCTCAGCAATATCAGCCAATATGGCAGGCAGCAAAGGGCTCAGCATATACAGCTATGAAGTAGATCAAAAGTACTTTGAGCATTTCTGAAGCATCACTACATGGTGACAGAACTATCCATACCTCCATGGGTAGATTTTGCAATAGTCCCACCATTGGGATCATTCGATGAATTATTAATACCAGTTAATTTCAGTGCCAATGAGTTAGCCAAACCCATATGACCATCCATCCTTGTTAACCAAACCTGTTGAGCCATATCTTAAGTAATGAACCTGAGATAGTGAATGCTAATATTCATAAAAGTAATAAGCCTCAATTATGTTGGGCTACTCACAGGATTATCTGCTGTAAAATCATCAAGCCAAGAAGCCATTGGTAATTCTCCTCCCCACATATCATTGTTCCATCCACCACCCAGCACCCAGGAACCTTGTTTTACATCTGAAACAGTTTGTTAGCACGCGATCACGTCAAAAAGAATTCTAAGATTTAACAAATAAAAAGTGAATCATCCCAATCACATAATCCTAATCCCTTTTACATAGATTCACCTTCTAGGCAGCTATTCTTACATTGAAAAACAGTAAGTCATCACTCTACAGGTAACAAGAAATGTACTTTAAAACATGACTATCAATTTAACATTTCCATTAGACTCACTAATCCTTCTACACATTAACAAACAAATTTGACAATCCAAGATCAACCATGTATCCAACAAGTTTTATTTGCGATCCACAGAAATCACAGCATTTTCTTAACGAAGCATGGAAATTACTTCCTACAGCTTCTTTAACCCTTCTCGCAAACTCTTCCTTCTGATTTACACCTCGCAGCTCCACACGCCCCATCTGTTTTTCATTGATAAAATATAGTCAAATAACCTTAAACAAACAAGACTACTAACCACAAAACTAAACGTATAAATTACAGACATTTTATAATCCAGGAGATTTAGTACAGTACCTGAAGTCCACCATAAATTAAGTGGACATGAGAATCAATAAATCCAGGAACCAAAACTTTTCCTTCAACATTCAGCTCTTTAGTTCCACCCCCTACCAAATCCTACATTTTTAAAATATATAATTAATTCTCGATTAATTTTTTTAATTCCATAAAAAACAAACAAACAAACATTTTTAAAAATATTCACACGTCTAAAATTAGATTTTCACACTAATTTGTTCAATAATTCAAACACACACACAGAGATAGAGAGAGAGAGAGAGAGAGAGAGAAGCTAACCTGAAGAGACGTATAATTGCCAACACGAAGAATCCTGCCGTTTTGAATAGCCATAGAATCGGCGACAGGCATAGAAGCGTCGCTAGTGAAGATAACAGCATTCTTCACGATTAAATCCGCCGCTAATTCCTTCGTTGATAATCTTTTCAATACCAAACTTAACCATCCTTTTCAATAACAGTTCACTCAGTAAATAACTTGTAAAAATCAACAGAGAGAAAGATAGAGAGAGAATAGTTCTCACCTTGCGGTGTTATATTCAAAGAGAGAAAGGCAACGGCGAGAAAGAGAGTAGCGGAGAAGAACGTGAAGCGATTCATGCCGCTCCTCGCAAGGGTTTGTTCCTACTTCTTTTTCTTCCCGCTCAGTTCACACTCATACTAGAGTAAGAGCAAGTCCAATGGTAGGAGGCATTTTTAAGAGGCAAATGATAGAAATGGCTCTTTGAATAGTGTATAAATGGCTCTTGAGGTAATGTGGTCTCCAATGGTAAGAGCCATTTTTAAGAGCCATTTTTTGAATTTATTTTTTCTTAAAATTTAATTATTTTGTATATAGTGTAATTATACAATTCATTATACAATTAATATAAGTAAGTTATATAATTAAATAATTTTTTTTGAGAAACCCGCTAACAATAAAATTATTGTTTTAAAAAGAATGAATTTAATTATAATTAAAAGATCAAGAATATTTGAAATTTGAAATTTTAAAATGTTGAAAAAACCCGCCAAAATACATTGTCTTATTGCTCTTGTCGATCTAACTGAAATTTTATTACAGTATTAATAAAACTAATAAAAATATCTATTTATGAATAAATGCACATCATTTCTAAACACAAAATTTACACAGTTTAAACATCTAACAGTAAATTTAAAACATGTAATTAAGCTAATTGATTCACAAATTCGTAATTTATCAATTTCGCATAATTATTTTTTTTACTACATATTATTATTAATGACCTCCTTTTATTTTCTTAAATATTATTATTAATTACCTCCACAACAATTCTAAATACAAAATTTACAATTATAATTAATCAATTTCATAATTAATCAAACATATTATATTTTTCTACAAATTAATCAAACATATTAATTTCATAATTAATCAAACATATTAATTTCATAATTAATAATATACCCCCCCGTGAACACACACACACACACACAAAACCCTACCTATTTCTACCCATTTTATTTCCATCGCCGCACACACACACACACAGTCCCTCGTCCCTCGTCCCTCGTCCCTCTCCCTCTCCCTCTCGTCCATCGCCGCACACAGTCCCTCGTCCCCTCGTCCCTCTCCCTCTCGTCCATCGCCGTACACAGTCCCTCGTCCCTCTCCCTCTCCCTCTCGGCCATCGTCCCTCTCCCTCTCGGCCATCGTCCCTCTCCCATGGCCATCTCGCCTCCGTCCCTCTTCCATGGCCATCTCACCTTCGTCCCTCTCCCTCTCGGCCATCTGGCCTCCGTCCCTCTCCCTCTCGGCCAACTCTTTTTCCTCCTCTCCCTCGGCTCCCTCTCAAATAAAACCCACTTGAACAAAAACAAATAGATTAAGTTAAAAAACAAACCGATGATGCAGTGGGAAGAAGATTTAACACGAAGTGAAGATGTAGCTCGTTGGATTTGTGGTATGTTGCTGTGATTTTCCTTGTTTGAATTTGCTGTAAAATATGTGTTTTTGCAATTTTTCAATTGCTTGGTTTGCTGTGTTGTTTGCTGTGTTGTTTGCTTGGCTGTGTTGGTGGCCATTGTTCATAGCAGTTTTTATTGCAAAATTGCAACGGTAAAAAAATTGCAACGGTCACATTTTAGGTTTTGGCTCCCCGGCCAAAACCTGTGGGGATGGCTCCCGAAAATGGAAGAGGCATTTTGCCTCTTCATTTGGCTGTCCCCGTTGGACTGCCTAATTTAACAAAAAGAGCCATTTTTTCAAAAAATTTGCCTTTGCCTCCTCTGATGGCTCCTCCGTTGGACTTGCCCTAACTGTTTGGCAAAGCGGTGGGAACGCGTTTAGCCAAATTTTGAAAAAAAAAAATTTTTGTATTTTAAATGAATATGGTTTGATGTTTTTAGATCATTTTGATGAGCTGATGTCAAAAATGATTTTTTAAAAATAAAAAAATTTTATTTTGATAATTTCAGCATGAAAAACACTTTCAAAAACAATCACAACCACACTCCCAAACACCTAATACGAAAGCGAGAGCGTAAACAAGTGCACGAGTTTCCCTCTTGTGTGTTATCTATTTTTTGTCAAGATTCTAGAGAGTTTTGGATGCAGATTCGATTCTCTTTATGGGATACAGTAAAAGTTTAAAGGTGAGCGTGCTTGTTATTGCGGTTGCTATTGCTGTTTTTATTGTATTTGAAGTTTAAAAAAAATAATTTCATGAAAAATATTTTTAGTTATGGTTCATAATTGAAATTAAAGTGTTTGGTTAAAATTGTGGTTGAGTTTGAGATTTAATGAAAAGCAGTTTCGTGTGTTTGGTTACTATTCTTTTCATATTGTTGTTAATTTGTGAAATTATTTTAAAGTTTATATATATATATATATATATATTTAAAATATTATTGATTTAATAATCATAATAATAAAATATAATTAATAATTCAAGTAAATTAGATATTTGTCTTTATTCTCCTATTAAAGTACTAGCAATTCCTTCACGAATTAAATCGATACGTGAAGGCCTCTGTGATTCCTTACTATTTGATCGAGGAACAGTATCTGGTAAAATATTATCAGGAACAACATATGTGATCCATACTAAGCAACGAGGTTGTGGAGTGAAATGAAATTACGTGTTTTTTACTTACATCAAGACTGATCTCTATCTACATTTTTTAAAAAATATATTTTTTATATTTTAAAAAAAATAGACTGGACCTGTCCCAACTAAATGGGTCGACCCAATTGTGCTGGAGTTGGGGCTGGGCCGAGAGCAGCCTAGCCTAAGGGTTTTAAAAAAAAGACAACAGTGTGTTGCAGTGTTCTTGTCTTGCGTGAATAGTGCAGAGTGAATTAATTCACTCAGACACTGTTCACATAGCACGTGAACAATAGCAAGGTGGGCGGTCAACGGTACAAGTTGCTCACCTGCCAATATCAATGGGTAGAGAAGGTCGATGCGGTTCTTCCTGTGGTGGTGACATCGAAAATGGTGGCATGTGATGACCAAGAGAAGCGTTGAAAGGTTACTGCTATCAGGGCTTGTTGCTGCTGCTAAAGGTCACAACGAAACTGTCGATGATTCTCTTGTACACCGTGAGGATGCAAGTAAGGAGAAGCTTGGCCTGCTAACTGCACACTGTGAGGAGAAGCTTGGTCTGTCATGGAGGTTTGCCAATGAGAGAGAGAGACTAGTAGTGAGAGAGAGACCGCAGTTGGGTGTTAGCATGAGAAACATCCTCGAACTGCTTCTCCAAAATCGAGGTTTGAGCTCAGTTTTTGGTGTGTCCATGGCAATTGAAATTGCGGTAAAATCATAACCAAACGATTGCAAATTGTGTTTTTCTTAAAATGTAATTTGCACCGCAATACCAAACGGCTACTAAGTGACTAACTCATCCTGCTACTATTTGAATTTTGTTATTCTAGCCCCTTGTCAATTTAAATTTTGAATATCATCCCTATACTATTAGATTTTTGTTATTCTAGCCCCTCATCAATTCAATTTGTGAATATCATCCCTCTACTAGCAGTTTTATGAGTAATGTGTTTTTTAAGACATGATATTTGTTATAATAGTGTGCGTGTGTTTTGATCATAATTGTAAAACTTAGCTCGACACAACTGACTAATAATAAAGTTTTGAAATTTAAACTATGACTGAATTTCTAATTTTTAATATTTTTGCTGAGAACTTTATGTTGTTTTTATTTATAAAATTAGATATAAAAAAAAACTTTGTTAAAACAGAGATTATCATTCTCAACTCCATACACGATCAATAAGAGATTTTCCCCATATTTGTTCCCATAGAGATTTAGGAACCTCCAATCCCTGTTTTGTCAATTATAAATTTTAATTTATAATAAAATTAATATTAAATAATAATTTTTTTTATAAAAAAAGAATTTAATTCAACCGGTGATAATAAAACTGAAATAACCCCCAAAAATACTAAAATAAATTATAAAACTTAATTTCCAATCAACTATTACAAAATTAAATTAAAAAAATAGAATAATTTGGATAATAATACTGGATAACTTGATACAAATTTAATTTCTAATAAAATAATACAATTTTAAAAAATCACAGATCTCAAGGAGGGGAATAATCTCCTCTCCTCAGCCGTTTACTTGAAAATATATTAAAATAATATAAAAATATTTAAAAATAATAATCTAAAAAAATGATTTTTTTTCAAAAACACGGTGCCATAAAAAATAAACACTACCATCAATTTATTTTTTATTTTTTAAAGAATTTTTTATCTGAAAATATACTAAAAAGATATTTTTTTTATTTGTTTTTAAATTATGTTTAATATTAATATATAAAAAAGCTTAAAAAAATTATAAAACACGATTTTGACCGGGAAACAAATATCCCGGTGTTGGTAGGATGTGCTCTCCTTCTTCTTCCTCCTTTCTTCTCTCTGGCATGGTGGGAGGAGGATCAATGAACCCGTAAAATAAGACAATGGCACTCTCTTTCCCACCATTATTGTGTGCTGATCTTGTTTGTTAATGAATGAATCAAATGAAAGGAATGTCTTGTCTATTCAAAGTTTGTTTTTTGGTGAAGT
This sequence comes from Salix brachista, assembly GCA_009078335.1. Lineage (NCBI taxonomy): Eukaryota > Viridiplantae > Streptophyta > Magnoliopsida > Malpighiales > Salicaceae > Salix > Salix brachista. Next base: position 14,416,575 of record CM018574.1, on the reverse strand, counting down.
AAAGGCCGCATCAAAAGAAGAGAGAAGGCAAGTAGGCAACCCATCGAAGTTTTCTTAAAGAGAATGGAACAAAACTCAAACGAAGAAACAATAAAAAAAAGATTAGATCAATTTAAAAGGGAATCAAAATGTTGAATCAAAATGATTTTTACTGAAATCCCAACATGATAAAGTGAGTACATGTTGAAGTCATAATTTTCTGTAGAAAGTGATGGGAAATATGTGGGGAGGGGAGATGGGAATAACCGTGAATAATTGAAATGGCCCGCTAAAAAAAGACAGACCACTATATAATTACCCTATCACTTGTATCCCTCCATATAATCTGTCTTCTCCCTCTCAAGAAAGGAAGGTAGGTAAAGCCAAAACCATGGCTGCAGCAGTCGGGATTGTATCATCATATCCATGCCTCAACTCTTCTCCTTCTCCTTCAAAGTATTCAAAATACCAGTCCTTCCATCCTCCTTGTCGTCTAGTCTGCTACGGAGGAGGATTAGAACTTCCTCCACCAGTAACACCTGACTTCAAGTTTGCTTTGCATGATGCCTTGGATTCTTCTGGAGTTGACACCACTCATGCCAGAGTAATCATCATCATCAACCCCTTTTGATTACATCTTCGATCTAACTTTGTTCAAATTTTAAAACCCATTTTTTGTTTTTTAATTCAGTGAAAGTTATGTGATGATCATCTGTTTATTATGTAGGAAGCAAGGCAGAATTTCATGTCACAAATTAAAGGGTTATCAAGTATTGAGAGGGAAGTTAGCATTAGCATCAACAGACGTGTTGATTTGGCGAATACAGCTATTTCTATATCAGCTGAGGATTTTGCTCTCATGTCACAGTCTTCACTTCCTCTCCCTGTGGATCCTTTTATTGAGAGACTGTTTGATCTTGCCATGGAGTTTTGTAAAACCAACAAGGTTTTGAGGGCATCGCCAGAGGCCTTTTTGGATAGTTTGTACAATTTCTTGTATGTCAAAAAGGCAAGTAAAGACTACTAATTTCTTGTAAACCTATTTTTTTTCCTTGTGGTCTGATTGAGCCTGGTTTCAATCCAAGAGCTAGTTTTACTTGGCGTGGCCAACTACAATCTGTGGAGGACTAGTTGTTGCGGTGCGAAGGAAGCCATAGAAACCCCATTGCTTGTAACTTCAAGAAATAATTTTTGGAATAGATTATTTTGGTTTCATTTCTTAAGTTAATTTCCTGCCCTTTAGCGCAATTGAACTATGGGTTTATGCAATTTGGTTCTTCTAATCAGGGTTTCCATCGGAGCAACATGAGAAGTAGATTGGAGCCACATCCTTTGTATCTTCATGCTGTACGGAACTTCGCCTTCTAGCTTTTAGTTTCAAATTTGCTGCTAGACAGTGTTATCTATTGGAAAGGGTTTTAACTTTGTTTTAATTTTATTATGTTGAGCAGGTTTTGACATATCAATCAGGCTCAGCCTATATGCTTGCACTTATATACTCTGAAATCCTGAAAGTGCTTCGATTATGGAGCCTTTTGGACTTTGATTGTGAGATTTTCTTCCCACACGACCGGTATGGTCTTCCAAGGGGCTATCACAAGCAGAAAAGTGAAGAGTCTGATCATCCACACATATTGACAGTGCAAACTCTGTTGGAGGAGGTGAGTTGTGTGATTTTCTATTGTCATGAGAGAGCATAGAATTGAGCCACCGTTGTCATTGCAAAGCCTTATACAATTTCATACTGTTAATCTTGAAGGGGTTTGTTTCCAGCAGTTTATTTCATATGCTGTTAATTTGAGGTAGGACATGTGATGTGTTTCTGCACCTTTTATTTTGGTGAATGTCTCGAGTACATTAGGTTATGTATGAGTCTTCCAGCTTCATTTGATATATTTGGCATTCCTAGCATGATTTTTTATTTTTTCTTTGGATTATGCCATTTGCGCAGATTTTGAAAAATGTAAAGGAGACTTTCTGGCCCTTTCAAGATGATCAGACTAAGAGTTTATTCTTGAGGGCTGTGCATGCAGTCCTTTGTACTGATAGATCAAGCGTTGTTGAAGAAAGGTATTGCCTATATACTATATAGTGATGCATGCTTAAGAAAGGCATCCATGAATTGGAATTTTTGTGTATTGTAGAGGCTTTCATCTTGAATCTGCAAAGTCCAGTCAACGGAGGTTGGACCGTCGCACTTTGACCAGTTTACATTTGGGGGACACAAGCCTTGCATTATCTGGTACGCATGTATAGGATGATGTTATTTTTGGTAAATTCTTTTTCCTGTTTACCATTGATGTCCCAGCTAGAAGGGAACTGGGACTTGAGGTGTTTGGTTTGTGCTCATTTTTTGCTTGTTGGGCATGCTTTCACGTGAATCCTTATTAAGATTTCGCGTTGGATTCCCATTGATCCTGGTCCATGGTATCATTTTATTCAGTAAAGATGAAGGTGAATCCTTACTATGATTTTGCGTTGGAATCTCGTTGATTCTGGTGCATGGTATCGTATAATTTGCTCAATTAGCAATCATTTTATTCAGTATGGATGAAGGTTTTTTTAGGTGGTTCTCATTCATACTTGTGGAATGTTGCCTCACATAATTAAACACAGAGAAAGATCCTCTCCACAACTTCTATACCCGTATCCATGAGGAATTTGTTGTTTTGTTGCAGCATGTGAGCGTCTAATACTCCTGGGATTTGATCCCAAGGAATTAAGAGATTACAGTGTTCTTCTTTACCACTGTGGACTTTATGAGCAATCCCTGCAATACCTCAAGTTGTATCAGGACAGAAAGGTATGATTTCTACATGGGATACCATCGGATGTTAATCTTCTTAAGAAATAGATGAAAACCAAATTGAATTGGCATCGCAGGGTTCTTCCTTACTAAAGCAAGCATCCAATGAATTAAGCATCTTGGAGGACGATGCTGCGGAGAAATTGATGATGCGCCTTAACCTCATTTCAATGGAGGAAGGTTGGAGCAAGCCCCCGCATTCTGGAAAAATTCTTCAAAATAACTCTGAACCATCCTAGAGGCTAGAGCCTCATATCAGACAGCAAAGCTTCAAATTCCAGCACACACAGCAAGCAGAGATGAACTAGGAAAACACTGGTTTGTTAGATTTGTTTCTGCATGTCCACAAGGAGAAGGGAATTTAACAAAGGTCTGCATTGCTTATTACACGATAAGCACCCTCGGAACCTTAGACAACTGAGTTTCTAAGCTGGTGTTTCATCTTTCAACCTGGGCCTCACTTTCTGTGCTCTGGCTCTCATGAGGGAGGCTCAGCTCACCAATCAAATTGGGAAAGATTACATTTTTGAAAGAGGTAACTTTCAACTCATCTGAATATTACAAAAGATCTAGCTAGCCACAGTGCTACCAACATGTATTTCATAGCACTTGATAGAGAAACCGAGCATGATTAAGGCAAAACTTTCAATTGCAGAAACCATGGTGCCTACATCCTGTATTTTGGTGACGCAGATGAGTTTGTCTATGCTGTCGAATTGCTCTATGTATTTGGGGTTTGAGCCCTTAATGTTAATTGCAAAAATTTAAACGTGCAGATGCCTTTTGCATGTAGTCCCTCCTTGTAATTTGTTTTTTTAGTGTTCTTCGGCATGCTTTCACTTGAATTATCTCTCGTGGTTTTCATGCACTGTCTCTTTCAAAATTAGACACTCCTGTACTGTAATGATTGGCAATGACTAACCCTAATGTGATCCATTTATTTATTTTATTTTATTAGAATTTCTTCTAACTTGATTAATTATAAATAAGGTTTCTAAAATCTAAATTATTGAATTTAAATTCAGAAGAAAGTCTTAACGGTTATATTGCACCCGATCCCTCTGAAAACTTGCATGATCTAGATTCTTAATTGATTTTAATAATCTGACTATTCAATCTATGAATCGACTAAAATAATTCAAAGAAAGAGCTTGTAAATTGTAGTTATTATAGAGAAAAACTTTAAATATGTTTTTGACATAAACTATAACATGGAAGTTCAACCATTTAAGAAACCAAAATGCTATTAAAAATGTTAAACATATCAAACAAATATGAAATAGAGTGAAACTATGTTTCAAAAATATTTTTGAAAAAAAAAAAATATTTTTATTTTAAATTAAAAAAATTTAGTATTTTAAATTATTTTCTGTGATGTGATAATTAAAAATAATTTAAAAAAATAAAAAATAATTTTTTAATATTTTTTTAAATAAAAAAATATTTTAAAAAACCAATGACTACAACCTAAATCACACTATCAAGCCGTTACTGAGTGACGGCATGATCAACTTTCCAATTCCCATTTTCCCAATTAAACCCCCCTAATAAAAAAATTAAATATTAAATAACACTATATCTGTATTTCTGATATTTCTCTCTCTACCCTGTACTCTCTCTCTGGTTACTCACACTTTGGGTTCCATGGCTGCAATTATATCATCAATGCCATCTTCTTCTTCTTCTTCCAATTTTTCAAAATAACAATCCTACCCCTCTCCTTGTCCTCCTCCATGCCGAGTGGTTTTCCGTGGAGTATCCCATCCTCCCCCACCTGCAACAACTGACTTCAAATTTGTTTTGCATGATGCCTTGGAGTCTTCTGGGACCAACACCACTCATGCAGAGTAATTACACATATCTTCTAAATTCTTCTTCTTTTTCTCTCTCCTAATTTTGTTAAAGTTTGTGTTTGTTTTTATGTTAATAGAAGTCGCTAAATGGGCTCTTCTTAGTTACTGAATTTGATTCAATTTTAATGAAGTGTGAAATTATGATTTATTTTTGTATGGGTTTTTGGTAGAAGGTCTTAGAACCTTTTTCTTAATTATGCGAAAGTTTACTTATTTTTATCTGTAAATTTGGAACTTTTCTTTTCTTTTCTAAATGTTGGATTTTTCTCCTTATTAGCAAATAAAACATTAATGCAGGGTTTCTGAAATGATGAAATTGATATAGGAGGCAATGCAAAATCTCATGTCCCAAATTAAAAGATTGTCAAGAATAGAGAGGGAAAGTAGCATTAGCATATTGATAGACATTTTGATTTGGCGAAAACGGCAGTTTACATAGCAGCTGAGGATGATTCTCTTGCATCGCATTCTTCGGTTGCCCTACTTGTGGATGCTTTTATTGAAAGATTGGATGACAATGGCCTTCTGCACTAATATCAGCTCTTCCTTGAAGTCATCGCCAGAGATGCTTCTTGATAGTTTGGAGAAGTTGTTGTATGTCAAGAAGGTAACCTTTCTTGAAGATTTTTGTTTTGTTTTAGTTGTTTAGTTGGTTTTTTATTTCAAGAGAAATTATTGTAAGGACAGGTTTATCTGGACCAAAAATGCCTGAATAGTTATTTATTGTACTTGGTGCAGTGTGTCACTGGAATGTGATTGGTTTACTTGGTCGAGATGGAGCAGGTTCATGTAATATTTATCCTATTTCAATCGCTGTTATTTAAGTCAAAGAAAAGATATTGATGAAAATTTTGTCTAGTGAAAATTGTGGTGTTAAAAGATGAAATGAAACTGGTGTCCTAGTTTCATCCTGATTAGGTTTTGAATAGATTTATTATCTTTCCATAACCTGTCTTTTAGCCCTTTGGTGCAATGCGATCCGACTGTGATTTACGCATTCTGGTTCTTCCTATCAGGGCTTCCAAAGGAGCAATATGAAAAGTCAATTGGAGCCACGAGTTTTGTACCTTCATCTGTATGGAACTTTGCCTTCTAGTTCCAAACTCTCTTGGAAAGAAAATATCACTGATTTGGGATTTGTTTTTACTTTATTTTAATATACTGCATTGAGGAAGGTTTTGACACATCAATCAGGTTCTGCTGCTATGTTTGCACCAGTATGCTCGGGAATCGTGAAAATGCTTTGGTTATGGAGCCTTTTAGATTTTGATTGCGAGATTTTTTTTCCACATGACAATCATGGTTTTCCAAGAGGCTAGCTATCACAAGCAGAAAATAAGGAGTCTGATCATCAAAATGAAATGACATGACTTAGTCTGTTGGAGGAGGTGAGTTGTGTGTTTTCCTGCTGTTTTTTATGAGTTCCTCCAATATGTTTGACAAGAGTGTAGGATTGACACACCCGTATGGTGACAACAGAAGTCCAAAGTGATATTTTTTGCTGATGAATTCACTGATCTTATAGTTTGTTTTCAGCAACTTCTTTAATTTATTGACAAGTATCTGTGTCATGTTATTACAGATGATTTTCTACAGTACACCACGTTACCTCGTAGGTTGTCTGCTTCATTTTTATGTTGCAGCATTTCTAGCTCGATTCTTGTTCAAATCAAATTATATCACGTGTGCAGATTTTGAGAGACTTGAGGCAGGTTTTCTGGCCATTTTGACATGATCAGACCAAGAGTTTATTCTCAAGGGCAGCACATTCAGCCAATTGTATTGATTTTTCAAAAACCTTTGAAGAAAGGTATCAGCAGTATCTAGCAATGAACTTTGTTTGTGTGCATTATTTTGCACTTTCAAGCTATGTGAAGCCTTACTTTTCCTCTTTCTGAAATATTTATCGTATTTCAAATTCTGTTGTTTTCCTTTTCTGTTTGTGGTTGGGGGTGTGCACACTGTCTTTAAATTTGTAGGATGAAAATCCAACGAAGTGAGTTGGGTGAGTCTGATGTCGTCAAGCAGAACATAAAATGGCCATTTGAAATAAGAAGATCATTTGAAGAGTTTTTTCATCATGCGGTTATATGTTTCTTACTTGACTGTGGAGAGGCTTGTATGATGCTTCCCATCCTCCCTCCCTCTATAAACTCATAAATATCCTTTCTTATTCCACAATGCTTGGAAGACAGTTTTCCTCCCCTCTCTTAATCTCTTTTGCTACCTCCTCCTCCAGTGAGTTGTGCAGTTATGGAGTATGTGCTGCTAGAAAGCTAGAAAGGTATGCTGTGGGACCTTCGCATGTCCTTGATGCATGCATGCTTCATGTGCTAATCAACTTTTTTGATATTTCAGTTTTGAACACTTGGATAGAAAACAGCTATTCATAATGTTAGACTATTGTTTTCTTGAGTGACAAATTGAATATTCATTTTTCGTTTGCCCTTTTCATTATGGAATAAGAAATGAAAAAAAAAGAAAGAGGCATGGATTCTAATACACAAACTATCATATGTAGTAGTTTACCCTTTTCATTATGGAATAAGAAATGAAAAAGAAAAAAAAAAGCCATGGATTCTAATACACAAACTATCAACTATCATATGTATTAGGGTTCAATGAACTGCCACCTGATTAAACAGTGAGGGAAAGATCCTTTCGGTGCAGCTTGTGAGCGATTAATACTACTTGAATCTGATCCTAAGGAACTAAGAGATTACAGTGCTCTTTTGTATCATTTTGGATTATATGAGCAATCACTGCCGTATCTCGAGCTGTTATGTTTCTACTTGGCATACAATGAAACTTTAAATTTTCCAACAAACTGAAGAAAAACTTGCTTAAACTTGCAGGCTTTCTTCCATATAAAAGCAAGCATCCAATAAACTTAAGCAGCTTGGATGAAGATGCTGTGGAGAAACTCATTAGACGCCTTGGCCTCATTTCAATGGAGGAAGGTTGGAGCAAGCCCTTGCATGTTAGAAATTTTCATGGAAATAACTCCGAGCCATGGTAAAGCCTCATATCAGACGGCTCAGAAAGAAATCTCATGTTTGAGCACGCTAAGCAAGACAGTTGAATATGGTTCTAGATTCTGCCTGTCCACAAGAAGCATGGAATATTAGGGTTCCAGTGCTGGCCACACTAGCAGAACTCAGAAACTCGGACACTGGGATTCCAATGTCCAGTGTTTCAACTCATGCCCCAACCTGGATCCCATGAGGGAATGGGTTCAGCTCAGCAGTCAAATCTGGGAAGAAACTAATTTTTGATGTGGGGGTGCTGTTGAATTTTCTTCTTGCGTTGCACAAGTCGTAACCACAGCTCTACTAACACGTGTCATTTAGAACTCGATGATTGTTTATACTCAGAACAGTCGTAGGATTAATGTGCTGTATCCGCTCAAAGGGTTTGACTTTCTTCTTAATGAATAGATGATCAATCGATTCCATCAGGGGCATCATCTGATTTCCCAAAAAATGAATCATCCTTGAAAATCATCAGCATTTTGAGCATTATTAGCTCACATCAATGCCAGAGGAGATTCCTTCCTCCATCGTCCATGCTTCCATATGATCTGGGATCATACAATAGCAGCCCAGCCAAGCCAAGCCAAGCCAGGCCACGCACCCATCTACTACAAGAATATCGAGCAGAAAGTCAGCTGACGAGCACAGCAGAGAAGCGCTTGAAAATCACTGCAATGATGCAGTGCACCCCGAAGTCCAAAAATAAAAGTAAACATCCATTCATATCCATAATCCGTAGAGGTACCTCCAATGCTATGGCTACGTTGTATGTTTCTGTGGTGGAGCCAAGAAATATAGTTAGGCTTTTATAGACTCCAAACTTGGCTTCTCAGACTAGGTTGCCTGGTCCACACCCTCCCCCTATAATTGCAAGAATCTTCTGGAAATGCAAGCGGGGTCTCTTTTGTCATTTTCATGTGTCTTCCTTTTTACTGGATTTATAAGATATATAATGGATACAGAAATTAATTATGATGTGGGTAAGTTTTATAAAAAAAAAGTCTATGGACGTAAAGCAAACCTCTTCTATAGTGCCTCTATGCCTACTACCTTGGCCTATATTGTTAAAGACAACAGCCACCAAAAAAGAAAAACAGAGAGCTATTTTGCAATTTCATCAAAATCAATCTCATCTTTAAACATTTTTAAAGATATATATATATAGATATATATATATAGATATACATACATATATATATATATATATTTGATTTAAACTGTTTGAAAGAATAACTTTTTCTATGATTTGATTTCATGTTCCAACTATCATTATAGAATACCATGGGATTAAACCAATCAACCTGTTATCTGGATATTGGACTAGATAATGTTTGGTATTGCTGATGATTATTTTTTAAATTATTTTTTATTTTGAATTATATTAAAATAATATTTTTTTATTTTTTAAATTTTATTTTTAACATCAACCCATCAAAACAATTTAAAATTATTAAAAAATCGTTTTAAATAAAAAAAATATACAATTAAACCGAAAACAATCGCTACATATCAATTAACTTCAGTTACAAATCAATAAATACTTGCTAAAAACAAAAGTGATTTGCAATCGGAAATAGAGGAATCTTAGTAATGGTAGTAAAAGCTTCTTTAATAGTGTAGTAATCATTTTTTTTTAAAAAGAAAATTATTTAAAAAATATATTAAAATAATATTTTTTTATTTTAGAAATTTATTTTCCTTTCATATCAAAACAATTTAAAAAAAAAAAATCTATAGCTGCAACAAATCTCTCCCCCCCTCTCTCTGAGTAGCAATAATTTACCTTCATGTTATCGCCATATCAACGTTAGCTAGAGGCCTAGCTAGCTATCTCATTCCAATCACTTCATCGCCACTACAAGTCTTTTCCTTACACTATATACGGTTTTTCACTAACATTCTTGATACAAACCACAGCTGTGGCCAATTCAACTCCTAGTACCCTCACCACCCCCAAAACATGGCCGCCGCCCCCGCCATATGCAGTCAGCACCACCACCTTCCCGCCTGACCATACAAACATGTTAGGCCTTCACAATATTCTCTTTATAGCTCCACCACCTTCTTCTTGTAACCACCAGCAGCCACCACAAGTTCCCTCTACTCACCAGATAACCAATACCAATGATCAATATGGTATTGCAGACAATCAAGAGTCTTGGACCACTTTAAAGAAATACCCGCAAGAATCAAGTTTCCTGGAAAGGAGAACTTTAAATTCTGTTGAGGATTGTGATACTGCAATAAATATTGGCCCTGCAAGAGCTTGTAGGGACTGCGGAAACAGGGCGAAGAAAGAGTGTCAGTACAGGAGGTGCAGGACTTGTTGCAAGAGTGGAGGGTATGAGTGTACCACTCACCTGAAGAGCACGTGGGTGCCTGCTGCGAGGAGGCGAGAGAGGCTTGGTTATAGTAGTGGCGGTGGCGGCTCCTCTGCTTCTTCTTCTGGCGGTGGCTGTATTGGTGGTAAAAGACCAAGAGATAATGTGAATGCTACATCCAAAAGTTTTAGTACTTCTAATAACAATGCTGCTGCTTCTTTGAATTTGGATACTGGCTCTAGTTACCAGGGTGAGCACCTATGTTTTCCCTTCTCCCTCTCTCTTTGTGATATATTTGCTCTATGATTCGTGGATTTTAGTGACCGTTAGGACCTCAGTTCTTGAATCCTGCTTTCCAAGATTGAATCCATCTCTTTACCAGTCTGAAGCTTGATTCTTTCTGTTTATTGTTATTTGTTCGAGTGAGTTTTATGCGAGGCGTCGAGTCATTTGCCTATTTTTGTTGGATTATAGATGGAAGCTTCAAACAGTCCTTGCCAGTTCAAGTTCGTGCCCCAGCAGTTTTCAGGTGCGTCAGAGTGACAGCCATTAATGGTGGTGGAGCTGAGGTTGCCTATGAAGCTAAGGTGAATATAAGTGGCCATGTTTTCAAGGGCTTTCTCTATGATCAAGGGATAAACGAGAAAAAAACTGTTTCCATGTAATTCAAAAAGGGATTCCAGTGAAAGAAATAGAGATTCTTCCTCGCCGATCGTTGATCCATTGGAGGCTTACACAGCCACTGGCAACCAGAGATTGCTTGAAGGTACAAACTGCACCACTTAATCACTCCAGATTTTTCAAAGGGTTAGTGTTTGATTAAAAGGATTAAATTCATCTTGTAATGTTTCTGGTAAGAATTGCAAGAACAATCAGTGATCAGAACAGTAGAAGTCAAGAGACTGAGAGAAATCTGATCGTGACATTTTGTGATTCCACATAGTTGCACAAGCTTCTCTCTCTCTGCCATTCATATTCCCCCACTTACTATCATAGTTATTAAACCCGACCCGGGGTTGATCCATTCAAAACATAGTTGTCAATACCGTTCCGGTCGCCGTTCCAGTTTTTCTATTGGAACGGAACGTTCCAGTTTCGGAGCGTTTTGGCGTGCCGTTTCGGGGTTGTACTATTCATATATAATTAATTATATATATATATAAAAAAAAATTAAAATATTAATTTAACAAGCATAATTAAAATTCAAGATAAATTAACTTTAAATTATACAATATAAACACAAAGTCAAACAAATATAATCTCAAAATTAGAAAAAAAAAATCAAAAGTTAAAAAAAAGAAAAAAAAAAGAGGATTTTAAGGCCGGAACGGCACACCCGGAACGGTACCGAGACGTTCCGGCCGGAATTTGGCCGGAATTTCCGAAACGGTCCGGAATTAAAACCGAGATGAAAACGACGCCGTTTCATCTCGGTTTTTTTAACGGAACGTTCCGGCCGGAACGGAACGGAATTGACAACTATGATTCAAAGAGCGGGGTCCCGGGTCACAGGGGTTGATGACCCGGGTCAGCCAAAACAATTAAAATATATATTTGGAGGTTTAACTTCTCATATAGAAAAAATAAAAAACAATTTATGTGGATATAAGCTATGTTGTAGATAATAAAATTTAAAATATTATTTCAAAAGATTTTTTATTTCACATGGGAAATAAGTTGTCTTTTTCTTTTAAGTTGAAATATTTAAACCAATTTCTTTTTATTCTACATTGAAAAAACATAAAAAAAAACTAGATCAATTACGATTGAACAAAAAAACCAAGAAGAGGCCACCCTAAACGTGGTAGATAATCTTCACCAGGAGAGATAGAACAATCTCTTTATTAGTTTTTTTTCTTATTTCAAAATACTGAAGTTAGCTGAAAAATGAACTTCACAACCTTATTTATACTTTAGAAATAAAAATAAAATCCCAATAAATAATTATTGAATTAAGATATAATCCCATTAACATCAACATTACAATTCCTAAATTGAATTAAAAAAAAGGCAAAAATAACTAAGAAAAATATTCATATTTTTCTGTATATATATATATATATATATATAAAACAGCTCCTGAATCGATGAGACTTTACATTATGCTTAAATTTACCGTCGGAACTTGCCGAAGAAAGAAGAATCTCAATAATGTTGTGGTACCACAAAACCATCCAACTGCAAAGAATAAGAACTTGCTGTTTTCTTTCTCATGATCCATGCTTCGTAGCCAAGCAAGGGTGATTGCTGCAATGTCATTATCATCTTGGGTTAAAAGGAAAAGGCATGGCATGTGAATTACTCCTTCTACGCTTTAATGTTTCACCTGTCTCTTCCGTGAAAATAATTCAAGCATTCCATCCATGATGTCCTTTCTTTTACTTTAAACTGGAAAGGAAGGTTCATTAGAGCTTTTGTGATCACAACCTGTGGTGGCCTGCTTTGTTTTTTTTTCCTGTTCCATCCATCTCCGAATTATACTTTTTCCTCGACATGCTCGTCTGGCTCTTTCATTTAGTTCATGAGCTTATGGTTCTTCTAAGTGAGGGAATTGAAGTATGTTTTGCTCTGCTTCTTGTGTCTGTCTGTTCCTTTAGGTCTGGTTCATGCAGTTGTCAGAATTCTCATCCATTTAGTTATTGCGTAGGACATATTTCGATTTGCGATTCTCGATTGCTCACGAGTATGAACATGCAATTTAAAGTAAAATTTGGTCTCCCCTCTGATTTCTGCTAATGGAAAAGTGATTATGAATGTTGAGACTGAGAGAGAATGGATGCCTGGTTATGATTTCCTGAAAGAATTGGCATCGAACAGGGTGAACTTGAACCTAGAATGCTAATGGAATAAGTTTTTGATAATTTATTCAATAGGAAATGATGATCAATTATTTTAATTCTTTCTGTTAAGTGTTTGTGTTATCCCGTCTCCGAGGAGCGTGACGTGTTGGCAAAGAGCTTGCGATCTACACAGCAAGTCTCGAGTTCGAGTCAGGACGTGCACCTCTTGTAAGAGTCTGGGACAGTCAGGATTTTACTCGTTTACTTGGACCTACAAAGCGCGCTTTCTGTGGGGTCGGGTTTCATCGCATCCAAAAATAAACAGTTTATGCCACCACTTTTCTTCAGAATATGCAGAATCGCATCATTTTCACTGCATATTCATGCTAACCAGTTTTTCCTAATTCACCAGGTAATGGATGAGATCCATCCTTGCAGGATTTGGCTAAAATGCAGAAGCTGGGAACCCCGCCCCTTCTCTTAATTTCTATTACCACAAATGGCATTCCATTCTCTACTGTACAGGAATTTCTTAGCTCTCCTGGTTTTGTTTCTGAGGTGAAAGTCCACTGGCTGTGTTCCTTGTTCAGTTTGAATTGTCCCTTTCTTTAATGGTGGCCAGAAAGTAAGATAAAGTTCATGGAAGAACACTGCTCTGCTCTAAAAGTTCGTTTTGATGAAAGAAAACTGGTAAATAGGGGGAAAGTAGATTCTCTCTGCGCAATGTATTAAAAAGAAAGTGCTTATGCCATTATGGAAAATGCACTTTTGCCTTTTTCCAGATTTCCAACTGTTTTTTTTATTATTGTTGTTGTTGTTCGATGTTAAAACTGGTTTGCCTGACAAATTAACTTGAAAAACCTACTATTCTGAGTCTAAAGTTTTAATTTAATTGAAAAATATATTACCTGACTAAACTTAATCGAGTTATTATTAAGAATTTTAATTAAAGTATTAGCCTGAATTTATATAATTAGTGATCTGGACTCCGTGCCTCCAAACTCAAATTAGGGTTTAAACCTGAAATAAGCAGGTAAGTCCCTATGGAGACAGAGTTTCACACGATTGCACCACTTCATGTATTTTGTTTTAGTCATAACCCTAGAGTTTTCAGATTCCATCTTGCAGCTTACTCAAGCCACTCGCTTTCCTAACAGGTATGGTGCAGCATTTGTCAACGGATATCACTGCATTAATTGGCTTGTGAAGATTGATCTCGGAAATCTAACCTGTATTTTCAATTTTGAAACGGAGCAGTTTGAATCATTTTTATTGCGTCCTCCTGATAATGATTGATGGTCATGAACATCAATTGGTGAACCCAATTCATGTGATGCTAATCAAAGTTGAACTTCTTGAGGACCCTTTTTTGCAAGGTGATGAATGTCTTTGAATACGAGTTAAAAGAGCTTTTCTATGAAACATGTGGCAGGGATTCTAAATTTTGATATCAGACTGCGATTTCTTCAGGGCATTCTATAGATCCTATTTTCTACAGTGGCCAGCTCGCAAGCACCGGTCAAGGTCAGTAACACACTCAAATTCAGCCCCATCCGGCAGGGATCTTATATGGGGCCTTCTATAAATGCCTCCTTTCTTTCTTGCCAGACACCAGCACGGCAGAACTTCTCTGACATGCCATGTCTGAAAAACAGGACCTTAGAATTGGTCGAGTTTTTGTTGAGAAAGGACCTTAAAATCCATGATCCCTTTAGTTAGATTGCATCCCCAAGTCCCTAAAAGTCCATTGTTGGAGATCCGTCAGACTCAACACCACAAACTGATAGAGAATTTATGATCTGCATAACAGGTCTTGAATTCGAGTCGTAGTGTATCTTCTGTAAGAACCTGGAATTCACTCGTTTACATGGACCTACAAAGTTTATTTTCCATCTCTCGTCCAAAAAAAAAAAGAAGTCAAAATCCCCTAGCATGATGTGTTTCCGTCCAGCTCTGTGCTGCCAAGACAAACCTGATGTCTTTGTAAGCTTGATGGCAAACAGGATCGCATATTTCAGGTGCCTTCTCTTGAAATAGATGATTGAAACAAAACTCATAAGTAAAATAAATGATTTCATTAAGAAAATCAAATCTTAGCCGACCAAATCCATCGCCATAAATATTATCTAAATAAACTATTAGAAAAAAACTAATTCCATGAAAGCTACTGCAGCTCTAGCTCCCGCGTCAAAGTCTTTTACCTTCTTATCAGGGCATCTGTTTCCTTTTCTTCTGCCTTTGCCTTTGCTTTTGCATGTGTCTCTGATGTGTGAAGAATGATCTAGCTGCATATTACGTACGATGTTATTTTATATAATTTATGAATAATTGTTCATATCCTGATAGAATATCTGTCATTAGCCAGAAATTGTACTTTCTATATATATATATATATTATTTGATGTATTTTTAAATAAAAAATACAATCAATACCATAATTCAAAACAAACACTAAAGGTTATCATGCACTAAAAATCACAGGCCTGAAAAAAAATGTTTTTCAAATCTTAAAATTACAATCCGGTATCATTTTTCAAAATCCCAGAAAAATATGATTTGTTAAAGTCTTATTATCAATAATCTTAAGCTTAACTCTATTGAAAAATAATATATAAAATCATTTAATAGGAGTTAAACCAATACAGTTAATAGCACTCAAACCAAATAAACTTCTAAAATCTAATTAAAAATGAAAAAAAAAAACTTAAAAAACATATTCTAAGTTTAATTTGAGCATGATCCCTTTACCAGTAAGCTCAATTTAAGACTTTCTCTTCGACATAGATTTTCTTATAAACATTCCACGTCAGATTGAGATTGCATGACAAATTCGGTAGTAGTAGGAATCCTACATGGAGTATTCTATAAATGTCTCCCTTCTGGCTAGACAACCGAACTACTATGATATGCCATGTCCGAGCCAACAGGATCTTAGAATTGGTCGAGATGTGCTGACACATTACCTTGCACGCTCATGATCTTTGATTAGGTTTTCTCCTCGGAACAATTAACCTTTCTTTGAAGTCCTGTTAACAGAACGATTGTTTCATCTGTACGAGCACATTTTCCTCGAAAACAAATACGAATACTTCGAGCTCCCAGTTTCATCTTCAAAACATTCTGGCATCAAGCAGTGTTTTCAGGAAATGAACTGTTGATTCGTAAAAAAGATGGGAATCAAGCACTGATCAGTTAAATCTGTGAATATACAAGGAAAATTTGGATGATGGTCCATCTACATTAAACAAAGAATTTCATTAATCGATTGAAGACCCTAAAGTTAGTTCCATTTCGCTTTCCTTCTGTACAACATGTTGTTCGATTCCGAACCCAAAGACTCGCCTTCCGGGGGGGAATGGTGCAAAAAGAATCAATTTCAATGTAGATACATGCATCACCTGGTTAAATCATTTACACTTGAAAGAAGCTCGAATAGCTCTGGTATATACCTATCCTAGGATAGATCGTGTGCGACTAAATTAGCAGATATGATGGTGGAGGGGGGACGCACCGCCAGTTACAAACACCGATTCATGGCTTCAACTCATCGTTCCCGGGGCCAAGTGGATGGTGAAAACAGTAACCTTCAGCCTACATTCAAGTCCTCGCATTTCTAGCAAAGAATGTGCATGCACAGGTATGGCCAAGGTTTGCTATATGAAGATCTAATCAATCTATAACCTTCAAGTGTCTTCTGCGAATACTCTGAATATGAAGTCCCTAAACCGTTTTGAGTATTGCTTTGGATCAACCGCAGAGATTGAAGTTGGGTCATACTGCATTGACTTGTATGCGTGTTCGAGCTTTTTGCTAATATCATAGTCTTGTAGTATGTCTATGATACCAAAAAATAGGACCACTTCATGGAACACCCCGGTTGGTTCTCCAATCAGCTGAGCTTCAAAGTCTCTTTTTCTGACTGTCTTTTCAACCCTTGTTGGCATGTTTATACCTAACTTAATGGAAGCCCACCTGCGCAAAACATTCAAAATGAATGACAAAAGAACCGTTGTGGTGTTTGGATTCAAGATTGCAATTAGAGCAGAGAAATTGAAACTACTCAATCCAACATCTTGAGAAGCCAGTAATTTACCGTGAAGGATCGATGAAAAGCTTATCTAAATCTACTCTCGAAAGGCGTAGAGCTCCTGATTCACTTTCATCTCCAATTCCTAAAGATGATGAAAAGAGAGTTTCTTTAACTACGCAAACATTTATTTCTGAATTTAGAAATAACAGTATATTTAAATGTGACAAGAAATAACCTGTAGGGGTGTGAAGTCCGGTGGGAGTTTGAAATCCAGTAGGAGTGCGGTTTCCAGTGGGAGTTTGAACTCTAGTAGGAGTGCGGATTCCAGTGGGAGTCCGGACTTCAGATGTTCGAGAAGGTGTTAGGGCTTCCCTGCATGAAGCTTCTCGAAAGTGAAGACCAACCAAAAGACTGTAATCCATTATTCTCTCCTGTTCAAGGAAGTCACAATCTCTGTCCACTTGCCTGCATCATGGGCCACTTCAGGATACTGGTATAAACAGTAACAAAAAACTACACAAAAACATTACTTTTGAAAAACACTACCAATAATCTTTCAAGTTTATAAATCTGCATTCAACATGAAGGTATGGTTGTGATAGGAAGTCACAGAAGCTGAATAGAGAGCCGTGAATTAACTAAATTTCTAACCTAACTCATTTCTAGATACTATCAGTACTGGGAGTGTACTTGTTTAATATGTGATTCGATAGAGAAGCACTAGGTGATAATTCTACATTTCCCAGTTGAATGAAAGATTTTGAAGATATTTTCTGGAAAAACATCAGAGCCAGAACTGAATTTCAATTTAGCCTTTATAATGCGGATATTGCCCCTATCATCATAGCAGGGACGTTGGATTTTTCCCCTTTTTTCCTACATTCAAAATGGAAAGGATAAAATAATAGAAGAAAAAATATGGAATGCAGAACTAAGAAATGAGGCATCATTTTCACCTGCAGAACTCTTGGAACCATGATTTCTGCAACCGGAATATGTAATTGAGATCAAGGTCCTTGAGGGTTGTTGTTGGATCAATTTCTGACTCAGGTTTAGAAGTTATGCGGCCATGGGACGAGCCTTTCAAGTCAAAACGCCGATGAATAGAAAACTCAGAACAAAACAGATTCCCCATAATGACAAATCGAACCTGCCCCACATAAAGATTAATTGCCATCAAGATTCAGGAGTTGAAAAAACCTCCAACCCAAAATTGGAGTTATATGCCTTCACATTACCTTCTTCTGATTTGGCCCTGTTAGTTTCACACAATGAAGACCATAAAATTTGGTTACCAGTGTGTTCTCGAAAGCCCGGACATGTTTAAAGTAGGCTGGCAGCATCCTCAAGAGCACCTGTAATTGCATTATCCAGATAGCTTAGGAAACAGAGATTTCATTCTGAAATTGTTGACAGAATGTGATACAACGATGAACTATGTAATCATGAAGGACTAAATCATTGTCAGCCATGAAGCTGTTGCAAAGAGTGTAAGCTATCATACAAGAATGGAAGTGGCATTTAAAGCTTATTTATCTCAAATTCAAATAAAGTAAAAAAAAAGTGATAAAATAATGATACTAACTTTCCCTTCTGCCTTCTTTATTGTCTTTATCATGTAGCGATCATCATTTGTCAAGTAAAAAAAGCTTCCACTCTTTCCTGGAGATGAGAGCTCCCTAAGTGCATCGTTCCCACATATCGATAACATGTAATCAGCTGCGTCCACATCGAACAATTTCCTAAGAGTCCTGAAAGTAGGATCATAGGGAACTGTCAGCCCTTATTCATATCAACTGAAGAGATAATGATGATGCTAAGATATGAGCATGCAAAGCTCAGATGAATGCACTGCCTGAATCACTATGCATTGTATTTTTATTTTAATTGAGTCTGTCACAAACATATAATACATGAATGCAGGAGCAAATCGAATCTATTTTCAGTCTAATTACCCCTTGCATGGAACTAGTTTCATTGACATTTTACAATTCCTGCTAAAAGATGTTTGGCTCGGCCCTTGCGCAAAAAGGACATGTTTCAAGCTCTGACCTGAAAACTACAGGACAGTAATCCTTCCATTTGAACTCGCTAGACTGGTGAGGTGGAGTATGCTTGGATCCCTCTGTTGGAAATTTAGTCCATACTTTTTCTTTGGGGTCAAACGCCGAAGACTTCAGATCAAGAGATATAGCTGGAGCAGGGCGTCCCACCGAATGTCTGCCCAATCATAATCATATCAGAAATCAACCACATGCATGACAGATTCTAAATGTTTTATCAGGAGATCGATTGGATGATTCACTGATTGCCACCAGCTGGGAGCTGGGAGCATATCTAAAAACCAAGAGGATGTAAAAGATAACATTTTCCATCACATGTGAATTGAGAGGCAGAATAGAGTAGGAAAGGAGCGTTTATGGACACTGCAGATGAAAAAGTTAGCATCGAGAATTAGTTATCAAGGATGCAAATTTTGTAAGACACTACAGTAGATGCCCAGCGAGAAATGATATTGAATTTGCTACCAACAGAAGAGATCCACTAGTTTTGGCATATAGAGAAGAAAACACTTGGGCTTTGAATAAGCATCCTACCAAACAGCTAATAACCAATGATTGATAGAGCAGAGCAATACGAAGGATCATAGCAAACAGAGAATCAAGTACAAAATCCCAAATACCTTATTCCCAACTGCAGATTGAGCATTAGTTCATAATTCTTATGCCCTTTTGATATTGTTACCCCTTGCTTCTTCACGGGTTGTGTTCTCAATTTAGATATTTTTGGATCCAATTCTTCAACCTGAAGATTTCCAAACCCTTCTTCGACATCCCTGAAATCTCCATCACCACAACCACTAGAAACATCACAGCTATCCAATGAAGCCACGCTGTAGTTACTCAGCCTCCCATCCACTGATATCCTCTTGAGCCTTCCTTCATTGCCATTCCTTTTCACAGGCTTAGCATTCTCTTGATCAAAAACCCCAGGCCAACTCAACATCTTCTGTGATGGCAAAATTGACATCTTTTCGCAAGTAGCAATCTCGCAATCACTCAAATCCAAAAACAACTCTAGAGGATCCCAATCCAAATTCTTTGACACAGACCCAGATGGATAATAAGTCCCGTTTTGCTCTTTGGGATCCGTACTCCAAATCCCCACATAAAAACTTCCATCTGGCCATCTAAAACTCCCATTTCCCCTGGGTAATCCATCTTCCCAAAACCCATCATACCTATTCCCATTGCTCCACATCATAGTTCCACTACCATTCATCAAGCCATTCTTCCATTGACCAATATAATGATTTGAACGCTTCCACTGGTACCTTCCGTGTCCATCTTGTGACCCTCTTCTCCAATCACCATCATAATAATCACCATTAGCATAGCTCTGTGTACCATTTCCATGTTTCAAATTCACAACCCAGTAACCTCTAAAAGTATCACCCGAAGAACCTGTGTAGGTCCCTCTACCATCCATATAACCCCCCTTGAATTCCCCCTCGTAAGTAGCACCAGAAGGCCAACTAAATTTTCCTTTTCCCATCGTCTTGCCTTTATACCATTCGCCAAGATACATGCAACCATCTGTCCAAAGATATTTTCCATGTCCATGAGGGAGGTTGTCAAGCCATTGGCCTGTGTAGAAATCACCATTAAAAAGGATCTTTTCTGCATGGTATTCAGGTTCTTTACAAGGAGGATCGTCATCATCAACATGAGCTACTGCTGCTGACATCATGGTGAGAAAGGCACTGCTGTTTTTGTTCTTCTTTGTTGCTTGTGATTTCCTAACTTTTGCTTCCCAGGCCTTTACAATGCCAATGTTCTCTTTGCTCATTTCTCTCTTTCTACCTCCAAAGACTCAATCTTTGTAGCCTCCCTCTCTCTCTCCTCCCTTATCCCATCTCCCATTTGTCATTATTTTTGTTTCCTGCTAGTTTTCAAGAACAAAAGCTGCATTTTTCGCTGCAGACCAAGAAAATGGTGAGACGTGGGAGGGAACCAACAAAACAAAGACGAATACGACGAGCTGTGTTTGTTTTGTTCTGTTTCTTGAGATCGTTTGTGTGTTGTGTTTTCTGTTCCTTGTTTTTTCTGTGATGTTTTTTTCTGAAATGGGCTGTTTCTTGTTTTGAGGAAAAAACTATGCAAGAGTCGCTGTGTTAGATTTTGACGAGGAAAGCAAAACGAGAATTTGGTAGCCTATGCTGGCCTTTTGTTTCCTTTACTTTCTTTCTTTTTTGGGGATTTTCTTTTTCTTTTTCTTTGTTTGGGTCAGATTCAAGGAGAAGTTTCTATTATTCCCGGATTTTTCTCCTCAAAGAACTAGCCTCCCAAACAATTAGAGGAAGTGGTGGTGGTGGTGGTGGTGGGGTGAATTCCATTTTTAGCATCTAAAAATTAAGTTTGGTGAGTTAGTTTCGTGGTTTTTTCTCCCAATTTCGTATATAATTGTAAGATCCATCTTCAAAATTACCGAGTTATTGGATTTTTTAAGTTAACTCATAGGTTCTTTCGAGTTAATTATTTCTATTGTTTTTGTTTTCTCAAGTTCATGACATTGTTTTTAAAAACAATTTTGAAGAAAAAATGTATAAAAATTATTTATGTTAAATTAAATTTTCTGGTGTTTTTTTATCATTTTCATGCGTCAATATCACAAATAATTTTAAAATAATAAAAATAAATATTATTTTAATATATTTTTAAACAAAAAATATATTTTAAAAATAACTATAATTACATTGTCTATTACGACTTAAATCTTGGCATCGAGTATATTAAATTTTAATTGAATTTTATTAGTTTAACAAAACTATTAAGAATTTAATCGAGTTTTACATTTCAATATATTTTCTAACTTAATTTAAAATCTTTCTTGTCACAAGTTTCTCGAATTATTTTTTCGGACGAGCTAGTGAAAATGACAGCAAATAACAAGGGCATGTAGAGGGCAGAAATGTGAAATGTTGAGAAAAGAAGGGCATATCTGAAAAATAGGTGTGTAGTGATGGAAAAGGATTAGCTGTGTCTTAATGGGCAGCATTAACTATTGAATTCCGAGTCCGAAGTTAAGTCGTGCGGCCTGCTTTCCTTCAGACGAGGTCAAACACAAACCCTCAATCTACGGGGGCCACCTGTTAATGCATTGGTTGGGAGCTAAAGGTGACACGTGTCCCGTTTTTAAGACAAGAAATCACCTCTTAATTACATGACAGTAATGACTCCTAAAAACCTATTAATTTAGGTGGCGTTTGGCTTGCATCGTTACTTGAATTTTTTTAGTATTATATTATTATTTTTATTTTGATTTGTTGTTTTAAAAAATACTATTTTAATATATTTATAAAAAGAGTATTTTAGAAATCAACATTTAATGCACACTTATCATTATTGTAAACCTTGACTCTAGATTGATTCGGAATTTGATTAATCTAGGATTTGAACCAATTTAAATTAAAGAGTTAAAGATCTAAATTAATTGGTGAATATTCAGCTTTTAACACTTTTATATCATTTTAATTATTTAAAAAACTGGATTGAAAGTATTGACCCTTAGCCGATAGCCAGTAACTGTAACTTGCAAGAAGTCATTTTAAAGTAATTTTTGTTTTAAAATGTATTAAAATAATAATTTTTTTATTTTTACAAAACTATTTTTAATATCATCAATTGATAATAATTTAAAAACATAAAGAAAAAATTCAAAATACAATATAAAACACCGCTTAAATTCTTGATTCTCCTCACCCATTTTCCGAGGTGAAAAGGGTTCTCCCCTTCCTTCATGAGCCAATGGGTTTCCGACAAAATTTTAGTATTTTTTATTTATTTCCTTATTTGATTAATATGCATGGCCTTGAAAATATCAAGACCTTGAAAAGGTATATCAGTCCCACGAGTTGTGATTAATTTAAAACCATGTTTTATCATTTGTCTTATCTATTTTTTATTGCTTAGAAAGCTTGTACGAACCTTCATTATTATTATTTTTATAATTTTATTACCAAAATAACACTGTGATGTTCTGGTTATTATTTTTATTTATTTTTATTTTTTACTATATTTGCGTGCTTTCTAAACAACTCGTTTATTTTTTCAAAAGAAGGTTTAGTTTGTTAAATAAATTGTTTAATTCAAGTTATATCTTTAATAATAATTTTAGTTATGTGCTTCAGTCAAAACGTGGAAAAACTATGTCTAGAAAGAAATATAAATGAAGATTATATAATTATATCAAAAATAATTTTAAAAAAATATAAAAAATAATTTCAAAAATATAATCCATAGCAATACAAAAACACTCGTATTGCAAATCGGAGTAGTCAATCAGGATTTTCAGATTCAGCAAACGATCTTATTCTCAGAAACCTAAATCATTGATGTCCCCGTTCTGCGATTCTTAGATCTGGTCCACTCCAATCATGATTACAGGGGTGCTGTCAATTTTTATTTTTTATTTTTATTTTTCAAGATATGGTATGATGCAGCAATATTCGTTATCTCATAGTTCTAACCAGGCCACGTCTTTTGCTAGGACATCAATAAATTTTAGTCATTTGGAGGGTACGTGTTGCCATCAAGACCGGGGCGTGCTTGCTTGTTACATGTTAAGCTCCGAAGCTTTTTCTATGTCCTAGGATTAGCTTGAGAAAGCTGTGCTTGAGAGCGTGAGTTGTAGTTTTTCAGATTTTTATTTTTAAAAAAAAGTTTATTTGACCTTATGTTATGTTAAGGTGTTTTTATATCATGTTTGTGAGATGTAGTTAAATCGATATTAGTGCTTTACCTTGAATAATTTACAGATATTAAAGTTAACGACCATGTAAATTTTTAGTGACTATCATTTTAATAATCACGGGACTCGAATCTGAGATCATAAGAAAAATAAATATTTTAGTATCAAGTTTTTATTGCTAGATCACCTAATATATGATTATTACACCATGTGTTTCTTAATATTATTATACCATGTTTATCGGTGTTTATTTATCAAAAAAATTAAATATAGATTGCATGATGTAACACAATCAAGATTTCAAAAACTTGATTTTATGGTTTTTTATTATTATTTTAAAATCCAGACCGATTTGGTTAATCTATTCAAGATAAAAAAAAAATTGATTAAAACTCAATTACCAATACAATGAATTTTTTATGTTATTTTGATTTAAAAGAAAAATAAAATCGAATTAGTTGGATTTGAAACACTTTTTTTGACTTTCAAAAATCTTTTTGAGCAGTTTTTAAAATTTTAGCAGGTAAATTGTTTATTGCATTTTCAAGAAAACTTTATAAAAAAATATCTGAAAAAGGAAAACGATATATCAAAATCCATTGTTTGCCTGATGGAATTTCAGTGATACCACCCGATGTGACAAGTATCCACATAGGTATGGGGGTTGGGAGGGCACGAGCTTCTGTTGCAGACATTAATGTCGGAAATTGTTGTTGATGGATCACACAGAGCACACAAACGGTGTTTTTCAGTTAGTTTAAAAATATTTTTGAAAAACATTAAATTTTATTTTTATTTTTTATTTTAAATTAAATTTTAGTTTTTATGTTTTAGATTATTTGTATGTACTGATATTAAAAATAATTTTTAAAAAATAAAAAATTATTATTTTAATATATTTTTGAACTAAAATCATTTTTAAAAACTTAAACTACACTCTTAAACGGACACAAAATACATCAATTTTTGCTTTTGAAAAGTTAGATATCTACTACGGTAGATAATTTTGTCTATGTTATATTGATTTGATTGAAATTGTTTTTTAAAATATTTTTTATTTAAAAAAAAAATATTTTTGATATTTGGAAAAAAATATAAAATATTGATTTAAAAAATATTTTTTTATTTAAAAAAAAAAGGTTTTAAAAGTAGTGACAAAACAGTGCCGTTAAGGCGTTAATGGCCAGTCTCCTGCTGAGGTAGCAGATTTGGAGGAGAATTAGCCTTTTTGTCTCCTGGTTGACGTGGCATGTCTAGTCGGTTCATGGCTATAATTTGACAAGAGACTCGTCAATAATATAATATGCTGTAGCTATCCATCTTTTCTTGTTCTGCATTATCTTTAAAATATCAAATTAAATATTTATTATTATTTTTAATCGACACAAGAAATCAAAATAATCATAGAATTATTTTTAAATATTTTTCTATGGATTGAATGTAAATATATATCAAATTATAATCTTATCTTGCTTTAAATATTAACTTTTGTTTTTTCAAACAAGTAATTTTATATCATTTATCTCGTCATCTTAAAACATTTTATTTTCATTACTATTTGTTGCCATCCAAATATTTCATTCATTATTTTTTTTTTAAATATATCATCTCATAACAATGAAAAATCTCAAAATCATGTGGATGGATAAATAAAATTAAAGGACAAAAAAGAAAATGAAATGAAAATCCTTCATCAAGAAAAAGGCACGAAAAAAAAATAATCCTTGAAACAAATTGATAAGTTATTGTACAATAAATAAGATGGTACAAAAAGGACCACCATAAGATAAAAAGATTTTTTTTAAAAAAAAGATAAAAAATGACAAAGAAACAAATATCAATATATAATGGAGTGAATTAAAATAAAATGATAACTTGAAAAGCCAAAATAAAATGACCCTACTTCATAGTCCTTGCATGCTTTTCCTTTCAAAACTTTATCACATGATAGCGATAATATAGTAACATTTGGAACTCAAACATTAAATTATTAAATTTAGGGGGGTGTTTGTGAAATACTCAAAAAATATTTTTTGAAAAATAAATAAATTTGTTTTTGCTCTAAATAAATTATTTTTTTTAGATCATTTTAATGCTATGATGTCAAAAACAATTTTTTTAAAAATAATAAAAATATTATTCAATATATTTATAAATGAAAAACAATTTGAAAACACAGCCGCAACCATACTCTTAAACAATTTTTAGCTTAATCCATTGCCCATTGAAAAAATTGAAGTACAAATTGAACAGGTTAACTCCATCAATCAAAACATTGCCATTTTTTTATAAAAAAAATTCTTGTAAAATCACTGAAAACATTTTATTTTTAAATATTTTTTTACATTGATTAGCTATTTCTTATAGAACTTCTTGTATTAAAATCATTGTCACATTAATGAAATTGTTGTTGATGGATATTGCATAAAGCACACAAAATACATCAAAATAATGTTGTTACTAAGTTAGATATCTACGATATTAGATAATTATTTTGTGTGAGAGCACGGTTGATATCTTTTTAAAAGTTTTTTTCGTTTAAAAAAAAATATTTTTTTAAAAATAAATTTGATTTTTAAATATTTTTTTGAAAAACACTCGAGAAAAAAATTCAACCTATTCATTTGACTCAAAATCATGCTTATGTAAAAAAAATGTGGCGATGGAATGTAAATGTATCGTTTCAATGGAATAATGTTCTTTCATGCTGGATGATGTTTTAAGTAGTTCGACAACAATCTTCAAGTCAAACCGGCCGAAATTAGTCCAGGTCCCCGGAACATGATATGAACAGAAAAAATATTTTAAGAAGTCTATAATATTTTAATATATCTATTCTACAGCTATTTAAAAAAACGGATATGAATCAGTTGATTTAATTGGTATAAAAATAAATTAATAATTTTTAATCAGTTAAAAAATAAGTAAAAAATAATTTGAATCATTGAATGATTTTTTCAAATTTATAATATAGGTTATGAAACTAGAATAATCTCAGTAAAAACATTGACTCTGCAATTTATAGTTGTATTCAAACTTAGAGAAAATTAATTTTATTTTCTTACTGCAGTCTTGGCAGTTTTTTTTTAAAAAAAATTAATTTTTTAATACTTTATTTTATATATAAATATATATATATATATATATATATATATATATTATTTCAATTTATTTTTAAATAAAAAATATTGAAAAAACAAC
This sequence comes from Salix brachista, assembly GCA_009078335.1. Classification (NCBI taxonomy): domain Eukaryota; kingdom Viridiplantae; phylum Streptophyta; class Magnoliopsida; order Malpighiales; family Salicaceae; genus Salix; species Salix brachista. Next base: position 14,389,823 of record CM018574.1, on the reverse strand, counting down.
AGAAACACACTCTGAACAGCCCTACATCGTGTCAGAAACTCCAGGTTTATCTCTTGATTGTACACTTCCATAATTCGAGGATGATAAGGTTTTGAAAGCACAGTTTACTGGGGAAAACAGAAGAAGAAGAAGCCATGCCCTGGCCGCCTGACAAATCTCAATCCCTCAGAATCTTTTTTAATCATTCCTTTTTCCACCATTACAGATAACAAATCTACCATCAGACTGACTACGGATAGCCCCACCGTTGTTTCAGACTCTAGGCGGCGCAGCCGCAGTAAACTGGATGCAGTCTAACGGACAATTGAGTGTAATGGAAGAAAGAAACATCGAAAAAGCCGGATTTCTGGGTTAAAAGAAGCTGAAGGATTTACATAAAAGCTATTTTTTATTATTTAGGATATTTATTTTAAAAACAAATATTAATAAAATAACACAGTTGATAAAATAAAACCGTTTTTCTATGTGACGATAAAAACAATTATGATTTTTATTGCTTGTTTTTATTTTGAATAGCAATATCTTTAAAAATACATTAATTGAGCGTAGAAGGAAAAGATGAAAGAAAAAAAAAAAAAATTAAAGACATAATAAAGCTTCGAATATAATATCATTGGTATCATAAAAAATATCCCAATAAAAAAAATCAATGAGATTAATTGATTGTTTGAAAGTGTGGTTATAGTTGTTTTTTAAAATGTTTTTTTGTTCAGAAATACATTAAAATAATATTTTTTATTTTTAAAAAATTATTTTTGACATCATTATATGAAAATTATCTAAAAACCACAAAAAAATAATTTAAAAAAATATATATTTTTTGAAAAAATACTTTTAAAACAGTGTTAAGCATGAAATAAATAATTTTACTGGTAATAACTATAGCCGGCTACACGAGCACGATAATCAAGTGAACAATAATTATTGAATTTTAATATTTTATGAATTTTTCAGCTTTAAGATCATCATGTCGTCGTAAAAAATTACATGTCATGTGCTCTACGCTTCGTGCCACCATAGATGGTGGTACGCTAAACGTTTTAAAAATATATTTTTATTTTAAATATTTTTTTTGTATTTTAAATCATTACACCATCGTGATGTTAAAAATTATTTTCAAAAATTTAAAAAATATTAATATAATCAACTCTCTAATGAACTTATTAAAGCGAGCATAGTTTACTAAACAAATCTAATGCAAGATTTGTTTATTCATCATAAAGTTAACTATAATTAAATTATTTTATAACTTGTAAAATTACAATGGTGAAGAATATTACACACATTAACAAATAACTAAAACAAAAACGGAGAAAGGAATAGTGAACATTGTTCACCTACACTCATCCGCACTGTGGACGCGAGCTTTGTCCTCTGTGCGTCGCAGGTGCACGTCCATCCTTTTTTTTTTCCGCCTATGAACAGTGTTTTATCGATTTCGTCCCCGATAATAAGACAAAAACACGGTTAACGCTGAGGGGCACGGGTGTAATTGACCACGTACGGACCGGTCCGGTTCGGTCCGATCCGCCGCGCATATTTTCTTTTTTAATATTTTTTAAAATATGTTATCACGTATGTAGCCCCCGAAACGACAAATTCCCGGCATTAGCATCAGGGGCGTTTTCGTAATTGACTCCTACGCCACTATTCCCCGTCGTCAGCTCTGTCAGTCATCCGTACGGGCGCGTCGGCGCGTTTTTTTCCCGCAATCTATTCAGGCGGCGCGTGCGTCTTCATACAGCGGTGGAAATTTTTCCGTCGCCGGTTGAATTGACTCGCAACCCTTCCCCGGATCTCATGAAGTGGCGCGTGCCTTACACCGATCAACGTATAGGCTCATATATCCGGTTGAACGTTTATGTGCTCTTTTCTCTCTCCTCAGCGCCGGATTTCAATTCAGTCCCCCATGTTTATTGTTGATGCATTTCAATCCCTTGGCTTTTGTTTGATTTATGTAATAGAAGTTTCAATTGCTTGCAATTTCGTCCTTTAATTCAAATTGATATATAGGAACTTTGCATGTCAGTCTTTCTTCTTTTAATTTTTCGGTTTGCCATTAAATCCCTTAATTGTTTTAGTGCAGCAGATTTTAGTGTTTAAATTTTGTCCTTCATTTCAAATTCAATATATATTGCACTTTAATTTCAGTCCCTCTTCTTTTAATTGTTTTTCTTTTAAATCTTTTAATATTTTTGGTACAAAAGTATGGATTGTTGTCAAATTAATCCTTCACTTTAAATCAATAATATCTTTTATTTTTATGTTTTTAATTGTTTTATTGAAATTGATTTCCTTTATTATTATTATATATTTATGCATTATCCCATATTATTGTACAAGTTTATGTATGTATTTTTTTTATTTGGTATTGAGTATTTTTTTTATCTTTTCTTTTGTTAGGGTTTCTTTTTATTTGGTCTCCAAATTTTATTCCTGGTAATAATCATTTGAAAATTAATTTTTATTTGAAATAAAATTCACAAATCTTTTTTAAATGCTAATAATAATAATAATAAGAATAAGAATAAGAATGAGAATAATAATAATAATAATAATAATAATAATAATAATAATAATAATAATAATAATAATAATAATAATTAAAAAAATTTAATAATAATAATTTAATTGTTTGAATATTTATTCAATATTATCGCCTAATAATAATAAAAAAATAATATATGATTGAAAGTGTGTAAAATTAATTATATATTTGTATATATATGTCAAATTAAAGTATGTTAAACTGATTATATGTTTGAATATTTATTGAATATTATCGTCTAAAAATATATACAGAGAGAAAAAAAGACAGCGGATTTTTTGAAGAAAAAAATTAATATCAGTATTCTTAAATACATGTAGTATAATAATATGATGAATAAATCTTATTAAATAAAAAAAATTGGCTCCAAAATTTAATTTTTTGCTCTTTTGTTCAAGTTGATTTCTTGAAAAATAAATGTATTTTGATTTTTAATATTGCAAATCTAATATTACTGGGAAAAAATACAGCTCAAAAAAACAAAAGGCAAACAAATTTACCTACGTTATCTGCAATCCAAAAATATGCGAGCCACTTCCTGTTTCGATTACACTGTTCCAAAATAGCCGCACGTATTATTATTATATTTGTATATTTATGTCAAATTAAAGTATGTAAAACTAATATTATGTTCAAATATTTATTGAATATTATCGCCTAAAAATATATAAAGGGAGAGGGAAAATGACCTAAGATTTTTTTAGCAACATAAATTCATATCAGTATTCTTAAATACATTTAATATAATAATACGATGAATAAATCCTATAAAATGAAAAAAAATTGGGTTCAAAATTAAATTTTGTGCTCTTTTATTTACGTTTATTTCTTGAAATAAATTTGCAGTGTTTTGACTTTTTAATTATATATTTGTGTATTTATGTCAAATTAAAATATGTGAAACCAATTATATGTTCTAATATTTATTGAATATTATCGCCTAAGAATATATAGAGATAGAACAAAATAGCCTAAGATTATCCTTTAAATTAAATATATTATTTAAATTATGTCAAATTAATTATATATTTGTATATTTATGTCAAATTAAAATATGTAAAACTAATTATATGTTTGAATATTTATTCAATATTATCGCCTAAAAATATATTGAGAGAGAGGAAAAATGACTTGGGATTTTTTTAAGGACAAAAATTCATATCATGTTTTCTTAAATATATTTAATATAATAATATGAGTAATAAATCTTATATAAAAAAAATATTGGCTTCAAAATTTAATTTTATGCTCTTTTATTTAAGTTGATTTCTTTACAAGAATTTCCAATGTTTTCATTTTTAATATTTTAGATCTAATATTACTGGGAAAAAAAACATCTCAAAAAAAAAATGTTGACAAATTTACCTGCATTATCTACATGTCAAATTAAAAAATATACAAGTCACTTCCCGTTTCTATTAGACTGTTCTTTTTAGACGGCAAATTATAGCACACAAAATAATTAAGTTTATGTTTTAAAAACAAATCACAATATTTTTATTTCTAATATGTCTGATATTTATTGAATATTATCGCCTAAAAATATATTGAGAGAGAGGAAAAATGAGTTTGGATTTTTTCAAGAAAAAAAATTCATATCAGTATTCTTAAATATAATTATACTAACTAAATATCAAAATAATAAAATACAATACATATCAGTATTCTTAAATACATTTAAAATAATAATAAAATGAATAAATCTTATAAAATAAAATAAAAATATTGGCTTTAAAATTAAATTTTGTGCTCTTTTGTTTAAGATTATTTCTTGAAATAAATTTGCAGTGTTTTGACTTTTTAATTATATATTTGTGTATTTATATCAACTTAAAATATGTTAAACCAATTATATGTTCTAATATTTATTGAATATTATCGCCTAAGAATATATAGAGAGAGAACAAAATAGCCTAAGATTATCCTTTAAATTAAATATATTATGGAAATTATGTCAAATTAATTATATATTTGTATATTTATGTCAAATGAAAATATGTAAAACTAATTATATGTTTGAATATTTATTCAATATTATCGCCTAAAAATATATTGAGAGAAAGGAAAAATGACTTAGCATTTTTTTAAGGACAGAAATTTATATCATGTTTTCTTAAATATATTTAATAGAATAATATGATTAATAAATCTTATATAAAAAAAAAAATTGGCTTCAAAATTTAATTTTGTGCTCTTTTATTTAAGTTTATTTCTTTACAAGAATTTCCAATGTTTTCATTTTTAATATTTTAGATCTAATATTACTGGAAAAAAACAACATCTCAAAAAAAAAATGTTAACAAATTTACCTGCATTATCTACAAGTCAAATTAAAAAATATACAAGTCACTTCCCGTTTCCATTAGACTGTTCTTTTTAGACGCAAAGAAAAAATAATTATAGCACAAAAAAAAACTTTATGTTTTAAAAACAAATTACAATATTTTTATTTCTAATATGTCTTATATTTATTGAATATTATCTCCTAAAAATATATTGAGAGAGAGGAAAAATGACTTTGGATTTTTTGAAGGACAAAAATATATATCAGTATTCTTAAATATAATTATACTAACTAAATATTAAAATAATAAAATACAATACATAAAAAAATAATCAATTTTCTACATAGATAAAAAAAATCCTCCGCATCGCGCGGGTTAACCGCTCGTAACTACTAAATGAAGTATTAGCAACTCCACTACAAACCATCAAGATTGATCATGCTTTACTATTTATTTGAGCCATAAAACATTTTAATATTTTTTCCAATAAAAACATATCTAATGAGTGTTTATTTAAAAATGTGATTGAGTTTATTTTTTAAAGTATTTTTCATTAAAAAATACATTAAATAATATAAATCATACTCCGAAACAAACAAATACCCCCATTTGACACTTACGATGGCAGCAGCCCACACATTTGGGTCTCTCGAGGCCCAGTCGATTGCATTCGTCGAAGGTGCTACCATGTCATCAAGAAGAAGAAAGTAAATATGTTGAATTTGAAATTCATGATCGTGGTGATAGAAACCTTTTGTTTTTAAACACTCATTGAATATTCATTGAATGTAAAATGAAATTAATTTACCTGATCTTGAAATCCATCAAAGCTAAATAGATTTGATCATTGCGAAATTAAAGATTAAGATCAAAATTATTAGATTATTCTGATGTAGTGGTATTAAAAATAAGTTTTTTAAAATAAAAATATATATTATTTCAAACAAAAAATATTTTCAAAATAAATTGATATTACAATAACTAATGAGCTTTAAGAGTGTGATTGAGTTCACTATATAAATTGATTTTTAAAATGTTTTTTTATTTTATTTTTAAGATATTGCAATTATATGAGATTTTCATGATTGTGATAAAATTTAAACATGATTGGAGAGCATTTATTTTTTATTCAACCACACAAAGAAAAAGCTATTTGATTATCAAATAGATTATACTTATTGTATTTGACTTCATATATAATTACGTTATAAACATTAATTTTGTGAGAGTTAAAATAAAATATTTTTTATTTATTAAACCTCGATTTTTATTTATTTTACATACAAAAATCAATTTTGTAAGAGTTTCAATCAAATATATTTTTTAAAACCTTCTGTAATTAAAATGTTTTTCTTAAAAACTAGCCATGATCTCAATTCGGTTCCACTCTTTTGCAGCCATGACTTATCCCTAGTTATTATGAAACAAAACTTTGAATTCATTTTTTAAAGTATTTTTAGTTTAAAAATATATTAAAATAATATTTTTTTAAAAAGAATTACTTTTAACATCAACAAATAAAAATTATTCTTCCTCAGCTCAATAGCTAAAATAATCAATCATCAAACCCAGAGTTGCACAAGATCTCTTGAACCCTTTACAGATTGGAGCAATTCAATCACATAATCTTAATCTATATGTTATAATTTTTCGAAAACATAATGCTGTGAGAATTAAGGTGCCTGATGTGTACCAGGCCAGCTCGAATGAGGCCATTACTGTAGGAAGCTTTCCGAATGGATCCACCAATACCTGCAAATTTGATCACAGATTTTTGTAGCCCACTCACCATTTTGTTTTTGGATTCGAGGAAATCATGTTTCTGGAAAGTATATTTTGTGAATCAAAGTGAGTGAATAAAATTTTAGCTGTCGTAGATTTTTATAAAAAGTATATGCACTGACTCAAACTCGAGATCTGCTGTGCAGATTTGCAGCTCTTTGCCACCATATCACACCTCTTGTACCACTCACCATTTTTGTTACATGCGCAAACTGATCTAAGTCCTTTCTCTCTTTATAAATAGCTAGTAATCAATGAAACCCAGAGATTTCTCTGGCTTGCTATGTTCCATGTTTGTAGAACGTAAAAATATTATATATTTTTTATTATATTTTTAAACAAAAAATATTTTAAGAAAATTATTACTAACATATTCTCAAACACTCTTTAAACCTGACTCATCATTAATTGGAATTTTTTAGCATTATATTGAGAATTTTTGTTTTGGTATATGAAACATGCATTTATTTGACGGGATCGAGATCTGTACAGCAGATCTTGAATTCGAGTAAAGACATATATTTCTTGTAAAAACCTGGGATATTCATAGTCTTACTGTTTATCTAAACCTACAATATATATATTTAAAAAAAATGAGGTTTACTCGAATAAAAATAAATATATATATATATATATATATATATATATATATATATATATATTTGACTCTTGAGAGATGTTAATTACCCGGGCTAGCACAAAAGACTGGTCATGAATCGAGATTATTAACCGCACAGATTGAAAATTGAAAATTTATTTTTTAAAAAAGTTATAATAATATTATTCCATCGCTATCAAATTTTGCCGGAGGTGCGAATGCGTTCAGGTGAAACTCCGGTTTGTTGATGACATGAAGGTCAAGATAATTCAAGCTCGACAGCTTCCTATGATGAACTCATGTGCAGGTAAATGCCAGTCCCAAAAATTGTTGATACCATCTTATATATACATGGAGCTAGCGCACATGTACTGGTTCAAAACATAGAGAGAGAAGGGTACCGTACCGGTGACGGAATAGTTGTACTCAGGCGAGGCAAAGAGGACACTATCAGCTTGGAGAATCTTCTGCCGGAAAGCTTCAACAACAGGTGGGAAAGTTCCGTCAACTTCAAGATCAGTGTTTAGCACCGGCAGTGGTGAAATATCCATGTACTCGATCTCCATGCCATCTACTGACTCCTTACTTATCTGAATTGCTGCAAAAATATCAAAACCCCACATCAGAAATCAAACCAAGACTCGAAATTTGTACGTGTAGAATGCTAGACATGAAATGAGATCAGCAAGCTGGGGGCGCATGTTTTATTTACCAGAACGAAGGAGGCCATGATTGAAGGATATCCTTTACGAAGAGACCCGCACAGGGCTACAGCTTTGATCTCTGGTTTGGATGCCACCGCTTCCATTTCTTTCTTGTTTCCCTCTTTTGGTGTCTTTGCTTGGAAAGAGTGGGGGACAAATGATAAGATGCTGATATTGGATTTGATGCTTCTTCACCTTGGAAATGTCAAACCATGGCGCTTGCAAGCTTTTGACATGAATCCTAGTTGTCCAGTGATGGCCAATGGAGTGGTGTTCTAGAGATGTAAAAAGAAAAAATAGGAAACTCAAATTATCAGAAACTCGTTAAGAAAACAAATTTATATCTTGAATTGAAATTCAATGAATACAATCACTGTAGAAAATCAACAAAGAATAAATTAATCAAGGATTTTGAAAAGTTAAAAATTATAATTTATTTCTGTAATTAATTGATTATATATAAATTTAACTGGTTGATTGTAACTACACATCGTATCAATAAAATTTATATTTTTATCATTATATATAAATTTAACTGGTTGATTGTACAGTCTTGATATATTTAGATCATTTTGAAAATGGCCATATTATTAGATATAAAATTCATCAAGTGTTTTTTTAATCTCTATAAGTCTAAGAGGAATGTTATGAAAACAAATAAAGAAAATATAATTTGAATTGAGATCCAATAGATAGAATCACCAAATTATAAAGAAAATCAAGTACAACATTAAAGATGAAATCAAGGATGATGAAGAATTGAAGATTGTAATTTATTTTTGTTGTTTTTGGTTATATTCTTACACATACTCTTAAATTTGTTGACTGTAATTACACATCTTATCAATGAAGTTTATGATTTTTATCAAAAAATATGTGAGAACTTTTTAAAATTAATAAGTTCGCTTTGATAAATTTTTTTAAGGAAATTTAATATTAATCGTGTTAACTATATAACTTGTTTCATGTATTTAAAAATCTTCATTCAATTGATTATTTCTTTTCCTTTTGTATATATTTTAAAAAATATCTCCTTATGATGTTTTTTTTTAATGTTCAATTTTTCACTTTTAAATTATTTTAATATGGTCATCAATTTTTTCTTATGTTATCAACTTATCATTACTCTAAATATTGATTGTATTTAATTGAAATTATGATTGTAAAAATAGAAAATATAATTCTTTCTTTTTATAAATCTTGTTTAAAAATAAAATGTTTGATATCATTAACATAAGGAGGTGTTGGCAATCTCCCCTAAAAAGTATAGCAGTTAACAATAATAAGGAAAGTTATACAATGACAAATATTTATATACAAAAATTCTAATTATACAAAAATTCAAACAAACAAATAAATTATAAGTGCAAAAAAAACTAGGGGGTTTGTAGGAATGTTTTTTTTTTTTTTTTTTTTTTTTTTTTTATTTAAACTTTAAATTAAGCTATCATTTGGAGTAATTTATTAAATTTTTCCCGAATGCAATATATCAATGTGGAAAGTGCAATTACTCATGAAAGAAACTTTAAAAATATTATGTAAAAAAATAACAATAGAAAAATTTAAAAATATTTTATATTAATTCAATGTTAATGAACAGGGTATTTTGAAAATTATATATTAAGCTAATACATAATTAATTATAAGGAATCGATAAAATCATCATGAAAAAACTTAATCTTTTTATAAACAATCCATAATTAGGCAATCACTTAAATATTAATTTAATAAATTGATTCACAAGTTACATTAGTTGTGGGATGTTATATATATATATATATTCACTGCTAGAAAAAGACACAACAGATACTGAAAGCAGAAAGCCTCAATTCTCTTATATCAGCATCGAATCTCTCTGTTAGCATCAAGCAGGATCGTACGTTAGTATCTATCTCTGCGTCTATCATTGTCTGGAGACATAAAATCGTGATCCACTCGTGAACTCTTAGATTATTACATTGCTTTTCCATGATAAATATAATAGTGATCGGTTATTAAGTATGCCTGCTTTATACCTGATTCAGCAACAAGAAACCTTCGCGGTTTTTTTTTTATCTTTTCTTCAAAGAACGCATCTTGATATAATAAATCCTGTTTCTGCCTTCTGTTTTTCTTTGTCTGCGATGCGTTCTCCAGTTTTTTTTTGTTTTCTTTAGTGCCCATTTGGCTTCTCAAGGTGCTATTCAAATACCCAGTTCAGCATTTGTCTACCCGGGTTGATTTTTGGTGATTTTGTTTGTTTGTTTTGGATGGGAATTGGATGACCATTCAATATTTTTTTCTCTAATAAAGGAATTATTGTTGTGAATTGCGTGCCACTGTTAGTAGTTTGGTTATTTTTGTCTCTCTGGGCTTATGTGATTCTTTTGGCTTGATTTGACATGATTGGATTGATTCTACCTCTCTGTACTTATCCACTTTGCTTTTGAGAGTTGAGTTTTTGTGGTTTTTTTCTAAATATTTCTGGGTTTTTTTCTTCTGTGTGCGGTAGAAAACAGTTTTAGTTTGCATTGAAGTGTTGCACTGGAGGAGCTTAATGTGTCTATGGAATGAATTCGATGAGATCATCTGCTGTCATTTGGTCATTTATATCTCAGCATGGAAGTTTCATATTTTTTTCTGGAATTCGTTGATCAATTTGTATTTGATTGTAATTTTGCTCTGAACCTGGATCCACATTATGTTCTAAACTGGTTGGAAGAAATATTTGTAATTTATAAGCATCTCAAATGTCTCGGTTAGTAGCTGTGATCCTTGTATGCTTGTACTGGTCGTGCTCTAAACTAATTTTTAGTCCTAATTCTTATGCAGGTTAACTGCCGGAGATTAAATTTGTTTAGACTTTCTCTTTGTGCTGTGTAATTTAACTTCAAAATATATATACTTCTGTGTTGTGTTCCTGGTAAAATGAAAAAGGTAGGTTCCTAGACTTGGACACTTGATTTGTTTGTGGTTTGGAGAATCTGGGATCCTGGTTTGATTGCAATTGATAACTGGAGGAGAGACAATGGGACAGGCTTCGCCGCCAGTTCTGATTTTTTTAGCTTTTGGGTTTTTCTTTGCTACATACAACTTGGTCAGCATGATAATGCACAATAGATCTATTGGGAAATTGGTATATGACGATTTGGACGGTGAGGCATCTTTCGATCCAGTCATTCAAATGCCTGAAGAGCTGAAAAAACCAAAGAATGCCAAGATGCCCTTCCATGTCGCCTTAACAGCAACTGATGCTCCCTACAGCAAATGGCAGTGTCGCATTATGTACTACTGGTATAAGAAGAAGAAAGACCTGTCTGGATCGGAGATGGGAGGATTTACACGGATTCTGCACTCTGGAAAGCCTGACAACTTGATGGATGAGATGCCCACAGTTGTGGTGGATCCTCTCCCTGCAGGTCTCGATCGGGTGAGTTTCCTGCGTTTTTTCTCTTACTTTGTGGAGAGAGCCCGTATCCCTTGTCACTGGTTACTTCTAGCTTCTTTTACGGCATATCATCTTGTTGTTGAGAACCTAACATCTTTGCAGTGCATAATCTGAAAAAAAGATGTTTTGCCTTTTATTTTCCATACCTGAAGCACCACATGTTGATAATTATTAAGTGTGGAGCTCTATTTATACATCTGTATATTTTTATTTGGTTTTGGGGGAAAGGAATGTAAAGGGGCTCATTTGAATGTTTGGTTGTCTCTTAATGGGAGTTATTTTGCCTGCATTTTTAATTTTAAGTAAAGTGCAAGTCCTCCTGTTGGAACCGATTCAGATTGTTGGCATTCTGCAATTATTTCACTGCTTAATGGAAGGCGGAGCCTAAACAAGAACTAGGCTTTGGGGATTCTGGTGGTTCATAGCATGCAATTTTGCATGTGGATGCGATTCATTTGTAATTCAAGACTTATACTCCAGTCAGGAAGTTTGTTATGAATAGAAGAATACCGGCACTAGTAACTTTAGTTCATCAAATTCTGTTAATGAATTGAATTTCATTTAGCATGTCTCATGAATGTGTCAAAGGTTGCTTTTACCATGAATAATTTCTTGCAGTGAAACAACAACCATCCATTAATATGCATATGAAACATACTACCTGGCATATCTTATTTGTGGACTTCATTTTAACCTCTGTGAAGCTCACTGATTTGGCTTCACAAGTCATGATTTAATATGTCGTCGAATTAAATGATTTGCTTGTTTGTAATGTTATCATCATGAATTGAACCATTCTGCATCTTACCCGTCTTGAGAATGCTATCTTCCAATTTGATGTTTTTTTCCTTTTTCTTTTGTGTTGATTTTGATAATCTGCTCTTTTTACATAAATCTGCTGTTTCAACAGTGACTTTCCTTTCTGTAAACCAGGGTTACATCGTCCTGAATAGACCATGGGCCTTTGTGCAGTGGCTGAAAAAGGCTACGATTGAGGAAGAGTGAGCTTCTCAGTTGTCATGATCCTTACTTGACATGTATTTACCTCCATGATGTTCTAATGGTGGTGAAATGCTATCTGTGCAGATATATATTAATGGCAGAGCCTGATCATATATTTGTGAACCCCCTTCCAAATCTAGCACGTGGAGGGATGCCAGCTGCTTTTCCATTTTTCTATATCGAACCTGCTAAATTCGAAGATATCATAAGGAAGTATTATCCAGAGGAGAAGGGTCCTGTGACAAATATTGATCCAATCGGCAACTCTCCTGTAATTATCAAGAAGGTGTTTACTCTCGAGATGCTGTCTCTCCCAGCATCAAACTTGCCCATGATCTGTTTTGCAGTGATTAGTTTCTGCTATACTTCTGCTATTTCATTTTTCTGTTTAAATATAAACAGTATAACAATTTTTGCATTTTCCTGTATTTTTTCTGTTGGATGAAAGATGAGTTATTATCCGAACCTCGTGATTCTCAGGAATTTCTGGAAAAGATAGCTCCTACATGGATGGATGTTTCCTTGAAAATGAAAAACGATACGGAGACTGATAAAGCTTTTGGATGGGTTCTAGAAATGTAAGTGCACAGCAATGGCCATTACCTACTTTGTATTAACTCTCTGACGACAGGTTTTTGACACACCTGTTTCTGTTTGCTGAACTAAGGTATGCATATGCTGTAGCGGCAGCTTTGAATGATGTGCAGCATGTTCTGAGGAAAGATTTTATGCTGCAGGTTCAGTCAAAACCTTGTGCAAATCCTTGTGCTCAATTTAATCTCCAGTTCTAGTAGCTTCAGCTGGACTTTAGATTCGATGTTGATTTTTGTGTATTAAGCAGTTTGTAAGACTCTGAGATGTTCATTCTGCAGCCCCCATGGGATCTGAATACTGGGAATTTTTTTATCATTCATTATACTTATGGATGTGACTACAACTTAAAGGTAAGATTAAACAATATCCTATTTAAGAAGAATTGATATTCTAGTTATGACTTCATGCCTTCAAAAATTTTCGGTTATTCGGTTTTTTTATGAATCCACCATCTTCCATTTCCTTGTCATCCGTCTAGTTATCTGAGGTTACTTAATCTTTCAGGGTCAGCTAACATATGGAAAAATCGGAGAGTGGAGATTTGACAAGAGATCATATCTACGAGCCCCCCCACCAAAAAATCTCCCCTTACCCCCTCCAGGGGTTCCAGAAAGTGTGGTACGTTTTAAGCAATATAATAACATTTTTGCAGTTTTATAGTCTATTTCCGTCTACCAGGTCTGGAAAATATACATTACAGAATAACATAGGCTGCTGAGTTGCAACTGCCCTGGCTCTGTCAAAACTTATGTTTTGGTACCGTTCATGTTTATGCTTCCCATTTGTAATTTGCTTCGTGAAAGGTTAGGAAGGATTAGAAAATATTGTTCTTGCTTTAAAATCCTGTCACCTTCCTTCACTGAAAGCTGAAATTTGGCCCCGATTCTAGAGCCTCTGGCATGCGAACTGAGGTCTATCTAGCTTTCATGTGACCTGATAATGGCCAGTTTGTTTCTAAATCATAACCTTCAGAAATCTCTGTAAAGCAAGAGGCTGGGACTGATTAGGTACTTTCTCGACAGCAGAGTACGATCAAGTCAATTAATCAAGCCAAACATATAGGCTAGAAGTATCGAACTGTTTCTGTAATGGCCAGTTGCGATCACTATCTGCCATTTTCGACGGCTCGGAGTCATGTTCATCCTGCAACACATATATATGAGCATGGATATATGTAGCTGTTACCCTTGTGGATTATATGGAGTTCAACTAACTAGAAGTAATCTGTCAGTAGGAACTCCATTTCATGAACTCTTAAGTGATAACAAAGAAAGGCATGTACAGATTACTAATAACTCTCACCTTTTGTCTGTTCATTTTGATGTGTTCTTGCCTGTCATTTCTGCAGGTCACCCTCGTAAAGATGGTCAATGAAGCTACTGCTAACATTCCTAATTGGGATACAGAGTAGCCTTCCATCGAGATCAAGCTAAAGCCCCGTAGAAGGTTTGATCCATGGATTTCTAAATAAGGAATTGAACAACACAAAATGGAAAATTAAGGAGGTTATTTAGTAAGGGTTACAGGATATTCAGGAAGCCACCTTCTTAACACATACTCACAGATTGAGAATGAGCTGCTCAAAATGAACACAGCATAGTTTGGTCTGTTGAGCTGGATAGTAGATTTTGGCTGTACATCCAAACACTGCTCATTGATTAATTGATTTTGTGCGTAATCTGGAGTGTGGTCGCGGTTGCTTTTGAAAGTTCTTCTCGTTCATAATGCATTAATGGTGTTTTTTATTTTTTTAAAATCAATTTTGACATCAGTACACGAAAATGATCTAAAAACACCAAGAAAAATTCTCAAATTTTTCAACAACATTTTTGAAACGCAGTGTCAAACAAGACATTGTATCAATTAAGACTAAGTTACCTTCCTAGTTAACTCTTAAGCAAAAAATCAAAATGAATTTTATTTTTGAACCAGTTAGGTTTTGATTGGATTAATGATGGATCAAAGATTTCTCTAGTTTACTGAAAAACTCAACATAATCCAATCTAGAGCTCGAATGGCTGGTTTTCAGGATAACCAATTGGATCAGGTTGGATTTTGAAATCAAAGCAGGTAATTTAGAATTCAGAACCTAACCCAGACTCGGTTTTTTAATTAAATTAGACAAGATATTGAGTTGGTAAAATCATATTAAATCAGCTAAACTTAATCAACGAACACTGTTTTAATAAAAACAATTGTTTCACAAGTTGATGAAGTGATTTAATAATCCATGCCTTCCAGTTCTCGAATCAAATCCGACAACTACACATTCATTACAGCAACTCGATGTCGTGAAAACATAAACATGGATTTTCCATCTCTTTTTAAAAAAATAAAAAATGGGAGCCGACACTGCTGTCTGAAATCAGAGCATGGCGTGCCATATTCCACACCTGAATATATCTGGCGGCACCCCACGACAAATAAATCGAACCTGGAATTTATATATAACGCAAGCGAACGAGCTGCAGCGAGATGGAAAAAAGAAAACTGTGAGGAGCCATATATTCATGTCAGAAATGATGGGGGTGGGGGTGGGGGTGGAGAAGACGTTACTCCCTTGGTTCGGGATGGCTCGGCCAATCAAGTGAAGGGCAAACCAAATCCTACACTCCATCCAACCCTGTGGACTCCACCACTTAAATGAGTTTTAATTATGAGGCCTAGACCAGGCTCGACAAGCATAGCGCATGAAAGCTCAGTACACCGAACCTTGAAAACTTCTATTTATAGTCATACACGGGTTGTGGCCCCGCCCTTAGAGATTTCTAGTTAGTGGGTTGGTGGGCCTAGGCAAGGCCCTGGTCCATTTCTTCACTCAACTCTTTTGCTTCCTTTTTCTAGTTTCTAGCTCCTCCAATTAATGAGCTCAAAATGTTGCCATTTTTGGGAGTCTTTCTTTGTTCTTTGCCCATAATCATCACCAACTTTGTGTGGTGATCCTTGTCCAAGTAATTATAGCATAGCAAGTGTTTCATGATTAAAATAAGAATTGCGTCTTGGTTAGTGCTCTACATTAATATTAAAAAAAATTACTTAATTAGAGAAACATCTTTATAGATATAGATGTAAATATAAGTTTCTATAAAAAAAATTTAGAATATTTTTTTATATTTAAAAAATAGAATACAAAAAAGATATATTCTGTATTGGCTGCCTGTCCCCATGAATTCCAATTCCATAAACAACTGTATGCACAAATCGTAACACAAGTGGATATTATTTGTTCCCAAAAACTTCCCATTTGGCATGGCAACAATTAATGTAATTGAAATTTTACTATTTTTTATTTATTAATATGGATATCTGGGCTAGCTTGCGTGTATCTCGACTAATTTCATAGACACTAAAGTTAATAATTATATAAATCTTCAGTAACTATTATATTAATAACTGCAAAACTCGAAAAAGATCTAGTTCTAAATTTTTATAGATTATTATTATTATTTTAAGGGGGAGAGCGCCCATCTTTTCTTTCTTTTTTTTTATATTTTTTTTCTAAAAGAAGATCAGTCAACATCACATCCTAGATTTACATTAATTTTCTTCGGCGCCAGCATGTTGAAGAAGCTCATGGTGACGTAAAAATGCATAAACACAGCACATGAAAGCGTGAGTTTGTGTCGGCTAAAAAGGGGAGAAGAGAGGAGAGAAGACCCATGATCACCACCCATATGCCATCAGCTCACGTGACACCACTCCACTGCAGCACGTGTATACTGAGGATCACAATTATTTTTTATTTATTTTAGTATCCACCAGAAGAATTAAAAAAATAATAATGGGTCAAGGAGTAAAAAACAAACAAGCATGCAGAAAGTTTCCTTCGTTTTTTATATTCTTGAGTTGATCCAGAAAAAAATATATTTCTTAAATCGATCTGAACCAAATTGTAATAAAAATGGATCACCTCGGTTAGGTTTCCATTGATTTAATTACCTTATCCAAACTCGATTACTTCCTTAACAGGTATGTATATATATTTTTATACAAAACTCGTTTTAATAAAAAATAATAAATCCAAGTTTATACGAGGAGTATACAAACTCAAACCCTGTTCGTTCTTGACTGGGTTTTAATTACCACTGTGATTACTGACATCTATTCCCTTTTCATCTCCTTCTCGCTTACTTCGCAGTAGGTTTTAGCCTTCCTTAAAAGCAAGCAGGAACAGATTCACTCTCCAATTTTCTTGGAACTTCACCACTTGATGGTTTTTTTAATGATTTTCAGTTATTTATCTGACTAATATCAAATCCAATTTATTTTTATCACTAAAATAGTTAACCAAAAGTAACTTAGGCCTTGTTTGTTTCAAGGAAAGTGAATTCCCGGAATTCACTTTCCTTGCTTTCCGGTGTTTGTTTGCTGGAAACAACTTTCCTGGAAAGTTGTTTCCAGCAAACAAACACAGGAAAGTGTACTCCTCTTTTTGTGTTTGTTTGCTGGAAACAACTTTCCAGGAAAGTTGTTTCCAGCCAAGGAAAACCTAAGGCTTAAATCCGGAAAGTGTACTCCTCTTTTAAAATCCGGAATACACTTTCCGTGAGCTAGCTAGTTATTGTTTTTTTTTTAAAAAAAAATAGAAACATGTTAAAGTATTATTTTTTATAAAAAAAAATAATAATTCTGATATTAACAATTAAAAAACACAAAAACTAATAATTTAAATCTTAAAAATTCTATTTTTTTTTAATCACCTAAATTAAAATTTTGCATTGAGATTTTGATTTAAAATTAAAAAAAACTTATTTTAAGTTTTTAAAATTGGAAAAAATATATATTAATAATAAGTTTTACTTAAAAAATATTTCACAAGCTTATTTCTCTATAATATGATATGACATATATTGTTATATTTTATAAAATAAGCTATGTATGAATATAGGATATAATAAAAAAATTCATCATTATACTTTTTAGATTTCATTTTTTTATTTTAAGTGATTAAAATATTTTATATTAAATATTTTATATATATTAGATAATCTTGAAAAAAAAATTAATTTATTAATAAATTATTTTCCAATTCCTTTTCCATAACACAAACAAACACAGTTCATTTTCCATAACACTGCCAAACATCGGAATTCACTTTTCAGGAATTCACTTTCCAGGAAACCACCTTCCAGGAATTCACTTTACAGGATTCATCACTTTCCAGGAATTCACTTTTCCAGGAAACCACTTTCCAGGAATTCACTTTACAGGATTCACTTTCCAGGAAACCACTTTCCAGCAAACAAACGGGGCCTTAATATAGTTCGATGACATAAATGAGTTTTTTTTTTAATTATTATCATCTACACATCGCCTTGAATTTGAAATGAGCCGATCTAGTCTAGCTAGCTAGGGCTCGTGGGGATAGCAGAACAAGAGGCTCGTGTTCCTCTCAATCCCCGACTGGTTCTACCATGGAGGTCGACAATAAATAATAACCCCCACTAACACAGCTCAGACCTAGGGCTAGCTGGTTCTTGATCTCGTTCACATCAGTTGAGTATCGATCAAGTGCTAAATAGGTTATTGATGTTGAGACTAGCTAGGGTTCTTGCTTCTTTATATTTGCTAGCATGCTTCCTTTTTTTTAATTTTTTTTAATTGGCATTGGAAGAAAAAGAGTCCATTCAAGTGGGGTTGATAGTCAAAGGTATAATATATCTCAAGAAGCCAATATTTTGTAGCAAAATTCAGCCCGATCAGTAGCTTGGACTAAGGCAGCATTAATTTTGGTTTGTGATTTCAAGGAAACTCCGAGTCAACGAATCATATTAAAATGATTTATCATTAACTCATTGATGCTTTGCCTCACCATAAACCCGGAGGCTGAAACCCGGTTTCTAGATTTAGAATCAACTAGTTTACAAGTTTCCAGAACCACAATTCATGCAAGTGATTTCTAATTCTAAAAGTCAATGATTGTTAATGGCTTCATTATAGAAAAAAGAGAGAAATAATGGCCAAGCAATCAGTCGCATTTATGAATCAATGTGTGGATTAATAAATAAATTAAGAGCCTCATGAATATACATATATATATTTGTCTCCAGGGATCGTTACGTGATGACAGAAAATTTGTGATCTGCATAGAGAATTTAAATCAAGGCATGTATTTCTTGTAAGAGTCTGGGATAACCAGTGTTTTACTCGCTTATCTGAACTCACAAAATATATTTTTCAAAAAATGAAGTCTACTCGCATCAAAAAAATAATTTACATAGCGAGGTTTTGAAATATAATAATTTACCAGATCGCAAAATCAAATCTTCTTTCCTGGTGTTTTTGGTGGTTCTCTCATGGTTTCAAAATACAATATTTACTTGATGTCATATTTTTTAACCATGATTTCTTTGTATATCATATTTTGAAATTGCGACAATTTGTATTGTTTTATCAAAACTTATCGCTGTTTTGGTAAATTAGAATGGCTTGAACTCCAAGGTATTCGATGGTGAATTCAAGCTAGCACCTACAATTCTGCTAGAGATTTTCGAGCACTCAAGATAGATTGCATTCAATCAGATCATATAAACTCGTGCCTCCCCAACTGGACCACTAAGCATCAAGAAGTTGTCGGTGCATGAGATTTATTTTTCTAAGATTTATTTTGGTTAAAATCATTACCCGTGAAAGGAGGGAAACCATAAGTTTCTTCACGAGAAACAAATATTATCCAACATTCACATGCGATGTCTCACTTGCAAAGATGATGGTACAAAGCTGCATTGTCTTCAGGATTTGGCTTTGAGATTAATAGTTGTTTTTATCGTTTTTCTTTGCACAATCTCCATTACGGGTGTGGATTTTATGTTAATCAGGTTGATTAATCTCTTAACCACGAAAAATTGCAATTATAAAAGCTAAATGAACAATGTCTTGCTAAATAATATATGATTAAAACTTTTAAAATAATCAATAGTAAGGTTGTCGATACCGTTCCAGTAGTCGTTCCAATACCGTTTCGGGGTTGTACTGTTCATATATAGTTAATTATATGTATATATATATATATATAAAATTAAAATATTAATTTAACAAGTATGATTTAAATTCAAGATAAATTAACTTTAAATTATACAATACATATACAAAGTCAAACAAACATAATCTCAAAATTAGAAACATCTCTAAAATTCCAAAATATTATGATAGTAAAATGTTCTAAAATAAAAAAAATATTATGATTTTGAGTCGGAACGGTACCGAGGCGTTCCGACCGGAAATTAGCCGGAATTTCCGGAACGGGTCGGAATTAAAACCGAGACGAAAACGACGCTGTTTCATCTCGGTTTTTTTAATGGCACGGAACGTTCCGGCAGGAATGGAACAGAATTAACAAGCCTGATCAATACCTTATTGCTAAGTAAAATCTTTAGCAACCATATGTGCTTTATAACCCTAAATAGAGTTAATGTAAAAATGATAACACAACCAAACCTTTTCGAATTATATTCACCCTATATCATGCAATAAAGAACGGCATAAAATTATGATGCTTTTTGATTATTTTTTTTTGATGATTTTCCATGTTATTGACTGCCAATCTAGACTTACAGTAATACTTTTCTGGTCTAAAGATCAATTATGAAAGAATCAATATTTTATTTTAATTGTTTTGATTAAGAAATGTTTCTGGATGCCCTGGAACATCTCACCCAACTTTCCTCTGGTGCAAGTGCAAGTGCAAGTGCTGCTGCAATTATCTTCCTTAATAAAATACAGAAAATGCTAGTGTGGTTTGATGGATCATATAAAGTTGGATCTTGACAGAATTAAAATTAATTTACCATTAATTTTTTTAACATGGCTAAAAAGTAAGATAGTATATTCTATCTACCTACCGCTAAAGAAGATATCAGTCAGCATTCGGTCCCCAGGCAGAGCCCATCACATTAAGCCAATGGAAAAGACTATGTCCTCGTCGTTTTCTCGGAGTGGTTTGGTTAATTTTATATAATACAAAAAGCTGACAAGCCCTGGAAATTTTGCAAGTTCGACAAAAACCTGTAGAGCATTCATCGCTCAGCAGTGGCTAAATGCGGTAGTTTTTGTTTTTAAATATTTTTTTAGAATTATTTATTTTTTAAAAATATTGAATTGAAAACTTTTAGTTTTTTTTTTTGTTAAAAAAACTAATGGGTGTGATACTAAAAATAAAATAAAAAATTTAAAAATGATTTTGATATATTTTGTGACTGTTCTTGGAAATGTTGTGTTTTTAATCCTGTCAAGTGTAATATGATCCAGCAATTTGACGAAGAAGAAACCCCCATATGTACAGTTAAGTGATTCAGATCTAGATTTGTTTTCTAGAGATCACCAATTTGAGTTTTATAAAGTTTAGAACCATTAAAAACATCGTTTATTTCAGGATTCATGAAATAAATTAAATTCCACGCAAGTTAACATAGACATCAATATTTTTTTAAAAACAATAGTAGGCCACTTGAATTATTTGTTTCCTTGCTTGGCGTTCACTCTGTGCAAAACCCTTTTTACACTCCTCGATTGTGAATCCAATAGTTCTGCTGATGCAAAAACCCTGGAAGAAAACTGGGAAAAATGGTACTCAAACAAAGTTTCTGAGGGAAACTGTGGTGTCTTTTCAGGAGATTTCTACGGATCATAGTGAATGGACATAAATTATCCCTCAAATTTCGCCTACGCTTCCTCCCTCTCTGATCATCATTAGTGTGGCACTACATCATCTACAGGGGTGCTCATTCTGTTTCGTAAAAAAAATAAAAAAAATTAAGAGCTCGAAAGGCTACCTCTTCCCTCCCTCATGGGCTAATTTGGAGCTGGCTAGGTCCCTTGCTTGTAATTAAGCCAGCAATTTTGTTCACACCATGGATAATTAACTATATATTTGCCTAACAGAGCATCCCAAATCTAAGTTATCAAATAAAATATATAATAATAATAATTAAAAAAAAAATGTTATGTGTAGGTGGTGGGAAATTGACAAGGGCAGGAGAGGTCCAGCCTAGAAGAGGAAATGGAATACAGTCTGTTAGCGTACAAGCTCTCACTCTTCCATAATCTCTACCCTCCCCCATCTATATATACCACACACAGGACCTCTCAAACCCTAAACCCTCGAAGCTTTTTTTCTTTCGCAACCATGAAAGCCTACCTCTTCTCTCTAGCTTTTCTCTTCTGCTCCCTGGCCCAAGGGCTCGGCACCGAGGGCCTAGGCACAACCGTCGAGGTTTTCCATGTGTACAGCCAACATTCCCCATTTCGGCCCTCGAAGACGATATCATGGGAAGATAGTGTGATCCAAACGCTGGCCAAAGATCAAGCCAGGGTTCAGTTTTTGTCAAGCTTAGTGGCCAAGAAATCTGTGGTGCCGATTGCTTCAGGCAGGCAGATTATTCAGAGCCCGAATTACATTGTTAAGGCGAAGGTCGGGACCCCACCACAGACATTGCTCATGGCTATAGACAACAGCAATGACGCTGCTTGGATTCCTTGCAGTGGCTGTGTTGGGTGCTCATCCACCGTGTTTAACACCGTCAAGTCCTCCACCTTCAAATCCCTTGGTTGCGGAGCTCCTCAATGCAAGCAGGTAATTGCATGGTTTTTGTCGAACACCAAGAAAACTACTTTCCGAATGAGAGATCATTACGTACTAACTTGAATGCTTGTAAAATTGCAGGTACCAAACCCCATCTGCGGTGGCAGAAAGTGCACATGGAACACTACCTATGGCAGCTCCACCATTTTAACGAACCTCGCAAAGGACACAATTGCTCTATCCATTGATCCTGTCCCGAGCTACGCTTTTGGTTGCATCCAAAAAGCCACAGGGAGCTCGGTGCCACCTCAAGGACTTTTGGGCTTCGGGAGAGGTCCGCTGTCGTTTTTGTCTCAGTCCCAAAACCTGTACAAATCCACGTTCTCATACTGCTTGCCTAGCTTCAGGACTCTCAACTTTTCTGGGTCATTGAGGCTCGGACCAGTTGGTCAGCCCCTGAGGATCAAGACCACTCCGCTGCTCAAGAACCCTAGGAGATCATCATTATACTATGTGAACTTGATTGGAATTAGAGTTGGCAGAAAGATTGTTGATATTCCTCGTAGTGCTCTGGCATTCAATCCAACAACTGGTGCTGGGACCATCTTTGATTCAGGTAATGTTTCACCCATCAATTATTTATCCTTTGTTCTTGTGAAACATTCCTCGTCTTGATAAATGTCCCTTTTGGCACGAATCTCTTAGTTCATTAGGTAGATCCTCCACCACAAATACAAAAAAAAAAAGCACTAAACTCTTCTAATTAGCTAGAGTATCAACAAGCTAAACCCAAATGGTACAGAGCAAAATCTAATCTCAATTTATGAAGATCTGGCCTAGAGGGTGTTACTTGCACACTGTGACTTCCAGTTTTCAGATCCTCATAGGTTCAGTTAAACTGTATTTGGTCTTCGATCATCAGATGCGGACAAAAACATAGTAACATGCGCGCCTTAGTCGCAGGATATATCCAATAATTCTGATGTGGGCCAAGAGTGGCATCTTGTCCTTGTGATCCTTCGCAAATCACAACCAATGACCACCAAAGACGCCATGCTTCCCATTCTGATTAGGCCACCAAGAAAAACAGTCCATTTTTTTCACAATATCCTGTGGTTATTTTGATGCAATCTCATTTAAAGCAGTTTATGCAAATCTACACTGACATGGAAAATATTAATGCCTAATTTGTTATACTTGGCCCAGAAGTGAGATCGATAGATTCAGGGTTTGAATTATTTTTAAATTAAACTGACAAGAGTTGATCCAGATAAGTTTTATTGATTTATCATGTTAGCTGGAAAACCAGAGATGTTTTTTTTTTTTTTTTAATAATATTATTTTAATTTAAAAAATATTTTTAGTTGACTTGTTTAACAGTGATTCAGACTATAATAATTGATTTTCTTCATTTCTCAGGAACTGTTTTCACCAGGCTGGTTGCCCCTGCTTACATTGCGGTCCGCGATGAGTTCAGGAAGCGAGTTGGGAGTGCAATCGTGTCATCCCTAGGCGGGTTCGACACATGTTACACAGGACCCATTGTAGCACCCACCATAACATTTATGTTCTCAGGCATGAACGTAACAATGCCACCAGAAAACCTCCTGATCCACAGCACTGCTGGGGCCACCTCTTGCTTGGCCATGGCTGCTGCCCCTGATAATGTGAACTCGGTGCTGAACGTGATAGCCAGCATGCAGCAACAAAACCACAGGATTCTTTTCGACGAGCCCAATTCAAGGCTTGGTGTGGCTCGTGAGAACTGTTCTTGATTTTGTTAGCTTTTCTTTCTCCTTCTTGGGGTTAATTTAGTGTCGTGCTTGGTGGGATATTTGGACATTATTTCTAGGACTTGTCACTAACATAAAAAAAGTGAAAGGTAAGGTAGCATGCATGAGACAAAATTGATGTCATTTTGTAGGCTTTTCTTCCCGTTGTCACGGGTTCTCTGTATTGGTCTCTGTTTTTTTTTTTTTTTCTCTGAAGTTGAAGATAAACCTTACAAGGTTGTATTGTATCATCTCTGGTTTGCCTGCAGGGTGTTTCCAGACTTGCCCTTTAGAAAATGTTATGAACCTCTTCAATAAAACATAGTTGTTCAGTCTTATTTCCCCCCCTCCTCGTCTGTGATTGAAAGTTTAATTATACATACCGGAAGTATTGTCAAGCTTGTTTGTAGCTCACTGGGTTTATTGAAGATCTCAAGTCCAACTCAAGTTTGGATTGGATAGCTAAAATAAAGTAAAATCATTTTAAAAGGGAAAAGTGAAAATCTCACAATTTCGCCCCCTCTAATATGATATTAATGGTTTTAGAAGGCAAGCAGGTGTGGACTAGTGGTGATACTAGTCTGGTTTATTAACAACAATTTTCTCAGCACAATTTCATCTTTCATATATATATATATGGCCCACAATTTTAAGTAACTCTTTGCTAAAGGATTTGAATCTGATAGATATAAGCTTGTCTTGCTATGGATGGCAGAAGGTCTTGTCAGGCAACCGATCGAGGAGGCAGAAGACAATGGTTCTTCATGCTATACATTTTACGACCTGTCGAATTTACATTGCTGCAATTTTGCTACTGCTGTCGATTCCAGCACCAACCAGCAGTGTTTTTTTTATCAGCATACCCCTTATGAAATCAAACCTCTTCACACAAGCCATGAAACATCTTTAGGAGTGTAGTTTCTAAATTATTAAAGCTCTGAGATTCTTGCGTTTGTATGCGGGCTTCAAAGCTATGATCTTCAGCTTGAGCCGACCAAAACCATTATGATAGTCACTATAAACAGGGCTAATTGGAACTTAGATATAAAGATGGGCTTGCTTCTACTTGCAATTGATATCCAGGCTCGCTGAAGCCCATTGTCATCTTAACAAGCCGAAAGTCTAAAACCTCCCTCAACGACTCCAATCAGGCTAAACAAATCATGCAGCCAGCTGAATCCACGCTATAATTGTAAAAAAATCATGCAGCAGGCTGCATCCATGCTCCAATAAATAGTAAATTTTAATTTCAATAAAAAGAAACGTTAAAACCCAAACAATCGAGCCATGTGAAACCTGTTTGGTATGGTGGCTTGAAATTCTATGACAAACCAACTAACCTTAATAGAGAAAGTCTCACTCCTTTCATTTTCGAAAACCCTCTCTAACCATACCTTCTTCCTCAACCAAACATCTTGAAACCTCGAAAAACTCTTGTCAGAATCAAGCTGTGTCCGAAACAATATGGAAGTCATGCACAGGACAGCGCGCTCACTAGTTAAAAAGCTAGGTTCTGTGTCCGAGATAACACGGTCGGAAGCCTTAGCTGAGCTTCGCTTGATGACCAAAAACGATGAGGAATCACGGCTGATAATTGCCGAAGCAGGTGCCATCCCGTATCTAGCAGAAACCCTTTATTCTTCTTCTCACGACTCGCAAGACAATGCAGCCGCCACTCTCTTGAACATCTCTATTTCTTCACGCGCCCCCTTGATGTCAACGCGCGGCCTTCTTGACGCGATCTCCCATGTCCTCAGCCACCATGCGACCAGCTCTTCACCCTCAGCTGTCCAATCATCCGCTGCTACGTTGTACAGCCTTCTTGTTGATGATTCTTACAGGCCCATTATTGGGGCTAAGCGTGATATTGTTTATTCCTTGATTGAAATAATCAAGAGGCCTAATTCGCCGCCGAGGTCAATAAAGGATGCGTTGAAAGCCCTTTTTGGGATTGCTTTGTTTCCGTTGAATCGGGCTAGTTTGATTGATTTAGGCGCGGTGGGGGCGTTGTTTTCGCTGGTCATGAAGGATGGGAGAGTGGGTATTGTGGAGGATACGACGGCGGTGATTGCGCAGATAGCAGGGTGTGAGGAGAGTGAGAGTGAATTTTTGAAGTTTTCGGGGGTTAAGGTTTTGGTGGACTTGTTGGATGTTGGGACGGGTTCGAGCGAAAGGATCAAGGAGAATACGGTGGGGGCGTTGTTGAATTTGGTGAGGTGTGGAGGGGGAGGAGTGATGAGGGAGGTGAAGGAAATGAGACCGGGCGCAGTGGAGGGGATCAAGGATGTGATGGAGAATGGGACCGCTAAAGGGAAGAGCAAAGCGATTGCATTGCTGAAAGCTGTTGAGGGTGGAGCAAAGAAATGGGATTTCGCGGTTTGAGTCTCTTACTTGAACTTTGATCTTTATGAGCTAATGGTTACTTGGATTGTATTTTTAGTCAATTATTTTCATATTTGTTTGTTGTTACTTATAGATGGAAAGATATGTAAATTAGGTGTTGATTCATTTTGATACTTGGAAGGGAACAAAATACAGTGATAGTGGAAGGATTATAAGCTATTGGATTGTGAATTGTCTAACCGTTAACTTTTTAATAATGAGAAGGACAAAAGATTTCTAGTCTGTATGGTTCTGTTCATTTCTTATCTGGAACTGTACACTTCTTTCCTGTTTTGTGTTCCTCAATCGTGATTCGTAATCAACAAGGAACTGTGTTTTTTCCGAAATCAAATTAGGTTCTCTGTTCTGAAACCCTTGAACACATGCTTCCGTAAATGGCAAATGAATAGCCAATAAGCAATTTGAACAGCCATTTCTTTTTACTTCTATGTGCCACAGCATTTGTTCATCATTTTTGCATGTCTGGGTCTAGCAGAGTTGATTGATGAATCAGTAGTTTCGGAAACTTAGATGCTAGAATTCCCTTTTTCACGAAAATTTTCGCAGTTTGTTATAATATAGAAACTTATTAACACATTTGCATGCCATTAACACTTGAGTAGCTTATTGCTGCTGCCGGGCCATGAATTTGAGCAAGTCAATCCTTTGCTTTCTAAATTTTACTATGGTTTAAAGAGTATCATGCCATTAATTTGCTGGAAATTAATTGTCAGTGTGAATGTAACCAACTAAAAGTTGTATATTTATGCTGGCAAGTATATTAAAACTGAGCTACTGCTATTTCAACTGAAATGCCCTTGATGGGTCAGTCATCGCAAGGTCCAGCTATGCGCGAAACACCTTCTGACTGAAACAAATCTAGTTTCACACTTTGCCAACTATTCATCTACACCACAATTCGATAAGCTTTTGCTTTGATCGGAAGGTTTGCATAATGAATGCTGAAACACCTTTGATTGGCAGGTCCAGCTATGCGCGAAACCCCTTCTGACCGACACAAATCGAGTTTCACAGTATGCCAACTTTCCATCTATACTATAATTCGGTAAATTTGTTTTGATCAGAAAGTTAACACAGTGATCATAGATTGTTGCTTCTGGTGATGAGGTGTGTTTCACTAAGAACCATCTTTAGCTGTCAATGAATGGATTCATTCTGCTTGTTGTGGATGCAAAATGGTCACTCATTTACCTGTTAAATCAGCGTACAATTCTGATATTGGAAACTTAATTTCATGCTGACAATTACAAGCGTTAGGAGTTTTTGGGACCAGCTCTTTGATTTACCTTTTATTGTACCAATCAGAACTGGATTTTGGGGTGGAGTTGAACTTGTTGCGTTGAGGTGGTCAATGCTCAAACAACTCGCCACCATCCTGCTTTCCCTGTTCTTGGCATTCAGTAGTGCATAGAGAAAGTCAACAGAGCACTTTGAGAGTTGGAGAAAGTAAGCATCGCCCGTGCTTGGAAGGATAAAGCTTTTCAAGAGTGATCGGGTTGGAAGTTAAGAGGTCGCATTCCACTTGCGATGTTTTGCTTGCCATGGAAGGCAAGTTACGAAAGCGTGTTAAGGGTAGATGATTGGATTAACTCTACTTTTCTAAGTGGAGGGGAAACTTTTGGAAGGATAAATTTTGAAATATGAAAGGAGGTTATATAAGAAAAGTGAAGCCAGTCCCACCTAGAAACGTGTCCAGGCTCAAGTATCCAACGTTATTTTAAGAGAAATCTCACCAAGGCATCGAGTTTCAAGGTTTCTGTGTTCATTCTAACCAAGACATCACATTGAACGTGATTGCCCTGCTATACTAGCTTTGCTGTTTTTTTTATATAAACAATGAGGTTTCTTTGTTTTCTTTCTTTTTTTAATTCAGCCCTTCATTGTTTTCAATTCTATATTTTCTTCTCTTTTTTTCCTGAACTCCTCTTTTGCTCACATTATAATCATCTAACCTGAGTTTCTTCGATTAGATCATATCAACAAGACAACTCTTACATGGTTTAATTTTCAATTCAAACTACAAAATGAGTTTGATCAAAAGGGTTTTTCTGTCAATTTTATCATCAGGGTTTTTTTTATCAGACATCTAGGTTATTCTTAAACAAGTCAAGTTAACTAGATCATACTGAAATAACTTACACATAGTTTAATCTTAAACCCAAACTTTACAATTAGCATAATTAAAAGGTTTTAAGATTGATTTGTTCAATAGATTTAATAAAATAATAAAATAAACATAGAACCAAAATCTAAACTAGTTTCCTTCTGCAATAAAAGGAACGTTAGATTTCGACGGAATTAGGAGTGTATTATTTCTATTTAATTGTCAATAATTACACACACGCCATGTAACTGGGTGGATTTATTTTTTTATATAAGGAAACCACAGTGTTGGAAATGGTACTTTGTGGATCTATGTGAGCGAGTAAGACTCTGGTTGTTCTATGCTCTTACAAGGAGGCACGCGTCATGATTTAAACTCGAGACCTGTTATGCAAATCGTAAATCCCTTGTCATCACGTCATGCTCCTTAGGGATGGTTGATTATTTTACTTGATGGTTATAATAATTATTCTCTTAATAAAATTAGTTTTATTATTTTATCCTATAGATTTTAAGAAACAAAAGTATATTAGAATTCCTAAAAAATCATTTTCAACATAATTGTATTCTCAGTAATCTAAGAATCTGCATAGCAAACTCTATTGAACACACTTCACCAATATCAAGCGCGCCACCTAATTCCAGATTTGTTTTTCTCAACAACAAAGCTCTTGTGATGGCTATTGGAAACTTACATGATTGTTAACTTCAAGGTCCGTGGACTTTATGTGATGGTTATTGGAGAATTACATGATTGTTAACTTCAAGGTCAGTGGAATTAGTCGAGATGTACACAAGCTAACCCGAACATCAATTCTAATAAAAAGAGAGCTAGAAAACCTTCTAAATTCATGGAATTAGGTGAGCTGATCCAAGTGATACGTGCTGGTATCGGTGACTTGATCTGTGTTTCTGATGATATAACGATGACAAGGCATATATTAGCCCTAATTAAGCTCTTTAAAACGCCATGCATGCTGTTATTAAGATTTTCTTTGCATGCGAAGCATTTTCTCACTTGAAAAGAAAAGAAAAAAACAAAGACAGCTGCGTTTACAGCATTCATATTCTTCAAATCAAAGACCGGAACAGATGCTGTCAAGATGTGTCTTTGTTTGTCCTCGTATGAGCACAAACATTGTAATTATATACGATTTCAAAGCATCCACCAGCTCATAGCTGTTAGATTTGGCACTCACATGGAAAAGTAATGTTATTGGATTAATTTAAAATAATTTTACTTTACTTTTTATATATACAAAAAAATGATATTCCAAGTTTAGACTAGATTTAATCGTATCAATTAAATCATTAAAAACTCACCCGCATAACTAATTTAAAACAATTGGGTCAATTAATTTAATAGAATCAATGCTTTTCTGATTTAAAATTTATTTCTGATTTAATTATACAATCCGGTTAGTTTAAAAGTCATCCATGATCAGGCTATGAAGAATCTAGTTTAATAATTATGATATAACAATTATTTTAAAGGGAATGCATCTTTCTTTTCTGATTTCACCCCGAGTATACAAGAAAGAGTCGCAAATCATGATCTTGGGTTCGATATAGAATTAAAAGTACGTTTATTTTTACATTTTAAAAGTATTTTTTAAATTGTTTCGATGTTTTAATTGAGCCCGACCGAGTTTAATAACGTATTTGAATTACTCGTAGGGTTTTATTATCACCATATGGGTACATTTGTTTAGAGTTAATGAAGGAGATACTTATTTATAAACTAGACAATCGTGAAGAATTATTTATAAACAATAAAGTGTTGCTAAGATGCTTTGTTTTTTGTGGAATTGAGTAAAATTAGAGGAGTCATTGTCAGAGAGTCGTCGTGAGACGATGCTTTATTCTTGGTTGCTGGAGATGATCAAACTATGCTTGAATCTTACTGTTCTTCAACAGTTCCTGCATAAACAAACTGTGAGAGCCGTGACTGGCTTCCTTATCAGTCCCACACTCATATTCCTATTCCAGTTTGACTATAACTCATCTCGGTGGAGCTGTATCTTAGCTGGATGCACAAGAGATTGATATGTAAACATTATTGAAACTTGAAAGATAACTTAGATTGTTGGGTTAAAATACTTTTAATATCTGACGAGAAGCTAGCTTTCCTGCATTTGAAAATCAGGATGGTTAATGTTCTAATTAATGGCCCGAGCATGCATGAACCCAACATGGGATTTTGTGAGCAGAAAGTGTTGGATCTTAAGAGCTCATATCGGCATTTTAAATATTCACAATAATATTGACGGCCATGGAGATATACAGAGGACGAACCGATTGATGTAAGAAATTCTTGATGATACATCATGAGAATTGATCGTGGGGATCAATTGTCTAATTTTTTTCTTGATTCAAGGAGAAAATTGGCTAACAAATTGATGAGAGGGGTCATTGATCTACCTATAAATAATAACATATATATATATATTATATCTACTATTAATGGTAGGCATAAATCAGAAGTTTTCTTTCAGAATTTTTTATTTTTTTTATTTTGAAGTTGTGCTGCTGCTATATTATGAATTTATTCGGAACTTGAGCAAAATTAGCTAAAAGTATTTATAATCTAGAAAATTCTGGCAGGAATTTAGCATTCCATCGTATATAAAGTGTTTAACAATTGAATCATCAGTATTCCACGCTGAAAAAACCATCGGGAAGCTTGCTAGCCTGTGGGAATGGCCTGTTGAGAATCTATTCTTCTATCTTGTGATTGATGCTCACAGAGGTGGTGTAACTATCATGATTATTTTGTCCAATATTTTCCGAGACTAGCCATTCCACCACCATCTTCGAAGGTTAACCTATTACTTAATGCCACTCGCCTCCTCCTTTTTCAACCACTTTCTAAATGCTTGCATATGACATTATCGACTTTTTAATCCTGTTCATGATTCTTTCTTTGAAACCTTTTGTTTGAATCTTGACTTTGCTGATTATATATATATATCGTATCTGGACTGAATTTTACAAACTCTGTAAAAAAATCATTACTTTTTATAGCCACATCTAATGGTATGGTTGAGCAAAGGGGGATAACTCTCGAAGAAACTGTAAGATTGAAAGTCAAAATAATAGATTTTAATACTCATAGTGGAAGCTATTATCTATCCTTTTCTTTTTCTTGACGAGGGAATCACATATTTATGTTCCCATCCCGATAAAAATATGAATTGCCTTTATTCTCGCACTTTATAGATATAAGAGATTCTAGTTCTAGACTTCTAGGGTTTCTTATATATATATATATAATTCACTATTTTGACATAGTAATTGTCCAATAACATTGTTTCACAATAGAATGGAAAAACACAGACATGAATCGCAGATCCAATCTTCATTCCCATTCCTTCACGGCATGAATAAGAACCTTGACGGCAGGCTCACGCTACGTTTTGGGGCAGGCATGTTTCAGCAACCATCATTGACCATTCTGCTCACCATGGCAAGGCTGTAAATTTAACTGAGCTAGGCTCGAGCGCATCGATCGACACACAACTACACAAACGTACAATGTGTTATCCCCGCAAACCTAGAAAGGATTTTTATTTTTAAATCTTATGTTTAGATTATCATTAGGTACCCTTTTTAGCGATGGATTATCCAAATTAAAATCAAGAGATTCATAAAGATTTTACATGCATCGGTTGCTGCTATATACGTACCAATGTTTTGCTTCAATTCCTGTAAATATATTCTCAATGTTAAATGTATAGGGACTGATTAAGTTGATAGGTGTTAAGGAACCATCTCACCTAAAAGCTTGAGTTTATAGGTGAGGCCCCAGAATATGATTATATTATACTCTAACACACCCCCTCAAGTGAAAGTCCTTTGAGCTTGAAACTTGCACAGACCCACATTACCTTGTGCTTGATTTTTTTATCAACTAGAATGGGGGTGGTGAGATTCGAACTCGTGACCGCTGGGTCAACAAGGCTCTGATACCATGTTAAGGAACCATCTCACCTAAAAACTTAAGTTTATAGGTGAGGCCCCAGAATATGATTATATTATACTCTTTTTTTTTTTTTTTGGTAATGATCGGGGCTTTACGCCCTTCTAATTATATTATACTCTAACAATAGGTTTGAACTTCTTTTTTATTTAAGGACCTAATTCCTCCACTGAGCTCGTCAAAGTTAGATAATTATTTAGCAAATCGATCTTGAATATAATCAAATCTTTCGTCCGTAACCACTACTGTTTAACTAATTGTTAATTAACCATCTTGATCCATCAAAGCCTTCTAAAGGCGCAAAAAAAGGGCAAAAGGCAAAGCTAAAAAGGAGAAAAGAGGAGGAAAGAGGGCAGGCTGAGGTCAAGTGACCGTAGCAAATTGTTATAGTTATCCTAGTGGTGGTGGAGAAAAATGGTGGTGGTGGTGGTTCGAGAGGAATTGATGAAGATTCAGATAGAGTGGGTGACACTCCCACGTGATTGACCCACCACCACCACCTCCCCTTCCCTCTTGCTATAGCCAGTAGGTTTGGCTTCATATCAACGCAAACAGCCAAAATAAACCAACCACAACATGAATAGAATCAACCTGACCATCCTCAGAAAAGTGATCAGCAGAAAAACAATAAAAAGGTTAAGAGGTTACTATCATTAACTCATTTGACAAAGCGAACACTTTCTTGGATGGTAGGATTGCTTTCGCCCACTAAAATTTAACCTATAGCGAGCCCTTAATTTCTTTTCATCTCCTCCCTCAAACGCTAGTGGTTCTTTCTCTCTATCAACCCTTGGTTGGCCACTAGTAATATGCGCTCATGTTAATTAGCCGCTGAAGAAAGGTAAAGATTTCGTTTAGCATGGAGAGAGATGGATAAAGAAGTTAACCGAGAAAGCCCGTCTCTTCTCCCTAACAACAACACCACAATCAAGGAAGAATCTCCAAGAAAACTGTTTGGCGGTGCCGGTGTCGTTACAGGCGGCGGCGGCGACAGATTAAAAAGAGATGAATGGAGTGAAGGGGCTGTGTCGACCTTGCTTGAGGCCTATGAAAATAAATGGATACTTAGAAACCGAGCCAAGCTAAAGGGGAATGACTGGGAAGATGTTGCCCACCATGTATCATCGCGTGCGAATTCTACGAAGTCTCCGAAGACACAGACGCAATGCAAGAACAAGATTGAGTCCATGAAGAAAAGGTATAGATCAGAATCTTCCACCGCAGATGTCTCCTCTTGGCCCCTTTATCCACGCCTTGATCTTTTGTTACGTGGAAATAGTGCGGCAGCAGCTGTAACTCCACCACCACAAGTACTGCCACAACACCAACAACCATCAATTCCAACTTCTGCCAATCCTCCTTTGATGCTGTTAATGGATCGGTCACCCTTGGCGGTGACGCAACCGCCAGCACCTCCTATGGCTCCTCCTCATCCTCCACCTCATCATCACCAAACTATTAGGGCTGCTCAAAACTCACATGGGTCCAATGGTGTTGATAAGGGGGCAAAGGTCAGCCAACTTGCTCTTTCTTGTGATTCTCTTTAATGTGGTAGCAAATTATTATTCTTAACCAATAAATCTCTTTTAAGACAAAGAACTCTTGACCCACCAGTTAAACTGATCAGCTGCCTATGTTCCTATTGTTAGAATACTGTCTTACATGTAAAATTCTTGGACCACACATGGTTGATCCTAGTGATCTCATGGTTGTCTCTTGGGTTTTCATGGTTGTCTCTATGCTATCTTGTAAAATTTAATTTTCCAATTTGTAGGTAATTTAGACCACTTTATGAAGTGGCATCTAATTATAAATATCAAATATATAGTGCATTTAAAATTCATTGTAAATATCAAATTATCCATTAATTACTAATTTCTTGTTATCAGGGAGATGGAATGGATGCCAAACTATCAGATCATGTCTCCGACAAGAACTCCATGGACACGGACAGCAGCACTCCTGCAGCTTTATACAGTGATAAGGAGGAACCGAGGTCCAAGAAGCTGAAGAAGAAGACGGAGAAAAGGAAGAGGAGAAAAAGGGAGGAATGGGAGATGGCTGATAGCATCCGGTGGCTAGCAGAGGTAGTGGTAAGGTCGGAGCAAGCAAGAATGGAGACGATGAGAGAATTGGAGAAGATGAGAATAGAAGCCGAGGCTAAGCGAGGTGAAATGGACCTCAAAAGAACTGAGATCATAGCCAGCACTCAATTGGAGATTGCAAAGCTCTTTGCTGGTGCTGGCAGAGCTGTTGACTCCTCCTTAAGAATTGGAAAAACTTGAGAGGAACAGTGGCACTGAATTAGATAATTATATATGATCAAATTGATGATTATATATATATATATATATATATATATATAGACCTGTAGCATGCATGTATTGACACTGGAAGAGAAGAGAAGAGAACAGAGCCTTAGGAAATTTTAAAAAAAAATTAAGGGAGATTTAGTAATTAAACTGTATCTATTAGGCTTCGCTAATTAGCACTTAGCAATAGAGATGTGGTACGTAGGTAAAAATAACTTCCCTGTCTCATTGTAATGTTGTTCTCTTTTATTGAGCAATGCAGTGTTTTATGCCATCATCGCCAGCTAACTGTGTAGAGATCTTTCATCATTGCATTATTATTTCGTGAGAATTTAATTTAATTTTTAGTAAAATTTATTTTAAGGTTCGAAGAATTTATTAAATCCTTAAATGTAAGGGTGAGCAAAAAAATCGGTCAACCGATTAAACCGATTAAATCCTTAAACTAGGCTAATCATGATAATAAAAATATTAT
This sequence comes from Salix brachista, assembly GCA_009078335.1. Taxonomy (NCBI): domain Eukaryota; kingdom Viridiplantae; phylum Streptophyta; class Magnoliopsida; order Malpighiales; family Salicaceae; genus Salix; species Salix brachista. The sequence goes on along the minus strand of CM018574.1, from coordinate 14,354,319 downwards.
GATATGCATAGCAGGTCTTGAGTTTAAATAAAAATATTACGATTTGCATAGCAGGTCTTGAGTTTAAATTAAAATATATATTTTATATAAAAATCTAAAGCCTCATACTATAGTTTGGGTATCATAAATTTTGGTTTGAAGAAATATAATCTCTCTCTCTATATTTAGCACTGTGTTTGGTGTTTTATAAAAATGTTTTTAAATGAAAATATATTAAAATAATATTAATATTATTTTTTTGACATCAACATATTTAAATTACTGAAAAATGTTTGAATAATTTAAATTTTTTTCAGTAAAAACACTTTTAAAGACAAATTATCAAGTAAATACTAACACTCATTAAATATTATTATTTCTTATGTTGTATATTAAATTATTGAAAAAGTTTAATATTTTAAAAAGAAAACAAACTCCCCATAAGAACCGAGGAAGAATTTTAGTTTATCACCTAAAAGTTCCATGGGCTATACAACGCTATTGTTAGCAGGCCGAACGAGGAATCTCTCCGAAGTTTGAGAATGGCCCATTTGTAAATTTTCTAATGAAGCCCATGGTTACGAGTACAGTGTTATTGATTCGTTTATAACTTAATTATTTTTTAAAATTAAAACTATATTATTTTAATTTAAAAAAATAATAATTGAAATAATCTTGCTTGTGGGGTTTTGTTAAATTTCTATGCATTTGTTGTAGATTCATGGGGGTAGGAAAGGTTATTTAATTTTTTTTCAAAACTATTTTTGAAATAAAATGTCAATCAACCACTAAGCGGGTGTTTGAGAAGCGCTTCAAAAGTATGTTTTGAAAAAAAAAATGATTTTTTTTTGTTTGTTTTAAATGAAAAAATAATAATTTTAGATATTTTGATGTGATGATATCAAAAATAATTTTAAAAAATAAAAAAAATATTATTTTAATATATTTTCAAGTGAAAATATTTTTAAAAACAACTTCAACCAAACTTTCTATATAGAATTTTCTTTCTATGTGCACAATATAACTACTTACTATTACTATTGGAATAAAAAGTTCTTATGCTTTGCATTATAGACATGTTGGTATTTTTATTTTTTTTCTTAATTATTATAAAGTCCAAAGAATAATTTGATAGTTTGATTAATAAACAAATAAATAAAAAGTTATCAATGCGTTCATGAAATGCATAATCAAGTTAGCTCCTTCATCATCTTTGAATTGCACATGTGATGACTCATGACGGGTAAAAACTGTTAGAGAATAATATAAATCATATTATGGGGCCTCACTTACAAGCTTGAGCTACTTGTGCAAGTTTCAAGCCTAAAAGGCTTTTACTTGAGGAGGGGTGTTAAAGAATAATATAAATCATATTATAGGGCCTCATTTATAAGCTTGAGCTTTTAGGTGAGATGATTTCTTAACAAAAACAACTTCCATGGTGTTTTTTAATGTGCACCGACAAGGGCTACACTTTAGATAGGATTTGATTTTTAGTGGTTTAGCGTTGATTGACTTTCTTCCTTGATCTCATGCGTCCCCTTGGAAAAATTCACATTTGAATTTAGTCCTTGCTAGTTTTTTTGAATTAGTTTAATAAACTAAAATTATTTTTTTTAAATTTGATATTTATTTTGTTTAGATGATTTGTAATTGCTTATTATTTTCTTACAATCTCGTCCTCCTTCATTCTATTTACATATTAAATCTTATCATTTTTTATTGCTATTTTTTAACCTTGACAAGTCTTTTAAAGTGATTTTTTTAATTTCATGCTTTAATATTATATTATACTTCTTGATTGACCCATGTTTCTGATTTAACAAGTTGCAAATTTAAGAGATTAACTCAAGCTTGAAACATTGACGCGAGTACATTTTTTAAAAGAAAAACTCATGTGTTTTTAATTATATCACTTGATATTTAATTTAATTGGATATTGGACCCCATATATATATATATATATATATATATATATATATATATATATATAGAGAGAGAGAGAGAGAGAGAGAGAGAGACTCTTTTTTTCTTTTTTTAAAAAGATTTCATGTCTTTTTATATTTAATTTTTTGTTCGATTAAGATTTGTTTTAGTTAAATTAAGTTACCTTCTTGGTATTTATTTAAAAATATATATATTGTAAAGTATGTTACCATCTCTATTTGTTTTAATGTTTTTGTAAGATCAGGAAAAAATATCTGACTCACAATGCTATGCTAGTCAAAATTTATATATTTATTTTATAAAATTATTTTTTATAGTTTTATCCTTTAACATTTGATTTATTTGGAGATTAAACTTTTTTTTATATGATTTTTTTTTTAAAAAAATAACACAAGTTATCTCAAGTTATTTTATTTTATTTTTATTGTTAATTTTTAATTATATTATTAAGCTAACCATGATTGATGAACACAATCAAGTCATTGAACATACTAGATTGGATTGGTTGGGAAATTGATATTATTATTAATTTGTTTTTCATTGTACAGGGTTGTTATGTTCTCAAGTAAAATAAATAATCAAATATAAATCTCAATAAACATTCTAAATTAAAAATAAAAACATTAAATTAAAAATCAATTTTATTCAAACCCCTAGAGAAAAAATGGTATGGCCGGCAGGCAGCGTAGCGAAAGAGACTAGTTGATTTCTATGCAATAGGGTGTGTGGACCCTGTATTTTGATGGCCCAATGGCATGCCCCCATCTGTCCTTCGATGTGATTTGATGCTTTCTATTTCCTGTTAGCTTGCAATGCTATAATTCTTATTTGTTTTTGTATTTTAAAAGTGTTTTTAAAATTATTTAATTTGTTTATTTTTATATTATTTTGATGGGTTAACATTAAAATTAATTTTAAAAAAATATTATTTTATTAATTTTTCAATAAAAAATTATTTTAAAATAAAAACAGTTATTAACTTGAGTTGGGTTTTGGATGAGGTGATGCCCTTCAATGCCCACCAAAAACACAGACTTTTTGGGTTGCGTGCCATAACATTCAGTCAAATTCTATGATCCATGACAGAATACCCAGTCTGTTTTTGGCTGGATTACCAAGAAATTTTATCATGGTCCAGAAAAACTTGACCTGGGATGGCGACATTCGGTCAAGCAAAGAAAAGCCTTCACACAGTGTTCGTCAATACTTCAGTTGTCGAACAGAACCCTAAAAAAAGATTTGGATTTCTTGATCCCATGGTAGAAGAGACTGGACGGAACACGTCAGATTTGATGTGGATACTTCATAGTCGAAGAGAAAGCATTTCCCAAAATGTAACTCAGAGCAAGGAAAATGGTGGCAAAACTTGTCAGCAAACTCTGCAACAAAGAGACTAGTGGTATATATGCTCACGTTTATTTGAAGGAGTCAGTTTTCTGAAATCCCAACTCTGAATTGATTGTTTTTTCTTTTAATTTCAAATCATAATGGCAAATCGCCACCCATCTCGACCTATCCATCTCTTTGTGAGTGTTTTTTTTTTTTTTTTTTTAAATTCAAATCATAATGGCCAACACAAATGCATCAACTATATATGATCCCAAAACTCACCAAATTAAGACAATTATGACGAATGATGTATCGAAATGAAAGCGTTATTAGGAACTCAAGATGTCATGGACATTGTCGAAGATGGGTACGAAGAAGCTCCATCCAAAGAAGATGAAGCATCTATGTCTGATGCTCAAAGAACCTCCGTGATGATTGAAAGAGTAGGGACGACAAGTCTAAATCCATCATCCACCGAGGCCTTGATGAGCACGGTAGCTATAAAAAAAAATCCCTCGAATTTGAAGATAATGCTTTTATTACCTAAATCTAACATTTTAATTTCAATTGAGTTTAAAGAAAAAGGGAAGTTCATAATCGTTGGCATTTCTAATAATCATTGTCATCAGTTAACTATACTTTCTCGTATAAAAACTGCCCTCTGCTATAAACAAGTTCAAGCACTTAGCTCTGCAAGCCTCCACTATATATGTTAATCTTCCATTACTAAATTTAGCCATGTTGTCCCTGGAATATCGATCACAGACGAAATAGACAATAGCATTGCAAGAGGTTTATGCAGATGTGGTCTAGCTTTTTCGACAAGATCAATGAAAAGTTTAATAACCTAATTAACAGTGAGAAATTGCAATCGAAGAACATGATGATCTGTACCAGAAAAGTGACTTTAAAATGTCTAGCAGTTTCCTAACAAAGAGAGCAGCGTCAGGCTGAGATACTTAGAACATGGCAGATATTGTCGACTTAGCAAGGATAAAACAGAATCTATAATTTCCTCGACCCCAAGGAGATCATATTGATTTAGTGATCGCTTCTCTAATAGTCTTATTACAATCGATAATCTATGTTTTTAATTACTGTCAAAATGACTAACCCATTTTACGGAATTCAAAAGCAGAATATAGAGAAGAAACATTACTGTGAACCACAAAACTAGAGCCGAGAAACAAAACTTGTACTGGTAAAGAAAATGTTGCTAGAAATGCACCATCAGTGAGTGTTGATGTAAACTCGATCCTAAAATATCTAGAAAGACAAACACCGGCAAGCACCGATTACGGCCACCAACTAATTAAAGCCACCGACAGTCACACCACTTTCACACGCATCAACTATTTATGTTAGCAATTAAAAAATATTAGAGTGGAGAGAGTAGAGAGAAAAGATTTGACAGATTGTTCAAGCTGCTGTAACATTGTATTGTTGATTTGTTTTATCTCTGAATGTTTTGAATTCACCAAGCATATTTAGACAACTCGAAACAAGCACTAGAAATTCCTTGACAATCAAGTCTTATTCTAGAACCTGATCATACAGTATCCGGGGCAACATATGCAGCAGCATCTGAGGGGTAGAAAGCCAAGAACATGAGAGCAGCCATGATTCCAACCGGAAAGAACAGAAGCATCAATGGTGGAGGAGGAAGTGTTGGCAACAACAATGGAAACACAACCATTGATGCTGCTAAAGCTGTTAATATAACAACACTCACTATGCTGAAACACCGCACCATTGTCTTGTAGAAGTACTCACTTTTCTTGAAGCTCCAAATATCATTTCTCGCTTTCAGCTAACTGCAGCAAGAATGTGCTTAGAGAGAAAAGAAATAGATTATGAAGGAATGAAAGTTGAAGAATTTGTGCAACTTTTCTGGGTTTTGTCTGGCTTCTTGGAATCTTAAGATGGGCCAGGAATATACGGTTGGTATGGTCAAGAACAAGACGACAAAGAGAGTGCTTTTTCTTCTTTTTCGAGAAGGTAACTCTATAACTATGATGTCTGATTGTTTTTTTATTTAAAAATAAAAAATTTAAACAAGTTTTTGGAGGTGATGGATTCATGTTTAACTCGGGTTTAGTGAAGTTCATTAAGTCATAATTAACCAATTAGGTGATCTATACTTCAGATCCATGGATGACCGAGCCGAGTTAGATTCAATATCTATAATTGTATCTTTTCGAGTAGCACCAGCGTGCTACAATGGAAAAGATTCGGCCTATACTATAATTCAGCGACTCGTGAAGGGGGACAAACACGGTTGTCAGCGGAAAATTAAACTTTATGACTTGATTATGTGAAAAGTTAGGATAGAAGTTGGGTGTTTACCGAGTGATCTTAATTTTCTTGTTCCATGATATCAAGGTTGTCAATACCGTTCCGGTCGCCATTCCGGTTTTTCTATTGGAACAGAACGTTCCGGTTTCGGAGCGTTTCGGCGTGCCGTTTCGGGGTTGTATTATTCATATATAATTAATTATATATATATATATATATATAAATTAAAATATTAATTTAACAAACACAATTAAAATTCAAGATAAATTAACTTTAAATTATACAATATAAACACAAAGTCAAACAAATATAATCTCAAAATTAGAAAAAAAATCACAAGTTAATCAAAATAAAGAGGATTTTAAGGCCGGAACGGTACCGAGACGTTCTGGCCGGAATTTGGCCGGAATTAAAACCGAGACAAAAACAACGTCATTTCTTATTTAATGGCATAGAACGTTCCGGCCGGAACGGAATGGAATTGACAAGCATGCATGATACCTTTTCAAAGTTCTTTCCTCGTCAAATGGGAACGGTTCAGCCATGAAGCATCCTTCATTTGTGTTCTTAAACATCATTTTCATAAACTATTTTTTTCTTATAATTTTTTTTTATTATTATTCTTGAAGAAGGAGTGTTGTGTCTTAGGGGTGATAAATTGATGAGCCTGATATTGTTCCACAAGAAAAATTAAAGGATATTTCTGTGAGGAATATAAAAAATGGAATGTATTTTCCCATGAGCTCACAAAACATTTCAACAAATGGAATATACAATACTTTTCTTCTTCAATTTTATTTTCATCAACACAATTTATTCCCTCTCTGATTTTTCCTCTTCGAACACACATATAATGTTGGATTATTAAAAAAAAAAAAACTTACTCATAATGAACTTGTGTATTTATAAAGAACTTATTTCCAAATCTTTTTAAAAAAACTTGATTGAAGCAGAATTATGATTTGACGAAGAAATTCACTTGTGACATATTGCCATTGTATTTTTATTATTATTAACATGAGTGTTCAGAGCAATCTGCATGGATCTCGACTAATCCTACGAGTCTTGAAGTTAACGATTATATTAGCCTTCACTGATTATCATATTAGTAATTATATGACCCAAACCTCGACTAATCCCACAAACACTGAAGATAACGACTATGTAAACTTTCAGTGATTATCATATAAATAAATATATGACTCAAATATGAAATTATAAGAAAAATAAATCTCTAAATCCTATACTTGTATCACTGGTCACCTATTAAAATTGAAAAGGTGGGTTCTCTTTAATGGAATGAAGAGCAGTCTCTCCGTTCTGCAAATAATTATTTTGCACTTGATGTCGTGGCCTAGCGGGGCGAGAGATTTGTTCCCTTTCTCTGCACCCGGGTTCAATCTTCTTTGTGCATGTCTGTCACTCCGCAGTGCTTTACTTGTCCACTGGGCTTACAATATGTTTAGTGAATCCAAAAATTAGTTGTGATGCGTATAAGTCAGATTGTACACCTAAATTAAAAAAATATATATATTTCGAGTCCATGGAAAATAAGAGGATGTGGTGGCAAGGTTGTTCATTGAAAAAAAGAGAGACGATCAGGGTTTCAGAGATACTGCACCAGAACCCAAAGAATTCAGAGTGCCCCAGATGCATGACATCTCTGCATCTACTGGAAATGTATCAGAATCAATCTATCAAAATCTTTTTGTGCACTTCTTTTTCTCTCGGAAACCATGGCGGGAGTGTCTCGATTCATTGCATGCTTGAAGCGACGTCGTCACGTTTCAGTGCTGACACACCCGACACGCTAGTCAATAAGCTGTGCAGGAGTTCTTACAGCGGTTTCCCCGTGCTCTCGTGGAGAAGGCGACGCCATGCATGGTGAAATCAAGCTCAGGTAAATATTGCAGAATTGCCCCGTCCCTGTACAATCACTTTCTTCCATCCATCTATCACTCTTGAGTCCACGTATAATTAATGTGTTCTTATTGGAATTGTTGAAATTAAAGGAGAACTCTTTGGGTGATGGGGAGTAATTGTTTTTCACATAATACTTTTTTTAATCTAAACCCGTAATAATACAAGCAAACAGTTAGGTTTTGAGTCAAGATTACTAGAGATAATCATCATAATATTTATAAAGTATTATAGAGATCTACTTTTTTTTTTTATTAGTAATTTATAAAGAATATTTTCACTGAATAATAATATGTAATGTTATTAGGATCAAATGACTTTTTATTTTTATCACTCCATCAAAATAACAAATTTCAAGATTATAAATACTATCTAGATTATTACAAAAAATACAATCTTTGTTGATTGGAAAAATCATTGAATTTTTAATTATTTTAAGCAAGATTTTTGCAATTTGATTGGTCTAATTTAATTTAATCAAAGCTAACACTAGTATTTTTTATTTATATTTAAAAAAAAACAATATGATGTCATTTCAATAAAAATGATTTAAAAAAACAGTATGACAGAGGGGCTTGATTGAGAAATGATTGATACATACGGTCTCAATTAGGAATTCATTTTGATGGGGGCATAGCTGGGAGTTGCATAGTGGTTCAGGGACTGAAATTCATTAATTGGGAATGAACGAGACAAGCAGTTTGGAGCTTTGGGCCGAGTAGTCTTGTCTAGTTCGGCCCAATATTCAGCCTCCATTAAAAGTTGATTAGCTTCATTTCTTCTCTTATCTCTGGGTCCACACAAGGCCCTTTCATATTCGGACGAACACATGATTTTTCGGTGCCAGAATTGGGGTTGGGAGTGCAAAATTTGAGCTTGATGGGTTCTAGCTAAGGCCAGACCAGGTCTTCACTCCAGGTGGAATTATATATTGACCATGGCATCTTTGCAAATCAAATACGAGAGGAGACATCGATTGGCCGTGAATGTTTGTGGATTTAACCCTGGGGAGATGCATTAGATTGCTTGTAATTTAAACAAGAAACAGATTCTGAAATAACATGGGAGATCATCGAGAGTCACTTCGTTGTTGCCACACTACTGTTGTTAGATAATAATATAAATTATATTCTGTAACATTACTTAATAGTTTGGTTTTTAGGTGAGATGATTTCTAACATGGTGTTAGAGTCTTGTTGATTGACTCAGCGGTCATGGGTTCAAATCTTCTCACCCTCATTCTATTCAATAAATATCAAGTACAAAGTAGTGTTGGCATGTAGAAGTTTCAAGTCTAAAAAACATTCACTTAAGAGGATATGCCATATTATAAAATAATATAAATTATATTTCATAACATCATCTAATAGTTTAAGTTTTTAAAACATCATCTTCCTGGCAAACCACATGCTGTAATAGCCGTGGGATTGAAGAAGATGAATCAGAACATAACAATCATAGCCCATCTTGTCGATAGTGCAGAAGCTCTCTCTCTATCAGTAAATATTTCTCAATTAGTTAGCACTAAGTACTCTTATGAAATCTCTCTCTCTCTCTCTCTCTCTCTCTCTATATATATATATATATATATATATATATATATATAATCATATGAAATGCCCTAATACCATTGTCTATAGCAGTCATGGCACCCAAAACCTTTTATCACATAAGCTGGGCACACCCGAATGCCTATGTGCATCACCATCGTTTCAGTTTATCGAATCTCTGCAAGGGTCTGAAAAGGTACCTTCGTCGATCAGTTTGGGTGCCTGAACGACAAACAACTGTCTAATCTTGAAACATTAGACAAAAATCATTTTGATGAAACCATGAAAGCTGCCATCAAAATCTACCAACTCAACTTCAACGTGAAGCCCACAAGAACTTTGGATCCCGAAACCGTGTCCATAATGAGGAAGCCACGATGCGGTGTGCCAGACATCATTGAAGGTAGAGCTAGCTAGAATGAATTCTGCAGGTAAATACAACGTTAATTGCAGGTAAACACTTCAGTCCTGGAAGCTAACATGTGGCCACCTCTTGCGAGTGGTACGAAATAAAGGGGTTGCAAGAGGATGATTATCTAGGAATGAAAGCTTTATATGCTAGTTGAGGGGTGTTGATGGATTTCACTTCTCAGTGGGCCAGGTTCAAGAAGATGATAACAGTATGAGTGGATAAATTAATTTTGAGCTCTGGAAAAAATAATTGTAGCATATATAATATTATGTTTTGATATGGGATCGGAGTAATATTTACAGTAATATTTTTCAGAACTAATTAGAAATAAAAATAACAAAGAAAATAAATAAATATATTTTTAAAATCCCCCCGCGTTAATTATAATAACTTAATAAATAAAAATTTTATAGTTGGCGACTCGGAGTCACTGTAAATACAATGTCTTCCAACAATTATACAAAACAATTTCTCATTTCCTATTGAGTACTCCTTGGATAACACAAAAATGGTTCAGAAATCAATCCTTAATGCAGGCGATGAAGTAGCAATCCGACAGTCTTATCGGGACAATTCCGACAACACGGCGCTAGAGGGAGGAAAAACGGCTAACCTGTAGTCATGTGTAGAGCCAAGTACTGTGGCGTGGTGTAGATGATTCCGGCCAGCACGCCCATGATAGGGGGAGAACGTACGATAAAGACGACCTCTGTTTGAAAAGAATTTTAGAAAAAAATTTATTTGTATTTATATTTTAAATTAATTTTTTTAATATTTTTAGATCAAATTGATATAATTTTAAATAAAAAATATTTTTAAAAACAACCCCAATAATTCAAAACTTAGATAAAATATTATAAATTATATTAAAATTAACATTAAAAAAATCATAAAATAATATTGTTTTACATGAGTGAAAATAATACTTATCGCAGAATCATGTTTTATAAGTGTACGTGCATATTGTTTTTTTAAACATATATGTATTTAAAAATATATTAAAATAATATTTTTTATTATTTTTAATATCAGTACATTAAATTATTAAAAAAACACTAAAAATATATCAACTTAATATTTTTATATTAAACATACTTTACCAAAATATATATCTAAAATATTTTTGGAATGATTCAAATTTCATTCTACTTGAAATAAATCAGCAAATTAGGGATGATTCACCACCCAGTCAGATAGGCCCCATCGCACCCACGTGACTTTTGACCGCCCCCACCGTCGGATCCGCTTCCTGCGCTTCTCTTTAAGGCGCTCCCTTTCTCTCTCTCTAAAAAAGCTCTAAACTTTCTCTTTCTAGAACCCCAAAAAACAAAACCAAAAAAAGCTCTTATTTTTCTTTCTTACACCTAGAAACCCAAAATAACAAAACAAAAAAAAGGCACTGTACCATCTACATGTATCGTTGCATTAACCATCACCACCGTCAAGGGCAAAACCAGCAATGCCGGTGTCATTCTCCTGCGCATGCATGACCATTGCAAATCCAACAAAGTCAATGAAGGGCTTGAGTTCAATTTTGTTGATGATAAAGAAACAATCTTGATTGATAGAAAAAAGTTTGTTTTTCTTTAGGTTATTTGTAATATATATATATATAAAGTATGTCTGAATTGGTGGCACGTACTGGTCGACTCCAACAACGTTACGAGGGCGGTTGTCGACTTGTTGCCGGGTAAATAACAGACCCTTTTCATATTTTCGTCTGAAAATGATTTATATGTGTGAAAGTATGTGTTTTTGATTGGTGTGTTTAAGTGTCTTTTCTGTTAGTGATGAGAGAATTGACATTTGGATGGCTGTGACAATGTATAATTAATGGGCATGTTTTTGACTATGTTGATTAAAGTTTTGTTTTTTATTTTTTATAATCTATGGGGTGTTCATTGTTTTTATCTTTTCTTTTCCTGTTTAGATTTGTTTTAGTCAAATTTAATGGGGTTGGTGGCTATAAGGATATAATGTGTAATGATGATCTTGTTAACTATTTAGATATTTGATTAGTGTGACTTGTTCACTAATGAAAGGTATGCAACATTTGACTAATTGTTTATTGAAGATATGTGTTCCTTTTGATGGATTAATGGGCAATGTTAATGAGGGATTGATTGAGGATTGAGATAATTTTTGTGCCGGGACACTTTTTATCATTTGCTTCCCCTGCTTCTTGGAGCCCAGTTAATAGGGAAGGTGATTGTAGAGTTTGTTATGGAATTAATATTTTAAACGGTTAGAATGCTTCTCATTATATGTGGAGGCTTAAGTCTTTTGATCCATTTGGTTTAATCTTCAGACTGAAGAAATATTCTGACATTGGTTCATATCATTTCTGGAGGGAATAGGAAGTTTGCACCATCAGTTATGTGCTGAATGAATGGCTGAGAAGTTTTATAAGCATCTTGCTGGGTGAAAGATGCTTTCTTCTCTTTAGGTAGTCAACGCCCATACCCCTGTCCAGATCCTGAAATGATTAGGAAGGTGATGAGAATTTTTTGACTAGTTAAGAGGTCTATTGCTGGTCCAACTTGCACCAACTTTCTTTTGGCATGAGACAATTTGGATTTTGTACCAAGTATGGTCTTTATTGAATATATAGGATCAAACAGAGCTGCTGTTTACCAATGTGAGCTCTAGGAAGTTCATTTGACAGGTTTATCCTTAGTTTTGTCCATCAACAGTCTCGCGATCAAGATTAGAAGTCTTATGGTCAAGACTTATTGGAATAAAGTTGGGTCTTCTGGAATTCAAAGTCCAGCAAGCTTCCAACTAAAAAAAACGAGGAGAAAAATGTAGCTTTAGGGATTAAGAAACAACTTGTAAAAAAACAAGAAAAATGTAGCATATATTGGAAATAGATGCGGGGCTACCTGCTGCTGCCTTTGCATGGTGCTAAAAGTCTCTGTCATATTTGATATTGAGCTGTTAACTCATGGTTTATTGACAGGTGTATTCCATATAAATTTAGAGATCATTGTGAAGATGGAGATGCTGATTCAGCAAAGGTTGTGGAGGTTCTTATGATCAACTCACCCAGTGGACCAGGTCTCTTGTTTCCAAAGGTATGAAGTTGTCAGATGCTCTTTTTTGCATTTATGATGCACACTATTTGGAACCCAGGAGTGGATAGGTACCCAAATGACAAGTTACACCTAAATGTATCTCATCGAGGTGGAAGTGCGTTGTTATAGTCACATTTGGCATAAATCTTGGTTCACAGTGAAAGGGGTGATGGCTTTACTTATTTAAGCGAGATTGCTTAGAGTTTGGACATACTAAACATCTGACTTGTGCACCAAATGTATTTTTGAAACCTGTAATCTTGACCATATGACCTTAGAGCTGTGGGGATGTTGGGACTTAGATGAGAAAATAGTGATGGTAATGGTTCTGGAAGTGATTTTGGAGATGATGATGTTGTTTGAATATTTGCAATTACTCTGGGATATTTGTTGAGGTCGATGTGTTTGAGCCTGCATGCTTGTATTTCCAGTGAAATGCAAAGTTCAGTTTCGTTTTCACTTTAATTTGGCTTTGGCTATGTAATAAAGAATCCCAGACCTTCAAAATCCATAAATTGTTTGAATCCCAAAATGTATGCCTTTAAAGAGCCAGTGAGAGATAGATACCATTTGGTTTACATCCTGTTCTCCGAGAAGTTTTTGTCTGTGTAAATTCCTATTACGTGTGATGTCAGTTACTTCCAGGAAGAGAAAATTCATGTTAAATTTCTTTTCATTTGTTGTTCATAGGGAGGATGGGAGAATGATGAGACTGCTGAAGAGGCTGCCGTGAGGGAAGCCATTGAAGAAGCAGGAGTTCGAGGCGATCTAATGGTGAGTTTTACATGCATTATTTGAGATTGTTTTGGATACATGTATTCTTTCCTGCTTTACCTGTACCATGAGAACTATAATCTATTAGTTGTGCACATCTCCTATAGTGAATGCTTTTTAAGAAGCGTTCTTTTTGTGCATTGATGTGATTTACCCCCCTTTTTTTATCATGATAACCATTGCCTTTTGTTTTATCTAGTAATTCTGGTGGCCGTTGAAATTATCATTCATTCCTTAAGCTTAAAAAAATGAATGAAAAAAAAAAAGGAAAATTACATTGATCATCCTATAATTTAGTTGTTCTTACATTTACCCTCTGTATTTTTAAAAGTTACAGTTTACATCCTAAACTTTGTTGCACATGTATCAATTTACATTCTAAATCATCCTATAATTTAGTCTATTTTACTTTCACTAAGGATGATGTAAACTGTAATTTTTCAAAATACAGAGATTAAGTATAAAAACTGCTAAAGTATAGAATGATGAGGTAATTTTCCTCCAGCTTCAGAACATCTGTGGTATAGTGTTAGTCTAAATAGCAATCCTGCTTATGAGCTTTTAGCATCTATATGAATTTCAGAGTAAAGAAGCTATTGGAAATACCATTGCATATATTTATCTGAAATCCCCATAATTTATTTTTCGATATCCTCTGGTGTCAACCTGTTAGCCTTTTATGTTCTTGGCGTAGTTTCCTGCCAGTGATCCCTCGGGGCTTAGACATGCTCGCCAAATATTATCTTGCAGCTTGTTTACACATCTCATCATATAGACAATCTGAAAGGGAATCAACTCTAATTATATCTGCGGGTTTCAGGATGTCATAGGGGATTATCAGTTTAAGAGTAAAACACACCAAGATGAGTGTTGCCCAGACGGTTTGTGTAAAGCTGCAATGTATGCTCTATTTGTCAAGGAGGAGCTTGAGTCATGGCCAGAGCAGAGCACACGAACAAGAAGTTGGTTAACTATACCTGAAGCAGTTGACAGTTGCCGGCATAAATGGATGGAAGAGACTTTGAAGGACTTCTCTAGCTGGCTTGAAGATAAGATGTAAGCTGCAAGAAAGGATCCTGCAATCCGGATTACTTTCTGTGTGCATAAACAAAAGGTTTAATGTCTAGTCAGAAGGCTCGGAAGGCAATTTTCTCTTAGCTCATCATGCATCACCCAAGTAACAATAGTAGTAATTTTCAAGATTGCGTAGCTTCCTGTTCTCGGTTGTTTTGGAAACTGTACTCATTTCACTGACCTCTGGTGTATTTTAATTCAGGCAATTGTCCAAAATGTCATCTATATATTATAGTTGTTTTAGATGTCCATCGATGTATTTCCCCTTTTATTTTTTTCCAAGTCATATCATTTGATGACTCTCTTTCACCCATTGCACAATTTGGGAGATGAGAGATCTCGAGATCTTTGTCAGAATAGCTTCAACAGAACCACCACCAAAATAGACGTGGAACTCTCTGCTACATTAGTGCAGTTTAAGATGGTTTATTTCTTCTTCAATTGCATGCAAGAGTTAACCACGACGGAGATTGTCTCGCCGTGAAAAATGTCAAACGAGGGTTATGCTTTTTTTGCCATTAGTTCGTCGTTCCGACGAGTAGTTGGAGAGCAAATCACGTAAATATAATTCCGTCTCTCTACATATGCATAGTAAAAGGCCATGGAACTCACAAGCAAGACTTGAGCAATCTTCAACAGGTAAAGCTATGCTGGAAGGAGAATTCCTGCAAGTAGGCCATCTTTAGGATGAATATATGGTTGTCCCATGTCTCTAGCTAATCGATTAACATGCTCGAGGGAGATAGCTTTTGCTACTTCTGGACTGAAAAAGGAATTCTGAAGAATGATTATTTACTCGGTCATTAAATGGTTGTAGTTGTTTTTAAAAATATTTTTCGTTTAAAAATACATTAAAATGATATTTTTTTAAAATTATTTTTAATATTGGTACATAAAAATAATCCAAAAATATTAAAAATTATATATATGTATACATATATCTTCGTTGATTGTCTTTGTATAAATTCAAGTACCATTTTTATAAAGAAATGCTCCATTCACTCAATTTTTTTACCAAAGAAAAAAACAATCAGCATGAGAATAATTGTCAAACTTGATTTGTGGTCGATCTTAAAAAACAATATCAAAACAACGTTGTTGTTCTGATAAAAAAATAAAAAGGGGTCAAAAGTCAGGTTTTGACCTGGTCAACCATGTCAGTAGATTAATCTATACTTTTTTATAGAATCAATGAGTTTTTTATTTCTTATTTTATTATTATCAAATCAATCCGACAGGTTTTATAATAGTGACTACAAGGGATGATAACTCCCATCTCACCATGTCCAGGAAGACCCCAGATTTACATGAAGGAGTCATAAATCGAATCCATGAGACCTAAAAAGTTTATGCAATGATTGACTACATGCACTAATTGATATTTTCCATGATATAAATATATTTTATACTCATATTTCTAGTTTATTTCTTGACCATTTTCATGTATTTTCAGGTCGGCCAGCCCGGATATACGCACCTCCACAAAAGGCGACAAGGAGGACCCGTAAAGGCAGCAGCCATTTTTAATCACACAAAATTGACGAACATAAAATATAATTAAATCTACTTGGGATGTGCTATGAAGAAAAGTTGAGAGGGATGACACTTCTATGAAAAGAGGTTATTGCTAAGTTGTGGCCGACAATAGAATTTCCATTGCTGATCGTCAATGTTTTTTAATCAATATTAATTCTTCTGATTTATTAATTTTGTAATTAATTATGAATGAATATTTTGAAACTAGTAGAACATATTGAAATATCATTAATTTTAAAGCTAAATATGGTTCAAATAAAAATTTAGCAAATTAAAATTTATAATACAATCGAAAATTCAGTTAAACTTACATGTGCAACTAAATCAACATGTAATAAAAAGATACATATCTTAAAGAACTTAAGGTGAAAATGACCTACGATATTGTGGATGAGAGGAAGATGGACCAATATATGGTAGTCGAGGCCGAGATTGATACATTGACGAAGAGTTGGGACCCATAGGCAACATTGCTACCCAAATTTTGACCTACTTATTTTTATGTTTCGGAAGAAAAAGAAAAAAAAATAGAAAAAAGACAAAAATCCAAAAATATCTTGTTACAGGGGCAAAATTGAACAAATTGAGAATTTAACAGTCAATGCAGGGTCAAATTGCACAAATTGGAAATGAAGGACCAAATTGAAACAAGCACGCAAGCTAAGGGCTGATTTTGAATTTTTGCCTCTGAAAACCTCTATAAATAGAGAGGTATCAGCCACAATTTTAAGGGACAAAAAAATACACTCATACCCAAAACCCTAGAGACTAAAAAACCCTAGCACCTCTTTCTCCCCAAAGGGGCTGCAGCCGCCGGCCCTTTAGGGCTGCTGCAGCCCCACCCTCTCATTTTCAATTCCCATTCACTCTCTTCTCCGACCGAGCCTGCCTCACTCAGGCGACCTCCCTCACTCTTTTCCTCTCCTTCTCACAGTCAGCCCCAAATCCTCACTCTCCCGTCTCTCCTTCAAACCGCTGACAGCCCACTCCCCATCTGCACTGAACCCACAACCACCATAGCTTTCCCCCTTCATTTCCTTCTCCGGTCAGCCCCCCCACACACAGCCCTTCCTCTGCCATTTTAAGCTCTGCCTTTAGCCCTACTTCTTTTCCCCTTTCCCTTCCACTCTCTTCACCAGCCTTCCCCATCGTCTCCTCCTCTCCTCTCTGCCCTCAGCCATTAACAAGCCCAACAGCCACCACGTGAAGTAAGCCCCAACCGTTAGCAGTCAGAACAGGACGAGAAGAAGAAGACGAACAAACCCGAGATTTGAAGAAGAGATGGGAATTGATTTTGTGCCGTGTGTTTGCCGTGTGTTGTGTTGTTTGGTATTTGCAGGTTATTTGGAACGCCTTTGCTGGCGAGGATGGGGAAGAGGAGAATCGAAGAAGAACAGGCTGAGAAGGGAAGATCGGTGCAGCCCCCCAGCAGCCACCATCATCTTCGACCTGAGGCAGCCTCTTTCAGTTCCACCTCCTCCACAGCAGCCGCATCTACTCAGCTGCCATCTACGGTGGCTCTCTCCCTCTCCCTCTCGGGCAGTCACCTGAAGAATAGAGAAAACCAGATCTGGAAAAGAAGAGAAGAGCAGCCCAGTTGCTATTGATTGTGTTGCTTTGTCTTTTGTTTGTTTTTCAGGTCATCGTTGAAGGCCACCACCGGCAAGAGGAAGAAGAGAAGGAGCAGATCTGTTGGTCCCCTCTGCCATCACTGTTCACCGGTGGCGCGTGGTTCCACGCGCCGCTAGTAACGGCGGCGCGTGGGCAGACGCGCCACCAAGACCCTGCACTGCTGCCACTGTTCCGGAACTGTTCCTGAAGTCTTTTTTTGTATTTCCCCTTATGTTTATGTGTTTATTTGAACTTTTATTGTATTTTTTATTATTGTTAAAAAATGTAATGAAAAAAATGAAAAAGATAATGTGTGAGTTGTATTTTAATTATTGTAAAAATATAAGAAAAAAGAGTGTGTGTGTGTGTGTTGTGTTTTATTTATTCAATGTTATGTTGTTTTTGATAAAGAAAAGAAAGAAATATAAAATGAAATAAAAAATGTGTTTTCTTTGTAACAATCGAAAGGGTACTGACCAATATTTCAAAAATACAAAAATCTTACTTTTTGGGAATTTATTATTCACTGCGGTATTCGGATAATTAATTCTTAAGGGGTTAAAATCCAAAATATTCGGGGGGAATAGTATGCTATTATTCACTGTTCGGTGTTTGGATAAATAAATTCTATCCAAAATATTCGGCGGGAATAGTATGCTATTATTCACTTTTCGGTGTTTGGATAAATAAATTCTAAGAGGTTAATATCCAAAATATTCGGCGGGAATGATAATAATCAATAAAATTAACAGGATTATTTCTAAGCGGTGATCAATTTCTTTTTCAATCAAAACTTTTTTTGTGTGAATAAATATGACTTATTGAAGCATTCAAAATCACATCGAAATTGACAATGCAGCTTACCTCAGGTAAGGCGTACTAAGGGTGCTAATACTTTCCCTTTACGCAACCAGTCCCCTACTCTTGAATCTCTGAGCAGACCAGTACAAATCGGGTGTTCCTAGCGACCCTCAACAGCCAGGTGGCGACTCCTTCTCAACTCCACTGCGAGAGCCAGGATCCCTCCCGGGACGCCGCGCGGCGACGTGTGACAGAATGGCGACTCCACTGGGGACGGTATTTTTTCTTAAAAATATTGGACTAAGCTTTGAATATTTTGATGTGATTTATTTGTTTCAATTTGTTTGAATTTTATGTGTGTTTATTTTTTGCATTTTTATTTTGTGTATATGTACATATGTTCACGCATTGTTAATTTATTTGAGTTACGTCATTGTGGTTTGCAACTTTAAGTTACGTGGGGGACTAGCAACTTACCTATGACTTGAGTCAAGGTTAAAGTTTGTGTAAACCCCAACTCTTCGCTGAGAGCTTAGATGGTAGTGATTGGTATACGTGCCATCCCATTATCTGCTAAGACCCCATATTGCCTTTACGAGGGTGATCACTGGGACAGCAAGAGACCCTGTTTAGAGACCAAAGTAGCAAACTCACCATTTGTTGTGCAAAAAATTAGAACCAATCATTAGGGTGTATGCTCCCTTCATTCTGTTTTGCATTAAGGCAAACTCTTCTTGAGGCATTTTGAATTCAAGAATTTTGGGTGACACAGTAGCCATCGCTTAGGAAATTTGCATTGCAGGGTTTAAGCAAAAATCCAATTTTTGTTTATCTACAGTCATGTGTCATTTCCTCGAAAGACGAATCTGTAAAAAAAAAAAAAAAAATTTGCATATGCATTTTAACATGCATTCCCATTAGTTTTTGTGTATCATACAATTGTTACAAGCATGTGTCACTCCTCGAAAGACGAGTTTGTCAAAAAAAAAATAAAAAAAAATACGCATATTCATTTTAACATGCATTCCCATAGTTTTTGTTTATCATGCAATTGTTATGATCACGTGTCCCTCCTCGAAGTTCAAGTCCGTAAAAAAAAAAAAAAAAAAAAAAAAAACAAGAAACATGCATATACATTTCAACATGCATTCTCACAGTTTTTGTTTAGCATGCAGTCGTTACTACCACGTATCACTCTTTAAGTGGCGAGTTTGTCAAAAAAAAAAATACTAAAAAAAAAAAAAAAAAACATGCATATACATTTCAACATGCATTCTCACAGTTTGTTAGCGTGCAGTCGTTACGACCACGTGTCGCTCTTTAAAAGGGCAAATTTGTCAAAAAAAAAAAAAAAAACCAAAAAACCAAAAAAACATGCATATGCATTCAATATGCATTCCCATATTTTTGAAATAGGGGTCCCTCAATTTGTCATCCTTCGAAGGGTTAAGAGGCATGGACATTTGACATTGCTGAGAAGAACTGACATCGACACAGAGCCGTCATTCATGTCTCTTTTGCAAGCCAACAACAAAGTTCTCTGCTCTCTAGTGAAATCAAGTGAGACATATGCCCAGATATTATCTGCAAGTTGTTAATGCAATCATCAATGGAGATTTTGGAAAATTCGGGTTTTCTTTTGAGGGAGTGCGAGTAGTCTATTTTCAGAAAGCAAGCATCAGTCAAAGAAGTTGTCAGCCTGTTTAAGTATCAATTGATTTCTCTCCTGATCATGTGGAGTTATTGCGGTACTGTCAAATCAGGAAGTTTTATGCCGCCACGCACAGAAGATCATTTTATTTGGTGCACAATTTTGTCTGTTAAAGCAAGGACAAATATCTTGAGTGAGAAGATATGATATGATATTGCTGAATTTGTTCCGGTGTCTGAGAAGTCAAAGCATGTGCGCTGCAAGATTACATTGCTCGAAGAAGCAAATTTGCCACAAAAAGACTATTTTCATCGGGTAATGAATTTGTTCATGATTTGTGCACTTTGTGTTTTGTCAAGAGTTCTTCCAAGCTTGATTCACTTTTTATGTCCAATGAGAAGCGCGGTGGAGCGCCAAAAAAACCTTCCTTTTGCTACATAATCCAGATGAGAGAAATGAACAGTTGCAAGAATATCAGTAATCAAGTGTGAAAGTTAATCAGCAAAAGGCGTGTCAAGTTTTGTGGAAGATGTTATTGTCGGCAGTGTCAGCAATAAATCATCGCGAACATAAGCGAGATCAATGAGCAGTGGCAATAGAGAAATGATTATTTGAAAAGTCTGAGAAAAGTGTCGCATCGTCAATAATTTTCTCATGGAATCTCATCGGCTATCACTTTGTTTTGTGGTTAAATCATCAGTTCATTGAAGCATGTGTTTTCCTTGTTTTTTTGTTGTTTTGAAATCAAGAGATGTTTGCATTCTTATTTTTGACAAAATATTTTGATCAAACTCCAACATGCAAAATTTAAAGTTTATCATTTTTGAAAATTAAATGTATTTTAATTGCATAATTGACCCAACTTTTGTGAAAAGACATGATGACCAATACCAGATGACTGAACAATTTTTGAGCCCATACACCGAGTTTTTGAACCACATCATAGAACTAAGCTTTATTGGTATGCATATCTACATGTAATGGATTCGGTAGTTATGGACTCGCGAATCATGACTCTTGCACGTCCAAATCATTACATTGGACGAGGTCAAAATTTATCAGTTAAAACCAACTTTGCTTGAAATGATAAAAGGCCATCTTTGTTTATTTCCTTCACTATTCTTGAAATATGTATCCCTTGTTAACCCCAATTTGAGCCTGATATTATATTTCTTTGAAAACACCCGACATGGATCACACCCTCACATTGGGGGCAAATACACTAGGGGCAAATAAGAGATTTGTAGTTTGAGGATGCAGTGGCAACATTAGAATCAACAGAAGGGGGGATGCTCAAGAATGAAAACTCAACATTGGGATCACACCCTCACACTGGGGGCAAATACAGTAGGGGCAAATAAGAGATTTATAGTTTGAGGATACAGTGACAACATTAGAATCAACAGAAGGGGGGATGTTTAAGAATGAAAATCCAACATGGGAGGACAATCAAATGGAGATAGGACATGACAAAAACCAAGAGTCGATGCTAAGGACAAGTTCAAAAAAAAAGAAAAATTAAAAAGAAAAATTAAAGAAAAAAAAAAAGAGAATATTGAACTATACCAGGTCCGTTGGTATCTGTGGTCAAACCTCACATGGGAAGAAATGTTATTAAGATTATCGAGTCTTCAAGATAATTTATCCATCAAATGAAGATCTTGCAGAATTGTTTTGTTAGACTATATTGAGTGCAACAAGAGATGAAATAACATTTGATGACAAATGATGATTCGGTTTTAGTATTTCCCTCTTAAGTTTGAAATTGTCAATGAAAGGAATGACATGGTTGTAGAGATTCTTAGTGCATTGGTTGATTGATAAAAAATCACGTTAAGATAATTAACATATTTTGATGTGGTCTTTTCTACAAAGACAATAAGAGAAAAAGAGTTGACTAGATGATGGTGATCCTAGGTCTTTGAAACCCTTAAACACTTTTTTGAGCCTATGAATATCCCTTTCTTTTATAGCCATGAACCACAGCCTCATTACATGCTTGTAAAAGTCCTTCTTTATCAAGCAAACAATTTTAACTGATAAGTGGCGCTCTCCAAATTTGCTAGAGTTTTTCCATAAGGGCCATAATTTCATGAAAAAATTGCAAGTTGTTATGCATATTGATAAAGTAAGTACTGAAAAATGAGACAAATTTTTCAACTGAACTTCAAGTTTTTACTCAGCTCTAATTGTTTGAAAACCACAAATTATCACTTCATCATGTACCATCAAATGTCATACCCCAAAATCAGAGATTAGAAAAAAACCCCATAAAAGACGATTTCAATCTCATAATGGGTCAATTACTGTTTGCAAAATACAAGACATTACAGATTTTCATGCATTGAATATCATGTATTTGGATATTTGACCAAATGAATTTGATTTTCAACAAATGACATCTCTTTGATTTTATTACAATGATTAGACTTTGGATGCACATGATTTTTTAAATTGGTGATTTAATTTCAGAACAAAAAGATTTACAAACAAAGAAGACAGTGACTGGATTTTGCAGAATCCTTGATATTGACAGTTCTTGATTGGAAAGCCCAGCAGTCAGAGGGCACAGTGTGGATCTTGATAGGAATACAAACAATTTCACTTCAGCTTGGGGGCAAAGAAGCACAAGCAAACGATGATTTAGTGAAATTCATCAATGAGCACCAACGAATTCAACTCAGGGCAACATTGCTTAATAGAGAGTGATGGTTTGCTAAGCTCCAGCAGTGATTGAGAATAAGATTGCATTTGAAGGGCACCTTCAAATTTCTGAAATATCGGCTTACCCGCAGATTTGGTTGTCTCTAAAATGATATCGCATGGGTGCATTCTGATGAATATTGAAGAGTATGCAAGCCACCAAGATTGATTGAGGAATAATTTGCTTTGAAGCCAGTCGACTCAAGGTTCAGTTCACCGCATGAATATGGGAGACAAAAAAAAACTCGTTAATGACAATATCATAATTCTTTGCACAGACAGGAAGAATTTGCTTAGAAGAAATTGAGTCTACAACAAAGAGTTTCAGATTGCATGGCCGAATAGTTGCATCAGTTCAAGGCACAATTCATCGCATGAATGTGGGTGATGATAGCAGTACATCTTTTCTCACGAGCTGAGAGAAATTTATTGATGATAACACGGAGCATGCACCGATGAGGTTTAGATGCATTTCTAGATGACTTGACAATCTATCGCATGAATGTTGATGATGACATATGCTAGAAGAAATATGATTCAATTGATAAAAAAACTCCATGATTGATCGACAACCGAAGATGAGGTCAGCACTAACAAGTCTTGCAATGATTGTTAGCAGAACACCCGCAAACCAAAGAGCTGTTGTTGAAAAAACCCAAGAAAGATGATGACTTGTTACACTCATTCACGATGAATCAAGCAACACTACACTTGGGGGCAAGGTCAGACTTGATAAACAATGAGAGCAGAGATCATCGCAGATAGCCCGGAATAAGCAATGTGCTTAAGTTCGGTGGATGAATGACAACAAAGCTTTGGAGATTAGACAAAGACATCTTATGACAATGAAGCATCAAAGAAAAGGGGACCTATATTTCTCAGGTAAGTATACATGCATCATCATGCATTGCATCCCCCATCTTCATCATTTTTAAACCGGGCAGGTCACCCGTCATAATCAGACCCGGGTAAGTCATCCGTCACTATCGAGACTCTTCTAACCCGGGCAGGTCACCCGTCATAATCAGACCCGGGTAAGTCATCCGTCACTATCGAGACTCTTCTAACCCGGGCAGGTCACCCGTCATAATCAGACCCGGGTAAGTCATCCGTCACTATCGAGACTCTTCTAACTCGGGCAGGTCACCCGTCATAATCAGACCCGGGTAAGTCATCCGTCACTATCGAGACTCCACTAACTCGGGCAGGTCACCCGTCATAATCAGACCCGGGTAAGTCATCCGTCACTATCGAGACTCTTCTAACCCGGGCAGGTCACCCGTCATAATCAGACCCGGGTAAGTCATCCGTCACTATCGAGACTCTTCTAACCCGGGCAGGTCACCCGTCATAATCAGACCCGGGTAAGTCATCCGTCACTATCGAGACTCCACTAATCCGGGCAGGTCACCCGTCATAATCAGACCCGGGTAAGTCATCCGTCACTATCAAGACTCTACTAACCCAGGCAGGTCACCCGTCATAATCAGACCCGGGTAAGTCATCCGTCACTATCGAGACTCTTCTAACCCGGGCAGGTCACCCGTCATAATCAGACCCGGGTAAGTCATCTGTCACTATCGAGACTCTTCTAACCCGGGCAGGTCACCCGTCATAATCAGACCCGGGTAGGTCACCCGTCACCATTGAGACCCTCCTAACTATTCTTTTATCTGGGTAGGTCACCCATCATAATGAGACCATCTCCACCATTCTATTTTTTTCTTTACAACGCTTACTATTTGCAAGACTTTAGTCATAAGCATTGTAAAGAGGGGGCATCTGTTGCTACCCAAATTTTGACCTATTTATTTTTATGTTTCGGAAGAAAAAGAAAAAAAAATAGAAAAAAGACAAAAATCCAAAAATATCTTGTTACAGGGGCAAAATTGAACAAATTGAGAATTTAACAGTCAATGCAGGGTCAAATTGCACAAATTGGAAATGAAGGACCAAATTGAAACAAGCACGCAAGCTAAGGGCTGATTTTGAATTTTTGCCTCTGAAAACCTCTATAAATAGAGAGGTATCAGCCACAATTTTAAGGGACAAAAAAATACACTCATACCCAAAACCCTAGAGACTAAAAAACCCTAGCACCTCTTTCTCCCCAAAGGGGCTGCAGCCGCCGGCCCTTTAGGGCTGCTGCAGCCCCACCCTCTCATTTTCAATTCCCATTCACTCTCTTCTCCGACCGAGCCTGCCTCACTCAGGCGACCTCCCTCACTCTTTTCCTCTCCTTCTCACAGTCAGCCCCAAATCCTCACTCTCCCGTCTCTCCTTCAAACCGCTGACAGCCCACTCCCCATCTGCACTGAACCCACAGCCACCATAGCTTTCCCCCTTCATTTCCTTCTCCGGTCAGCCCCCCACACACAGCCCTTCCTCTGCCATTTTAAGCTCTGCCTTTAGCCCTACTTCTTTTCCCCTTTCCCTTCCACTCTCTTCACCAGCCTTCCCCATCGTCTCCTCCTCTCCTCTCTGCCCTCAGCCATTAACAAGCCCAACAGCCACCACGTGAAGTAAGCCCCAACCGTTAGCAGTCAGAACAGGACGAGAAGAAGAAGACGAACAAACCCGAGATTTGAAGAAGAGATGGGAATTGATTTTGTGCCGTGTGTTTGCCGTGTGTTGTGTTGTTTGGTATTTGCAGGTTATTTGGAACGCCTTTGCTGGCGAGGATGGGGAAGAGGAGAATCGAAGAAGAACAGGCTGAGAAGGGAAGATCGGTGCAGCCCCCCAGCAGCCACCATCATCTTCGACCTGAGGCAGCCTCTTTCAGTTCCACCTCCTCCACAGCAGCCGCATCTACTCAGCTGCCATCTACGGTGGCTCTCTCCCTCTCCCTCTCGGGCAGTCACCTGAAGAATAGAGAAAACCAGATCTGGAAAAGAAGAGAAGAGCAGCCCAGCTGCTATTGATTGTGTTGCTTTGTCTTTTGTTTGTTTTTCAGGTCATCGTTGAAGGCCACCACCGGCAAGAGGAAGAAGAGAAGGAGCAGATCTGTTGGTCCCCTCTGCCATCACTGTTCACCGGTGGCGCGTGGTTCCACGCGCCGCCAGTAACGGCGGCGCGTGGGCAGACGCGCCACCAAGACCCTGCACTGCTGCCACTGTTCCGGAACTGTTCCTGAAGTCTTTTTTTGTATTTCCCCTTATGTTTATGTGTTTATTTGAACTTTTATTGTATTTTTTATTATTGTTAAAAAATGTAATGAAAAAAATGAAAAAGATAATGTGTGAGTTGTATTTTAATTATTGTAAAAATATAAGAAAAAAGAGAGTGTGTGTGTGTGTTGTGTTTTATTTATTCAATGTTATGTTGTTTTTGATAAAGAAAAGAAAGAAATATAAAATGAAATAAAAAATGTGTTTTCTTTGTAACAATCGAAAGGGTACTGACCAATATTTCAAAAATACAAAAATCTTACTTTTTGGGAATTTATTATTCACTGCGGTATTCGGATAATTAATTCTTAAGGGGTTAAAATCCAAAATATTCGGGGGGAATAGTATGCTATTATTCACTGTTCGGTGTTTGGATAAATAAATTCTATCCAAAATATTCGGCGGGAATAGTATGCTATTATTCACTTTTCGGTGTTTGGATAAATAAATTCTAAGAGGTTAATATCCAAAATATTCGGCGGGAATGATAATAATCAATAAAATTAACAGGATTATTTCTAAGCGGTGATCAATTTCTTTTTCAATCAAAACTTTTTTTGTGTGAATAAATATGACTTATTGAAGCATTCAAAATCACATCGAAATTGACAATGCAGCTTACCTCAGGTAAGGCGTACTAGGGGTGCTAATACTTTCCCTTTACGCAACCAGTCCCCTACTCTTGAATCTCTGAGCAGACCAGTACAAATCGGGTGTTCCTAGCGACCCTCAACAGCCAGGTGGCGACTCCTTCTCAACTCCACTGCGAGAGCCAGGATCCCTCCCGGGACGCCGCGCGGCGACGTGTGACAGGCAACATTGTATGTGATGGATCAACGGGGCCACAGGTGTTGGCATACCTTGACCCATATTGGATGTCCTACCATAGCATCCATGATTGTTCATAAAAAAATTCTTTTATAGAATTTATCTCCTATTTCATTTCTAAAATGAGATCATCTTTTTTTTTTTTAACTCTAGATAAGATGAACTGGGATATGATGACTATATTGAGTAGGAATGTGATGAAAAACTCGTACTAACTATAGATTTTGACATACAAGATGCACCATATACTTTACCCCTTTGTAACCCCCTTTGAAGCCACACACCAAGTTGAGTAAAAAGATGATGAAGAAGAGCTTGTACTGATTATAGATTTTAGAATACGAGGTGAACCATATACTCTATCTTTTATGACCCCATCCGAAGCCACACACCAAGTTGCTCCATCAAATGAAGGATGGATTTCCCGATTAGTGTCACACTTTGTAATCTTCTTTTTTTATATAATTTTCCTACAAAACAAATACATGTAAAAATAAATTCATTTGAATGTTAAATGATATTTAAATTATATTAAAAAAAATAAAAGTACATACAACCATTGTTTTAGACTTGTTTTCTACGAATGTGTCAAACTCTTTCGCACTCTGATACAAAATTGAAAAGACATCATCTCATGGAGATTCTTTCTCACCCATTTGTTCTTGCAATCAACATTAAAAAAAAATTAAGCAAGATAAATATTGAACAATTAAAATTAGTTATCTTGGACAAAAACAATTATTACCATGCTAGCTCGATATGATGCAAATGACATTGTACCACCAAATAGTGTATTCCAATCATCATTGTTTATTCAAATATGACCTTTATCAAGGCAATCTCTATTATTTATGGTGTTTATACTTGTCATAGCTTTATTTTGAGTTCGTGTCACTTGCTGGTTCAAGGCAATCTAAGCCTTATCTTCTCATATATTTCAAACAATTTGTTTATCTTCCTTAGGGAATGTATATTTTTTTTATCAAATAAAATATGATAAGTAAATAGAAATTTGCAAACAACATTCGCAAATATTACAAAAAAAAAATACTCTACAAAAAAATATATCATATTCCGAGAAACTGATTTATACAACTCAATAATTAAAAAAAAAATTAATTGAACTCTATCAATTAATGTAGAATTTATTCAATAGCAGCGAGCATATCCTAATATATTTTTTTTGAAAAATAAAAATATATGCAACTTATAAGTGTCAATTATGCCAATACAATATGCAATAGAAAGACAATATCCGCATCAAAGTTAATGATATTTTTATACATATTTTGAAGTCAATGATAGTTTAGGTAGTTTTAATAACGGGGTACTTAGTTGCATTCATTCTTTTTTAAATATGCAATAAAATGAGCAATCAAATTTTGTTCATATCTCAAACTCTTTAAATAATTCACCCTTGTACACCGAATCCACTTGTTTCCAAGAGTGTCGTGCTCCCTTGAAATTAACTCTCAATACGCATCCGATTTCACGTCCACATGATGAGTTATTGAACCTTAAAATACTATAACAATAAACTTTTACGAAACAAATAATGACACAAATAACAAGAGTTGTAAAATGAAAACTCTATTTTTCCATATAAACTAAACTTTCTTCTTCTTGTAATTAGAGCTATTTCGGTGTCAAAACCATTTTGTTTAAATCAAAATTGTGTCACCATTGGGTGGAGTCAACATCTACCTCAAACATTTCCGATTCTCAGGATAATTGAAGCTTTTCTTATTTTTATATATATATATATATATATATATATATATATATATATATATATATAGTATAATTTCTGATACATCGACCCGTAATTTGATTGAAGTTCTTGACTATTTCTTTTCAATCTCGATGCCCACATGAGCCGTGAACCTTTTAATCACGAATTAGCAATCCCATAATTGAATTATTTAGGGTCTTAGTAGTGTTTTAATCGGCAAGAAATATCTTGGATTGACCCAGCGCACATCACCTTGCATCAGTCTGCGTAAGCTGCTAAAATTCTTAATGGGGCCCTGGGGTTTTCGCCGCTTATCTCAAGCCAAGTCTCGAGTCATGGTTTCAAAAACTTAGCTTTTCCATAGTCTCATGAGGCTGCGCACGTGCTTCTATCCTCTCCCCCTTCTAGTTACATTGAACATGAGTTTCACTATCTTATCCTACTCCTCTAGGAGGTGTCACACACACCCTATAAAATTACTGGTCATCCCAGCACCTTTACAGAATCTTCCATTGACCGTGGCTAGGGTTTCCCCCCTGCATTTTCCAACCTTCATCGTGCACCACTAATTAAGTGTATGATATTTGTTGTGATTGTTTTCAAAAATAATTTTTATTTAAAAATATATTAAAATAATATATTTTTTATTTTTTAAAATTATTATTGACATTAGTCTATAAAAATAATTAAAAAATTAATTTAATTTAAAAAAAATATATTTTTAAAACGTTGTGGGTCTAAATATTATAATCTTTCTCTAACCTTATCACCTTCTAGGAAATCACCTCTCCCGTACCATATACTTTTTGTTAATTGTGGGTCATCTATCAAGGCAAAAACTTTGTATTTAATTAATCGCACGTCATCGTTTCACCTCTCCCTCGAGTCCATCAATCTATATCATAATTTTCTCTGCCTTCCCTTTCCTAATTTTCCAAGAAATTAATCACCTTCTGGGAAGCCCCTGGCTGCGCCATCGACCGTACATGTCTGCACCTTATATAAGACATGTTCACCGCATGACTTCATATCTTAAGAATTACTTTTATCTACACACAGAAAACACAGAATCTCTCTCTTTTAGCGATGGATTTCCTCGGGGTTAGCACGAAGGGTGGCAAGAGATCGCACACCAAGAGAAGTAAAAAGGCAATCAAAGTTGTCTACATCTCTAGCCCTATGAAAGTCAAGACTAGTGCTTCGGAGTTTAGAGCTCTTGTTCAGGAACTCACCGGAAAAGACTCCGATGCCGAACGGTTCCTGGACATCAACGGAGCTCTTAACTCTCCTGGGGTCCCTCACCAAACGGCGGCCGAATATGATCGTCGTGCATCGATGTTTCCCCTGACGAACTCGTGTCATGATGAATCGCCATCGACAACAAGCTCCGAGTCGTTTCTTGAGTCGCTTGATGGATTCCCATCTATGGAAGCTGGGAGTTTCATGGGCATGCTTCAGTCAAGCCTTTTTCATGAATCTTTTCAGTTAGATGTGCTTAACTAACTAGTTTATGGCCAGTTGATGAGCTTACTTTTGTATGAGTTCCTTTTTTTGGTGCTAGCTTTTGAGATCCTCATATGCTCGTATCTCCATGTAAATCCATTTTAGTACTTGAGATTTAGAAATTCTATACTACAGTTTATGATCTGAGACATGCTGTTCTTCTCATCAGAGCCCCACGTTCGTGGGATTCAAACTACCTTCCTGTACATGTAGCGCTACTCGAGATTCAATGACGGGCAACAGCAAAAATAAAAAAAGAAAGATATAAGAGATTATGAACAGTATCCCAGATCAATTAATTATATACTTGGATCGGAGATTAAATGTTAACCTTGCTCCACTAGCCACACTTTTCAGAGATTGGATCCTGACTAGTTCATCAAGCTTTCTAATTGAGAGGGCTAGGATGAAAATATGAAAAGATTTTAAGGGAGCTTAGTGTTTTTTTCTTCTCGAAGTAGACAAGCCAACTATTATAAAATCAACTGGATTGAGTTGATTGGCATAGCCTTCCAAGGACAACATCACCCATTTGATCTTCATTTTTATTTTTTATTTAACAAGTAGTGGAATATCCTTGATATTATTCCATAGTTTTTGGAATTAATTGAGTGAGGCATTGAATTATTAATCGTGGTTTCATTGAATCAATTATTAATTGTTTTTTTATTAAAGTAGTGGTAGCATTTCATGTTGATATCTCTAGGTTGATTTAGATTGAGTTTGACACATTTAAAATTTCTTATTCAACTAAAAACTATATGGATTTTACTTTTTTTTAAATCTTGGATTTTTCGAATCATCTCGTCAAATTAATTTAATAAATATTATAAAAAAACCGTAATCACTTGATATCATTTCATTATTAAGACATGTATCATGATTACGTTTGTTGAAAAATGTATAATTAAGACATTACCATTCGTGTAACAATGTTGTACATTTGGCTTGACATTGTAAAGTCCCTTTGCGTTGTTTTATGGGGAAAATGATTATAACTTGCTCGTGTCCATATTCTGTAATGCAAAAAAAGAAATGAGACTGGTGATTAACACCGCCTTGCACTTCAACTAGACAGCTACAATGTTAAGGAACCATCTCACCTAAAAGCTTAAACTGATAGGTGAGGCCCCAGAATATGATTATATTATACTCTAACACACCCCCTCAAGTGAAAGCCCTTTGGGCTTGAAACTTGCACAAGCCCACATTACCTTGTGCTTGATTTTTTTTTTATCAAATAGAATGGGGGTGGTGAGATTCGAACTCGTGATCGCTGGGTCAACAAGGTTCTGATACCATGTTAAACAACCATCTCACCTACAAACTTAAGCTTATAGGTGAGACCCCAGAATATAATTATATTATACTCTAACATACAAGTGTTCTAAGAATCGACTAACCTCGTAAGCAAATAAGAAATGAAAGCCACCATGAAAGGATTGTGAACTTTTGACTGGTTTTACTGTTGGATTGTAATTTCTTTTCGCAAAAGAAAAAATAAAGGATGAAAATGAAAATGAAAATGCTGCTGTTCGGGTTTAGGCAAAGTTAGAAATCATGGCTCAATCTATTATTATATCATTTTATAGTTTTAAAAATATAAATAAAACGATAATTATTTTGAAAGAAAAAAAAGTCAAAGTTGAATTTCGAGGGTTGATTCTCTAAATCAACTAGGTCAGTTTTCTACTTAATTCAACATAAAATATAACCCGAATCATAATTAAGTGTCGAGTCCAAGAATCATCTTGGTTTACAAATGAAATAAAAGTCACCCTTCCTGGAAAGGGATGATAATACTTTTTATCAACCCGAAGTAAAACTCCGACTATTCTTATTTAATTTACTGGTGTTGTAATTTCTTTTCTTGGTGCATGCGGAGGGGAAACTGAAAGTCAGCAAAAACAAGAGGATGGAAATGGAAAATGTCGTCGTCGTCGTCTGGGTTGTGGTTGCCCGCACGTTGCCTGCCTCTAGAAGAAGAAAAAATGGCCAATGTGCCCAGCCAGGTCTCCCTCTGGACTATATAGTTTTGCAAAGAGGTCCTCCTACTTTGTTTTTAATCGCTGAGGCTGATTGCTCCAAATTTTCAATTACTCTCGTCTATGAAATATCCTGCTAATCGATGATGGTATCATATACCGATACGTATCCCACGATTGACAACACCATTATGAGTGTCTTTAATAATGTCATTAACATGCCAGCAGGGTCTTGACCTGGTGGTCATGAAGAGCTTCTCCCTTCCTCTCATCTCAGGCTCAAGTCTTGTCAGGCACGCCTGTCACCCCGCGGTGCCTTACATGCTCATTGGGTTTGCAGGATGTTCAATGGGTTCGAAAATTTAGTTGTGATGCGCGCAAGCTGGCCCGGACACCCCGGTTATATAAAAAAAATAATGTCATTAGCATTGATTTTTTAAAATATTTTTTATTCAACATTTACCAGATTATTTTTTTCTGAATCTTTTTAATACCTTTGTAATTTGATATCGAAATATCATTATCAGTAAGAAACAATTCTCAGAAAGTATTTTTTTTATTTTTTCTTTTAATTTCTTAATAAAAAAACACTCTCGATTATCACAAAATATTTCAACTCAAAAAAAATAAACATGTTATTATATTATACTTGATTTTATTAACTTAACCTGGTGAAATTAGATGGCGAGATTTGAAACCTAGATCACCCTATTAAGGATTTGTTTTTTATACAACACTTTTTAAAATATTTCTCAAACTTTTTTTCAATTAAAAAAATAGTAAAAATAAATCTTTTTATAATTGTAATGTAATGATATTAATAAATTTTAATTAATATATATCTTCAATCAAAAAATACATTTGCAAAAATATTTTACTCAATATTATCAAACACACTAAATAAAATCTCAAAATATAATTTATATTATCATCTAATCCTTTTGTTTATAAACATTAACAAACACACTTTTTTTTTCTTTAACCCTAATTACCCTGCAAATGATTTTTCTAGACAAAGGTTATGTCCATACTAGTTCCTAGAGTCAAAGATGATCGGAAATCATAGCATAAAACTTGTAAATATCACTTTTATTTTATATAAATTTGTGATTATTTTAGTGTTTGTTTTTTAAAATATTTTTTATTTAAAGATATATTGAAATGATTTTTTATTTATTAGTACAGCATGATAGTTTTTTTTTTTTAAATAAAAAAACATTTTCCCACAAAAAAACAAACTGTTCTTGGTGAAAAAAACTAGAAAGATAAAATTCAAAAGCTAACCGGTGACAGGTAGCTCATGTGGCTCTAGGTGTTCATGCAACGTGGCTTCACGAGAACCTAGTGGTCATTCAAAGTTGCTGTCCGCTTTTGACCTTGCCATCCGTCTGACGTGTGAATCCTACGTCTGCTGTCATCATCCTCTTGCTTGATAAGTACAATTTGTTTTGTTTTATTTTTAGTGATTTTGGATTATATATAGCAGCTGGCTTGACATCTACAGATTCCCGGATTATTTTTTTAAAAAATAAAAATATATATATATATAAGAGTTTATAAAATTAACCACTAATTTAGCATTGAAATATTTAATGGCAAATCAAACACGATAGAACATGCAAATTAAATCAAATGATGAAAATATCAACATAATTTATAAAATGAAATTAAAAATAAATAAAGATTTAAGTTTTCAGAATGAAAAGAAAAAAAAAAAAGGACCAGAGTTAGAAAAAAAAAACACGATTCATCTACTGTTTTCCCCAGATAACGTTAATCTTCTCTTCTCTGTTTTTTTTTCCTTTTCTTTTTTAAAACAAAAGGAATTTGGACTATGTAGCAGTTAGCTTGACCTTCCAGAAAACATTGACCTGGTTCAAGTTGCTTAATTGACTATATCTTCCCTTTCTGAGCCTCATCTCGTCGGATCAGGAATCTTTTAAAAAAGTTGGTGGTAATTTTAAAATAAATAAATAGATAAAATATTTGAAATCACATGATACGTGTTTTCCAAAACCATGTCCTTGTCTTTTACAGTTTTCTTTACATTTTTCAAATTAAAATTGTTGAAAAAAAAGATATGAGTAATTTAAATTCCAAAAACAAATATATATATATATATATATATATATTTTCCTTTTGTAAATTAAAGATAAAATATAAAGATAATTTCCTTTTGTTTATTATCATTGAGATAATATATCACATATTGTTGAGATTAGTAAAAGAGTGAAGATATTGTGCAGAGGAGAAGAGAGATAGAGAGTTAAGAGAGAGAAGGAAATTTTAAAATATATTCTATTGTAATGTTTCTGCATACAAACCGTGTGCTACTAACAATTTTATATAATGTGTCAAATACCCTATACTACATTCTAGAATATACTTTCAGTATTCCAGAATATATACTCTTACTAATATAACTCTACACACGTTGTTGGATTAATGTTCATGGTCGAGTCAATACTTGGATATAGCCCAAGAAGCTTCCTACACGATTTTTTCTCCCCACATGCTACTTTCGTACCCACCTCTACATGCTGCCATGGATAGATGTCGATAAAGTTTAAAGTTGTATGCAAGGTAGTCAAAATCGAGATTTTTGACACGAATCGGAAGAGGCTTCGAAAAATCGGATCGTAAGATCGGATCGTAAAATCGTAAATCGTACTCGAATTTGTCCGTACAAAAATCATAAAATCACAGCTAAAATCGTGTGAGAAGAAAAATCGTAAAATCGTATGTAAAATATTTATGAATACAAAATAACATAATTATGGACATAAAATTTAATTAGTTTAGATTCATACATGATGTAAAATAACTTCAAAACACATTACAAAATAATTATGTCCCTAAAAGTTCATAAGTTAAAAACTAACAAATTTAAAACAAATCTTCAGCTAGCGTACAAGTAATTGTATATTTTTTTTATGATTTTTGTATTTGAAATTAATTAATGTTATTTATTATCTTAAATTAATAGAATTTTTTTAAAATTATTTTTTATGCTAACTATTTTTTATGCTAATTATTATTATTACTATTAGTATTATTATAAGTTCATAACCCCTCCCCCCATATATTATTATTATTATTATTATTATTATTATTATTAATTTATTAAAAAAAACCCGGTAGAAAGTATAAACCTCCTCCTTCTTTTTTTTTTTTTTTTATTATTAACTAACCCTAAATTAAATCCCTCATTCTCTTCTCTCACTCACGCCGCCGCCCTCTTCATCACTACAATATCTCATACCCTCCCTCATCACTACAATATCTCATATCAGATTCCTCCTGTCAATAAAGCAACCTTCCCTCTTAGTATCTCTGGCTTGAATGGTGAGAAGAGAGGAGAAGATTTTGGGGGTGAGACTTGAGATGCTGAGAAGTGAAACTGATGATTTTGTGCTGAGAACTGAGAACTGAGAAGAGAAGAGATGATTTTAGGGGTGGAGAGCTTCGAATAGCAGTGATTTGGTGTTCTGAAATGCAAAAATGAAATTGAAGAAAGCTTCGCCCGTGTAACCGTGTTGCGAACAGTAGAATTTGATGAACTCGTAAAATCGGATCGATCCGGTCCGATTTTATGAAACAACCCGATTTTGACCGGGTTTGACCGAGTTTGACCGGTTTCAATTTTTGAGTCCGGTCCAACCAGGTTTGCTGAGCCAACTCGCAAACTCGTACGAGTTTGCGAGTTGACTCGCGAGTTTGACTACCTTGGTTGTATGGCACCGATTTTAAAAAGTTTTTTTTTAATTAATTTTTTTTGTGTTTTTAAATTATTTTTATGTGCTGATGTCAAAAATTATTTTTTAGATTATATGTGGATAGAGTGTGATTGAAATTATTTTTGAAAATACTTTTAGTTCAGAAATGCATTAAAATGATTTTTTTAAAATCATTTTCAATATTAGCACAAGAAAATTATCTAAAAACATCATTTTTTTTAATTTAAAATAAAAAATAAAAAATAATTTTTTTAAAAAATAATTTTAAAACGCACTACCAAACATTCTAAGACAAGATTGATCAAAGTGAAAATACATAATGTAAGCGATTTGTTTATATTTTGAAGTGTAATTGAGGTTATTTTTTAAAATACTTTTTATTAAAAAAAAGTATCATAGTAATTTTTTTTATTTCTAAAAATATATTTTCACATCAATATATCTGATATAAAAACATAAAATATTTAAAGTAAAAAATTAAAAGCTCTTTTTTTTTCAAAAACATTTGAAATGGAGTGTTATCTCAGTCCCGACAAATAACAAGCCAGTCATCCAAAGCCACGTGGACTTGTCCAAAATCCCGGATCAAATATATTTATTGTAGATTTCCTTTGGCACACTAGTCTTTCCTTAAAGAACATTTGATGGCTACAAGTGCAGAGATTATTAAACTTAATATTTTTCCTTTCGAGTTTGATATTGAAATTATTTTTAAAAATATTTTTTATTTAAAAATATATTAAAATAATTTTTGATATCAGTACATGAAAATATATAAAAATATCAAATTTTTTTAATTTAGATAAAAATTAAATAAAATTCATTTTGTTTTCAAAAACATTTTTGAAACGCAATGTCTGCCAAACAAGATCAATTATGTTATGAGTTGATACATGACAAATTTGATATACTATTTTTTTCAACCATTTATAATGTTAATTACCAAGATTTTAAGTGACTCGATGGACTGAATTACAATTTAATTTAGTTAAACTTGGTTGAGATCTAACCATATTAACTTCAAAACTTATCTTAAAATCTTGTTCAAGATGGTGTGGTTTTAGTTGTTTTTTTTTAATTTTTTTGTATTAAATGATATGTTTTTGGTATCGATAAGAGATCGAAGTTGACTAATGACTTGTGAATTTAAAACGTTGACTTAATAACTTGAATTCTAAACTAGATTAAACCAAGCATATAACAATTATAAATAGACTTTTATTTGTATGCCCAATAATTTATTTTAATTACTTAATGTAAGCAAATAAAATATATAGAAAACATGATATTTGAACTAAAAAACTTAAAGTTTATCTTTATAAGATAATATTTTGAATTTGAATTTTAAAAATATTTATTAAATGAGCTATTCTGGCAGGCTAACTTGGATTTTCTTGTTGGTATGAGCTATATAGAATAATAATACTTATATTAACTCAATTAAAATATAGTCAAACTCAATTGTTTTCAATATTAATTTATCCCATTTAACTTTGATTAACTTATCTGATATTGAGTGTGTTTAAAGATAAAATTCAATTCATTTTTTTTATTAAAATTTAAAATTAATTTACTTTAAATTAATTTTTAAAAAATATATTTACTTTAAATTAATTTTTAAAAAATATATTTAGATTATTTTGATATATTAATATCAAAAAAATATTTTAAAAAATAAATACCAATATAAAAGCACTATCATAATGCCCGTTTACTGTTTAGCATCCCGTGCAATTCACTAAAGTAAAAATTTAATATATTAAACTAAGAAATCACTATTTTTCATCATTACCAATCTGTGTCAACCAAAATTCTTAACTGGCGAAGACAGAAACATTTCCAATTATTGCAAAAAATTCTGATTTTACACGTGGCAGAATTAGAGTGATTAACTGGCACTGCCCTTGTCTTAACATTAACCAGATAGGATCCAAGGCTTTAGTCACTAATCAGTAAGCAAGATTGGCTATATTGTTACTGTGTACTGACACAGTAAACACTAAACAGAATAAAAAATTAATGAAGACTAAAAAACAATTGATTTCAAAGAGTAAAGCATTATTAAAACGATTAAAAAATCTTGAGTCCTTGGAAAGTGGAAGATTTCTCGCAGAAGAAGACGTCTAGAGATTGGCGTGATTCAGTCATCACTCTTCTCCTGCATCTAGTAATCCAATACATACAATTTTGCAAGTCGAAAATTTTGTATCACCAGCAACATCAAAATCCCAGGTGGGTTTGGTATGGTTCAAACTTTCTCGTGGTCTTGAATAGAAAAAAAAATCATTTTATGTAGTGAAAGTTTGCTGCTTGTTAGCGAAGCAGGTGGGATTTTGATCTTCTTAAGCTCTGTTCATACTTTGCTGTGATATTGACTAGAGAATTATCATTTATGAAGTGAAAGTTTGCTGCTTGATAGCAAAGTAGGTGATTTTTTCTTAAGCTTGAATTGGAGGTTTTCTGAGGTTTTTGTTGGGTTTGGTTCTCTGGGTATATTTAGTGTGGTGTGAAATTTAGCCTCCTTTATATTTGAAGGTGATGAATTTAGGGGTTTTACAGTGTTTCAGCTTGATTTTGACTTGGGGATTGGTGAAAGTTTGGGACTTTACATCTACGAGTACAATTTTGATCTCTACAGGTTGCTCATTATCAGGGTTTTATGTCCCTTGTACATCAAGTTTTGGCTTCAGGTTATTGTTGAATTGCTTCTTACTCGTTTTTAGAGCATTTTGTGGATGTTGAATT
The DNA here is from genome assembly GCA_009078335.1 of Salix brachista. Classification (NCBI taxonomy): domain Eukaryota; kingdom Viridiplantae; phylum Streptophyta; class Magnoliopsida; order Malpighiales; family Salicaceae; genus Salix; species Salix brachista. The sequence continues at coordinate 14,315,966 of CM018574.1, read as the reverse complement.
CTGGGTTTTGTAATCTTCTTCTCCACTGTTGCCACATATTGAGTTGGTGCAAATTGTGTGCTGCTTGCTGAATAATTTTAAGTAACTTCTGTGTCTGGGGATTTTACTGTCCTATTGGGTTGATATTGGCATCTAGTATTGCTACATAGTGGCCAAGCTTAGGTAGATACCAAAGTTCAATTTTGGGCTGAGAGTTATGTTGTTAAGGTTTTGAAGTGATTCTCTTCGATTTCTCTTCTGGGTGTCATGTGAGATGATGGACAAGGTCGGATAGTAAGATTTGTGAATGGATGACCCATATATGTACATTTGATTATATTTCTTTGACTTTGTTTGCTTTTCCTCTCCCCTTTTCTTTTGCTTGTTCTTGTTGAATTCGATGTATAGAATTGTTGCCTGGTCTCACAAGCTTAGTAAGTGCGATAACCAACCTTGGCTGATGCGGGTAAGAGTATGTGTGAGCACGAGCACAACTTTTTTCTTTTTTCTTCACTTTGTTGTTAGCCTGATGTTGATTTGTTCTAAAATCTATTAACATTAGCCAAACATTCCTCAAGATTTGCTAACTAAATATTTCATGGTAATGTCTAGCAAAACTTTGAATTAAATTGGAACTTTAGAGGCATATTCTGTTATTTTGGATGATGGATAATGTAGAGTTTGCTGGGTTTGCAAGAAAGGAATTTTCCTGTATATGCACTAATATTGCTAGATGTCGCATTCTGTTAGGGAAATTTCAGCCTATTTTGTATATCTGTTTCTTACTATATTTTTAGTTTTATTATCTTTTTTTGTCTCTTCGACTGTTTTTACTAAAAGAAGTTTGTGATGCATCTTGCATCTTGCCTTTTGTTTTAGATATTGATTTGTGGTGCTGATTTGTTTGAGGGGGACTAAGGAGGTTAAAATGACGATGACTGATGGGGAGTGGGACCGGTGCAGAAGATGAGAAGAAGGCTGTTGGGATGCCGAGCTTTGATCCTCAGTTGCCAATTTCAAATGCAATGTACTGTTCTCTATCACTTCTTTTTATATATGGTTTCAATTTAACTTTTCATTCATTATTCATCTTTCAACATTGATTTTTTTTGTGCCTGATCTGCTTTTCTTGTGTTTTTGTCTGCTAATATGTATGTAACCAATAGTAGGTCCAATAACTTGAACACATTTAGGGTGTCTTGCACTCACGTCAGAAATCATTTCTAGTGGTCCGGTATTAGATTGCGAACTTATCATAAGAGATTGGTAGCCCAAAATGCAATGATCAGGAGTTTCTTTGTTAGATTGATAACTTCAAAAAATTGGGATCAAATGATCTTGAAATGTGCTTTCCAGATTTTGAGCATGCAATGCATTTTGTTTATCCTCATATAAGCTTTTCTGCACTAGTTACAAATGAATGGTTTTCATGCTTCATCACTTGCAAAGTTATGTAGCTTCTATACTATTCTAAGTTTAATTGCTTTAGTAATTTGCTTAATTATCTTGCAAATTTTAAAGAGGAACTGGATTGTGAGAGAGGAGGGCAGGCGGGGCAGGGAAGGGTTGTTCATTGTAAGATTTTTGGTCTAGAAGTATTTGTTTACTGGTTTAAAGAGGAAGATGCAACAAAATATTTTGCTTGTTTGAACCGATGGTATTACTTGATACTTTTTGGCTGTAAAATTGTAATACTCAACAAATTCTTGGTACTTATTTGTGGACAATTATGGATTTCAGTAGTGTAGAGGGAAGCACAGTTCATCCTTACCGTGTTACTGATTTTGGGGTGTTCTTAGAAGACAATGCTATTGACCTGAGTGCAGGTAAGTGTTGAACCGTCCAACTTGTAAGGGGCTAATTTAATACTGGTTTTGTCATGTTCTTTCATCTATTAGATGATATACTTAAATTGGTCTCCCCATAACTTTTTGGTGATCTAAACTTTCTTTTTTTTTTTAATTGTTCTGAAAGAAATTCACTGGAACATTGTTATTTTGAAGAAAAATATAATCTATTGTTTTTGAACAGGGGTAAATTTCATTAACCGCCCCATCACCATTCTCTGATCTTAATTTCAAGCGTCTAGCATATTTCATGTTGACTTGCCGTAAAATGACCTGCTAACCTTAAAATTTTAGGGGTGGTCTAGGCAAGTTATTTTGTGCAAAGCAGTGCTAGGGTGCTATATATTTCAGAATCAAGGGCCATATCAATCTAATTGCAACAATTCCCAGGAGTGGTCAATTTAGTAATGCTTCGAAAATCATCATAAGAAAAATCAGGTCCAAGAGTTTTTTTATGGAAAGAGAGTGGGGGAAATAAATCCAGACAATACGGATTGCACTGTATAGAAAACGATTATGGAGCTACTACTTTTTCTACCATGATTGGACATTTGACAAGTATTTCAAATGCCATAAGTTAGCGATACCCATGAGAGCCACAATGAAAAAAATAAGTCTGCAATAAACAAAAAGGAAATTTGTAACCCATTGAAATGAATAACTCTGCGTATGTAAGGACAAAAAACAATTAGATTTTTTGAAAAGTTTAACCAGCTAGAATTAAAAATGTTAACCTGATGTGCCACTGCAGGCACTGTGTTCAATTCAGCAAAAGAAAGTTCTCGAGCAATCCCTTCTGACTGCCTCCATAGTGGCACTTTTGAGAAGGTGGATTTCTCAGATTGATGATATTTTGCTTGTGTAGTTGCTTCTACTCAGTTTTTCCTTTTCCCTGACTTGGCAGAAACAGTCTACTACTTCATTTAACATCAAGTCATCTGCTTCTCAAGAGGAGTCTCATAGATTACCCTTAGAAAAAGTTCAACAGTCGAACCAGGTTTCTATACCAATTGTTGATACAGAAAACTGGGGGGAGACTTGGAGGTTGCCATTAGAAAAGGTTCAACAGTCCAACCGGGTTTCTATACCAAGTGTTAATACAGAGAACTGGGGGGAGGCTGATATGGCTGATGCTAGTCCAAGGACTGATATCTCAACGGATGCAGACACAGACGATAAAAACCAAAGGGTGCTGTTTTTTCTTGCCCTATACTCCTGTGAAATGATAGTATGAAGTCAGATCTGTGAAACTTGAAATTTGCATAGGTGCCACCCTGTTTTCAATAGTTTTATCTTATCTTGTTTTTTAGTAACTGTAATCAAGAATCCTAGTTTACCATTCTTTCCTCTTGGATCCCAACATTCATTTCTTCTCTTGCTTGATGAAGGCAATGACATTGTTCATTCTGCTCATTAGAGAACTTACCAATCAATTCCATTCTAACCCTTAAACATCATATGTGTGCAGTATGATAGAGGTCAATCTACAGCTCTCATGGCATCTGATTCCAGTGACAGAACAAAGGACAAATTGGACCAGAAGGTGAAAATATTATATTTTAATTGCATTCACTGTATGCTACTCTATATTTGTTCTTGATGATCGACTGTTTTATTACACTTTGCAGACTCTTCGCAGGCTTGCTCAAAATAGAGAAGCTGCAAGAAAAAGCCGTTTGAGGAAGAAAGTATGTTTTTACTCATTTTCTTCTATTTGTATTCATTTCTGATGAACCTTACATGCCTTTTCTAGCGACACGCTGTTTCAGAAGAGAGGGGGGGTGCACTCTCTGTGGACTTTTTACGATTCAACCATGCAGGATTTCTTTACATGCAATCTTCTGACTTGTCTATTACACATTGCATAAGTGCCTAGTAACATCTCTTCTAATAATCTTACTTTCATCCTTTGTTGTGTCTACATAGGCATATGTCCAGCAGCTGGAGAGTAGCCGCCTGAAGCTATCCCAACTGGAGCAGGAGCTCCAACGAGCACGACAGCAGGTTAGGTTTGGCTAATTCTATTTTGTACATTGTGTAATGATCTCAGTTTGTTCATTAAGAGTCCTCGTTTTGAGGCTAGCCTCATTTCAATGAATCTCTCTCTAACAGGGAATCTTCATATCAAGCTCAGGAGACCAAGCTCATTCAATGAGTGGAAATGGTAAAGCCTACTTTTTCTTTCCTATGCATGATTGAATGCTTGAAATGTGTGCATTTTTGGGGATCAACTAGATGTTGGATGAGTTCCACATCGTCCTGGCTACTTAACTGAACCAATGAACATGCTGTGAGCTCAACATTTATACATTGAAATGACATTAAATTTCACTGGTTATTTTAATTTCTAGGGTTTAAGTTCACACACATTTGCATGTTAACAAACTAGATGGTTAATTGTATCTTTTTGCAGGGGCCATGGCATTTGATGTAGAATATGCGCGATGGCTGGAGGAGCAAAATCGACAAATTAATGAGTTGAGATCAGCTGTCAATTCTCATGCTGGTGATGCAGAACTTCGTATTATCATTGATGGTATAATGGCTCACTATGATGAAGTTTTCAAGCTGAAGAGCAATGCAGCCAAGGCTGATGTTTTCCATTTGCTGTCTGGCATGTGGAAGACGCCTGCAGAGAGGTGTTTTTTGTGGCTTGGTGGTTTCCGTTCATCTGAACTCCTCAAGGTGAGTTTATTGTGCTTACAATGTTTTCCATCTGCTAGGGTTAGTTCATTTCTAGGAGAGGTGGCATTACTAGAGTATTAAAGTCAGTAACATAATCTTTCACAGAACAAAAGAATCGCAAGAACAATGTATTTTTTATTCTTCATTAAATTCATTAATAAATAGTTGATATTATCAATGCACTAGCTAGCAAGGTGAAGGTGTAAAACTGCAAGGTTTTAGGAAGAAAAAAATTAGTTGGGAATTTCATGGGAGAGGGCTTGAGATTTGTTAATGAGTCTCATACTGTACCGCTATATCCATATGCTGGTAGTTAAAAAGTTCTTTGGTTCACAGGATGCTGTACTTGACAGCTTAATGTTTATTCTGTTAGAGAAATATAATGTAAAAGCATTCATGGAGCTTCACCTAGTTTACGGGTTCATTGACTTATCCCTATCAGTAAGTTTTGATATAGGATTCATCCGGTTTCTATCTCACTTGTTAAACTCTGATCTGAAGCCAGGATTGGTTCGACTCAGTTTCTTCTTGGCATCAAATCTATTTAGAACTAAAAAAATCCAGGAAACAAAAGAAAAGAAAGAAGATGTGGAAATTTGTAATAGGTCATGAAGTACTTGGTATTTGAAAAAAAATGATGAATCTGTCAAGGAACTATCTCACATAAAAGCTTAAGCTGTTAGGTGAAGCTCCAATATATGATTTGTATTATTTTCTAACACACCCCTTTAAGTGAAAACCTTTTGAGCTTTGAAACTTGCACACAGGTGCACACTATCTTGTGCATAATTTTTATCGAATAGAATAAGGGTGATGAGATCTGAACTCGTGATCGCTGGGTTAACAAGATTCTGATATCATGTCAAAGAACCACATCTCACCTAAAAGGTTAAGCTATTAGGTGAGATCCCAGGATATAATTTATATTATTCTCTAACAGAATCAACACTTTATATCATAGAAGTTTCAAGGAGAACTGCAAGTGAATATAACTTATAAGCTCACATAGGCCTCCCTTAGTTCCCAGCTCTGAGACTGAAGTTTTCTGCTCTTGGATATTGAAGGATGTTATCATCAAGTTTTGGTATCTTTTTGCTTATCTTCCGAGCATGCTGTTAAGGCTGTTTTTTTCATTTGTACCATTTGCATTTTCCTAGCAAGAAGGTTGTTTGTATTGCAATTTCGTTTGGTGAAAAAAAGTTTGTTATAGTAACATTATATTATTCAGACATGTACATGGGCGTGTGTTTATTTCTTTGAACACACGCACATGTGTGTATGTGTGTGGGTGTGTATGCGTGCCTGTTTAACATGAAATTAATCTTAAAAGACAAGGTTGGGAATGAAGGCTGCTGGAGGGTGGCATCATTTAACCTTGGATGCGTGGATGGCTTTCCATTGCGCAGAGGGAGGGAGGAGATTTCTGCATGTACCTGCTTCTTTTTCACTTTCATGTACCTGCAAAAGCAGGCACAACTGTTTTGAGTTTATACCATTTGTTTGCACTGGTTTGTGCATTTTAAAACGGAAAGGGCACAGCCTTTCTCTCGGTTAACCCTGTTGAATGGCAAATCCCATGTGTATGTCAGATTTCTTTCGCTTGTTAGTTTGATGGATTGATTTATTTCATACTATTCGCTTTTTAGGGTGCCCTCTGCTCTTTGCAGAGCACAATACCTCCTATTTCCTTTTTTCATTTCAGAACATGATAAAATTTTGTGATCATGGTGGCAGCTTCTTATGAATCATTTGGAGCCTTTAACAGAGCAGCAGTTGGTGGGCATTGGCAACTTACAGCAGTCCTCCCAACAGGCAGAAGATGCATTATCTCAAGGGATGGAGGCATTGCAGCAGTCCCTCTCTGAAACTTTGTCCAGCGGATCTCTTGGCTCCTCAGGGTCATCTGGAAATGTGGCAAATTACATGGGTCAGATGGCCATGGCCATGGGAAAGCTAGGTACCCTTGAGGGATTTATTCGTCAGGTATGCTTCTAATTGTTTCTGTATTTGTTGTCTATAACATAGAGATTCCATAAAACCTTGAAATTTGAGTAATGGTCAGGAGCTCATAAATCAGCTACAGTTTTGAGTCTTTTTGGGTTTGCCATTTTGTTCTGTTCTTTTGCCTATTTATTCCTAGTATCATGTCTCAAAAGCACTTCTCTTTTAATGGGGTTTTATAAAACCAGGCTGACAATTTGAGGCAGCAAACCCTACAACAAATGCACCGAATATTAACCACCCGTCAGTCTGCTCGTGCTCTCCTTGCAATACACGATTACTTTTCCCGTTTACGAGCTCTTAGTTCCCTCTGGCTCGCGCGACCTAAAGAGTGAATATGCTTTGCATCTGAATACAAGTTCTGCAGGAAAACCCTAGAAGCCACATTCCACAACCAGCAGGGCTTCATGTTTCTAATGTTCAAAATACCCTTTTCTTTTCTGCATCTCTCTTGTTGTAGTTTCAGATGTATCATGGTACTGTTCTTTCTGTCATACTAATCATCTTAGAGCACAGAACTTGAATATTTCAAGTGCAGTATGCATTAATGTGAATTATTTATAGTCTCCAGTTTTCGTTATCCCCCGTACTTGACAATTTCAAAATGAATTTGAAAGTAGGGACACGGCCATTTTTTCGTCGAGGCCTTGTATATTTTGATTTGAAAACATAATTTTTATTTAGTTATGCATGCAACTTCAGCAGCACGTCTAGGCCTGCAAACTTCATCTTGACCCTTGCAATCCTTCACCTTTAGATCTAAAAATTTAACAGTCTGCTCTTGAATCTATCAGACGAAACACTAAGTGAAATTTATTAATTTTTTCATGGGCCGTTGTTTATGCTTGTTCAATGTTTATATTTGTAATCGAAAAATATCGAGGTTTTGTATGGCAAGTAAATAGAACTGAACATTACAAGATATTCCTTAAAGATTGGGGTAGAAATCGGGAGATTGGACAAAACAAAATATATTTCATGTGTATACCTTTTATGTGAGATCTTGCACCATGTACCGGATGCAATCTATAATCTTCCGTTTCAAAAATATTTTTGAAATTTAAAAAAAAAAAAATTATTTTATTTTAAATTAAATATTTTCTTGTGTTCTTGGATTATTTTGATTTTAAAAATAAAAAATATTATTTTGTTGTATTTTTAAACAAAAATTATTTTCAAAAGCAATCTAAATTATATTTCCAAATAAACACGCATGTATGTGGATTTTGTGAAATTTATTTTTTTTAAAAGCTATAAATCATAGTTTTTTCTTGGTTAGCAAGGTTCAAAAGAGAGTTTTAAGTGGGGTCTATGCAAAATCATATTTCCATTAACCAAACAGTATTGAATTTGAGGTTGAGGCAAAACATAGCCCTAGCCTCAGCCTCGTAAACAAATGGAAATGGACCCTATTCGATTATTGTAGATCAAGGATATTTTCAGGCTGATTATCATTGCGTTTAGCAGCCTAAGTGAAGCAGCAGCAGGCTTAGAAGCTCAAATAGCTGGCGAGCAACCATTCTCATTCCAAGAATATAATGCATCAGTAAGTCAATTTCTCTTATTGCTGAACTTTTCAGGTGAACGTTAAACCGCCTAAAATCTATTGACCGCCACCGTGGCTAGCACCATGCACGGCCTGTAAGCATCTCTTCTCTTCAATAAATCCCGTCTCCCTATATCGCTCTTTGATGAACATCCAACTCACGGGTTTGATGCTGAGCAGACTCGGCAGCAAATTCTAAACTAGTCTCCAGTTCCCACGTTGATTTTTAAAGAATAAATGAATTTTCGACCATGCCTTTTCTTTTGTAGCCGTTCATGGTGATAGATATTGGTAAGAAATAATTAATTGATTTGGCCCGAGAGATATGATAGAGATGAAGGAAGGAGTGAAAAGAGAGAATCTTCATTTATCACATCCGACAAACAAGATTAATATTAACAGATTTTTTTTTTGAATTCGAGGAAATCACACCTTTCAGAAAGTATATTTTATGAGTTCAGATAAGCGAGTAAAACCCTGGTTGTCCCACGCTTTTACAAGAGATGCATGTCCTGACTCGAAGTCAAGATCTGCTGTGCAGATCTCAAACTATTTGTCATCACGTCAAATCTCCTGGGACATTCAATACAGATTGTATTAACTTGAGAGTGCAAATTACATATGTGTGGAGAAGAGAAGAGTAGCGAGGTTTGTGTATAAATAAAAACAGGTCCAGTGTTATTCCCAAAAATATTAAAAATATATAGAAAGGTCCATACATACACATTTATATATAATATCATTGAACATGGATATATATATATATATATATATATATATATATATATAAGAAGGAAAATTAGAAGTAATCACATATAACTTCATTAAGGGCGGTGTATATTAATTTATAATCAAGTTCTATGGAAATAAATACAGAAATACAGAGTTTCATCAAGACTGCAATACACTCATGGAGATTGGATCCTTGCTCCTTATTTCATGTTTTTGTTTTTGGTTCTTAACCAATTACAGGGACTATATAAACAATCCCATCTTTATCAACCCAAACCCTGTCGCACCGAAAATTCTTGATGACTGATGATCCTTCCGGCACAATTATAGCTTCAACAAGAGAGTTTTCTCTCTCGATCGTTGCGGCAGCGCACTTCCCGTCTGCTCCGATCAGCTCTGGCCATGAACTCTTACCTGCATGCACACAAGTTAATCACAGCAAAGCATGAACATGATGTTTTCAATCACTGCTTGGTTTCAGCGAAAAAGAATATCCATTACCTTTACATATAGATGCCATTTTGCTTTCCTCTTCACCTTTCAGTATATGTTTCCTTGCTCTGATTTTGTTTTGTTGAAATAGAGGTGGGCATATTTATAGCGTAGCGTTCATAACTGGTGGCCACTGGTTGGCAATCATTGACTTTTACTCTAGCAGCCAGCCAATAAACTAAGAATTAAGCTTGAAAGTTTATTGCTGTGGCAGAGATAAGGATAAAAAGGATGCATGCACGTTTCCGCGTGAACATATAGCTAGTTGCCCGCCCTTTATTTGTTTAAAAAAGTCTTTTTATGGAGCATTTGACGAGAACACTCCCCTCATACTGATATTTATGTTTGAAAGATTCTGTGCTCCATCTATCTCCAAAAACTTACGTGAAAAATTCTTGGCGAAAAACAATACCAGTGATATATTTGATATCTCATGGAAAATATACGTGCATAGATTTGTTATATGATCATGGCGACCGAGTTGCATGACATCCCTTGTGGCCTTGTTTATCTGCCAATCATATTTAAATTGCATGACTGCTTGACTTTTTGACCAGCCACAAATGAAATTTTTGCCTAATTGTAACCTTAAATTGTATTTTATTTTCAAATATTTTTCCCGAGTACTTTTTTATAAATGATCTTTTAGAAATGCTTTCTTTGAACATGATTTTTCTTTAAAAAATGATTTTGAAGACATTTAAAAAAAAAAAATTGGGGTAGAAATTTATGCATGCCATAATAGAAAAATCCTTTTCGTATTGGCCAATAAATACACTCCCATTCCAAAAACATCAATTATTCAGATTTTAATTATTAATTTTGAATAATATATTGAGTATAGAAGGTGAGTGGATTTTGTATATAGCATTGCAATCTCAAAATAGTAATTGTATTATATAAAACCTAGGCGTACAAAATTAAAAATTTGTTGAAAATACATATTACACTTGGGATCCGTTTAAAATATGAATAGGGAATAAAATTATTTTAATTATTACTTTTCATTTAGCTATATACAATACTTTCAAAACTAGAAATAAATATTACTATATCACTTAATAATTTTGCAAGAGATTATTCTCATTGACATTTTAAAATTTTAGTAAAATTCAGAAAGTGAGGTACGTACAGGAAAGAGAAGATGCTATTAAATAGGAGTGGAAGAGGAAATATTGTGGAAATATAGGGACAAAAATGCACTTTTCCAAATAAAAATGATTTGTGCTCGTTAGTTATTGATTCGGAATGAACTCATGCAATCCATTCACAAATTTCTTTCAGAAACTACAATCAAATGTAATAACAACATATACCCTAATATACAAAAAACTAAAGCATTCCACATTCATCCTATCCAACCCAAAAATTATCCATTCTAGCACTCCAGAAACTGAAGCAGAAAGCATGAAAACATCTTTTTATTATTATTATTTTACTTGTAGTTATTGCATCCAGAGAGTCAGTACCTCCCTCCTCGCACCCTTTTGAGAAGGAATACAGAAACCCATCCATGAAGGTAGGTACAAGGTCAGCAGTCAATTACGATGATGATATTGTCAGAAAGAAATGTTCCTCTTGAACTCAACCTCTACATTTCTCCACAATCTGCAATAGCACAAGGCAGTTTTGGTCGATTGTTGGGTCCTGTTGCCACATTTTCTATCTTTCGAACAACCAAAAGACCATCTCCAAGCACTCTCTATATAAGAGCAGAAAGTTAGAAAAATACTTGTGCCTATTAGAAAAAAGAGGTAGTAGCAAATTAATAGGTATAATCTTTTTACACATAGCTTAAATCAACCTGATCAAATCCCTAGCTGAACACAGACATGTAAGCAGTTCAGGTTGGAGTTAAGTTTGAACTTGATATCATATATAGCCAACCTGAACTGAGACCCAAACACACAGGAATCTTGTATGCTAATGAAATATTAAAGTTTTCGACCGATCAATTACAAGGGTGAAGGGAAGCAAAAAATAATGTTAGATGAAAATCTGAAGACATACCCCAAATACAACATGCTTATTGTCAAGCCAGTCGCATTTTGCACAAGTGATGAAAAACTGCAAAGAAAGAAGGTTCAAATCAATATAACCATAAGTGAGTGCTGTGCTGTGTGTGTTAACTGAGGGATAAAACAGCAGAATGTACGGGCAACTCCCTGAGAACTCTCATTCAGAGCAATGCTGCTAAATCCTAAGCCATGTTTAATTTTCCTGGCATTAGGAATAGAATGGGGGTCATTTCCGTTCCATGAGCTCTGTCAATTGGTTCGTCAATAACAAAGATCAGGATTTCATAAAAAATTAGATTTTTTATACGACGATTGCCATTCCATTCCCATTTCTTGAGTAGAGCAAACATGTCTGAAGTAGTTAGTGGAGCTAAAAGAGGGAATTAAACACAGAAACTGCATGCTTTTCTTTTCAAGTGTAATCATAAATGGGAGTAAATGCAGGCAGCTGAGGGGGAAACAACTAAATGCAACTTTAGAGATTTGATGAGCTAGCAGCTAGCTTAATGGAACAATATGAAGTTACTATATTCACCGCCATGCTTGCTCAAAGTTCTAATCCGCCAAACTGGAAAACTTAAAATACCAGAAAAAGGCCCATTCAAGGCTTGACACCTCTTCACATACACCAATTTATTCCATACTTTCAGAACATCTAACAGCCGAGAGAAAGAGAGAGTACCTGACAACCATTGGTATTTGGCCCACTATTTGCCTGCAAATGGAACAAAAGGCCTTCATTGTTAGTGATAAAGTGCAATCTTCAAATTCATATGGTAATGATAGTTGATAATAAATCTACATAGGCTTGCATAAATATTTTGGGATTTTCTGTTTAGAGAATTTGAGGATTTTCATTTGAAGTCATTTAGAGACTGGACACTGATTAAGATGAAATCCTTGTCGCAACAAAAAATCTGGTCATGATTCTTCAAGTTACCCCATCAAAGTTAGTGTTTCTACCCATGGTGTTCTCCAAATAAACATAATATGAAAAACAGGCATAACGAAATTTTAGACATCTCATAGGTATTCCTGGCTCTTGCACCTTCACTCGTATTGACCTCATAGATTCTAAGCAGTATACAACTCTTACTCTAAGACTTTATATTGCTCCATTAACCTAGCTGGCAACAATTAGTCGAATCACATGGGTACTATCCCCTCTTAAGTTTTTCCCCTACGATTAGATTTAAATCAAGCCATTCCATTAATTCTTTTAACAGTAAAACAGAAATATGCCAAGCAAGACCCCCATTAAGAAACTCCAACTCCTATACACACTAATTATTCAAAGTTAAAAAAAAAACTACCACTAACTCAAAAAGAACGAACCTCATATCGTTTCTATCTTAACGACACAATTTCAAGTCAATAAAACTAATTTTCCACACCACAGGATCTCACAAGATATTAAAGCATCAAATTATTGTGACGATAAGCAGAGAAAAATCAAAGAACGGATGCAAGGCATATAAATGCATTATCTTCTAATAACAACAAGAAAAGCAAAGTCATCCAATAGTAAGAGCAAGATGGGGCACATTTATATACCATGAAAAATGGATACCATTGAAAGTAGACCAGGGCCCGTATGTTTAGAAACAAAATTTTCATCCTCCAACTTAAGCCCATATATAGAAACACAACCACTACCATCACCCTGCAATCCAAAAATTCCATTATTAACTAATCAAGTAAACAGAAAAATCTTAAATAATTATATAAAAATAAAAATGAATAAACAAACCTTAAGAAAATTACCAGCTTGAATCATAAAATCCTTAATCACTCTATGGAATTGGCATCCTTTGTAACCAACTGGTAATCCAGCTTTTCTGCCATTTTCTTAAAATCAAATCAATTAATTACATAATCTATGATTAAGTATTCCAATTAACCAAAAATTATAAGAAAAGAAAAGTGATTTTTATTTTACCTATACTCGCCTGTTCAAAACTGCCTGCAAGATATTTCAAAAAAAATTCAAAACTTACTACAAATGAGAACAAGAATTAATTTTGATGCAAGGAAGTGAAAAGGGAGAGTGGAAAAGCTGAAATTTTCTGCGGTTTTAGGGACAATATCAGCGAAAAGCTCCATTTTGATACGTCCAGCAGGGATAGTACCGATTGTAACATCGAAGAAGACGATTGGGTTTTTAGGGTTTGATGGTCTCAAGTGCCACTCTACACTCCCTCCTCCTCCTGACGCCATTGAAGCACTGAACTCTCTTGCTCTCACTGTTTCGCTTTCTCTGCTTCTCTCTCTCTCTGAGTGCACTTTTTGACGAGGGTTTCGGGGTTTTGTGGGTGTACGTGTTCCAAGCTGATTGGTCCGTTTGGAAACCAAATTGGTGTTGACTGTCGATTTAGACTATTCTTGTCGGGTAAAATCACCTCGTTTCATATAGTATTGGTCAAGTCGACTCCTCTACTTTACTTTTGATCAAATTAATCCCTTAATGTTACCAATGATTGAATTTTTCAATTCACCTGTACATGCGTTAAAGCAATATTCATCTAAGGGAAATAACAGAACAGGTTGGATACAAGGACTCCATCGATTAGATTTTGAACTATGAGACTTGGGTAGTTTTTGTTTTTACGGTCAAAATATGTTTTTATTTATTTATTTGTTTTAAATGATTTTTTTTGTTTTATTAGTTTTTTTGATGTATTGATGTCAAAATAATTTTTTTTTGATAAATATTATTTTAAATATTTATAAATAAAAATTACTTAAAAAGGTAACAGCCAACTTAATACCAATACACAAACTTAATTTGATAAAATGCAAACTAAATTCTAAGGGGATTGGTTAGTAATTATCAACATTTAAGATACCAAAAGATTATGTCACCAGAAATTTCATAGTATACTGTTGGATTTTAATGCAATTATAACTTAATCCTTAATGATTGAAACCCCTAATTTATTTGAGTCTAGGGATTAAAATGAAATTTGTACAAAATGAAGAACTGACTCTTAATTGTGTACAAAATAAGGGACTACCACTCACTAAATTTACAAGCACTTGGTCTTTATAGCTCGCCGCCCCCTCTACTCTCACCTCTTCAAAGCTAACACTCCCCTCTCCCCCCTCTCCCATCGGCGGCGAACCTGACAACGTCCGGTCGAGTGCTGCTTTCACTTCATAGGGAATTAGCAAGCACCAACACTTCGCGAAAGAACCAACCTTTCCTCAAGGAAACAGAGAGAGCAGCACGCCACCCTTGCCGCAACTCTCCCGTCATCCTATCAAAGCCACTCTCATTCCCGGAAAGAGAAGCGGAGGCGGCCCTCAAACCCGATTGATTAGTGGGATTGAGGCAGAAATGAGAGGGATAGAGATATCGTTGAATCAAACGCAAAAGATAAGGTTGCAGAGAGCTCTGCAGCAGCTAGAATCCTTGTATTCGAAAGCCAACTTCAATGCCTCTGTAACTGTCGCCGATACCATCCCCGTCAGCAACGAAGACACCATCCTCAAGTATGAGATTCCTTTTTTTTTTCCCTTGTCTTATTTTATGTTTTGTTAAAGTGTCTAACTTTCTTGTGATTAAATTAAGGGGTCATGGCACCTCTGAGCGCGACGGAGAAGTGGTGGCGACGCTCTGTGGTGTGGTGGAGCGTGTTAACAAATTAGTTTATGTTCGCACGTTGCGTGCCAGGTGATGATCATGTTACTTCAATTCATCATTGTTTCATAATGGTAAAATAAAATAAAATTAATTGCTTATTATTGCCTGTTAGGTACAAGCCAGAGATTGGAGATATCATAGTGGGGCGTGTTGTTGAGGTATTGTTGGAATTTGGAAGGCTGAAAATGATTTTCATTCGTTCATGTGTATTATGGGTTTTATTTTTTAATTATTATGAATATATCACTGTTTTTCAGGTTGCGCAAAAGCGGTGGAAATTGGAAATTAATTTCAGCCAAGATGCTGTTTTGATGCTTTCTTCTATGAATTTACCTGATGGGATTCAGGTATCAACCGTCTATTTATTATGCTTCTTTTAGATGCATATCCTTGGTACTGATTCTGTATTTTGATTTACGTAGTCGTTCATTCTTTAAAGACCATGTTGGAAACTCAAGAGAGAGGGTTCTTGCATGATTGCATTTGCATCATAATAACATCTTTGGATCAATGAAATGGAGAGGAAAGGAGTTGTTGTGTAAATTCGTTTGCTTTTCCTGAATATTTAGAAAACTGAAGGAAGAACCGCAGCTTCCTCTGCGTATCTTTTGTTCAATTGTGACAATGGTTTGCCTGCATTGATTTTGTCAAAGCTTGCCTATAAATTTGAAGGGTCGCAGGCTTAGAATGATTTATAGCCTCATGTGATTCTGCTACAGTATACTCATGCTTCTTGAGTTTGAATGAGGAGATGTATTCTATTAGAATTGTACTATATAACTTTGTTTAGTAGCACGATGCTCCTTTTATGGGATCCTTGGAAAGAGAATTTCGAGAATGGTCCTACCATTTAGCACTTTTATTCTGCATGAAATGGCTACTTACACTCAATGGTCCTCTTGGTTCCATGCCCAAGCCGCTTTCTATTGCAACATCCTATGGCCTTCCATATCTACACACCCTTGGTCCTAAAATATTTTATTTGGAGATGAGATGCGTTTGAGAAGCTGGGAATATATATTTTATCTGTTCATGTTAGCATCTGAAATGGGCTTTATTTCTTTCCTAACATGTGCACATTCAACATCTTTGATTGCTAGAGGCGGCGGACTGCAGTGGATGAACTCAACATGCGCATTATTTTTGAGGAGAATGATGTTGTGTGTGTAAGTCCATTAACACACATTATTGATTTTCCAGCTTGATCGTCCCATGTTCTGCCAAAAAGTCAAGCAAATGCATAAGTAAATGTTATGAGCAACTATCTTTTTTCTCATTTTCAGGGTGAAGTACGTAGTTTTCATAATGATGGTGGCATACAACTGCAAGCAAGAAGTCAGAAGTATGGAAAGGTTTGATTTACTTTCAAAGTGCTTTTCTATTGTGCTTTTATGTGTGGGCAAATTATCCGTTTATGTCTATCACTTTATTATAAAGAATTGCAAATTGAAGGGTACTATAATCGTGTCCTTTAAGATGTCCAGAACTAGTCCTTGACACAGAAATCAACAACTAAGCTGAATAACTCTCCACAAGGTTGAAGCAGAAAAAAGATAGTGAAAATGATATCAATGTCGACCCTAAAGAGAAATTTCATATTAACATTAATTTTAGTTCCCATGAGGATATCAAGCATATCCCTCTATAAGTAGGGTAATTTGAACAATATATAAGGAAAACTAATGGAAAAGAGAAAAAAAATGGCACTTTGGGATTTTTTTTCTATTGCTTTAACATGCTAATGTTATTGTCTACTTTGCCCCCCCCCCCCCCCCCCTGAAAGTGTTGTTACAAATGCTACTGATTACTTGATCTGCACATAGTTCTTATCTATCATCTCTGATTGGTACCTCAGTTGAAGTCGTGTAGACTTTCATGTTATTTTATGACATTTTTATCATTCTTATTCACAGTGATATTTTTATACATGACAGCTTGAGAAGGGTCAGTTGCTCACGATTCCACCATATCTAGTGAAAAGACAAAAACATCATTTCCATCATTTGGAACAGTTTGGAGTTGACCTGATATTAGGATGTAATGGTTTCATTTGGGTTGGTGAGCATGTCGAGGTCAGGGAAAGTTTTGCAGAGGATCAACTAAACAATACTGAACAACAATTCACCAAATCCAATACAACCAAAGAAATGCCACTAGAGACTAGGCAGAACATATGTCGGATAGCAAATGCTATCCGTGTCATGTCAATTTTAGGCTTTAATGTAACTTTAGAAGTGATACTGGAGACTATTGACTTGAGCAGCACACTGAATCTTGGAATAGATGAGATGCTTGGGCCAGAGTTCCATGTTTTGGTAGCAGAGAGAGAAGCTGAACGCCGGACTTTGATGACAAAAAGGAAGGGGTGACACTGTCATGGAGTTGTGTTTTACTTCTCTTCCAGAAGTAGGATTGAATATGCTGTAGTGAAAGAGGATTTGTAAAATTGACAAAATTGTTGCTCAGCATCAGATCAATTCATCTTGACAAATTTTGATCTTTTTGCCTCATTTGCGCAGCTCAGATTGAGGAGGAATTATCATCATGTTTGTTTCATTGATCCATTATACTTGAAACGCCTCACTGCAATTGTATTATCTTTTAGTATGCTAGTAAGCTGCTGATAAACTAATCTGCAAAATGCATGTTGGAGTGTATTGATTTCCTGTTCTTATATGTTAGTTCAAAGACCATTGATGAATGAGATGCAGTTTCAGAGATATTTGCTTTGCTCATTTACATGAGCGGCCTTTACATACATGAAGGTCCTGATTCAAAATAATACAAGCAAGAGGGTCACGAACACTTTTTGGCTATTGAATATCGTGCATCAAAGATCAGAATACTAAAGATATTCCCATTTGTAATGCTAGTTGCCATCCTTGTGAAGGCCTTGCATTTGGAATGTGACGAATACGATCTCCACCTCCATTACTAAAGAAACTAAAAGGGATCCGGTGTTCACTGCTCATTCCTGTACATTAACACCCATTTGCACTGTTCATTTGCAATTTCACCCGCTGCTTCGCGGGTGTACATCTTTTTTTTTTTTTTTTTTTAACACGGGAATGTTTTTGTATTATTTATGGCACAAATAGACAGATGAGAGGCTTTGGCCGAGCGACTGTCTCGCGCGCTGCCAGCACAGGCGCGCGCGAGTTCGAGACGCTCGGCCACCAAATCACATTGTGGTTTCGTTTTTTTTTTTTTTTTTTTTAAATTACTGTTGCACTAGCGAAGGAATATTGAAAGAAATTTCAGAAATTTCAGCCACAGATCGTGGGCAAGCATCTGTGCAATAAATTGATGGGTTTTTTTTTTTTAAATAACTGTTGCACTAGCGAAGGAATATTGAAAGAAATTTCAGCCACAGATCGTGGGCAGGCATCTGTGCAATAAATTGATGGGTTTTGTTTTTTTCAAAATACAGTTGAAATTATTTTTTTTAAATTATTTCATGTACTGTGCTAATATTTTAGTTAAGTGGACATTGTTTCAGGACACAATATTCTGAGAATGAAAGCTAGCAAAGTCTCTTCGTTTAAATACAACATATTAGTATTAGAAAATAAAAAAGTTTTTCTGAAAAAGAAAAATATTTTTTTTTTAATATTTTTTTTTTTGTTAAATGGTTTCTTTTTAAAAAAAAAATGTTTTTTTTTTTAATAACTGGTTGTTGTTGTTTTTTTATTACAAATCTTATTTGTTTTTTTTTTAAGAACTGTTTTTTTTTTTAAATGTTTTTTTCTGGTTGTTGTTTTTATTTTTTAACAAAAAAATATATGTTTTTTTGTTAAAAAAAATTAATTACTAAAGAAACTAAATGGGATCGAGCGTTCACTGCTCATTCCTGTACCTTAACACCCATTTGCACTGTTCATTTGCAATTTCGCCCGCTGCTTCGCGGGTGTACATCCTCTTTTTTTTTTTTAAAAAAAAAGGAACAGTGTATGCACGAAATTAGCCCCCGAAAAAGACAAAAAACGCCGTCTTTTTTAGGGGCTGGACGGTCATTGACCAGTCCGGTCCGGTCCAGTCCGGCTCCGCCGACCGGTCTTCTTTTTTTCTAAATATTAGATTGAACAGTGCAACGATGATTTCGCCCCCCGAAAACGACAAAAAACAGGCCTGGGGTGAGGGGCGTTGCGGTAATTAGCCAATTTTTTATTTTTTTTTCCGCTGAAGACTGTTGGCGCGTCGCATGATGCGCCGTCCGTTCCAACGCTCACGCGTTTTTCGGACGGTGCATGCGGCTTCATTAGGCGTCCGAAAATACCCAACCGGTGTCTAAAATGATTTCTAGGCATGTTCTCTTCCACATGGGTCGGCGCGTGTGTCAAGATTATGTCCGGATACGTGTCAATGGTCCTTTAAATTTTCACCCCCACTTTCTCTCTCCTGCTTGCGGCAGCTGACGTCAGCTAAGCTTTTTTTGTCAAAATTCATTTCAGTCCCTGAACGTTTTTATTTGTTATAATTGCCCTTAATGCTATTATATAGGTTTTTATTTCTTTCAATTTCGTCCCTCAATTGAAATTGATTATATATTGGAGTTCCAATTCGGTCCTCATTCTTTTAATTCAGTTGATTGGCCTGGAATTCGGAATTTGTTTGGTATCAAAGTTTTCAAAAAAAAATTATGGCACATTTACTTACGTTATCTGCAATTAAAAAATATACAAGTCGCTTCCTGTTTTTTTCTTAAAATAAAATAATATCAATATTCTTAAATACATTTAATATAATAATATGATTAATAAATCTTACAAAAAAAATTTGCCTTCGAATTTAAATTTAATACTCTTTTGTTTAGGTTTATTTCTTAAAAACAATTTTACAATATTTTAATTTTTCATATTTTAAATCTAATATTACCGGAGAAAAATAAATAAATAAAAAAATTGCACATTTACTTACGTTATCTGCAATTAAAAAATATAGAAGTCGCTTCCCGTTTCGATTACACTGTTCCTTTTTGCCAAGGAAAAAATATTACCTAGGTTATCTACAATTACAAAATATACAAACCACTTTCCATTTCGATTATACAGATTTTATCAAATATAATTTTACTAATTAAATATTAAAATAACAAAACACAATACATGTAAAAACATATTTTTATATGTTCTAATATTTATTGACTATTATCTCATAGCAATATATATAAGGAAAAGAAAACATGACCTAGGATTTTTTGAATAAAAAAAATTAATTTCAGTATTCTGAAATACATTTAATATAATCATATAATGAATAAATCGGATAACATAAAAAAAATTTGCCTTCAAATTTTAATAATAATAATAATAATAATTTAATTGTTTTCCTTGCTTACTCTTTTGTTAATATTTTTTCTCTCCATATAATTTAATAATTTTTATTGTTTGGACAATTGTGTCAATGATATTTATGTTTTTTTTATTTTTCTAAAGTTTCTAGGATATTTTTAGTCTCTCATTAATTATATGTTCTAATATTTATTGGATATTATCTCATAGGAATATATATATATATATGGAGAAGAAAACATGACCTAGGATTTTTGAATAAAAAAAATTAATATCAGTATTCTTAAATACATTTACTATAATCTTATAATGAATAAATCGGATAACATAAAAAAAAATTATCTTCGAATTTCAATTTTGTGCTTAACACAATAATAAAAAAAAAAAAATAATTTAATTGTTTTTCTTGCTTACTCTTTTGTTAAAGTTTCTTTTGCTCCATATAATTTAGTAATTTTTATTGTTTTGACAATGATAACAATGATATTTTTTTTTTATTCTGTTAAAGTTTCTAGGATATTTTTAGTCTTTCATTAATTATATGTTCTAATATTTATTGGATATTATCTCATAGGAATATATATATGGACAAAAAAACATGAACTAGGATTTTTTGAATAAAAAAACATTAATATAATTTTAAATTTCATATTGAAATTTGGTACTCTTTTGCTTAAGTTTATTTCTTAAAAACAAATTTACAATATTTTCATTTTTAATATTTTAAATATAATATTGCCGGGGAAAAAATTAAACTAAAAAAAAAATTCAAAATTACTTAGGTTATCTGCAATTAAAAAATAAACAGGTCACTTTCCATTTTGATTACATAGATTTTACCAATTATAATTATACTAACTAAATATTAAAATATTAAAATATTAAAATATAATATATATAAAAACAATAAATTTTCTACATAGATAAAAAAAACCGCCGCATCGCGCGGGTATACCGCTCGTTTCATACTATTAAGCATGAATGCCACTATGATCCTCTAACCCTTGTATATTCATTAGAAGACGATTTGAAGTCTGATGAACGGCACTGCGACACAAACAAAAAGACCCAAATCAATGGATCTATACAGAAAGTGACAAGTCTGGTTGAGCGGATTACAATTAAGATGGAGCCATCAGAAGCATATTCTGAAAGCATTAGAAGCATGGCAGTCAAAATCGCGAGCCAACTCGCAAAATCGTACGATTTTGCGAGTTGGCTCCGAAAACCTGGTTGGACCGGAAAGAAAAATCGAAACCGGTCAAACTCGGTCAAACTCGTAGAAAAATCGTTCAAAATCGTAGAAAAATCGTAAAAAATCGTAGAAAAATCGTAGAATAATAATAATAATAAAAAATAATAATATTTAATTATTTTTAAATTTATTTTTTAAATTTAAATATAATTAAAAATAATAATTTTTGTACGGACATTTTACGATCTTTCTACGATTTTACGATCCGATCTTACGATCCGATTTTTCGGAGCCCTTTCCGATCCGTGTCAAAATCTCGATTTTGACTGCCATGATTTGAAGATGGATTTGGAAATTTTCGATACCATTTAGAAATGCGTGCTCAATACTAACAGGAAAATGATTGGAGTTTCTTGTACTTGAAACATCATCAGAATGCTTACATTTGTCTCTGATTTTGAAAAATCAAAACGATTTGCTCATCAATGTGCTTCTAGATTTGTGTACTACTCAGTTTTGTTAACTTACGATGTTTTTTTGCCATCTTTGGGATCTGCAGCTATCCAATCGCACAAGGCCACGACATTAATGGAAATATCCTTCTCATTTATGTAAAATGCTCCATGATCTTGAAATCAACTCCTGCAATCAATTTTTGAAAATGAACATTTGCGCCATTTACTGGTTCAGAACATCACAATTCATGTTTGTCCAATCAAGAACACTTGATTCAACTCAATGGATTTATCAAACATAATTAATCACGAATTCGAACATATATATATATATAAAGAAAGAATTCTCCAATTGTTGTTGCCATACAAAACTCTCTCACAAACAAAACATCAAATATCTAAACTCCCCCATCAATTCACAATGTTAAACCACACCAACCCGGACACGTGTCCACACACAGATTTTTTACCCCTTTTCTTCTCACTTGGGCCCCACTCAAATTCCTTTTCAAAAAAAATAAAAAACACTGATAAATATTATCTAAATTAGGAAACATATAATAGTATGCATATTATTTTGTTTGCTTTCAAGAATTATTCCAAATAAGTGTTTCAAAATAAATCCCATGGCCACTATCTTATTTGGAATTAGTAAGTATGATTACTTTTTTTTAAAAGGATTTTTTATATTATATTTTAAATAAATCCTTTAAACTTGAATTTGAATAGTTATAAAAACTTATATGTTTTCTAAAATTTGTAATCTTTAAATGATAATATAAAAGCAAGCTCATTAATTATTTGGTTATTTGGGAAATTGATTTGATAGTGTTTCTGGATAAAAAGTAAAATATAATTAATGTTAAATAAATACTATGCTAAAAAAACAAGTCATGCATTTTATTATTTTGTCTGCTTTCAAGAATTATTCCAAATAAGTGATTCAAAATACCTCATGACCAATATTTTATTTGGAATTAGTAAGTACACTACTATATTTTTAATATTAATTCTCTATATCATATTTTAAATAAATCATTTAAACTTGAATAATAATTATAAAAACTTGTTTTCTCTCTCTCTCTCTCTCTCTCTAAAATTTGTAATGTTTAAACGATAATATAAAAGCAAGCTCATTAATTATTTGGAAAATTGTTTTGATAATGTTTTGGGATAAAAAAACAGAATTTCATTATCTAAAATTCTAAATATATAATACAGTAATATAATTAATATTAAATGGAACTATGTTTTTTCTTTTCTTTTCTTTAAAAAAGATTCTCCTATAAAGCATTACCTCCCTCGCTCTCTCACATTTCCAAATCACACCAGGTCTAATCTCCTTCTTTCTCTAGCATTTATATCTTTGCTGATGTTAAAAGAGAAATAACTGTTGTATTAAGAACCGTATATTTATACGTATAAGTGATTAATTACTGTTATTTGTGTGTACAGGTGGGCTGAATAGAGGAAGATCTGATGTACTTGCTGGCGGATCTTAATTATACACAAGATCATGATGGCCCTTGAAAATAAAGGTATGTTTATGCTCTGTTTTGTTGTGTTTTCTCCTGTTTTTCTGAATTTTGAAAACTTTTGATCTGTTTCGAGTGTTATCTTAATTATATTTGTGGTAGTGTAATCTCTTTTTTTTGTGTGGTAATGTTATTTGATCGATATTCTATAATGGGTTTTGTTTACAATGGAGAATTAAATTGTAAAGCTGGAGACTCGAGGTTTTTTTTTTAGTGTTGGTTACTGTTTGATCATCTCTGTAGTGCAGTTTAGTTTTGTGATACAACAAGGTTGGTGAATGTGTTGTGGTGTTGTTGCGTGATTTGGTAGCTGGTGGGGTAATTGCTACTTGGATGTTAGAAATTCTTGTGGAGTGGAGGATGTGTGATATAACCTTTTGCAGAGATTTGTGTATTAGTGAGGAATTGTGTGATTTGGATATTTAGGTTTTTAGTAGATAGAAATTACACGAAGTGTTCAAGTGGTGGCATTCTATGCTTGTGTTGATTTGAACTTTATTGCCTGTTGAGTTGATGTGAAATGTAGCTTTCCACACTAGAGCCTAGGTTCAGAAAAGGTTTTGGAGAAAGTTGAATAAAGCAGTTTCAATGCTGGCCCTGACATGATCCTATACATGTTTAACCGTGATCCTATCATCTGCTGATTTAAGTGTGTACAATCGGTGCAGTTTACTTCTTCTAATGTCATTCACCTACTCGATTAGCTACTAAAGTGCATTTTTATTACCCAACTACAGAAGCATGTGTAGAATGTGAATACCTTGACAATTTGATTGACACCTAAGTGAAAATCTTGTGCAAGCTCATTAGCGATTTAATAAACCTTTGACAAAAGGATATCTTTTGGGAATTAATGTAGTGAGCATAGATTAGTTTCCCTCATGCAATCTCATTCAAGGTAGAATCCAGTTAAAAACCTTGATTTGTTCATCCTCGACAATATCCAAGAATCCTGGTAAAATCAACTAAACAAGGGGCCTTACTCATTTTGTGAGAGATGAAAAACCGCTTCAGACCTTCAAGACTGTACATCTCCATCTGTAGCTGGAAACTTAGTCCTCCATTTCCTCACCTTACATCTGAAAGAAGGTAAGAAATCCACATATTTTCCAACCAAAATCGAGTGTCATTGAATTCATCAAAACAATATAGCTATGTGGAACTGGTTGGGAAGGTTCAACAAATTTTAATTAACCAGGTCCATCCTAAACACAGGTTATTCCTTTCATGACAGTGTTCTCTCAAGCAAATTAGAATTAATGCTTTAACCATTTGCTTCATTATCTACCTAAAAAACGCTTCTTTCTCCAGAATTTTGTCAAAATCAATGACTTGTTTTAAAAAACAACTTGCCAAGCTGCTTGTTGTGGCCTCTTGAAAATGTGCATGTTGTATGTTATTTATGCCTGGTAGAAGGGAAAGACCTCAGTGTTTCGAATTCATATGATAGTGCTTTAGCATCTAGATGCATTATTGTGGTTAGGATGGTGATGCTAATTGATGCCACACCACTTAAAAGAGCAATTTCTGGATCTCTCTCTCCTTTTGTGTTGTCTAGGGATAAGGAGGCTTTGGTTACCTATTATTTGGATTTTTGCATCAGGAAGATGTCATGGGATGTATTGTATACTTGGAATGCTGAAGATTGTGAGGTGTTCACTTGAATGGCTATACAATTATGTCCAGATAAGAGGAAATATTCTTACGCTTTTATGGCTAGTGTAGAGGGGATGTACAAGGAAGGGTGTTGAGGGGAGGAGTTGCTTCTGACTTATTTGAGATAGTTGGTTTTAACTCCGCATTTTTGTCTAGTATATAGAAGTTTTTTTTTCATCATATATTTGGTGGATTACTTTTTAACCGGAATTCTTTGTTTTGTGGGTGGAATCCATTCTATTGTCCTCTGGTAAAGTTTTTGGTTATCCCAAAAGAAAGATAAAAGCAACAGTAAATGCTCATGTCACTGGATATTATGGTCCAGATTATCCAGCCAATTGTTGCTTTGCCTTGCGTCCTTTCTTATTTCACATCCCTTAGTATTATCTCACTACAAAGGTTTTGCTTTAGGGAATTCTGTTTATATACAGTTGTCTGTCCATGTAGTAGCATTTTGTTTTTGTTTCTCTTTTCATGCCTTTTCCATTTTCAGCACTTTTTTTGCATGCATTGTGTTTTCTCAATACATTATTCTAGTATTGGAGGCTTTCCTGGGATTCACACACCTGGTATTTCTTATTTGTTTTACTGTTTATCAGTATTCGAGAGTAATATAATTCATATTCCAAAGCTGTTAGGTGCGACCCTAGAATATGATTTATATTATTCTCTAACACCCCCTCAAGTGAAAGTCTTTTGAGCTTGAAACTTGCACACATGCCTACACTAACTTGTGCTTGATTTTTATCAAATAGAATGAGGGTGGTGAGATTCGAACTCGTGAGATGGTTCATTGACATGGTATCAGAGCCTTGTTGACCTAACGGCCACAAGTTTGATCTCATCACCCTCATTTTATTTGATAATAATCAAGCACAAGGTAGTATGAGTCTGTGTGCAAGTTTCAAGCCAAAAGGACTTTCACTTGAGGGTGTGTGTTAGAGAATAGTATAAATCATATTTTGGAGTTTCACTTAACAGTTTAACCTTTAGGTGAGATGGTTCCTTGACAATCAGAACTGTTAAATGTGGTTGCTGATATCAGATTGTTAAAATAAGATTTTCTCAAGTGTTTGCCGTTTTTCATTTCTTCTTGACAGAAACTATGCAAAGGAGTTGTGAGGCCTCCTTAAAATGCCTCCAAATCAAGGGTTCCCCTTATGGGAATACCTTAGAAGGCTTTCCTGGGTTTAAAGAAGAAATTGGTGCTCACCCAGGTGGGGATGCTGTTAAACCAGTTCACTCACTAAGCAGCGAGTTTCTTGAACTTCCAAGTGAATTTCAGAACAAACCTGCTTACCATCATGATTTTGGCTCATGGTCTACCTTTTACCCAGACTCTCAAAAGATGCAGCAGTTCCAAATGAATTGTTTTGAGAGCCAATTTTATCCCTTTCCTTTGCAGACTCGATTTCAGTATGCTCCTTTCAACATGTTTTCTCAAGGTTATCCATGTGATGTCCAGTTCCAAGATTTTCAGTATTTCGTGGTCATAGACTTTGAGGCTACTTGTGACAAGGAAAGAAATCCTCATCCACAAGAGATAATTGAGTTTCCATCTGTCATTGTGAGCAGTGTCACCGGCCAACTAGAAGCATGTTTTCAGACATATGTGCGGCCAACATGCAATCAGCTCCTGAGTGAATTCTGCAAGGATCTGACTGGTATCCAGCAAATTCAGGTTACTTTGGAATTCCTTCACTTTTTAGAAAATAGTACTGATGTACGTGTTTCTTGGAATGTCTATCAACAGCGTTCAACTTACGCTGTACTAGGTTAGGCAGGCTGATTGCCCCTTTAAAAGATCAGATAGTGCGGGACTAGAAAATTTATATTACCCTGGGAGTGATTACCAACATTTACTTCATGAGGAGAGAGAGACAAATGTGAGAGAGAAATTGAATTGAGACACCTCCCTGAAAAGATGGTTTTATAATTTCCACATAGGCATGAAAAACAAGTTTTTTATCAATCTCCCTCTGCTTTTTTTCCCTTCCTTGTAACTCTATCTGTCATGGAGTATTGTTACTTACTCCTGGAGTAATATAAAATTTCTCGTTGCACACTGTCTCTTAGGTCTTGCGAAATGAATTATTTTATTACTTTTTATTGCAAGCTGGCTGTACTTCTTAAACTGTTGCTTACTTCAACTAGTTTCTTATAATTTTCTTTCTGTTAATCTCTCTTTTAAACTTTTTGATGATCATGTTGCCTCATATCTTATTCTTGTATCTCTGTGTGGCTCCAGGTGGACAGAGGTGTTACTCTTAGTGAAGCACTCCTCAGGCATGACAAATGGCTTGAGAATAAAGGGATAAAAAATACTAGCTTTGCTGTGGTGACATGGTCAAACTGGGATTGTCGAGTGATGTTGGAATCTGAGTGCCGATTCAAGAAGATCAGGAAGCCTCCTTATTTTAACCGGTAAATGATCGGATAAAAACTTGTAGATTTGAACCGTTCCATTATAAATATATTTGAATTTCTGCACAAACTATTTTTCAATGTGAATGAATTGGAACTCTGTTTCATTTTTTTTGTGGATGTGTCAAAAGTGCCACAGACATGATATTCTTTTTTCTTTTTTACTTTTTCCAGTTGGATCAACTTAAAAGTTCCTTTCTGTGAAATATTTGGCGGTGCAAGATGTCTGAAGGAGGCAGTTGAGATGGCAGGCCTAGAATGGCAGGGCCGTGCTCACTGTGGACTGGATGATGCCAAAAATACTGCTCGGCTGCTTGCCCTACTCATGCATCGGGGTATCAGATTCTCCATCACCAACTCACTGATGTGGCACACGACTGACAGTTCATTGCCATGCAAGCAGTCCCCTGAGAATCTGTCCTTTTCTCCACCCTGTAAGCTGAAGGAAATGCGTCTTCCTGTTTTCCCGTATCCCCCCTTTTGTTTCTGTGGGGTGAAAAGCAGCAAAGGAATGGTTCGAAAGCCTGGACCAAAGCAAGGTAGCTTGTTCTTCGGCTGTGGCAACTGGACTGCCGCTAGAGGTGCCCGCTGTCATTACTTTGAATGGGCATCTCCTTGACTAAGATTATGAAAAACCTGTTAGCTTTGGGCTCCGCATCCAATATTCTGTCAGGATGTACTACGTGAAGAAAAAGGACAAAAAAAGAAAGAAAGATGGAAAGTAATGTAGTAGGATGTCTCCTAGTGAACAAAAATATAAATAGTCGGCTCAATTGGAGGGGTTTGGGAAACATCAGAGTGGTAGGAGAGCTACAACCTGTAAAGCTGACTTGTTGACTGGAGAACAAATTGGTAATGTTGGATGGGTAGTTAGGATGATGCTTTTTACATGCATGGACATGCTAAGTTATTGTTATGGTAAATAACCTGAGATAGGGACAATTCGATTTCCTATGCATCTTTAATGAGAGGGGATAGAGTTGATTCCCCAATTTTCTCATTTGTTTTGTTTTTCCTGGTTTTCTTGAATTTCTTTGGGTCTTGTTTGGGGTTTTGATGGTCAAATTAGTTCTGTTGATTATGTACTGTTATTCTAGCAAGTAATTAAGCATTCAGCTCCAAAACATAATGAAATGGAATAACAAAAGCTGATCTCATTTTCTCTGAATCAAGCAGGTTTCTAGTTAAACTAAACGGTCCAGTCAAATCTAAAAACTAGAATGCTAAATGATTTATTATATGCTATTATTTTAATAAAAAATGATCCATTCTATGCTATTATTTTAGTAAAAATGGTTCATTCGGTAAAGTATGACCCAGGCATTGTTTGTGGTTAGACAACAATGCACTGTTAATAAACTGTTATGGGCGCTAGACCGAGGCTGTCAAAGCTTGAAAAGCTTCCCTCCTGGAATATTCCTGTCGGTCAGTATTTCCAAGTGTCATGACCTCTAGTACTTTGACGACATGTGTAAGGGAGGAAACTAAAACTCAGCCTCCAAGCTACGAAGACATTTTCAAGCCAAGACCACCATCACCTTTCCTTCCCTCCCTATATTTAATGCCTTCAAGCCACCTTCCATAGTTTCCTCCCATGAAACAATTCGCATTTTCAGTGAATCTGCACATCAACCATGATGAGCACTGAACAACTTGTTGCATCCCACGATCATTTTTTTTCTCAATAATTACTTACAGGTAACAAAATCTTGCTAGATTCTATCTTGTTCCTTGGAGATGTTAAACAATGGAAGCTGCAAGAAGAGTTCTGTGCGTAACTGATCCGTTTAACCCGCTCATTACAACGTTCGCGCAGTCTGCTGGCATTCTTGTCATCTCTCATTGCTTCCACCTTTTCTTGAAACAATTCGGACAACCTGGACCTGTTGCACAGATCTTGGTAATCAATCTTTCTCTTTCCATATACATCCATAAATATCAATCTTATGTAACGTTTATGCCGACTTATACTGTTCTGTTTCATCAGGCTGGAATTGTTCTTGGTCCCTCCTTGTTGTCCCGCATCCCCAAAGTCAATCGATTCTTTATCCAATCGAGTACCGCGGATTATTATGAAGTATTTGAAACCATTTTTC
The DNA here is from genome assembly GCA_009078335.1 of Salix brachista. Taxonomy (NCBI): domain Eukaryota; kingdom Viridiplantae; phylum Streptophyta; class Magnoliopsida; order Malpighiales; family Salicaceae; genus Salix; species Salix brachista. The sequence continues at coordinate 14,286,371 of CM018574.1, read as the reverse complement.
GCACTATTTTCATGTTCTTGATAGGCCTAGAGATGGATATTCCTTACATGAGGCGAAACTTGCGAAAAGCGAGCATTATTGCATCTGGCGGGGTGATTGTGGGTGTCCTGTTTGGTATTGTTGTATCCTTTACGCTCATCATTTTGTCAAAAATAAGATCCCAGCTTTTTGATTTTTCCACTATCATCATAATAGCATTAACGAACTCGGCATCTCCTGTAGTTTTTCGTCTGGCAACTGAATTGAAGTTTCTGACTTCAGAAACAGGAAGATTGGCAGTTTGTGCTTCTTTGATCACTGAAATGTTTTGCGTGTTATGGAGATCTGTTAGCCTCGCAGTGGATCCATGGAAAAACTTAGGAACAGGGATTCTTTTCCTTCTTATGACCGTGACACTAGTAGGTATAAACAAATATCTGGCTTCGTGGTGTAACCAGAGGATTCGGAATCAAAAATATGTGACAAACACAGAGTTTTTAGTCTTCTTGTTCCTTTTAATAGCTGCCTCACTTTTTATTGAAGAATATGGCTTCAACGGTGCAATATCTTGTTTTTTGTTCGGCTTGATGTTCCCCAGGGAAGGCAAAACTACTCGGACACTGTTGCATAAACTCAGTTACGCGACATACAACTTCATGCTTCCAGTGTACTTCGGCTACATAGGTTTTCAGATTAATGTTTCCGTTTTGGGTAGATTAAAACCTTTGATCACGGTTATTGTGATGATTATAATGTCCATTGCAAGTAAAATTATCGGCACGCTAGTTGCTTGCCGTTACCTCAAGATCTCCACAGACGAGGGTATTGTACTTGGCTTTTTACTCGATTTGAAGGGAAATGCCGAACTTCAGATCTTGGGAAAGCTGCCAATGGAAACTGTAAGTCTTGGAAAAATTATCAGAACCCTTGTGCATTTTTGAATTACTTTATGGTAGGGTGCATTGATATGAATAATGGAAAAAAAAAAAAACTGTTCTCTGCTTTCCGGAAATGACTTTTTCTCATGCTTTTCCTATAGTTGAAGCAGTGGGGGGAAGCAGATGTTCACAACATGGTGCTAACTGTTGTGGTGATTAACACTGTTATAGCAGGAGGGGTAGTGGCTCAGATATTAAGGAAAAAAGAAGAGTATTTTTCTCACAGCCATACCTCACTTGAATTAGGTGAACATGAGAGTGAACTTCGAATGTTGGCTTGTGTCTACGGGTCTCGAAATATATCATCGAAAATTGGGCTAATCTCTGCTTTTAGTGAATCTCTCAAAACACCCGTCACCGCTTACCTGATGCACCTAGTTGAGCTCCCAAGGAAACGCACCAAGAAGAATTTGATGTACCACCAGCTACAGGATGGTGATCAATACAGTGACGAAGAGGACTATGGCGGAAATGATGTTGTGGAGATCAATGATGCCGTGGATGCCTATACCTTGGAGACCAAAGTTTTGATCCGCCAAAAGAAAGTCGTGTCTTACTTCGAGAGAATGTATGAAGAAGTGTGTGATTCCATTGAGGACTTACGAGTTTCGATCATATTTCTGACTTTTCACAAGCATCAGCGCCTTGATGGGAAAATGGAGAGCGGAAAGGATGGAATGAGAACCACAAACCATAAGGTTCTGCGTCATGCCCCATGCTCGGTAGGGATCTTTGTTGATCGATGGCAGACTGGGTTTCAACAGCCTAGTTCTCAATCTGTGCAAAATATAGCAACATTATTCTTCGGAGGCCCTGATGATCGCGAGGCATTGGCGTGTAGCAAAATGATTGCAGCCCATCCTCACATTCATTTGACACTCATACACTTCCAGAGTTCACTATCAAGCAAACAGACAGGGTACACCAATGGCACACTCCACAGGAATGATGAGTTACTGATGGAAATGTCAACTCACGAGATTGAGGCTGAGATTGATAGGGCATTTATGCAGGATTTCTTTAACAGGTTTCCACAAGTAAACTATATATATATATTCGATATCTTTGTTTCTGTTTGCTCTAAACATGTCTTTTCCTTCTGATAGAGTAATTGTATTTCCTCTCTTGGCTATAAGAACTGCATTTTTCATTTTCTTTCAGATATGTGATGTCGGGTCAAGCGGGATATGTAGAGAAGTATGTTGAGAATGGGACTCAGACAGCAGAGGCTCTGAGAGACATACATGATACCTTTTCATTGCTCATTGTAGGAAAGGGTGGCAGAGGGAACTCACCTATGACAACTGGTATGAGCGACTGGGAGGAGTGTCCGGAGCTGGGGACAGTCGGGGATCTTCTGGCCTCTTCAGAACTTAACACCAACAGCTCGGTTTTGGTCATTCAACAATATCGGCATTCAAGAAATGACCTTAATTAGAGATTATCAGAGATCTGATATGCACATATATTAATGTACATTTATATGTGAAATTGTTAGATAGTTATTGTTTATAGTTTTCATTCGAACAGAATGTCTTACAATGTAATTTGACTGAGTTTTAGACACTTTGTTAAGCTTATTGCTTAAGGAGAGGTAATGATCTTCCTGGCGTTGGAACAGGTAAAGGTTCCAAGACAGGTAATGCTTGAGATTTCTGGTTGCTCTAGCTCTCGGTCACTTCGCCGAGGAATTTGTAACCTAGTCTCTTTACATTAACTGAAAATTATCAATTGTCTTAGCTTCTAGGAAAAATGCAAAGGAATAAGGAACTTCAGAGCAAGAGGTTAGGATTTCTCCAAAAATGATGACGTGTGATGGAAAACCTGTGGAACCGTCATCATCTACCAACAGAAGGTTTCAAAGTGGTGTCTTTACAGGTGAGCTTCAGCATTACACTCTTTCAATTTCTACAAGTCATAAGATCCTAAAACCTCACAATGTTGACTGGCTGATTTTGACGATCTTTGCATCAAGTTCTGCTTTCACCATAACATTTTCCCATTCCCAAATGGCAAGAATCAGTTCTATCAATAAAATAAAAGGTAAAACCCAGGCTCTTTAAATATCCAAGTTTGAAGGGGTGATAGAGGAGGGCTATGATCGGGGTTCTATGATGCTGTTGAAGCAACTTTATGGCAGTCAAAAGTTATCAGGATCCTTTAAATCATTTAAGGATCTTAGATTTCAGAGTCTCATGCTCTCAGAAATGAAATGGGAGAAGGGGAGCAACAATGTGAGCAGTGACCTGATAGTCAATTTTTTCCAGCTCATAAAAAAGAAGCCGAATAGCAGTCAAAATTGTTGCGAGATTTCAGATTTCCCAGAGTTGTTCGAGGAGCTACCTTTGTGAAACTGGAAGTGGCAGCGGAGAAGAGGAACCATATTCTGTTTTCAGCGGAGAAGAGGAACTAGTAATCTGGAAAGAGGAGCATAGAGTTATGTTTTTCTGCTTTATATGATTATTCTTTCCATTGTAAGTGCTTCAATGGGTTCCAAACTACATATATTTTCTCCCCAGGGACTTCTTCTGCATTATTTTTTTCTTTTTCAAAATATATATTGGAAGTCGAAGTGGATAATTAACTCTGTCTCAGCCTAAAAGGTTTCTGAATCTGAGATACATCTTGTGAGTAATTAATTTTCAGATGATTTTCCTCCAAAAGAAAAATGGGAAATACTATAAATATTATATTAATTTCACAGGAAATAAATAATGCAAAAAAGAGATGGAATGAAATATTGCAGAAACTCTTTTCATGTAAATTGCAATTGCTGTTATTAGGATAAAAATGGTGTTTTTGGCAATGAACTTTATCAATGTTCATAATTACATAACTTAAATCAATGAAATATCTGAAGCTTGTTCTAAGTAGTTAATGATCTTGGCATTAAAAATAGGATCTAAGGCAAATCAGTAGTTAAATAATTCCCTGCTAATAGATTTTCCTCTTGGTCAGTATTTTCAAGTGTCATGACCTCTATTATTTTGACGACATGTGTAAACAAGGCAAATGAAACTTAGTCTCTCAGCTTCAGACATGGTCTACAAAGAGATTTTCAAGCCAGGGCATCACAAGCCTTCCCTTCCCTCCCTATTTTCAATGCCTTCAAGCCACCTTCCATAGTTTCCTGGCACAAAATTGTTCACATTTGCAGTGAATCTATTACACCAATGCATCAAAAAGAAGAAAAATGGAACGACACATAGGCCGTGATGAGCACTGAACAATTTGTCCCATCATCGCACAATCACTTTTTTCTCTCCAATTTATTACTTCCAGCAATCAAAGTCTTACTAGAATCTATCTTGTCCCTTTGTGATGTTAAAAAATGGAAGCTGCAGGAAGAGCTCTGTGCGCAAGGGATCCATTTAATCCGCTTATAACAACCTCTACGCAGGATGCTGGTATTCTTGTCATCTCTCATTGCTTCCACCTTTTCTTGAAACAATTCGGTCAACCTGGACCTGTTGCACAAATCCTGGTAATCAATCTTTCTCTTTTGAACTCCGTAAATTTCGATCTTGTCTGATATATATGCCAGCTTTAATAAATTTTTATGTTTTCCTATTCATTTTCCGAAAAACTACAGGAGATGGATGTTCCATACATGAGGCGTAACTTGCGCAAAACGAGCATTATTGCATCTGGTGGATTTATTATAGGTGTCTTGTTTGGCATTGTTGCTTTTATTTCCGTCGTCATTTTAATAAAAATAAAAGCCAGTCTTGATTATGCTAGTTCCATCATAATAATATTAGCGAACTCAGCATCTCCTGAAGTTTTTCGGCTGGCAGCTGAATTGAAGTTTCTGACTTCGGAGACAGGAAGATTGGCAGTCTGTGCCTCTTTAATCTCTGAAATGTCTTGCGTGCTATTGAGTTCTATTGTTCATTCAGCTAGCTGGGAATATTTTGGAAAAGGGATTCTTTTGCTTTTATTGACCATAGCACTTATAGTTGTAAGCAAGTATTTGGCCTTCTGGTGTAACCAGAGAACCCGGAACCAGAAATATGTGACACATGCGGAGTTCTTGGTCTTCTTGTCCCTTTTAGTAACTGCCGCACTTCTTATTGAAAAGTATGGCTACATTAGTACATCAACTAGCTTTTTACTCGGCTTGATGTTCCCTAGGGAAGGCAAAACGACTCGGTCATTGTTGCATAAACTCAGTTACGCCACATACAACTTCATACTTCCAGTTTACTTTGGCTGCATAGGTTTTCAGTTTGATGTCTCTCATATGGGAAGTTTCAGAAGTTTCATCATGGTTGTCATGATGATTTTCATGTCCATTGCAAGTAAACTTATCGGCACATTATTTGCCTGCCATTACCTCAAGATCCCAACAGACGAGGGCATTGTACTTGGCTTTTTACTCGATTTGAAGGGGAATGCCGAATTTCATATCATGCGAAATCTGCCAAAGGATACTGTAAGTTTTCTGGAGACTTTTCCAGGAATTATCAGTACCCTTGTGTTTTTCTTTGCGTAACATATGATAAAGAAACTTACCTCAATAAAAAAAATTGTCTTCTCTCTTTAAGTAATGTTGTGTTATGCTTTTCCTATAGTTGAGTCCAATGGAGCAAGAGAGTGTTCAAAATCTGGGGGTATCTGTCGTGGTGATGAACACTGTGATAGCAGGAGTGGTAGTGGCTCATATATTAAGGAAAAAATTAGAGTATTTTTCTCACAGCCATACCTCACTTGAATTAGGTGAACATGAGAGTGAACTTCGAGTGCTGGCTTGTGTCTACGGGTCTCGGCATATATCATCTAAAATCAGGTTAATCTCTGTTTTTAGTGAGTCTCTCAAAACACTCGTCACAGCTTACCTGATGCACCTAGTTGAGCTCCCAAGGAAACGCACCAAGAAGAATTTGATGTACCACCAGCTACAGGATGGTGATCAATATAGTGACGAGGAGGACTATGGCGGAAATGATGTTGTGGAGATCAACGATGTCGTTGATGCATATACCATAGAGACCAAAGTTTTGATCCGCCAGAGCAAAGTCGTGTCTTCCTTTGAGAGAATGTACGAGGATGTGTGTGATTCCCATTGAGGACCTGCGAGTTTCGATCATATTTCTGACGTTTCACAAGCACCAGCGCCTTGATGGGAAAATGGAGAGCGGGAAAGTGGGAATGAGAACCACTAACCATAAGATTCTGCGCCATGCCCCATGCTCGGTAGGGATCTTCGTGGATCGAGGGCAAACAGGATTTCAACAACCTAGCTCCCAATCTGTGCAAAATATAGCAGCATTATTTTTCGGAGGCTCTGACGATCGTGAGGCAGTGGCGTGTTGCAAAATGATTGCAGCCCATCCTCACATTCATTTGACACTCATCCACTTCCAGCTTTCACCATCAACCGAACAGACAGCGTACAACAATGGCACACCCCACAAGGATGATGAGCTACTGATGGATATGTCAAGTCACGACATTGAGGCTGAGATTGACAGGGCTTTTGTGCAGGATTTCTATAACAGGTATCCAGTAGCAAACTACATTTATGCTTGATATCTTTGCTTCTTTCTACTATAAACATCTTGCTTAAAAGCTTAGGTTGTTAGTTGAGAGTTGAGGTCCTAGAATATGATCTATATTATTCTCTAACACGTACCCTCAAGTGAAACCCCTTTGGACTTAAAACATGCACAGACCACACTCCCTTGTACTTGATCAAATAGAATGGGGGTAGTGAGATTCGAACTCGTGACCACTGGGTCAACAAAGCTCTGATACCATGTCAAGGAATCATCTCATTTAAAAGTTTAAACTGTTAGATGAGACCCCAGAATATGATTTATATTATTCTGTAACACACACTCTCAAGTGAAAGCCTTTAGGCTTGAAACTTGCAGAGATCTGCACTACCTGCACTACTTTATGCTTGATTTCTATCAAATAGAATAAGGATGATAAGATTCGAACTTATGACCGCTAGCTCAACAAGGTTCTGATATCATGTTAAAGAACCATATCACATAAAAGTTTAAACTATTAGATGAGTTCCCAGAATATAGTTTATATTATTCTCTTTCCTGAAACTTTCCTGAAAGAGTGATTTCATTGTGTCTTGGCTCTTGTTACATATAAGAACTGCATTTTTCTTCTGGTTTCAGATACGTGACGCCAGGTCAAGTTGGGTATGTAGAGAAGCAGGTTGAGAATGGGACTCAAACAGCAGAGGCTCCAAGAGACATACATGATACCTATTCATTGCTCATTGTAGGAAAGGGTGGCAGAGGGAACTCACCTATGACAACTGGTATGAGCGACTGGGAGGAGTGTCCGGAGCTGGGGACAGTCGGGGATCTTCTGGCCTCTTCAGAACTTAACACCAACAGCTCAGTTTTGGTAATTCAACAATATCGGCATTCGAGAAATGAACTTATTTAGGGATTATCAAGATCTGATGCGCACATATATTAATCTGTGTGTACTGTTTATGGATCATTACGTAATTATTGTCTATAGTTTCCATTCACACAGGATTTCATACAATATCCTGTGACTGAGTCTGTAAACACTTCATCAGGTTTATTGCTTCAGGAGAGGTAAAGCACCTCAACCTTAAACGATCAGGAAACTGACCAGTCTACTTAATGGAGTTAATTAGGGTAATATAAACTTTGAGGTATCCAAGTTGGATAAACTTTCTCGTGTGACTTTACCAAATTAGGAAAGTAGAGGCAAGTTCAAGTCTCACTTTGATGATTCATTGATGATTTCTCCCAGTGAGATTATCGCCCTTCAAATTAAGCTTCCATGGCAGGACTTTCCATGTTCTGAACTCATTCTCAAATGGTCTAACAATGTCAATTTAAAGACCTGGTTTTCTTCAGTTTCACTGTATAGCTGGCGGAAAAGATGAAGATGATGCATCTTCACCCTTCAAATTAAACCGCATCGCCATTTACAGAAACTGCACAGTTAAGATGTGCCAGGATTTTGTGGATCATTTTTTGGGATTAACCAGGATGGGAATAGTGCATGAAGCAGGGAAACTTGGGCTGCCATTAATGAATGCTGTAAGATTCAAAGGAATGCTCATTTTAGAGCAACTGTTTTTGGAGGAGAAGCTGCTTCGTACCACTTCAGAATATTTAAGCAAGTTTTCCTATATTATTATTAGATAATTTAAGCATTCTTACTTTGATTTAATTTTCTTATCTTGTCATAAATATAAAATAACTTTCTTATTTATAATTTAAATAGATTGATGAACAAAGTAAGAATTAGAATGAATTTAAACACATATACTTGTTGAGAAAATAAAACTTTGATTTCCAATAATATCGTATATTGTCACAATTTTCACCAAGTTTAAGAATTAATATACAAGGAATTAATTAAAAACAATTATTCAAGTACAAAATTATATTTAGAGCTTGATTGGGAGTATGGTTGAGAAACTTGAGGAAACTTCAAAATATTTTTCGTTTAAAAATTCATTAAAATAATTTTTATTTTATTTTTAAAAAAAATTATTTTTGACATTGTTATATAATAATTATCTAAAAACACTGAAAAAATTAATTTAAAAAATAAAAAATATTTTTTTTTCAAAAATATTTTTGAAATGCAGTATCCAAATAAAAGAAACCAAAAAAACTTCATCAAGGACTTATATGGAGGGAAAATAAAATACAAAGATGAAGACATTTAAAAAAAACAAATTAGCCAAAACATATAAAAAAATAATATAATATATTATAAACAATTAATTTCATTTAATAACATTTTAAAAAAACTTATATCGACTTGGAATTAAATTAATTTTGGATCAAAATCAAATTGAACTAAAAAAATAAAAATAAAAAACTAGTTAACTTATTAAAAACTTGAATTCACCTATTAACCTAATCAAAATTCAATTACTCTATTTTTTTAATTAAAATAATATTTTCTTACCTTTTCTTTTAAGAAAAAAAAAAGATAATTTTTTTTCATTCCATAGCTTAAGTGTATATGAGAAACCAATTGAAAAGCGTGTTCGAGGAATTTTGAAATGTTTTTTGTTTTAAGTTAGGTTTTTTAGTATTTTTAGATTATTTTAATATGTTAATATTAATAATAATTTTTAAATTTTTTAAAAATATATATTATTTTAATACATATCTAAAAAATAAACAATATTAACCAAGCAGTAACTTAATCATACCAGATCGATCTTCAATCGAGTTTTAAAAATATCCTTAACAGCCGGGCTTAGAGGACATTTACAAGCCCATGTTCGAAAACCTTAACTTCCTAGCATGTCTCTCTTTTCGCGGATATTTTCTTTTATTAAGAATTCCTTCTTCTTTCCTCTCATGCTGCAGCTCCCTTTACTCAGCTGCTTCCCTTTCCTTCAACTGACAGTACTAAAAAGTACAGTGCGGGTCGTTAGTTTTAGGTTTGCAGTGTAGTTAAAATTTTCACCATGGTAACGATTCCTTCTCTTCCCCTACAGCTCAATTCCCTACAGTTTTAATATTTGCTGTTTTGGTGTAGTTTTCGATATTTTTGTTAGGGTTTCAGCTTAATAATTTTTTGAATTTTAATCATCTATCTATTGCAATTTAAATAGCCAAATAGAGAATAATTGCTAACCTAATTGTGATTTTAGCTGTTAGTTTTAGTCGCGGGTTTTCATTTTTCGTGTTTTCAAGGTTTTATTTGCACATTTGGTGATTTTTAATCTTTTTTGAGTTTTAATCACATATTTATCGCAATGCAAATGGTTAGATGGAGATTAATTGCTAACCTAATTGTGATTCTTGCTGTTAATTTTAATTACAGGTTTTCGTGTTTCTTTTGTTTGAAGATTTGGTGGTTTTTAATAAGTTTCATGCTTCCATTTCATTTTTACTTTTTATTTGAATAATAATTTATTTATGTTGGTTTTATTTTTTATTTTTTTTCAGGCAGAATTCAGGAGGGCTATATTGCAGTCTGGTCCAATTGAATCTTTTGCTCTTCAGACTATTCAGGAATTTATTGAACCTCAGGTGAGTATTTTTTTTTTCTTTTTTGTGCGTGGAGTGCTTGCTGATTTGCTGATGTATAATTGAATGATGATCACAGAAGCAAGCTAAATTAGTGCAAGATGAGAATCAACTGTTAGAAAATATGCTCCGGACATTGCTTCAAGAGCTTGTGGTATGTTTTTTTAATTTTGTGGTGCATATTGAGAGAGCATTTTATTTATAGTCAATAGGGACAAGTGTGGATTTTCTTTTCTTGTTCATTTTGTGTGAGCTGAGAGATTTTGCATTTGTTTTTGATGCAGTCATCTTCTGCGCAGTCGAGGGAGGAAATAATGTTATATGGGAAGTCCATTGATGAGGGTGAAGACTCACAGGGTCAAATTCCTCGTCTGCTAGGTATATTTTAGTGATTGTTATTTAGTTCCTCTGTTTATGCCTAGGATTCTGAATTAAGTTGTGTTAACTCAAGATTAAATTATATGATGTAATTTGATTTCTTATTTTAGTTTTACTTTTTCAGTAATGACTAGTGAGAAATATTTTTGAGTTGGTTTGATTTGATCATTCCCCTATAGATGCGGGATGTTACATAAAATAGTGACCTGCAAATTGGTTCTGTGAGAGCTGGTTTATTGCATTGGCTTCATCTGGCTTTTAATTGATTGAGAGAATCCTTGCAAAATAGAATTGCTTATTTTCTGCAAGAGGCTATTTACTTTTACCAGTTCTTTTCCACATAGGCTTGTGATGAATTGTGAATTGGGTCTAAAACAAAAAATGATTAATGTCCAGATGGATTACAAATTTTGTGTTTATTCTTGGTTTGTTTTTTAACAGCTAAACCAAACAAGAGTAGACTATAGTGAACACTTATTGACACAATATACAAATATGTGAAACTATAGAATTGCTGGTTCACAGACATTTTTGTGCCTTTTCCTTACAGAAATTTAATGATTTTGGAAAGTAATTTGTTAGGAAAAACTAGACCAAAAGTGCTCCCACGCACTAGGTTCTGGTGGATGAAGCTTGAGAGTTCTGCAACTCCTTGGAACTGTCATCATTGTGATGTTCATTTCAACTTTTTGTTAATTTTACTTGTCATGCATTGCTCTAGTTATTGCAAGGATTGATGCAAGAGCTATAGATTCCAGAAGTATAAATACTGTTGAAAACCCCTCTTTAGCAAACTATTCTTTCTCTGGGACAAGACTCCTAGAAATTGTCTGAATTTTCTAACAGATTTTAGTAGCGAGTGACTAATTATCATGCTTTGCGATGTCTTATTCTTCCTATTTATGATTTTATATCATAACATCAATCTCAAGGACTCTTCTAGTGGATTTGAATAGGGCTTGAACCAAAGATGTAGCTGTTTCATTACTTTTCATTGGGTCTTTTGGCAGCACCAAGTTTATCTTTTGCATATATCTTATTGTTTTATCATTGCTTTTCAAAGTTTAACTTCTTTTTAAGCTACCAGATGTTGTTCTATATCTCTGTGAGAGAGAGCATGTTGAGGGTGGTATGATATTCCAGTTGTTGGAAGATTTGACAGAAATGTCTACAATGAGAAATTGCAAGGATATTTTTGGTTACATAGAGAGTAAGCAAGATATACTTGGAAAGGTACATGCTTTCAGATCGTTCCAAGTTTTTGTTTATCTTTTTATCCATGCTCATGATTTTTATTAGACTCCCCAACACCAGTCCTGCATATTCAATTGCAACTAGCCACTGTATTTATTTTGATGGTTGCTTTTCATACAGCAAGAACTTTTTGCTCGTGGAAAACTTGTGATGTTGAGAACATGTAATCAACTTCTCCGACGCCTTTCAAAGGTAGTTTAATGTATTGATATTTGTGGTACGTACATAAGCATAATTTCTTGTATGCTAACCAGTGCTAACAAAAGAATTTGTAATTGCTTTGTCTTGACTATATCACATTAGGGAGTGAAAACTCTTTATCATGATGGAACTTTGAGTTTTGGATGAAGACCTATAACTTGTCTCCTCTTTCTCTTGGTAGGAAGAATCTGTCCGAAAGTGATTTCTAGGCAATGCTGAATGTGGATATAGCTCTTGATTTAGTTAATTAGTTCTTTATCTTTGGCGTTAAATGATCTTTGTAGATTGTGATTTTATAATGAATAAAATATGAGAGTGCTCATCTGCGGCAACTTGAACAACAAAGTCAGATTTGCTTTTGTTTGATGTACAATGATAAGTTATAACTCCTTTTAATTGTTTTCCCTTCTCTTCTCTTTTCTTTTGTTTCCAAAATAAAGGAAAATTTGACAGGGACTACTCCCTACTGTTTATTTTTTCCCTTAACCTTTGGTTCCAACATATGAGGGGCTATTACCAACTGTTTCCTTAACCTTTGGTTCTAATATTTTAACTTTATAGGCAAATGATGTCGTGTTTTGCGGACGAATTCTGATGTTTCTAGCACACTTTTTTCCACTATCTGAACGCTCAGGTATGTATTTATTTTCAGCTCTTGTATTTTGACAGAGATTGCTTTCATTGGATTAAAATGTCACTTTGTTTTGCTTAATGGCTGCAGCTGTAAACATTAAAGGAGTTTTCAACACATCAAATGAGACTAAATATGAGAAAGAGCCACCAGCTGGTATGTCTAAGCTACAGAAAACTTTGTATTGACTTGTCTAGTGCCTCTTAACTTTATTGCGGGATTGTATGTGTTGATCTTTGTTGCTTTTTTTCCAGCCATTTCTCTTGACTTCAACTTCTATAAAACCATGTGGAGTTTACAGGTAAACCTTGCCTCTACAAACACTGTTAGTGTAGATAAGAATTCCATTCTCTTTACCCAAACATGTGCTTATCATTCTCTGACAAAAACTTCTGTTTTAAATAACCTGGGGCTAATTACGTGCGAACCTAAATATCCATGGTAATCGATTCAAAGAGGAAGCACAATCATGCATCTAGTTCCATCTTCTTATGGGGAAAAGAAATAAAAGATGCAAGGAAAAAGGACAACTTCAAATTATTTTAATTTGACTTCATATTCTGTATATGTTAGTTTTTCTTATAAACCTAATCTATTTAAGAATTTTCTTACTTAGGAATCTCAATACTATTAAAGACGTGGTATATTGAGGAAACTAGGAAATTAATTAGGAGTTCTCTACTATGTGTGTTTTGCCTTATTTTGGCTTTCATTCTTCTCTTGCTTAGAACTATTAGGATTTTGGTGCCCGTAAGAGGATCACTTATTCTATGTTATCTTCAGGACTTTGATAGTTTAGTTTGAGAGTTGCTGCCTAGAGTATACTTTCTCTTATCTTTCTAAGCAATGTTTTCTTCTGTTTTACAGCTACTTGCTGTAAGTACTCTGACAAACTTGTTTGCTTGCTTTTTCAGGAGTACTTCTGCGACCCTTCCCTTACTCTTTCTCCAATCAAGTGGCAAAAATTCTCATCGAGTTTGATGGTGACCATTTATCTTTGTATTAAATGAATTTTATATGTTCACTTTATATTAAGTTAAAATTTTCTTTGTATTTTATTCTACCAAGTTTTTGTTGCACTTCTATGTTATCATTAGAATGGCAAATTTTATTTTATTTTTAATTTTTGAGATATATAGGTCATCTTGAATACCTTTGAAGCTCAGCCTTTGAGTGAGGAAGAAGGAAGTGCTAACAATTTGGAGGAAGAGGCAGCATCATTTAATATAAAGTATCTCACAAGCAGTAAACTGATGGGTTTAGAGGTAACTGGTGTTTGAAATTGTTGTTGAACAATATAGGAAGAATATCTTGATCTTATGTTTAGCTCATAAATTTTATTGTTTCTAAATTTTCCAGCTAAAAGATCCAAGTTTTCGACGCCATGTTCTTGTGCAGTGTCTCATACTGTTTGACTACCTTAAGGTAATGATTGCTGAATTTTCAAATTAAAGCCTTTTGTTTGCTTCTCATTTCTTTATTTATTTTTTGTCGTCTTGTTCTACACTTCTTCTGGTCTGTCATAATTGATTGACTCTGGATATTTTTTGTAGGCTCCGGGAAAGAATGACAAAGATTTAACATCTGAAAGTGTGGTTAGTGCTGTTCCATTATTGATTATATATGTTATGTATTACAATCTGCAAATTATTTGCACACATGCATATGGATTGGATACTTGGGGCTCACTCGTGCAAAATTGATTCATGCCTGTGCACACCCACTATTTCTTGTCATCGGAGTTCTGATATATGCACACGTTTCTGTATATCTTGTTGCCAGAACATTCTGCAAGCAATGAATTTGATGCTGTATTTCATGAAATTCTCTTGAGATTTCTAGCATCAACATCTGAAAAAACTGAAAAATGTAGACCTCTTGCATGTGTTACTTCTCACATAGCAAATGTTTGAACTAGTGGAAGGATGAAATTCAGGAAAGTATCTAGTTTTCTTTACCTTTACTTATGTGGAAGTTTGAAGATTTTACACATGTCAGAATCTAGATGTGCAAAGGCATTGCAACATTTACGTACTAGTCTGCTATCTTGAAAAAACTGGCAGTTAGGAGACTTAGGTGAAATGTGAATGTCTTTCTTTCTTCATCGTTGCCCTTTTAGGAACCTTTTCTTAGTGAAGCAAAAGGATATTATCAGCATTAAATTCCTGCTCGCGTGTTTCTTTACATCCATCATGCACTTTGATAGCTTGAAATCCGCATAAAAAACACATCTCTTCTCCAAGTTCATTGCTTGGACATTCAGAACCAAACAAAAAGAGTGATTGGTGCGACCGTAACAATCTTATTGTGACAATCCCATTGGTCTGCAGCCTGACTGTAAGAGCAACCTGCTTTCTGTCCCTCTTCACCTTTTGCCCTCTATTTTCCCTTTGGGAGAAAAGAAACTGCTTTGTCAAGAACACCATCCCTCCTGTACAATTTTATCTCATTTGTACTCTTGTCTGCTTCACTTGGATTATATATTCTTGTTGACATGTGAGTTATGCATATATGTGATAGATATACTGACATGATTTGCTATGACAGTATACTCTCTCTTTATTCTAGAAAGAAGAAATAAAATCTCTCGAGGAGCATGTAAAAAAGTTGCTTGAAACGACTCCACCTAAAGGAAAAGATTTTCTTCACAAGGTTGAGAATATTATAGAACATGAAAAGAATTGGGTAAGAATATTGATTGTAGATATGCAAATCTATAGCCTGTGTCATGAGATGACCTTTTTATAGAATAATAAGTTCCCAGTTTTTATGCTTTAGCGGTGGTGGAAACGTGATGGTTGCCCTCCATTTGAAAAGCAGCCAATAGAGAACAAAACAGTCCAAGATGGAGGTAAAAAACGGTATGCAAGTTGGTTGCTTCATGTTTTCCTTTCATGCTTATGCTCATGATGCTATACCCTTTTAGGCATACGTGCTTTGAGAATGATGTTGGAGATAGTAGGATAGCATCACTTGATTAGATTTTGCAGTCCTTCAGAATATCCGGTGGCTATATATAATGGGTTCTTTTTTTATGGATACATATAATGGTTCATAAAACCTCGGTTACATCAATAGTGAAGTAAGTTGCTGAAGCTTATAGCTTTGAAAACTAGACAGCTAATATGATGTCACAAGCTCTGATATGTGGTTCAATAAGTCAGTGGCCTACATTGAAACCTGGTGTAGATGATGAAGTTGAAAACACCTCTATCCCACTTTCTTATTTACACCAGCTTTCTTTTGCAGACTACAGTGTCCTTTTTGAAAAATAAATAAATAAATATATTAAATGGAAGATATGGTTTTTAAATGCCTACTAATAATCTCAACCAAAAGTGTCCTTTGACCAAGAAAATTAGTGGAAAACTATTCATAGTCAATTACATCGATCCTTGCAACTGGATCAATTACATTGATGGCCTCCAACTCGTTATCTGCAAATCAAAGTTAGGAATCTTTTTGTAATCTTTTTTTTATATATATATTTTGCATGTCCTTACCACTAATGGCTATTTTACATTTCTGTTTAAATATATCATCTATTCTTCTGAAATATGTGTTCTCTTCTTAATCCTTCAGTAGGCCAAGGTGGAGGCTAGGAAATAAAGAGCTCTCACAACTGTGGAAGTGGGCAGATCAGAATCCGGTTGGTCTTATTCACCAATTGAGTTGATGATTACAACATGCATACTAGTCATATTCTCCTTGCCTTTTCATTTTTCATTCAACAGCAGCTCTTATTGCTGTGCTCTTATTATACTGCATTGCTGAATATTTTTATTTATGGCATCTTAGAGGCATGATAACTTAAATTATAAGGGTATGTGTGGTCAAAATGCCAAAAGAAGCTCATAATAGTGTGATAGCCCAGCAATCTATGGTTTTTCTTTCCTGTACATTTGTGAATTTGTTTCATGTCATGTTAGTTTAATACTTCTTGTTCATCAATTTAGTACAAATGATTTTATTTAAATGTCCAGAATGCCTTGACTGATCCCCAGCGTGTTCGAACTCCTGCCATTGCAGATTACTGGAAACCATTGGCAGAAGATGTAAGCACCCTAACATGCTCATCCAAGTCAAATAATTATTATTATTTCTCTTACTTATCTTGTTGTGTTAGCTATCTGAATAAGTTCCTTTATTTACTGAATTTATAGATGGATTCATCAGCTGGCATAGAAGCTGATTATCACCACAAGAATAACCGGGTAAGTTTTAGCTCTTAGAATTGAGTTCAAACATTTCATTTTTGGTTAAAAAATTACTTTATATTCCATGGTTATTGTGTTATTGAGTCATTTACTTTTTTACCATTTCAGTTAACTACAAGTAATAATATTAGACATTACTATCTGATATCATATGTAATGTGGTAATTGATTCTGGGATATATTGTTGTTGGGACTAAAAGACTACATTTGTTGCAAATAAGGTAATTGATGTAGTAAGTTTAAAATTTTAGAAGTACTTCAAAAACACATTATTCTATAAATGTTTGGGAACATGAAAAACACAAACATAAATTTCACTATGGATATAAATAAGGGTATCAGGATGTTAGAGGGATGTTCTTTGAATACTGGCCACCTAAACTAGAAGACAACAATGGTTAGCTAGAGAGGTGTATCATGGATTAAAAAATGAGGAGAAAAAGAGGTACGTCTTGTTTAAAATCATTGCAGTGTATTGTTTGAAACTAATCTGATTGTGGGTAGTCAATTCATATCTTGGAAGGGCATTTTCCTATGGTGCCAAGGACAATTTTGTAGAACTAACTGGTGATATTATGATCAGTATGGTTTGGTGCACCTGACTATCAGGACATGCTAATATGCATGTTCTTGTGACTAACATGTCTTTTAGTTCCTCATCAAAGTTAATGAATAAATACATGGACTCAAGAATAACTGTTCCAATAATCTAATGAAGTGAGCTGTTTTATTGGTGTCAACCATCCAGCTTTAATAATAGTTAGGACATTTACATGGTTTTGCGTGGATTCTGCTTGAACATTGGATCATCTACATCTGCTCTTAGTTTTATGGTGAGTAGAGCATCATGTGGGTCCCTAGAT
Organism: Salix brachista; assembly: GCA_009078335.1. Taxonomy (NCBI): domain Eukaryota; kingdom Viridiplantae; phylum Streptophyta; class Magnoliopsida; order Malpighiales; family Salicaceae; genus Salix; species Salix brachista. The sequence continues at coordinate 14,268,905 of CM018574.1, read as the reverse complement.
ATTAAAGGCAAACCACATCAATGAATCATATGATCTCTATCTCTCGAGATAGGGACTGGGATGATAGGATAAAGTAATGAATGACCCCAAATTGATATATTCGCACAAAGTTGTGATGGTTTGAATGCTATGTCATAGTATGAACATAGTGCGATCTGCTAGTCAATAAGCGCACAGGTGACTCCTCATTTTAGCTCTGTTTGAAGGTGAGCTTTGTTGCTGCAAGTTGAATTGTTATGATAAGTTGTGTGATTACCTCTGTTTTCCCAGGTTTATTGCTGGAAAGGTCTCCGTGTCTCTGCTAGACAAGATTTGGATGGTTTCTCTCGGGTATGATTAAAGCCAATATATTCATAAAAAAAAATCATAATATCTGCTGACTAACAGAATCTTTGGGGATTTTGTTGCAGTTTACTGATCATGGTATTGAAGGAGTTGTTCCTTTAGAGCTATTGCCACCAGATGTGCGATCCAAACACCAAGCTAAACACAATGACTCTAAATCCAATGACAGGTCTAAACGTGCCAAAAAGGATGGGCCAAGGAGTGCTGCACATCAAGTGAAAGATAACCAGGTATCTGTCTTAACATAAGCTCTCTAGTGCCATGTGGAAATGTGAATTTCCAATGATTTATTTGAACCTGTTATAAATTTTTGTTTTCCTGTAATTGTAGAGCATTAATTTTAATTATTTGTAGGGGTTCTGAATTATTATTTTTAGATGCTAGGTGCTTTATATATTGGCAATCTTTATAGATGCTTGAGGACACTGTTTTCTGGTCTCAAGTAAATGTGTTTTGCTAGATTGCAACACCTGCATGCGAGATTGATGGTGAAGGAATCAGAACTGATCTCGAAGCCTCTGCTGCACCAATGGACTCCGATGACATGGTCACAACCGGCAATATTTCACAAAGCAGCACTCCTACACCAGATGAACATCAAAAGCAGAGCCCTGACGCCGATGGTGGTCAAGAGGCAGGCCACGTGGAAGCAGATGCTGAAGCAGAGGCAGGAATGATAAACGGAGAGACTGATGCGGAGGTAGATTTAGAAGCAGGTGGCTGATTTTGGAACCACTTTTACTTTTCATGCCCCTGATGCTGGGCGTCTAAGCTGCTTGTGCAAAAGAATGTATCACTAGACTTGGATTAAAATACAGTGGTCATTTTATTAATGTCAGATCATAGCCCTCTATTAGCTATCAGTTTGCTACAACTCTCTTTTATTCCTCTATTGCCCTTTTCTTTTACTCTATTTAGTTATATTATAAATTTTAATGAGATGTCAAAAAATGTTCGAGTCCTCTAGTTTGATTTTTTTTACTTTTTTTTCATTTGATCCAAGCTAACCATAATCTGTGATCCGGGCCTGCCCGCGCCTCACGAATTCTATTCTAGAACAATAGATAAGAAGCTGCTAAAGATGAAGAAACGTTGACCTTACGAATGAAAATAGCTTCAAATTGTACAGAATAAAACAGAGCAGAAAATCAGAAGCTTGCCCAGACAAGCCGCTTAGATGTCAGACCACCTGGCAAATATGTCCTGAAATTTTGGTAGCTTTCCGCTCGTATTGTAACAAAGCAAAAACAAATACGATAAACTGATTGGGTGGTGAAGAATGATCTAGAAATCCTCGTTGAGCAGCAGTAACTCCAAAGCCACGAACTTCTCACGATTTCTGCAATTAATACATCAAATGAACAATGAGAAGCAAACCACCAAGATAGAGAAGGCAACTTGAAGGTAGCAGCACTAAGGGCGCCTGGTATCCTTACCTGCTGTACTGGAAGGTAGAGTTTAAATTCTGGTGGAAGTTCCTCTTCTGAGTATAGGCGGTCAGAGAAATATATCCTTCTCAGACGGCAGTTTGCATGAACCTGAACTCTTAAAGTCTCCACATAGTTGGTTCCATAGGCCCTCCTAGTAAAATCAGCAAGATTCAACTGGATTTGATTCCAGCCTTCATCCAACTTTAGTGGCATGGTGCAGATGTATGGTTTCACCCTAGTGACAGTCTGCAAGATTCAAAGAATCACATCAAATTTAAAAGGTACTGTACATCAATAAGCTTGCATGTCGGATCCAAAAATCAAACCACTAGAGGTACAAGGAATCTCGAACTACATCAATTTACCCTAAAGCAAGCATACCTTTTCAAGATACTTCAAGTCAACACAACGATCTTACATGAAAACTTAAAATTCACAATTTCAAATTTCGATAGTCTCTATCCAGCTTCCCATTGATCATCCAACCATCTTGTGACAGCTGAAACGATTGTCAATTTGACTAAACCCTAGGCTTGGCATCACTTTGATACCAACTTGTAAGAACAATAATTTCATCAAGAAACTAAAATCTGTAACTGGGAAAGATCAGCACCACACCCCATCTCTCTCTCTCTCTCAAAAAGAAAAAAAAAAGTGAACCACTCATCCACACACGCAACCACACAACTTCTTCACCAGTTCAATGATTTATTAGACTCTGAAACTGCAGCCACATGGTCAAGAGCAAGATCTAGCAGCCATATTTATAAAGCCCACAACGCCAGCAGACCATATAACAAACAGTTGGTTTTAGAATTCTGATCAAATTTCCTTATTATTCCTTTTACTTGATGAAAAATTCAACATGTAATTTCTTTTATCATAGTAATAAACTAAATACACTTGTAATGCATAACCCACAAGAAAAGAGGTCAGAAAAATGACAAACATCACATATAAGGGCAAACTTACACACTTGAAAGTTAGAAGCTCGGAAACGCCGCCTAACATTCTTATCATCCAGCACCTGAATCTCAAATGTGAAATATTTCTTCACATTCTTCACAATCACAACCAGAAATGGGAGTTTTATACCAAGAGTCGCTCCAGGGTCTGCAGGGCAAGTAATATATGTGGACTGGATATTTGATCCAACAATTTCAAGAACATTGGATTGTATGTCTTCATCATGCAACCGTTTTATATGGCCATTGGAAACTGTTAAGGACTCGAAAAAGAAGTTAGAGCCAGCACAATCGATTATGGAGAGCTAAATAGCAGTGCTGTCATTATGTTAAACAAAAGCATCAATTTCAGAATAACAAATAACCGATATAAACGAATACATAATGTTTGCGTCTATCACATGGAATTTGAAGTGGTAACTAGAATTGCTTCATAGTGAGGGTAACTATGCTTGAAAAAACACCATCAGACATTTTCCCTTGCCTCTGGATCAGCAATTCTAAGATGCTTGCTAACAGACTGAACTGCAAACTCACTAAAGTTTCCAATAATTATCTCCATTTGCCATATTGAATACAGATTTTAACATCTCTTCCAACAATTGATTCTCAATATCATAATTGTTACTTAATAATATCAACAGGATTTAAGACTCTCGCTCATTTTGTGACTGGTGGTTACATAATCTCATCACATTCTTCACAGTATTGCGGTTTAAGTTCTACACAAAAGATCAAAATGGGAAGAAAAAATAGGAGATATATCATGCATATAACTTCTCGTACTTGTAGTTAGAGAACAACCTAAACACGCCTCATATCCTTTTGACATCACCTGCATGCATTTTGGTGCCTTGCAGAAAATAAAAGCTATATATGACTTCTATACATATTGACATCAGTCATATGCATTTTCAAAAAAAAATCTACTAGTAGATTGAGAAATAAGATTGCCAGTGATTTGTAACATGTCACCAGCACAAGAAGAAAAATCTCAGACGAGTTGCAATTAAGAAATGTCTCTCGCTACCATAATATTTACCCCAGCTTGCCCCTGGAATATAAAGCAACAGAGAATATATAATTGTTTCATGCATTGTACGATAAGTTAAATCTATAGTAGACAACCATGGTCTTTCAGGGTCCGTATCGGAAACAAAGATCACTTATAATTTCAAACAGTGGAGTGAGCTATAAGTGATGATCTTCCAAGACAAAGAATGCAAAATTGCCCAGTGGGCTCTATCTTATACTAAAACCAAAATCAAAAGTAGCTATGTAAGAGAAATTCACAACACTATCACCAACAAATCCTGCCTCTCACCTTCTTTATCCCATATCTGCAAGGGTTTGCTCCTACAAAAATCCAATCAACACAGAGAATCAATACATAGCATTAATTTCCATATCCTCAAATCCAAGAGACAATCAGACATATAACAACAGAATGCTTAATCAAAGTCTACAACATACCCAAGACTGTATAAGATTGACAAAAATCCAGACTGGAACGTATTCTTAAACATCTTCAACAGATCACTGAACAACCTGCAATGGGATATCAAAACCAACTAAAACCCATTGATAATAACTCATCAAGTTAGCATCTTGCTAACCATGATTACACAAAGCAAGAAGGATAAGTGGGCTTATTTTCTTTTCAAAAAACAAGAGACCCCGAACTTTTTAAGTTTTAAAGACCATTAAAACAATTAAAGTAACTCAGACCCAGGAAAATATAGCTGCCCTAGAGTTAGATGATCATGAAATAAAAGGAAAGAAGCAGGTACCAGACTGTTTGTTTCTCGGGAAAATTATTTTGTCGCGGGAAACGAAATTCCAGGTATTTCGCTTCTCTGAAAGCCTCGACCTTTGAAGATTCTGGAGAACCTGTTTTTTTCTTTTTGCACTGGCAGTTAATGTGTTGCTGTCGTTGTGTGAGAACTTTGGGCTCTGTGGAGATTCATATATGGGCCCGATATGGGTTTAAGTGAAGCCTGAAGGCTTTATGATATGGATTATTATTCGGCCCGGGCAATTATGTACTTGTTCTTTTTAATATATAATATATATTTGAAAATATAGTTGCAATTGCTTTTGAAAGTATTTTTTGTTTACAAATATATTAAAATTAAATTTATTTTTATTTTTTTAAAATTATTTAGACATCATCACATACAAATGATCTAAAAACACTAAAAAATAAAAAATAAAAAATATTTTTAAAACGCATTGTCAAACAGGGTCATATAGGGCAATTCAACTATGCGGAGTTGCATACCGAAACATGTTTTTTAAAATATTAAAAAACATATATTAAAATTGCAAGTTTTTTCTTACATGACTATGAGTTTAGGTGAGATGATAAATCTTTAAAAAAATTATCTTAAATTTATGCGAGTAGATTTGAATAAATATCATTACTATTTGCAAAAAAACATTTGATTTGAATCACAAAACATAAAAACTTTGACAAAATAACAAAGGGAAAAAATATAAAATCAAGAGAAGTACCAATTTTTTTTATAAAAAAAAACATCTATACAGTTGAAATTTGAATGACTAGATTGAAACAAATAAAACTCTAATAAAATAGAAAAAAAACCAAAATAACACATAAAAACTAAGAAGATAAATACAAAAATATGAACAAAAAAAATAAAAGAACAATGACTAAAATAAAAAAACAAAACATGTGCTAAATTGCAATTGAAAGAACGAAACTGGAACAAGTCAAAACTTATATAAAAGAATAGGGACAAGATAAAAAAAAAAAACATGGGCTTAAATGTACAAACCTTAAAAAAAGATGACATGTATAGGTATTTGCTATTACGAGAGGAAAAAAAATAAAAGGAAAAATAATCGATCACCGATAATAATCCGACCATCATATGAGAAATGACACAGTTACGCATCTAAAGAGATGACCAATGGATAAATTTCATCATTGTATAGTGTTCCACATGCCACTTGTATAGCGTGGACGCCTCCCTGTTATTGGCACACGTGACACGCGTCATTAAATTTTTAATTATTTTTTTAAAAATAAACATGAAAAATAACTAAATACCCCCGAGACCCATTTAATAACAAAAAAGACTATACAAATACCAAAATATCCCCACCACCAAGACTTTTTTTGTCATTTCAAAAAGTAAATTGATTGTTTTACTGTTTATAAACATTTGAAACACCTAACACTCTTGCTGCTCGACAAATATTTTTGTCTTTTTCAATGATTTTATGATGAAAAATGTATTTTTACGATTATAAAAATATAAAAAGATACATTTATCCCAAAGAAGGATTTGGTGACGAATTGACCAGTGAAAAAAACCCGTAAAGCCACCAGACCACATGCTTAATTTTTATTGATCAAAAAGTAAAAGTAAAACAATAATCACACCGCAGTAAACTATGCATAGCCTTAGCAAATTGTCGACATGATTTGACTTTAATTAAATCTAACAGTGATTAGTTAGCGCAAGACGCGGATAGGAATACAAAGGACATCTGTCCTTCTACTTTCTATTTTTAAAATATAGATATTTATTCAAGAAAATATTATAAAAATACAATTATTTTATATTAGTGTCACTTGCAAGCAAACAAGTACAGTCATTGCTCCCCTGTATTTTTAATTTGAGATAATAACTAAATGCCATCTGGATTTTTTTAATCTTCTGAAAATTGAATTTTAGTATTCTTAAAAAAATTAAAATCTTCTGAAAAATGAATTTTAGTATTCTTAAAAAAGAATTCAGCCTTAATGTTTAGTGGTGTCTTACCAATCCAAGCTGTCATTTGATTAGTTGGAAGCTTAATTTGTCTGGAAAAAGAAAAGAAAATCAATAAAAAGTTTCTTATTTATTTGTTCGATTTTCTTCCCTAAACGTTTCATTAGGCAACAGTAAATTTTAAATATTTTTTTTTAAAAAAAAACTTAAATTTCAAGGGGGTTAAAGAAATAAAAGTCTGATTAAGAAATCATTACGCAAGCCCAGCTCGCAGTTTACGATGACTTGTCTCGCTTAAAATGGCATCCGTCTTTACAATAAGGACAAAAAGGCAAATAAAATCAACACAACCATCCTTCTTTTTCTTCCTTTTTTTCCTTGAAGTGGACTATAAGTTTAGATAGAGTTTAACGGGTGGTTGACACTGTCTTCTAAAAATTATTTTTAAAAAAATGAAATTTTTATTTTTATTTTTTATTTTAAATTAAAAAAATAATATTTTTATATCATTTTCATGTGTTTTTATTAAAGATATTTTTAAAAAATTAAAAAAATCAATTTGATATATTTATAAATAAAAAATACTTCCAAAAACAATTTCAAAAACGTTAAACAGACACTAAAATGAATGGGACGAATAACGGGACAAAAACAGAAATATATTTAATTAAAAAAACAAAAAACAATTTTTATATTTTCAAAACAAGAAACAAGAGAGACATGCTTTTTATTTTCATCCTCGCGATCTTTACATTTATTACTAAAGAAACTAAAAGGGATCGGCTGTTTACTGTAGATTACTGTTCACTGGATATTTGCTTTGCTGTTTCGCGCCTACATGAGCTCGGTTTGGTTTTTTTTTTTTTTTTTTTTTTAAAGGTTTTTTTTTTTTTTTTACTAACTGGTTTTTTTTTTTTAAAAAGGGGGTTTTCGGTTTTGTTTTTTTTTTTTTTTTACTAACTGGTTTTTTTTTTAAAAAAAAAGGGGGTTTTCGGTTTTTTTTTTAAAAAAAACACAAAAATTACTAAAGAAACTAAAAGGGATCGGTTGTTTACTGTAGATTACTGTTCACTGGATATTTGCTTTGCTGTTTCGCGCCTACGTGAGCTCGGTTTGGTTTTTTTTTTTTTTTTACTAACTGGTTTTTTTTTTAAAAAAAGGGGGTTTTCGGTTTTGTTTTTTTTTTTATTTTTACTAACTGGTTTTTTTTTTTAAAAAAAAGGGGGTTTTCGGTTTTTTTTTTTTTAAAAAAACAAAAAATTGGTTTTTTTCCGAAAAAAACGGGTTTTTTCTTTTTAATGAATGTTTTTCTTAAAAAAAAAAGATTTGTTTTTTAAATAATTGAGGTGTCAGGGTCAGGTTACGCGCAATACGACTAATCTCTGGATCCATGTTTTTTTTGACATTTTTTCCCCTGTTTTGTTTTGCCACTTATTGCTAAAGAAACTAAAACAGATCGCACATTTCCTATTCATTACTGTTCACGCACTCACATTGGCACTGTGGCCTTGCACTTTACTCCAGTGCTTCGCGCGAGTTTGTGCTCTTTTTTTTTTTTTACACTGGCCTTCTTTTTGTATTTTTTATAGTGAAATTGACAAATGAGTAGTTGTGGCCGAGCGGTTCACTGCGCGCTGGAAATCCAACGCGCAGGGGTTCAAACCTCTCACCCAACAAATTTGACTTTTTTTTTTTTTTTCCTAAAATCCGTTTTTTTGTTTTATTTGAAAAGCAACTGGAAAGTTGCTTCCGTTTTTCTAAAATCCATTTTATTTGCTTTCCTTTTTTTTTTTTCTCTGAAATCTGTTTTTTTTTTAAACCAACTAGAAAGTTGCTCTCCCTTTTTTTTATTATTATTCTTATTTTTTTTTTAAACTACTGTGTTTTTGTTTTTTTCTTCTACAATCCTGATTTTGAAAATGACTGTCTGGAAAATTTGCTTTCCCTTTTATTTTATTTTTTTATTATTCTTATTATTATTTTTGTAAACTAGGATATCAATGGAAATTTACGCGTGTCATGACTAATCTCCGGATCCATTTTTCTTTCTCTTTTTTGGTTCAACTTATATATTTTTTTCTATTTTTTTGTTTCCGCTTATTTTTTTCCCTGTGACCGGGGTGTCCAAGTTAACTTATGCGCACCACAATTTTTTTCTCATTACTGTTTAAAAAGGTGAATTCCCCTTGCACTTTTTTTTAATAACCGTGCTTCTTCTTTTTTTTCCCTTTTTTGGTTCAACTTATATATTTTTTCCATTTTTTTGTTTCCGTTTATTTTTTTTCCCGTGACCGGGGTGTCCACGTTAACTTATGCGCACCACAATTTTTTTCTCATTACTGTTTAAAAAGGTGATTTCCCCTTGCACTTTTTTTTTTATAACCGTGATTCTTCTTTTTCTTCCCTTTTTTGGTTCAACTTATATATTTTTTCCATTTTTTTGTTTCCGTTTATTTTTTTTCCCGTGACCGGGGTGTCCACGTTAACTTATGCGCACCACAATTTTTTTCTCATTACTGTTTAAAAAGGTAATTTCCCTTTGCACTTTTTTTTTTATAACCGTGCTTTTACTTTTATTTTTTGATTGGTTTCAATTTCATCCTTCCATGCAAATTTATTATAAATCCTTAATATTTTCGGTACCAAAGTTTGATTTCTTTCAATTTCATCCTTCTATGCAAGTTAATTATAGATTTCCGTTTAGTTTCGGTCCCAAATCTTTTAATTCCAGGTTTTATTTTAAATTATTTAATTTTCATTTTTTTATTTACTTCAATTTTATCCTTTAAATTAAATATATTATTTAAAATATTTCAAATTAATTATATATTTGTATATTTATGTCAAATTAAAATATGTGAAACCAATTATATGTTTTAATATTTATTTAATATTTTCGCCTAATAATTTATATATAGAGAAAAAAAAAACCTAAGATTGTCCTTTAAATTAAATATATTATTGAAAGTATGTCAAATTAATTATATATTTGTATATTTATGTCAAATTAAAGTATGTTAAACTAATTATATTTTTAAATTTTAATTGAATATTATCGCCTAAAAATATATAAAGAGAGAGAGGAAAGATGACCTTGGATTTTCTTAAGAACGAAAATTCATATCAGTATTCTTAAATACATTTAATATAATAATATGATGAATACAAATTGGCTTCAAAATTAAATTTTATGCTTTTTTATTAAGTTTATCTCTGGAAAAAAATTTGCAGTGCTTTGATTTTTTAATTATATATTTTGTATATTTATGTCAAATTAAAATATGTGAAACCAATTATATGTTTTAATATTTATTGAATATTATCGCCTAAGAAGATATATAGAGAGAGAAAAATGACCTAAGATTGTCCTTTAAATTAAATATATTATTGAAAATATGTCAAATTAATTATATATTTGTATATTTATGTCAAATTAAAGTATGTTAAACTAATTATATGTTGAAATATTTATTGAATATTATCGCCTCAAAATATATAGAGAGAGAGAGGAAAAATGACCTATGATTTTTTGATGGACAAAAATTCATATCAGTATTCTTAAATACATTTAATATAATAATATGATGAATAAATCTTATAAAATAAAAAAAACAAATTGGCTTCAAAATTAAATTTTGTGCTCTTTTGTTTGAGTTTATTTCTTGGAAAAAATTTTCATTGTTTTGATTTTTTAATTATATATTTGTATATTTATGTCAAATTAAAATATGTGAAACCAATTATATATTTTAATATTTATTGAATATTATCGCCTAAGAATATATATAGAGAGAAAAAAAGACCTAATATTGTCCTTTAAATTAAATATATTATTGAAAGTATGTCAAATTAATTATATATTTGTATATTTATGTCAAATTAAAGTATGTTAAACTAATTATATGTTTAAATATTTATTGAATATTATCGCCTCAAAATATATATAGAGAGAGGAAAAATGACCTAGAATTTTTTGAAGAACAAAAATTCATATCAGTATTCTTAAATACATTTAATATAATAATATGATGAATAAATCTTATAAAATAAAAAAACAAATTGGCTTCAAAATTAAATTTTGTGTTCTTTTGTTTGAGTTTATTTCTTGAAAAACATTTTCAATGTTTTGATTTTTTAATTATATATTTGTATATTTATGTCAAATTAAAATATGTAAAACCAATTATATGTTCTAATATTTATTGAATATTATCGCCTAAGAATATATATTGAGAGAAAAAAAATGGCCTAAGATTGTCCTTTAAATTAAATATATTATTGAAAGTATGTCAAATTAATTATATATTTGTATATTTATGTCAAATTAAAGTATGTGAAACTAATTATATGTTTGAATATTTATTGAATATTATCGCCTAAAAATATATAAAGAGAGAGAAAAAATGACCTAGGATTTTTTGAAGGGCAAAAATTCATATCAGTATTCTTAAATACATTTAATATAATAATATGATGAATAATTCTTATATAAAAAAAAATTTGGCTTAAAAATTTAATTTTGTGCTCTTTTATTTAAGTTTATTTCTTTACAAAAATTTTCAGTTTTTTTATTTTTAATATTGTAGATCTGATATTACTGGAAAAAAAATACATCTCAAAAAAAAAGTTGACAAATTTACCTACATTATCTACAATTAAAATATATACGAGTCACTTCCCGTTTCCATTAGACTGTCTTTTTAGACGGCAAATAAATAATTAATAGCACGCAAAAAAATTAAGTTCATATTTAAAATCAAATTACAATAATTTTATTTTCAATATGTCTGATCGAATATTACTGAGGAACAAAAGCAACTCATGAAAATAAATATTGACAAATTTACCTAGGTTATCTACAATTAAAAAAATATACGAATCACTTCTCATTTTGATTACTCTATAAAGTATGTGAGACTAATTATATGTTTTAATATTTATTTAATATTATCGCCTAAAAATATAGAGAGAGAGAATAAAATGACCTAGCATTTGTTTTTAAAAAAAAATTAATATCAATATTCTTAAATATATTTAATATAATCATATGATTAATAAACCTTATATAAAAAATTGTGGCTTACAATTTAAATTTGATACTCTTTTGTTTAAGTTTATTTCTTATAAAAAAATTCCCAATATTTTCATTTTTAATAGTTTAAATCTAATATTACTGGGATAAATAAACAACTCAATTTTTTTTAACAAGTTTACTTAGGTTATCTACAATTAAAAAATATACGGATCATTTCCCATTTCGATTACACTATTCCTGTCAAAAATTATGCGAATCAATTCCCGTTTCGATTACACTATTCCTTTTATACTGCAAATAAGTCATTATAGCACGCAAAGAAATTTAGTTTATTTCTTCAAAAATTTACAATGTTTTTATTTTTAATGTGTCAGATGTAATATTACCGAGGAAAAAAAACAACTAAATTTTTTTGACAAATTTACCTAGGTTATCTACAATTAAAAAATATACAAACCACTTCCCATTTCGATTACACTATTCCTTTTAGGCGGGTCAGAAATTAATTTGTTGCATATTTTATCTATTATAATGTTGCTAATTAAATATTTAAACAACTAATTACAGCATGTAAAAAATCAATTATTTTTCTACATAGAAAAAACCCTGACGCAATGCGCGGGCAAGCATACTAATTATACCACGCAAAAAACTCATTTCTAACATATTTGATCTATTGCAATTTTAGTAATTGAACATTAAAATAACTAATTATACCACACATAAAATATAAGTTTATTTGTGGAAATTTTTTTTTTATAATATGTCAAATCTAATATTACTAAGAAAAAAAAATTACATACGTTATCTGCAATTACAAAATATACAAACCACTTTCCATTTCGATTATACAGATTTTATCAATTATAATTATACTAATTAAATATTAAAATAATTCAATACAATACATATAAAAACAATTAATTTTCTACATAGATAAAAAAAACCCGACGCATCGCGCGGGCATGCAGCTCGTTTCCTCTATTGCGTGTATAGTAGTATTATAGTATATGATGCTTTTGAAAAGTATATTTTAAAAAATCAACGCGTCAAAATCATAAAAGCAGAATCAATAAAATTAAATATTTTAAAAAAAAGGAACAAAAATGGTAAACCTAGTGGTATTCTTAAACTGACTAATATGGTAAGCAAACACTGCCCCAGCAATGAAGAGGACGTGATGTTTATCCATGTCGCTCTAAACGAGGATATGATTTTAATATCAGATAAAGACAAACAACTCGGTGTCACTTTTTAAAGCGTTTGAATCAATCCACCACAGGGATTGGAGATGATTCGATTGATATTACTTTTTTTTCTTGGCTACATATAATCATGCAATCTACCTGCCTGGCTCGTCGGGAAGAGCTGGATGTTGATTTCGAGAACATAGAGTTTGATTTTTTAAATCTAAAATAATTTATTTTATTTTATTTTGATAGTGGGGCATTGAAACAATTTAGAAACACTACATAAATAATATAAATCAAGGAATAGAATAAATTTGATTTAATTTTTAAAAAATATATTTTTGAAACGAGTTCTTAGACACACCCGGATACAAAAGAAAAAGAGAGAGTTAGAGGTAGTGTTAGATTTGAAAATATTAAATTGAAATTTCTAGTAATTATCTAGTAATGATAATATATTAATGCAAATAATAAAAGATAATTTTAAATAAAATTTACTTCTAAAAAGTATTTTATACCGACACTATAAAATACCAGATCTGGAAAAAAGACCTAGACTGCCGCTCTTCCTTTTCTTTTCTTTTTTTCAAGCGGGGCAATATTTTCCAATGGATAATTGCAAGATGGATGGGCTTGAAAATTATACCAAGCATGGCAGCAGACCAGAATTAAAGCAAAAGAAAATTATCAAATATACCCTCAAATTATCAGGGTGGTATCGATTTTAAATTCTATATCAATTTTTTATCAATTGTTTTTTGATATTTCAATTATGACCCTGTTAGATTTATTTAACGAAAACCATTAAATTATATATATATAGCATCATTAAACATGAAATAAAAGCACAATTTGTGAATGTCAATGGAAAAGAAATTCTCAACTCCCTTTTTAGTCCCGATATTATCTATACAATCCAGGAATTATAACCTAACAAATTGGTAATGTCAATGATAAATGCTGAAATTCAGCCGAGGACCAATTGATATGGGCGGGGTGTCAATTCCATCCACCCCTAATCTCGCTTACACCAACCGGGGATGAATTTCATTACTAGTCTTCTTCAAGATTACGTGTAATTAAATATTTAGTTGAAGGAATAAATATTAAAAAGATTATCTTGATGTATTTTTAAATAATAAACAATTTTAAATAACAATCTATAAACACAGGACCGTCCACTCAATAAACAAACCATGTCCAAAACTCTATCTCAATTTTTTCACAGCAAACAGCAGAAACTACACCTCTCTGTGTGGTATTCCAGTCAAAATAAAGGCTGGCAAGAATTGATTTAAAAAAAAATGATTTTTTTATATTTTTTATATATTAACATAAAAAATAATTAAAAAAAAGAAGATATTATTACGCTTTCAAACACCACGGAGTCAAGACAGCTCATCTGACCCGCAGGTAAACCAAATGGCTACTTCCCGCTTGCCCCTGATCTGGCAACTAACATTTGTCCTAGATTCCCTGATTGAATGCCACGTGCTAGCTTAACAGGCGTTGCTGCGGTCATGTGTTATCCTGCCAACCCATATGCAGGCAAGTAATACGTGGCCCCTTGAGGTGTCCTTGTGTCCAAGCAAATGACCAAATTAGCCACGTGTACCACTGTCGGTATACGGGGAAAGGAAAAAGTCATGAGGTTGCTGGCTTGACTTCCATGGCACCATAGCAAAATCAGGGCCATGAATTCTAATTCTGTGGGTCCTGATTGTAGCACCTGGACCAATGGGGATGCAGATTTTGATGGAGGTTGTCAACCACTAATCTCAGCCTCAATTCTCAGCCACAAATTACTTTCTCTCACTACACTTGTGCTGTTCCGCTTTGACATCTTCCTCTCCCTTTCTCTCAACCCTATCATATCCCTATAAAGGAAAGCAAGGCCGCCTCTAGTAAACAGCTGAAGCATCGAACTCTTTTCAAGGCAACATAAACCTTCATCAAAATAGGCAACTTTTTTTATCAGTTCTCCGCAGTTCTTATCATCTTGGTTGCTTCATTTCTCTATAGTAGCAACTGGGTCTTGTTCATTCTCTCAGTCAAACCCGCTCACCATAAGGTCTTTTTTCTTCTTCTTTATCCGTTGATGCTTACTGTGTATATTTTGTTGGGTTTTTGGTAGTGTTAAAGTTCGAGTCTTTGGCTTGTGAGATATGATTCTATGATGAATATGTGTGTGTGATTGTTTTTTCCTGATTGCGGTTTGATTGTGTTTAGATGGTTCTTATACCGTGATTTGAAACTTGAATTCTCTTTGTATAATAACTCTAAGCTAGCCTCTTCAATTTGTTGGTGGATATATGATTTTTTTTATAGGTCCTTGCGTTGTTCTGCTAGATAACTTTGGTTGGTGAGGAAAGAAAAGGAACTGAAATAATCAAAACCATCAATTGCAGTTCACTTGTTTACTTGTACTTTTAAAGTGGATCCCGTAGCTCCAGTCCATTTAACTGATGAATAAGTTAAAAAGATTCAGGCTTGTGCTGTATGATATATGAAGTTTTTGGTAATTTTCATTTTGTTCAAGATCTTGGCTGCCTCAGCTACTTGTAATAGAATAAGGTGTTTCCTATGAATTAAATATGGACTGTTTTTGCTTGGCTTTTCTACATCTATTAGATGTTTCTTGATCTTTATGATATTGTTTTTTCTAAAAAGGGATTTTCTTTCGTCTCCGCAGATAAAATCTCATGGAATGGTATTCAGAAAATTGTATTGATGATTTTGAGGTTCCCAAGGATCAAGAAGTATGTGACAGGCTTCCATCACCAGAGAGTTGGTCGAAATGGTGTACAGATGCATCAGAAAGCCATGAGTTTTCTAACCAAAGTCTTCCTATGGATTCAAAATTGACAGAGGAACTCAAATTCAATGGTGAAGTTTTGAGCAATGAGGTTGAGAGTTTCTACAACGGTGAAGATCAGTCTAGTGGTTCAAGAACAAGTAGAGGATTTTCTGATAACTCTTTTCCCCAGACTGCCCTGTCACGCGACCAGTCAGAATACAAGCTTGATGATCTTGCAGGAATCGAACAATTGGATGAAATTTTCTTGTACAAGCGTAACTTCTGGGCTAAATTTCTTCTGGGCTAAATTTTATGCCAGTAGGAAATCATGTAGTGTCAGATGTGCTTTAGCTTGTCATATTGATTAGCAGCATGCGCGGACACCCCATGGAAATAGAATGCTCCCTTATTCTTGCGTGCTAAACTATTATCCATCATGACAAAATGGTTAGAAATCATAGCTACTACAAGTGGATTACTCCAGTTATTGTGGTGATGGCACCTATCTTTGTGCCACCTTCATTTCGTGGCAATATCTTGAACCTGCAGCGCTACATGTGACATAATAGAGCCATTCAATATCCATGGGGTGCCCAATATTTCCCTACATATAGTTGTTTATAACGGTGATGCTTCCTTGTTTATCATTTCTAATCTCTTCTCATTTTCATTCGTTGCAGTTCCTTTCTC
Organism: Salix brachista; assembly: GCA_009078335.1. Classification (NCBI taxonomy): domain Eukaryota; kingdom Viridiplantae; phylum Streptophyta; class Magnoliopsida; order Malpighiales; family Salicaceae; genus Salix; species Salix brachista. Next base: position 14,252,713 of record CM018574.1, on the reverse strand, counting down.
GAAGATCAACCTACGAATGAGGATCTTAACAGCCCGTTATGCTTTTCTCCTGAAGCAGAGTGTGGCATGGTATCTGCCGACAATCGCTTGACTGACACGATTTTAGATTTGCAAAGTATTCTGAATGATGGACGTGGCATGGGAAGCTCAAAGCATGCCAAAACACATGCGTTTTCTCCATCAGCAAGTTGGGAGAAAGATGAAGTTGCTGCTTCACACTTTGATCCAAGCAACTCGGATCCAAAGGATTGGGCACCGGCAGAGGTGAGATTTTCCATCTCTCTATTAACTTTAAATCAATGATTGACCATTTATTTTTCACAATTTTCCCATAATAAAATTCATGGTTTGTACTAAATCTTTGAAAAGTCTTCAGCTATCCAAGGCCTAGCGCTTTTGCTTTCAGTTCTGTTGCCTATACTTGTGAGTTGGATGAAGATAGGGGTTTACCGTAGGTATACATGCTTATACACAATTTAACTCTTCGCGTTGTATGACTTACTTCATTTGGATTTAGAAATACTTTTTTTTTTCATTTTCTTTCCCGTATATTGATAATAACACTGACTAGGTTCTTTGATTTCTTGTTGATGAAGACAACCACTTTAATCACTCGTGGAGAATGACTTGTTTTACTCTCTTGTCTCTGGTAACCTAGAGAATTCAGCTCTGCTTGTTGCTGGAATAAGTTTCTCTGTGGAAATCTTGTTTGTTGCATCATGAACATAGGGTGCGTCTAAATCCACAAGGGTGGAGCCTTATTTCATGCACCCATCATCGACAGGTTTGGACGAAACATCCATCAAAACAACCACAGGTACGTGGAATTAGGCTCCAGCCCTGTGGTTTAGACCTGACCTAGATTTTTTTGTTGGTTCATTGTTGTTGTTTGCTGTCAAAACTAGAGTGTTTCTAGACGAGAAAATCAAACACAAATCACCTGCAAATCATGTGCGTTAGATGAGAATGGAGTAGTCAACGCATAGATGTCTTAGGTCTGCCATTACTTCAGTTAATTGTGATATAAATACTCATTTGGTAATTACAATATCTTGCTTTCCGCATGCTTGTAAATTTTGTTTCATCAATTTTTGTGCAAGAGCCAGCATTTATTTCATCATGTATCGCTTGTCCATGCAGTGGTACTACGCTACTAGCTATATTTATACACTTGCCTTGTATTTTCCTTCAAGAAATTCCTTTCTTTCAGACACATAGCTCTCATTGATTACAAACACCCGCATCATTGAAAAGTGCAATGGGTTGAGTTTCTGAAAACCTTTTCTGAAGTGATCCAGGTTCTTCTTCATGCATTGTCAGTAGAAATTAGTGATCTTATATGTTGGTTGGTCGTTTTGCATTTTGCATTTATCTATGATGCTCGTACGGCTTGTGAGGAGCAGGGAGAGTGTAGAGAAATGTAGAGACACCTGACTTTTTCTAAGATTATGTTGCCTGCATAACTGGTATCGGATGAAAATTTTAAGTCTATGAGACTTACAAGATCAACTGATCATGGCAATGTTTTTTTTCGGCACAGCTGGTCAATGTCTCGAACCCTTCAAAGCATGATAGCTCGATTGGACTTGTGGATGAGGAAACATCTCTTCAACAATCTGCGCTACATGAACTAGAAATGGTTCTGGCCCAGGTATAACAAAACATCCAAAGAGCTCTGTTTTTTAACAATAAAAATCAAATCCTAATGATTTTCTTATGTTTGAATTCTTTCAGTTAAATGACAAGACTAGAATTTGCTTTCGTGATGGCCTATACCGTTTAGCCAGCTATTCAAGGCAACACATAGTAAAACGGAACCAAAATGGAGATCTTTACATGGAAAAACCGTGTACCAGTGAAGATGAGGAAATGAGGTACTTGCACAATATCTACCCTGTTCTTATAATTTTTCATTGCCCATCTCGCTTGATTTTTTTCATTATGCTTCTCATTAGAATTTATGGCCACATTATGTTAAGATTGTTCTCATAAGCTGATAGTTAAGTTGGAAGTATCAATGGAGATGGGTTGATGACCGGAGTTCTTACCTCTGGATCATCCTTGACCTATCAGCTTGTCCGGTAACAGGCCTTCAACTTTATCGGTGTATGGTTGGCATTATCCATCTCACCTATACCCCTTTCATGCTGCTCTCATATGAAGTAGGATTCATGATTAGCATCTGGAAGTAATTAGATAGAGGCAACTTCAATGTTAACCTCTGGAGACCAAAAACAAATTTACCAGTTTAGTGGGGCATCTGGGCTATCAAGCATCTATTTAGTTCAATTTACTTCCAAGGCATCTGTTCTTATATTTATTGCATTGACAATTTAGGTGTGGAGGAAAGAAAACAAACGAAATGGAGACCAACAGCATTGACAGAGCCATTGCAAACCTCATGTTCAATAAGATGGACCTAAATGTACGAGATCTTCATGTCTCGGTATCAGCAGGTTCCAAGGAAGGAATTTCCAGAGAAACTAAACCCCAAAATTGCGGCTTGGATCAGCCAGAAGGTCGTGATCTCTCTTCCTGTCCAATTTTCCGAGATGATGCTGAGGTTCCGATCCTTAGTCATGGATATCCATAGATATGAGCGAATCCAGGCAAGCATACCTGAAGAAACCCTGGACAGAAGATTGTGTCTATACTGTAATGATTTTCAGAAGTCGAACCAAGGAAGAGGACAAAGGCGACAGTCCATCGAATAAGTATTTGTATCCATAGAAAAAGCTTGAAAAATTCTCTAGAGGTGTTCCACTCGTATGTATATACTAGGATTGTATATCATTCGCGTCAAAAATGGTTAGATGTTGGGTCGGACATGCATCCACTCAGCTCAGTTTTGGTAGGTGCATATAGAGATCAGATCAGAAACTTTTGACCCGAAACCTAGTACCTTTGTTGTTCTTGTGTTTGAGGCTTATCCATTCGATATATTCCATGCTGTAAATGCCCTCTTGTTTTCGCCTCCTCAAGCTTCAGCAAACACAGGAGGCCCTTGGCTTTATTGTTTTTTCAGGCTCTAGGGGTTCCATTTGAGAGTTTCTTTTGAGATCTCTGTGTGATGTAATTTCTTTATTGGCCCCTCATTTCCTCTGCTGTTGCAATTTACTAATATATGTGCTGTTGGATTTTATTGCTGCAATTTGAAGGAAGCCGCCAAGGGTTTTCGGGTGCATGAGATTGCTGGAATATTGTAGTGCTGATCCATCCAAACGTCACTTTCAGCATCTCCATTTTCATTTGATGAACTTTCCATATAAAACAAAACATCAGGTAGCGTTTGGTTAATATGGATTATCATAGAGAGGACAAGTATTTTAAAGATAATATTTTTTATTTTTTAGATATTATTGTAAAAAGATCTCAATTTTATTTTTTAAACTAAAACATGTAATGAAAAAAATTATAACCACTAGTTTTAAAATCTATTCAGAAAATATAACTTACAATCTATCCAGAGTGAAGTCTATGTCACTGATCAAGTCACACGTTAAGTTGACCTGAATTATTATCATAGTTTTGGAATCTAATTTAAAGGTCAACCTAGGCAAAACTTGGGTCAAAAAGGGGGGGTTGATCGTAATCATAAAAACAAATAATTATTATTAGTCTTAAATCAATCTGAAATCAAATGATTATTATTAGTCTTAAAAACTAATTTGGGATCGACCTTGGGCAAGACTTAAATCACGTAAATCACGTGTTAAGAGGGTTAACCCGAGACATAAAATAAAAGAGATTATTATTATAATTTTAAAGCTTGATTTGAGTGTAAACCCAGGACAATGTTCAGGTCATGGATCATGAAGATCAATAGTTGACCTTAGTCAATATAAAAATAAAAATTATTTTTATTATAGTCTTAAAACCTAACTTAGAAGTCGACTAGGGCAAGGTTAGAGTCATGAGTTGGGTTGGCCAACACAAGTTGATCCGAGTCAAAGTATGGATAAAAATACGAGTACAAAAACTGTTAGTATTATGATATGGATCATGAAAGTTAACTTGGGTTGACCCGAATGAATATAAGGATAAAGATTGTTATTATTGTATTTTAGATCACGAGTTAGTTAGGAGGATCAACCCAATTGATCCAAAGTTCTTTTAAAAGATAATAAAAACAATTTTTGTATAGTGGTTTTACTCAAACATTTTTTGTTTGAGAAAAAACAAAAATATTTTTTTATATATAAAGAATATAGTTATAAAACCTTACTTAACTCAACCATTGACTTGATAATTTAAAGCTCGACAAACTGGGTTCCTCATTTTTTTTTAATTATCAAAACGATACGTTTCAATAAGATAAAACCCTAAAACCACATATATCAAAGCCATACTTTTTTATTTTTCACTTGCGTGTATAGAAAAGAGAAACTTGTTGTTTACATAATGGACTGGATCAATCTATAATATGAAATTTACAGGACCTTAAGATTAATTGCATTAAATGCTCACCTAATCTGCTGATGCTGACTGCCAAGCATCAGAAAAGTCTACTTGATAGACGGCCTGAATCCTCCTTTCTTTATTTATTTTTCTCTCCTCTCAGGATTTGTTTTTTGTAAAATCATTAGACATTTCAAACGCCTTTTCCTTTTTTTTTTTTTTTTTTTTTTTTGTCCCCGAGAGATTTCCTTCCTTTTTTTTTCTTCCTTTTTTTGTGTGATGGTGACTTTAATGAATTGTTAAATAGAGGGTCAACTACACCATAAAACAAATTGGGGGTCAACATCTTTCCCCCCCAACAGACACAGAAAATTATATATAATAATATAGACATCTTATTTATTATATACATGGTAATCACTTATGTTAACACTATAAATGGTAATTATATGTTAATATTTTTGTTTTACTAATAGAATGGCGAGGTAAATTTCTATTATAATAAAGGAAGCTAACAAAGGTACAAATTCATATTAAAAGCGTGTTTTCTAGTTAGTTTAGGATAAGACAATTTATATTTTTTTTAAATTCCTTTTAATTAATTGAGAAAAGACATCCAATAATTGAAATAGGGATTCAATACTTAAGATTTATCCTACTGTTCACACAATTTTTTTTTGACAATTTTTCCTAAAATATTTTATTCCTATAGAATACAAATTTTATTTAATAATAAACCTCCGTGTATAAGCATTGTTAAAGCTTAGTACTTCACCAGTGAATATAAATTTTATTCTAATAATCTTTTCATGTATATAAATTAAATTAATTAACATATAAAAAGTTGTTATTAAATGAAAAATCTTTCTAAAAAACACAACACATATTGTATTAATAAAATACAATATTTTCTACTGCTACAAAGACTTACATCAAAAGGCCATTCTTTAATGCAATAGACTTTGGAATATTAGCATTCAGCGAGCGGAGTACGGTGCCCCCTGAAAATAAGTGGGGGCACTGCTCTCGAAATTTATATATATGCTAGCTAATTATATAGACTAAACAATTTTTATAACCGACTCTCAAAAAAAATAAAATAAAACAAAACACCTCACATGTAACAAGATTAAAAGTTAAAGCTGCACATAACTAAAATATAAAAAGATCAAATAAAACAAATGATAAAAAAACTATTGAAATCCACAGTTAAATTAATTGGTTGCTATAAATTTTTAATTTTTAATTTTTTATTGTCATTATTATGATTGAAGACAAGACAAAAAAAATAATAGCATCATAAAAAATATTATTTGATTAGAAAATTAAATGAAAATAATTAAAGGATAGAAGCAAAATTAGTATTATTATCATTATGAATATAATTATTATTATATTTTGTGATATTAAATATCTTGATTTATATTTGTCTCTCAATTTTTATAATTATATTTTTATTTATCGTTAATGACTTTTGTTTTTTCATTTATTTACACAATAGTTTATAGTTTATTTAATTAAATGGGTGCATGAATATTTCAATTTACATTTATGATTTTTTATGTAAAAAAACATGCATGTTAAGAAATTCTACATATTTTTTTATATTATGTATTGGTGTTTTAAACTTGATCATGATTCTTATGATTTTTTATTTTCAACTTCTCCCTTCAATCCAAGTTGATAGTGTATTTTTTATTTATTTTGGTGCTTTAAATTTAATGCATTTTTTAAAATGATTTCTTAGATTTATGCTTAAATCAATGCATCTTATGTTTTTTAGCATTTTTAAAATATCAATTATTTTTAATTATATCAATTTGTTTAATTATATTGGATTTTTAACTTCTTATATATTTCATATATATTAAATAATTTTTTAAATAATATTAAATCTGCATAATATATATTTGTATTCTTAATAAATTTTATATACGTGTCAATTTCTATTATAAAATAACTTAAATAAATAAATTAATTAAATACAACTAGATATATAACATGTTTTTTTTTTTTACTTTTAAATATTTTGTTTCCATGTTATCATTGTAATTTATATATTTTGTCTTTCCTGTTTGTCATCGCTGTTTTTTTCTCAATATAACTAAAATAAATCAACTTATTTAGTTAATAGAGAATATAAACTATTTTTTTAATGAATAATTATAACTCAAAAAATAATACAAAACCACAACCTACAACATATATAGCACTCCCACCAGTCCAGTAATTCATACAAGAGGCGTCTACTTTTACGTGAGGACCGTAACATTTGCCTGGTCGACACTGTGGATAATGACTACAACTTTTTCATGCCACTCTTTTATGCTCTCCATGTCGACGCCTGCACAAGATGATTAAAAAATATATAAATCATCCTCAAATAATAAAAAATAAATAAACAAGGATGTTAAATACATATACATAAGCAAAAACAAATCCTCAAGATATTGTTGCTGTCCAGTTCACCAAACATTTTATATTGTATTTCTTGTTGACCACTTTTACAATATATTGCCTGTGAAAAGGGTTCAGTACATGGAGATAAATTAAATTGAAATAAAATAAAATAAAATAAAAACCCACAAGTATAAATATATTTACTGTATTAAAACAGAAAGTACATGTAAAAATAATAAAGATAAACAAGATATGTTTTCTATTTTGAAAAAGGTATATAATTAATTCACTTGGAAATTGTTTTTGATGCAAATTAATTTTATATATTTTTTTAACAAAATACTTTATTGTTTCTATACTTAATTTATGCTAAAGCACTAACCAAACGCAGAATTAGAATTAAAGATAATAATATTTGGTCAGGCATTTAATAATAAATTATTTTACTTTACTATATAAGTGTGAATGTTTTGATCCACTTAGGGGTGGCAAAAGTAGCTAGTTTTGAAGCTGTTTAACTCACAAAACAGAAGTGTACTAAAAACTTGCCTATTTTAATGGCTACAAGGAAGCTCAGGACCATGCCAGTAGTCGATCGATCCAGAAACTACAACGACGATGAAGCTATCTTAAGGGTAATTACAGAACTGGAGATTGATTCTTAACCATAAATTAATCAGCTGTAATGTAGAAAAAACCTGGAGAAATATATGTTTCAATTTCTCCTTTAAAGAAATATAATTAATGAGAAACAAGAACGAAGTTGAACGTGCATGCCTCAACTTCAATCTTGTTATATATGCACCACCACCACTAATCCTACCAAATTAAGCCCTAGCTAGCTAGTAACAAGTCTCCACCACCATGGCAACTCCACCATCACCCTCGCCGTCTCTCAAGCCGGTACAGACTCGGTCCCGGTCGCCATCGACCCTTCCATCACCCCCAGCCACTCCATCCGGAAAGGAGAAACCAATGTCCCCAATCCGGCCTGCTATCTCCCTCAATCAACCGAACAGCAAGAAAGGCTCATCAAAGCACAATAAGATCTTTCGTCGTGTCCGTGCTGTTTTCCGGTCGTTCCCCATCATTGCTCCGGCATGCAAGATTCCCGTCTCACTCCATGGAAACCGCCTCAATGACGGGCACGTTCATGGTGGGACCCGCATGACCGGAACCCTGTTTGGGCACCGGAAATCTAGGGTAAACCTCGCCATCCAAGAAAGCCCCGGATCCCTACCTATTTTATTGCTCGAACTCACAATTCCCACCGGAAAACTCCTCCAGGATATGGGAGTGGGACTCGTTAGGATTGCCTTGGAGTGTGAAAAGAAGCGAAATGATAAGACCAAGATTGAAGATGAACCGATATGGACAATGTTTTGCAACGGCAGAAAGTCAGGTTATGCGGTCAAGAGGGAGCCAACCGATGAGGATTTGAATGTGATGCAAATCTTGCATGTGGTTTCTATGGGGGCTGGTGTGATACCTACCGGAGATGGAGCCGATCAGCCTGCAGACGGAGAATTAACGTACATGCGGGCATTCTTTGAACGTGTGGCAGGGTCTAAAGACTCGGAGACCTATTATATGTTGAATCCTGATGGAAACAATGGGCCAGAACTAAGCTTATTCTTTGTCAGGATTTGATAAAAAAGGGCAGAACTGGATCGATCAATCAAAGTTTGCGAAAATCGTATCATTGAGATCAACACGTTCTCCTGCTGGCGAAGGTCTGCAGATAGAATTGATCTCTTGGTGAACATTAATTAATTCTCTTGTGATCAGGGTTTTGGGAGAGCTAGGTTAAGCAAGAATCAAGGGCAAAACAAAGTCTCCAGCTATTGATTTGGAGGGTGACCTGCAGGTTAATTTCTGCTGGAGGAAGGGGGGCTTTGTTTAATTTGGATGATTATTTTTAGGGTATTTTTTTTTTACGTATACTTTCAGGGACATTAGGGTGGCAGGGAATTCAAGTCCCATTAGAGATCTTGTTTTTCATCAAGGTGTCATTTGAGAGAAAAAAAAAAAAAAAAACAAGAAGCTAGCGGAGATCACAACCATGTAAAACTTGATTGTAAGACACCGTTATATATCATTACATGATGAGATTAAATGTAAATCAAGAAGGGAAGATACAAGTTCAGAGTAGTAGCTAGCTAGAGTTCTTGCTGGGTTGACGATGGCGGCATGCATGTTTCAAAATAACTTAATCTGGGTCGATATCATGACCTTGTTTTTCTGATTTGTATCAATGTATAAAGAGCTGGGAGAAGAGCTACAATGCTGCGTTTACTTTCCAAGTAGCTAGTTACAACTAATAATATTCAGAAATTGTTTATCTGAACTTGTTTTTCTGATTTAGTTATAAACAACATTTCACTTAAATTAATCTGTATTTTTTAATATTTAGAAATGCTATGGAAAAAATAATTTTAAAAAATAATAAAAAGTATATCTCAATAAAATTCTAAAACAAAATAAATAAATCACTATTACCTTTTCAAAAAAACTATTAATTACACAATCAGTACTCAATCAAATTCGACACAACCAATTAAACTATTTGTGGAAATTCTCTCCTTACCAAGAAAACATTTTTATATTTGTAATTTCGATCCTTGAACTAAAAATATTTTTATCAAACACCGTTTTAAATCCACCTTAAAAAAAATCCCAAGACTTTTTTCAAGGTATGGTTGGTATTAAAATTAAATGTCTTTCATTATGACTAATCGATCATGTCATGCTTTTTTTATTCTCTATTTTATTTTGTTTTTTGCGTGAGTTTTTTTACTGTTTATATATTTTTTTTAAAATATTAAATTTTTTGAAATACATCAAACTTGAATCATTTTTTTTTTTAATTTCAATTAATATATAAAATAATGGCTGTGAAATTAGTAGTCTGGTACCGATCCAACTTGGGTGGTACTTTGTGCTAGGAGGTCTCGAGTCCTGACACCTCCAACTGCCTAGCCTAGGCCCAGGTCCATCTCCACCCCTAACGATAATAAGAAAAAAAGTTGCTCATTATCTTGGGCCCTGGCTAGGGTTGGGTGCTATATCGATCTAGGTTTTATCTGGGCTGAACCGTTGGTTCATATAGGCCCATTATATATTACTAACAGGAGGGTTTAAGACTCCATGGTCGCTGCTGATTCCTTTCTGGTGTTTATCATGTGGTCTCTCCGTCGAGCTTCTGCATACTCTCGCAGGTAACTTTCTAACCCTCTACATAGAGATAGGTAGTGGGTTTTTGTTTTCAAAGTAATCATGGTTACCATTTCTTGGTTATAATTCATTTCACGTGGAAAGAACGGATTGCTTGTTTAAGTGTGATTTTTAGTGCCCATTTCGTGTTTCTGTATTTATTATCACAATGATTTTCATTTCAAGTTTTTTATGAAACCAGGAAAGTATCCACTATAGATTTTGATGTGCTGTTTTGGCTTAAAAGTTAATTAGTAGATTGTTTGTTTGCAAAAGTTATGCCTTGTGTAAAATACTTTTTTTTAAAAAAAACAATTAAGAGAAAAAGTAAACATCTTTAGTGTTGTTTATACTCTGTGATGCATATCCAATAAAATCTTTGTTTCTGTAAGTTATTGATTTATTTCTTGTTTAATATCAGGATAAATAGGTCCTGGCTTGGGTGTTTTAGAGCAAGGACTGCTGAATTGGACCGAGTATGTCATTTTGCGAATGATAGAGCTGGTACATGCACTCTTGAGAATGTGATTTTTGGGAGATATAATTTGTCGAATGAGCTTAACCATAAGCCAGCTATTGGTTCAAAACAATATGTGGGGAGTTGTGGCTACTGTTCTAAGGCTGATATGGGAAATGACAATGAGAATGATGAAATTGGAGGTGGGATAAAGGAGTTTGAGACAAGTGGTATGGATGAGATAATTGAAGAGAGCAATGCAGACGAAGTGGATGGGGATGTGGATGAGGAGTCTGGTAAGAAAAAAGCAGCGTTAGAGTTACTAAATACAATTACGGAAACTCCAAATATTGTTGATTTTTTTAGTAAGTTCACTGAGGAGGGCAATGAGCTGAGTCGAGGGGATATTTATTTGATCACGGATCATCTTCGGAAAAAGCAGCTGTATTGGAAGGCATTACAGGTACTGTCTTGATCTTTTTCCTCTGTTAAGATTTGCATTTTGTGAGCCTGAACTCATTTAGCTAAATTTTATAATCTTGCTTTAGCTTTATTGGTGGAGATGCTGCCAGTTTAACCAAGCTTGTAGAATTCACTCTCCCATCGTTGGGGACTTAATCATTGCATAGAACCGTTGACACACCCTTGACACATTTCTCTCCCATTCTATGGGTAACACCCCTCAGATTTTCTGCTATTTTTTTGTGGCATATTAAGGCACTTCTACCTTATCCGAACTAACAAGACCAACTTTGCTATCTTTGTTATAGTCACCAACTTCATATGATTAAAAGTGTGTTTCAAAACGTTAGAATAGCACCTCATGTGAACAGCGAAAAATGATTGTCAGGACCTCATTTCTGAATCAATTGATTTTTAAAGACTATATTCACTTCTTAATTGGTTAGTACTGCTTGTTTATAAGATTCAATGAAACAAAATGATCTGACAGGCAACATAGAAACCAGCTATAAATTTACGTGAATATTCTGGACAAATCAGGTAATGATATTTCCTGTTTGTTTGATAATAACTTAGCGAGGACTAGTTTTTTCCTCAAGTCATTTCTGTTTTTTATAGTCAGTGTAGAACTCATATTTCCCATAACCAATTGCCGTCAGAATGCTTGCCACCTTTTTCAAGAATTTCCAGTTCTTGGTATGTATCCTCTCCTCATTGAATCAAGCAATGCTATGTGCTGATTTAAATTCTTCTGTATCGATGCAGTTTTCTGAGTGGTTGGAAAGAAGTAAGCAGACTGATTTCACTGAAAGGGACTATGCATGTCATCTTGATTGCATTGCGAAAACACTGGGGCTTTGGAAGGCAGAGAAGTTTATTGATAAGATCCCCGAGTCCTTCAGAGGTAAATTAGTTTATCAAACCCTCTTGGCGAGCTGCGTCAGTGTTTTGAATATCAAGAAAGCAGAGTCTGTGTTCCAGAAAATGAGGGACTTAGGGTTTCCAATCACTGTCGACGCATGTGAACAGATGATCATTATCTACAAGAGACTGGAGAAGAAAAAAATACCCAATATATTGTTGATGATGAAGGACCAAAATATCAAACCTTCTTTCCTTACATACAAGCTTCTTATTGATGCTAAATGTCAGTTTAATGACACTACAGGGATGGAGAAATTAGTGGCGGCTATGAAGAACGAAGGCATGGAACTTGACGTCTTTGCTCTAGCTGTCATAGCAAGGCACTATATAAGTATGGGATTAAAAGATAAAGCTGACCTCATGTTGAATGAAATTGAAAAAAGAAAACAGAAGGGTGGAGGTCTTGGAGCTCGTAGAGCATTGCTTCCCCTATATGCTTCTCTTGGAAAGGCTGATGAGGTGGGTAGAATTTGGAAAGAATGCAAAGCAGATCCCAAGCAGAGTGAGTGCATAGCTGCCATACAAGCCTGGGGCAAGTTAGGCAAAGTGGAAGAAGCAGAAGCAGTCTCTGAGATGATGCTTCAGACATGGAAGAATCCCACATTTGGATATCACACCTCTATTCTGAATGTTTACATAGACAACAACTTAACCAGTAAGGGAAAGGATCTGGTGGAACAGATGGGTGATATTGGGTCGTGGGCTGGTCCATTGACCTGGGATGCGCTAGTGAGGCTTTATATCAAAGCTGGTGATGTTGAGAAAGCGCACTCCATTCTGCTAAAGGTAGCTAGGATGAAGAGGAAGAGACCTTTATACACAACATACATCGCTGTCATGGAGCATTATGCAAAACGAGGCGATATACATAACACAGAGAAGTTGTTCCAGAGTATGAGGGAGCTAGGGTACACAGCGCGCTTTAAGCCATTTGAGATTCTGGTCGATGCTTACATCAACGCGAAAACTCCAATCTATGGGTTGCGAGCTAGAATGAAGGCAGATAACCTATACCCTAAAAAAGAATTTGCTGGAAAAATGGCAGTAGTTGATTGTTTCAGAAAGGCTGAACTATCAAATCTGATTGATTAAGAGCTCCATTGTGCCAGAGGTAGCTGTATTCAATCCCAAGTTAACATGTACACAATTTGTACGGTAAGGATGCTGGAATGGCATTTGATTTAGGATCATGGCATATCAGTGATCTGTAAATGTAAGAGGGTTATTTTGAAACCCCCCATGTTCTCTCTCTCCAAAGGTCCAAAAGAATCGTCCCATCGTCCCCTTGCTGAAGCAACCTGACTAGACTGGGAGAAGTGGTCCTTGCTTTTAATTTCCTTCAACAGCTAAATTTGCCTCATCCAGGTTCCCTGATTAACAGCAAGACTGGAAAAATAAAACCAGGATGCCACCACGTTAAAAGGGTTACGATAAATGTAAATTTTATGACAAATAGACTTGTTGATGGATTCGAGCTGCGATGAATAGGGAATGTGAGTAGTGAAAAGCCTTGGAGATATATAGATGGAGTATATCAGCTCACTTATTAACAATCAATCGGATCCAAAAAAAAAACCTATATATTTAATTCGGTAGAATTAATATCTACCAAATTCAGCTTAAATTATAATTTTTTTGATTATTGCAGGTGTCCGGGTTAGCTTGTGTATACCTCAACTAATTTTATCGGTCTCGAAGTTAACGATCATGTAAGTTTTCAATATTATGTAATTAAAATAATTAAAGTTGATTAACTATAATCAATATTATGTAATTATTATGTGTAAAATAAAAATAATTGAAGTTAAAGGTATTTTTATTTTTTCAAGCAAAATAAGCAATCTTTCATGTAAATAAACAAAGCTAATGTACTTTTAACCTAGTTTTACAAAAATCATTTTTATTTCTCAAAAATTAAAATTAAGTAGTTGGTTTTGAGAAACAAATAATTATTTGATGATTTGTTATAAAGTAGCGGAGTAATAACTATGTAAGATTACATGAATAGCGATTGCTAGATTTGTCGAGGTTGGTCTGTGTTCACATGAATAGCTTTGGCCGACAAGAAAGTGTTTGGAATACCGAACGTGCTAATTACAAACCGGATCCACTTAGTTTTTCTTGCATTAGTTTTTCTAGGCGTTGCATCACGGTAGAGCTGAGATAATTGGCCCAGTCACCCACCTCACCTTTTCTGAAAAAGGAGTTATTTGCATAATTTTCCAAGTAGCTGCCACTCTTGTTGACCTCCAAATCCTTTAATTTTTTTAAACTGCAGAGATCTGCTATTTCCTGAATCACACCTCGTTTTTCTTCCTCTATTGAAAAAGGGTATCCTATGAACTCAGCCAACCTCTTCAAATTAAAGACAATGTCTCCCTTCAAGTCTTCATACATGAAAAATGACGTTTTGTGTGGCTTCTCCAAGCTCTCTTTCCAGTACCCTAACACATGGTCCCAAAAGGGTCCAACCGCAACTTGTCGCTTAAAGAACGAATCGAAATGCTCCTCATCAAGCTTCCCTGGCTTTCCTTCGGTGGCAAAATGAAACCAGGAGACCACCACGTCAAAAGGGTTGCGACAGATGTAAACAACACGACAGTTAGACTTCGTGATGGACTCAGGCAGTGATGAATATGGAATGTGAGTAGAGAAAAGCCTAGGCGATATAGATGGAGTGGTGCCGATAAGATCAACGGGAGGTTCTTTTTTGTCAAAGACATCAAGCTCAAGAAAGGGCACGAGTTTGTGAGGGGGTGTAGTAAGCAAAGGAGTGTTCGAGGAGGTATAACGAGAACGATTAACAATGGAAAATATCAAGGTCTTTAGCCAAGTGGTGCCACATTTTGGAAAGGAGACAAGTATGATGATATCTTGGTCATGAGATTGGAAGTGTCTTTGAGCACATATTACATTGCGAAGAAGGTTGTCAGGCCACCAAAAGCCTTGGTAAAGGCAGAGTTTAGCGCTCATAAACCATCCTTCCTCTCTCGGAAGGGAGAGAAGTAGTTCCTGAACCTCTTGGTCAAGATCTTCAGTCGAAGTTGGGATGGTAAAGTTGGGATGCTCCATATTAATTTGCAGATTCATATCGTTTTATAACATAGCCTAGCTAGCTCAATATATATTGTGGCAAATGCCGATACTGAGATGGATGTGCCACGCGTGCGGCTTGCGTGTAGCCTTAGATAGCAAGGCGTGCTAAGAGTAACCATCCTTAAATCTCACCTGTTTAAAGTTTCCCACCGTGTACCGAACACAACCTAAGATTCTTTGATACAAAGAATCCAGCTATTACCTTAACATCGAGAAGTAAAAGGTGGAAATGTTAGCTATTACTTTAAAGTTTTTATTTTCATACCATTATTATTCTTATCAACATCTTCTATGGTCCAACAGGTTGTAACCTGTAAGAGGAAGGAAACACATGTCTTTTTTTAATCTTTTTTTCAATATATATATACATTTTAACACAACGCCTCTCCTTTGGATGATGGAGAGAGCAACACATGTCTCTTTAACACAACGCCTCTCCTAACATGTTAGCACCTTCATATCACGCTCTATATATATTTTTTTAATCTTGTTTTCAATTTAATTTCTAATTCATTAATGACTACAATTGTGTCCTGCATCTCAACCACTCAAGCCAACCTCTCTCCTTTCAATTTAGCCCATGATTTTCTAATAAATTTTAAATTTAGCATAAAATTTCATTCAATACAAGCCATTATAATTGCCTAACTAATTCATCACATTATAATTGTGTCTGTGACCCAAATAATAAATTTAGAGGGTAACTCAAGTTGACCATGTATAATTCAATGTGACACCATGTGTCCAACGTCTTCGGATTGGAAGAGCAAATTTGGCCCTTCCATCTTTAAAAGAAAACACAAATCCACCATTGATTGTTTTATTCATTTCATGTAGTAAATACTAGTTGATATGCCCGTACGATGTTGCAAGGAGACGACTGATCATTCGATGTCTCGTTGTAGGTGAAGGCAAAATACTTTTTTCAATTCATTTTTGTTTTCCCTCAAAATTTCATGGTTAAACTATATATTTTCCCTTGAATTTTCCCAATATTACCCTTAGCGTTGGACTCATGTTCCAGCGTGTATACTGTATATTTAGGTGAGACCTGATAATTGTTACAAAAGGCTCTTTAATTTTATCTTTTTTAATTATCATCACCCGTTTTCAATAATTGAATGTGAATTTTTTTTCTTGTATTGAAAAAAAAAAAACTAGAGCACAACCATGAGACGTTAATGTTTCTTTTTAAAAATAATTTCTAATTGAAAATATATTAAAATAATATATATCTTCTTATTTTTAATATAATATTTTTTCAATTAAAAAAATAATTTTAAAAACAAACGACCGTTGTCATTTTAAATTCCTACACACCGCCAGCTACCACAATTCATTGACCAGCCTGTCACCACTCACCATCACCGCAACTCCTGCCAAAATGTGTGGCCACCCACAAACCTAACACTGACATCATTGTTAAAACCAACTCTTAATTTATTAAATCAAATAAAACATTATTATTATTATTATTATTATCAAAAACCAAAACTCAACTCCAAGCAACCAATAATACGATGAGGTAGGCGATTTTCACATGTGGTGTTTTTGTTTTCTTTATATACACTTAAATTATTTTTTACAATTTAATTTTGAATTTACATATTTTCTAATTCAATTAGGTAGAGATCTTAAACAGTTCCTTTTCCTTTTTTTTTCATGTATATTATAGTCGCCCCTATTTTTGGTCCCATATATATTGTTTTTTAAATATTTAATAATTATAATAATAAAATGTAATTAATAATTCAAGTAAATTAAACACTTGTTTTTATTCTCCCATCAAACTACTTGTAATTTTATTACGAACTAAATCTATACATGAAAGCCTCTGCGATCCTGGAATAACATATGGTAAAATATCATCTGAAACAAAATTAGGATTGCGAGGTAAAAATTATATTATGATCTCCTTCTAATATATTTATTTATATTCTAATATACTTTTAACAGAAAATATAATAAATAATAAGCCATATATTATGTAAAAATACTCCCCTCTCGCCCGAGCAGCCACACACACAACAAAATCCCCCCTGCATCCCCTCTCGCCCGAGCAACCATAGTAGCCCCTCTCAGCCACACACACAACAGAACCCTCCCCGCGTTCCCTTCATTTTACTCTGTGAGACCCACGCTAAATTTATGTTTTTCACATTTAACCAAACACTAGAATATGAAGCTTTTTTGCAACCTCCGGTTGCACCACAAAAACAAACACCCTCTAAATCAAACTTGGTGGCACCGGTAAATGGGGTCTTAGCCTGGCGGAGAAAAAGACTTGTTCTCTTTCTCTGTACCAGGATTCAAGTCCCACCATTCACGTTTGTCATCCCCGCGATATCTTATCTGTTTATTGGGCTTGGTGGATGTTTAGTGAACCCAGAAATTAGTTGTGGTACGAGTAAGCTGGTCCGGACATCCCAGTTATAAAAAGAAAAAATGGTGGCACCGGCAATAACTTTGACTTGCGTGGTCACGTTTTTCAATCTGCTATAAACACCTCATGAGATGTTTTTGGCTGCAGTGAAGATGAGGGGCGAGCACTGCGGTTGGGAAATCGGACACTTCGCTCTCTGGCACTGTAATTGGCATGCTATATATGCCACATTCATTCAATTAAATACGCAATCCTGAGTTTCGAAGATTGAAAATAGAGTTTGTAAATTAGATAAATAAATGTAAATAAAGTTTTTCTTGTATAAACCCGTGCGTTAATAGCAACATCGAAGAAAATTATTTAAACGGCAACTAAGAGCTTCTTCTTTCTTTAACGACAATTAATGACAGCTTTGTTTATTACAATCACACTTGTATTAAAAACATGGACATCTTTTGTAAATAAATTATAGTTCAGTCAACATTTAAATTCTTATTCTCTCAGTATCTCTGTAGCTCGAATTTCTTCTTTATCTCTGTAGCTGCCTGGACACCTCCTTCACCTTCATCATAAACACCACCTTCACCTCCATCATATATATATATCGCACGCAATTTTTTTTTTTTTTGATAAAATGGAAAAAGTAAGAGCACATATGCCTATTTTGATTTAACAGAACTTGTCCCTGGCTAAGGAAGCACTTTGAATTCAATACCAGATCCACCCAGCTTTTCCTCTGTTAATTGAGATAACTGCTTCACCATTGAAGGAGACAGATAATTCACCCAATCTCCGACTTCAGCTTTCCTAAACAAGTTCTTGTTTTCGAAGTTCTTAATAGACCTTCCAGACTTGTTAACTTCTAAATCCTTCATCTTCTCAAAGCTACAGAGGCTGGCTATCTTCTCAACCACACCTTCCTTTTCTTCTTCCATTGAAAAAGGGCAGCCAAGAAATTTGGCAATCTTCTTCAAGTAAAACGTAGCATCCTCTTTCAAGTCCTCATACTTCAAGAACAACACCTTGTCTGGTCTCTCCAAGCTCTCCTTCCAGTACCCCAACATATGGTCCCAGAAGGGACCGAACCCTACAACCCCTTCGCAATACTTTTTGAAGGTTTGCTCTAGTAGCAGTGGAGGAGCAGTTTCTGATCTCAGCTTGTTGCTGAAAGTCCACGATGAAATAAAGGTATCAAAAGGGTTTCTACAGATATAAATTATCCGGCAACCGGAGTTCTTGACGGAGTCTTGAAGTGCAGCAAATGGAATGTGGGTGGCAAAAAGTCTAGGATCAGGGAGTTTCGAGAGGTCAGGGACTTGCTTTTCTGCGTAAAGCTTGTACTCAAAGAAAGGTACAAGATCGTGAGGATTAGAGGCAAGCAAAGGATGGCCATCGCTAGAGATTGCAAATTTCTTGCGATTCACGATGGCAAAAGATAGGGCCTTGAGCCAGGTGGTGCCTGATTTAGGTATTGATGCCAGGATGACATCGGTGTCTATTGGTTGGAAATGTTTTTCAAAAGAGATTATGGCCTCGATTTCTTTTGATTGGCACCAAAACCCTTTATATCTATAGAGGCATGCGGTTCTCCAACCTTTCTCTCTTGGAAGCGAAAGCAGTAGTTCCTTGCACTCACTGGTCAATTTCTCTAAATCCTCTCCATTGTCATTTGCTTGATTCTTTGTGAAATTGTTGAGAACCATGGAAGTAGTGGCTGCAGTCGACGAGGCAGGCATGGTGCTAGATTTCAGATACGAGGTAGTTGCATGATAAACTAGCTTCTATAAACCAACTTATATAATACTTGCGTATCATCAGCATCTTTGATTTTGGTAGAGAAAACGTGGATTATGTTAAAAATGTGGTCAACCTTCAGCTACTTTCACGTTCTAATTTGCTCTACATTTCAGGCAGGAAAACGACAATTCCAAGTTAGGAAGCGTCATCCTTTGTTCTTTATGTGAAGATTGCGAATTCCGCATGTTTTTTTCTGTGATGATTGCGATTTTGGGCGTTCACACATGAAAAAATCATATTTAAATTCAAAAATTCAATTTCAGATGGAATTTGATATCTAATTTACAACACCAATTAAGGAAGAGAGATTAATGTTGAAATTGACAGTTCCTTTTCCCGAGACTGGACAGCCAAAGAAAGAAAGGCTAACCCCGCTTTCTTGCAATGGGCGGAATCGATGCAGAGTTAGCACCAACCTTATTCAATTGAATTCTATCCTCCTTTAAATATATAAATTCAACTTCTTTATATATTAAATTCAAATAGAATGAATTTAGTAAATAATTAATTCCAAATAACTTGATAGATTTATTTTATTTTAATATTTATTTAAGGGCATACCTTAACAGCAACAAGGTCCTGAGAAATGATTTCCCTCAGAGAATTTATTAATAATAGTTTAGATCTCATTTCAATCTCTATTTTTGTAAAAAAATATTTCGGGACTCGTTTAATATATACCTCTGATTAATATAATTAAATTCATTTTCTTTTAATACAAACTATACACATTCGAATTTATTGAAGGGGAGAATTTTGATTTTTATACCTTTTCAACTTAAAACAAAATTATTTTTTTACTTCGACTTTTCATTTTGGAACACAAACATATATTTCTTAATTATTTAAATTTTTTTGCTTACCTCTTAAATTGATTTTATTTAGATTGGAATTTACTCCTGTTCTTAATTTTCCAACTCTTACCAAACATTTATAAAACCTCACCCTTTTAATATTTTTACAACCTCAACACTCCATCCTTAAATCTAATTACCTCTTTAAGATTTTTAAAATCTCCCACCTTGTACCAAATACAACCTAAGATTCTTTGATGCAAAGAATGTAGCTTTTACTTTAACAAGTAAAACACCGAGAAGTATTCGGTGGAGATCTTGTCAAGCCATTAATGATTAGCATTCTCATCTGTTTTTCTAATCACGAATAGCCCATTATAGATCAAGCCAAAAACCGAGACGTGTGGACTTTAAAAAATTAGGTTTGTCGACATGCCGTCGAAGACACTGAGCATGCTCCTTGATGTCCCCTTTGCCGACAGATTATGTCTCTACTGGATTCGAAACAATTAACCATGTCTCAGCTTTCGGTCGAGCTTGGTTCATTTCTCAAAGTGAAGAGGTCATTTCCTGTGCGTTAAGATGATATATTTGTCCTGTTTATTCAAAGAATAAAAAATTTGATCAGCTGTTCGCGAAGAATGTTTAAGCTTTTTCCCATGTCTCTGTGAAAACATGTTTTTAACCTTAAAAAAGCTTTGTTTTTGGAATATTTTATTATTTTATATGAACATTTTGTGTAATTAATAGTGTCATGTGTCAAGGGGTGTTTTAATATTTTCATGTTTTTTTTTAAAAAAATTAATCAAAAAGTTGTTGTAGCATGTTTCACACGTGCCAGTGAATAAGTCCATGTCATTTGTGATTTCATCGTATATCTCTTCACCAATTTGTTTTCAATATTAATTCGTAGATCCATGTTGAAGCATACGAACTTCATACAAAAAAAAAAAAAAAAACATGATTTTTCACTGAAATTTCCAAAAAAAATCTTATTTGAAAAACATATAAAAAAATATGTTTTCTTTTCATGCATACGGCAAATTCTAAATATTGTTTTGAGCATATTTTCACACAAAAAAAATATTTATTTATTTTTCTCATGTTTTAAAATGCAAAATGGATATCATAATCAGTTTATGATTATCCGATAGAGTTCGGTCAAAATATCAAAAATCTTCTAACAATCATTTTGTTCATTTTATTTAGCTACAGACTTTAATGTGTGAGGTGTAAAACTACATTGTGAAATATAGCCTTAGGTATTAAAAAATAATAAATGCAGTGCTAAAATTTGAACCTTAGAACGGTTAGGTTTTTGACCCAATGAGGTAGAGACTCCCTCACGAAGAGAGATTTACTTCGAACCGTACAAAGATCAACAAATAAAAATCTGACCCAGAAAACAATCAAACAATAATACAACTTACCTTAGGTAGAGTGCATTGGAGGTGATGCGTTTTCCCATTGCATAACAAGTCCCCTTACTCAAACTCTCACAAACCATTAGGTTTCCTAATGACCTTAATACTAGATGACGATCTTAAAAATTATAATTTCATAATTATAAAAAATATTTTCCACGCATCACCCATCTTCGGAGATAGGCGCATGAAAAAACACCATCATGAAAATGGCTACAGGGATAGAAAAAACCAATTCCAAACCTATCACACCTCTTCATTCCAAATAGCCAACATTAACTTTAACTCCTCATTTTCTACCAGAAAACCTGAACCCCAAAATCTCCAAACCAAAACCTAACTTAAAACTTTCCAAAGAAAAACAATCAAAAAACCCAGGAATAATTACCTCCACTACCACTGCCCTTAAATGAGATGTATAAAAAACTACTAAGCATGCGGCAGGTAGCCCCTAAA
The DNA here is from genome assembly GCA_009078335.1 of Salix brachista. Taxonomy (NCBI): domain Eukaryota; kingdom Viridiplantae; phylum Streptophyta; class Magnoliopsida; order Malpighiales; family Salicaceae; genus Salix; species Salix brachista. The sequence goes on along the minus strand of CM018574.1, from coordinate 14,230,909 downwards.
CCTTAGAACCTTTGCAACCACCTTACCTCAACTGGTACGAACCTAGCCTCACGTGCGAGTACCATGCTGGTGTCGCAGGACATAGCATTCATACATGCAATGCCTTTAAGAAAAAGCTCATGCAACTAATTAAAGGTGGGTGAATAACATTTGAGAAAACTCCAAACCCTATTCTCAATCATGCCTCGGGAAGTGGAACGATCGCTTGATGGAAATGATGAATCAAGGGAATCGGTTAAGAGGTGTATCAAATGTCCATATCATTGAAATGACTCCTATAAAAGTTTCTGAAGAAGAAGTGCATCAAAATCAAAGGATAAAGTTTGCTTCTATAATTTATCTTTGTCTAATCATGTCCACACATGTGCTTCAACTTTGTCATGTTTTAGTCTTGTCAGCAATTTGGCTTATAATACTACAAGACTTTGTTAAATGAGTCTTTCTTTTCAATAAAATCATATATTTTCTTGTGTTTATGATGTATTTTTATTTTTTATTTAAATAACATCAACACACCTTATACCTTTTCATTAAAGCTATATATGATCGTATAATTTCATAAAAAAGATTAGCAAATCAATGTTTAGTACAAAAAAATTCAAATTGATGTTTGTTTAACAATGAATTTTGGAAATTCATGTGATCTCATATGTACAAAAACTCTTATAATAAAGCTAAGATATTAGCTAAATAAATAATAAAAAAATCATTCTGTATGAAAAAACAAAGTTTGCCGACTCTAGAATTCAATGCTGTCTATTACACTCTCTCAAAAGTGGGTGCAGATTATCATGGATATGGCCCATGGCTATGACACACGAAATTAAGAACATTGCCCGTAGGGTATAGGGTCCCCTATAGCATTGTTCCTTGGTAGGTTCAGCTGTTCAAATAAATCAAATAAAATGTGCAACCGTCTTTGCAAAAAACAGATCTTAGAAATGGAATCGGCCTGCCAACTACCAATCGGTCTCTTACAATTATATATTAATAAAGTAGCTAGGTTTGCTCTCGTCTCTGTTTGTCGTGTTGTGTTATAATTGTTGTTCCATCAAACTGTTTGGTAGTGAATTTATCGAGATAATAAATAAAACATTCAAAGTATTTGAATATTTCTTTTCTAATTTATTGATATTTAATACACTTTGTTTGTGTTTAGTAGCTTTATTTTTCGGATTGCTATAGCAAGATGGTGAAAACCTTTGTTTGTGTTTAGTAGCTTTATTTTTCGTCTAGATTACAAAAAAAAAAAAAAAAAAAACACGATCGGTTTGCATGGTATTTGTCTCTTACGTCCATAAAAGTCACTGGTTCAAGCAGCAAGCGGAGGGGCATCATATATTTTTTAGGGGTTTGAACAGTGTGCATCGTCACACCCAGCACAACGATAATATAAAAAAAATGGTCACAATGGAAATTAAGCAGAAAATACAAGGAATGGGGGTTCTAATTTGTTGAAATTTGAGGAACAATTCTGAGAAAAACGTAAAAACAAGCACTGTAGAGATTTGTACGGACGAATGCCAAAAATCCTGAAGAACAGTTACTGTAGAGATCAAGAACTGGGAAGGGAATTTTCCAGAAAATAAGAACTTGAGAATTTGATTGTTTTGAGCAGAGAGAACAAACAAACATGGGCAGAATCGTTTTGTATGGTTACTACCATCCCATAAATTTTATTTATAAGAATCAAACGATTACAACGGCTAGTTCTTTCAAAATTCTGTTACAGTTGACTTTTCCATAATGTTGACTATTAACTGATTTTAGCTAACTATTGACTAATTGAATAAGAACATTAAGGATTTTAATAATCCAGATTACAATATGAAATCAAGAACTAAAACACTTAAAAACTTGAACTTCAATTCTTCAGTTCTTCACTTGCATGCTTCGCAGACCTGGAATCACATTTCCAGTTTTCAACATAATTCCTGCAGATACACACACACATATATTTTTATCTGGAACACCTTTAAAGGCAGCTAAACTCTTAGCTCAAGGTAGATAATTATCTCTACATTTTGAAAAACTTCCATGGAAGACATTCAAATTACTCAAAGAAAAAGAACTGTTTCAGAAACCGGAGAGAGTACTGATCAATGACGTGATCTACTCTTGGCTTTTAGTGCACTCCGATCCTGTACCTTTCTGCATTTCCAGCGCCTAGAATATTTTCAACCCATGTGCCATATTAACAAATTAAAGAAACGAAAGAATTGATTTTGTGAAGCCAATCTCCCTCTCTTATCATTATTGTTCCACCATTAATATACAGGCTAATCACCCAATAACATCACAAGTGATAAAAAGTGTTTGGTGGGAAATTGTTGTTCAGTACCCCATGGCAATCACATGGCGGTCCCAAAACATGGAAAGCTAAGAAGTTGCACGAGCTTCCAAGTTCTTCAGAATTCAATGCGGTCTATTACACTCTCGCAAAAGTGGCGGGTGCAGATTATAATGGATATGGTCCATGGCTATGACACACGAAATTAAGAACATTGCCCGTAGGGTATAGGGTCCCCTCTCAATCAAATAAAATGTGTGAAATGTGCAATCGTCTTTGCAAAATACAGATCTTAGAAATGGAATCGGACTGTAAGGAAGATCCCGGCACTGTAATCCATGCCATTATAAATAGAGAGCAATGCGGCAAAAGAAAGACAAGCTGTTAGGGATAACTAATTGCACGGTGCACATCATGGCCGACACCCAAATGATCACAAAAAACAACAATCTTGCAGAAACCGATGAGATTGCTGACCTCCTGTCATCCCTTCCCAAAGAAAAGTCATGGCGATCAGGCTATGTGTATCGATACCAAGGCTTTTGGTGTCCTGAGAAGCAGGTCCCCGCTGTGATTGCATTTCAAAAGCACTTCCTCGCACAGAAAACAGATACTATAATCGTCACCATGCCTAAATCAGGCACAACATGGCTGAAAGCCTTGGCATTTTCCATTATGAATCGTGCAAAATACACACCCTCGTCTAGCCCTTTGAACTCTGTCAACCCTCATGATCTTGTACCTTTCTGTGAGTATGGGCTCTACGCGAATAACCAAATTCCTGACCTGTCTACCTTTCCATCCCCTCGAATGTTTGCTACTCATTTGCCATATCCATCATTACCGGATTCCATCAAGGATTCCGGCTGTCGAGTTGTTTATCTTTGCAGAAATCCTTTTGACAACTTTATCTCCATGTGGCATTTCCTCTCCAAAGCAAGAGATGAAAGTCTTGGGCCATTATCTTTGGAGGATTGTTTCGATGGCTTTTGCAATGGACTTGGAGGATTCGGCCCCTTTTTTGACCACGTGTTAGGGTATTGGAGAGAGAGCTTAAAGAGACCAAACGAGGTTCTGTTTCTCACGTTTGAGGACATGAAAGAAGACATTAATTCTCAGATGAAAAGGTTAGCTGAGTTCCTGGGATGTCCTTTTTCCTTGGAAGAAGAGGTAGATGGGGTTGTAGAAGGAATATCAAAGATGTGTAGCTTCGGCAATTTGAAGGACAAAGAGATCAACAAGACTGGTAGGTTTCACCCATACTTTGAGAACAAGACTTTCTTCAGAAAAGGTGAAGTGGGGGATTGGGTGAATTACATTACTCCTGAGATGGTGGATCGTTTGAACAAAATCATGGAACAAAAGCTGGCGGGTTCTGGTTTGAAGTTCAAGACTGGTTAATTTGTAGAGAGTACTTCGATGCATTATTTCGTGTTGTGTTTGTTTGTTTGTGAGTGGGATCTTGATCAGTGGACAATAATGTGCTTCAGATCTGAGGGGAAAAAAACAATTAATCCTGTGCGGTTGAGGTTGTAATAAGACTATGATGATGGGATTCGTACCTTTCTTTATGTCAATTAATTATTTTATTTAAAATTTAAGTTGTTAGATAAGGATCCTCTCAAATAAAAAAAATTTAGACTTGAAACTTGCAAAATAAGATAATTCTCACAATATCATCATCGACGATGTGGTCCCAAAACATAGAAAGCTAAGAGCAGGGAAGCTAATAGAAGAGTCAAAGGTAAAATATTATCCCTTTAGCATTTTTGTTTCACTTTACCACCTAATGCAGAGCTATCCGAAGAGCCAAAAATAGCTTTTTGTGTTTGAGTTGCTATTTATAGCAACTTGACAAGAAAAGCCATAAAATAAATATTACCGTTGAAACACTGTTTAACTTGGATTTGAAAATCAATGCGAAGAAAAAGAAAAAGAAGAATAGAGTCAATCTTTGGTTAACCGTCTGATTACGTCACCGAACAAAACCTAAAGTGCTTTTTTAAAAAAGAAAAAGAAAAGTACCCATCTAGAAAATACCACAGAACCATATATGAGGCTTCAGGCTCGACCAGAACAGGTTGTTGAAGAAATATATCACGAGATGCAACACAGAGTTGCTTGATCTCAACCTCCGATAGCTGAACTTGCTTGCCTGGTCTGGCTGGTCTGCCCTTGTGTAGCCATCGGATCTTCCCTCCTCTTTCAACGACGTTGGCTTTCTTTTGATAACTAGAAAAGAAAATGAAATATAATTATACGACAAGGCCATGGCAGGATTTTTGAAAGATTATCCTTTCTTTTTTAACACTTTTTTAATATATAATTATATTATATTTAAAATAATTATATTATATTTAAAATAATATATAAAAAATAACTCTTCTAAATGACTTTTACCATTAGAATATATATAAACAAAAAAGATATAATTATACTATTTAAAAAATTATTTTATCAATTTAACTCTATAAAATAATTTTTACCATTGAAATTACTCTAACAAATTCCACGAGCTTCCAAGTTTTTCAGGCTATTATTACACTCTCAAAAGTAGGTGCATCTCATAATGGATATGGGCCATGGCTATGACACACGAAATCAATAACAGTGCTCGTAGGGTATACGGTCCCCTGTAGCATTAATCAATCAAATAAGAGGTGTGAAATGTGCAACCTATTTAGTTGGGTCAGACCCAGTTTGATTTTTTTAAAATATATATATTTAAAAAAAATTATGTAAATAGAAATTAGTCCTGATAAAAAAAAATGCATGTGATTTCATTTCACTCCATAACCCTGTTGTTTCTCGATTGATTATGAATCAAAAACTTGCAACTGGACTTTGGAATTATATCTCTACAACTGGATCGCAGATGTTGTTACTAATGATATTGTTACCAGATGTTGTTCATCCATCAAATAGCAAGGGATGGCAGATGCATTAACGTGTTGATTTAGTTCGTGATGAAATTGTAAGTAGTTTGATGGGAGAATAAAAAGAAATATTTTATTTACTTGAATTATTAATTATATTTTATTGTTATGATTATTAATCTACAATATTTAAAAAATAAATATGTGTGTGTGTCCTTTAAAGTAATTTCACAAGTTGACAGCAATATGAAAAGCATGATAACCAAACACACAAAACTACTTTCATTAAACATCAAACTCAACCATAGTTTTAACCAAACATTTTAATTTCAGTTATGAATCGTAGCTAAAAGTATTTTTCATAAAACTATTTTTTTTCAACTTAAACCACAACCGCAACACTATGCAAAACAGGCTCTATAAATAGAGAGCAATGTGGCAATGGAAAGACAAGCTGTTAGGGATAACTATTGCACGGTGCACATCATGGATGACACCCAAATGATCACCAAAAACAACAATCTTGCAGAAACCGATGAGCTTGCTGACCTCCTGTCTTCCCTTCCCAAAGAAAAGTCATGGCGATCAGGCTATGTGTATCGATACCAAGGCTTTTGGTGTCCTGAGAAGCAGGTCCCCGCTGTGATTGCATTTCAAAAGCACTTCCTCGCACAGAAAACAGATACGATAATAGTCACCATGCCTAAATCAGGCACAACTTGGCTGAAAGCCTTGGCATTTTCCATTATGAATCGTGCAAAATACACACCCTCGTCTAGCCCTCTGAACTCTGCCAACCCTCATGATCTTGTACCTTTCTTCGAGTTTGGGCTCTACGCGAATAACCAAATTCCTGACCTGTCTACCTTTCCATCCCCTCGAATGTTTGCTACTCATGTGCCATATCCATCATTACCGGATTCCGTCAAGGATTCCGGCTGTCGAATTGTTTATCTTTGCAGGAATCCATTCGACAACTTTATCTCCTTGTGGCATTTCGCCTCCAAAGCAAGAGATGAAAGTCTTGGGCCATTATCTTTGGAGGATTGTTTCGATGGCTTTTGCAATGGACTTGGAGGATTCGGTCCCTTTTTTGACCACGTGCTAGGGTATTGGAGAGAGAGCTTAAAGAGACCAGACGAGGTTCTGATTCTCGCGTTTGAGGACATGAAAGAAGACATTCATTCTCAGATGAAAAGGTTAGCTGAGTTCCTGGGCTGTCCTTTTTCCTTGGAAGAAGAGGCAGATGGGGTTGTCGAGGAAATATCAAAGATGTGTAGCTTCAGCGTTTTGAAGGACAAAGAGATCAACAAGACTGGGAGGTTTCTCCAATACTTTGAGACCAAGACTCTCTTTAGAAGAGGTGAAGTGGGGGACTGGGTGAATTACCTCACTCCTGAGATGGTGGATCGTATGAACAAAATCATGGAACAAAAGCTGGCGGGTTCTGGTTTGAAGTTCAAGACTGGTTAATATGTAGAGAGTACTTCAATGCATTATTTCGTGTTGTGTTTGTTTGTGAGTGGGATCTTGATCAGTGGACAATAATGTGCTTCAGATCCGAGGAAAAAAAACAATTAATCCTGTCCGGTTGAAATTGTCGTTAATAAAAGTACAAGTTAACATGATTTCTGTGGTTTTTCTGCGTGTACAAGATTGATGAGGATTTTACCAGTTTTCGAGGCTACCCTCCTATTCAAAGTTATCCTACGCCTCATGAGGTACATGCGAATTACCACACATTTCTTCCGTCGTCCTCGACGTGGGGTATACACAGCAACACAGCGGTGATTTCTATGCACAAAGTCCACAGCATTTGTATCCATTCGGGGAAGATATTTGGAGAGGACTCTAAAACATATTTTTAACTGTGTTTTAAAAATATTTTTATTGTTTTTAAATTATTTTTATGTGTTGATATTAAAAATAAATAAAATATTATTTTAATATATTTTTAAATGAAAAATATTTTAAAAAATAACCATTATCATATTTAAAAGCAGAGGCCACGAACAAGGTATTGAAGATGATGATTTTGGATTTGGAGCTTAGACTCTACCTAGGTATTTCAGCTTAATTACTTATATATCTGTGTCTAATTAATTTATCGTACAGCTGTGGATTTTTGCATTATCTCTAATGTTTCATGAAGCTTAATCCCTTATTGTCCTCCAATTAATTCCCACTAAATGTTAACGCTCGTGATAAGATCACTTAACTTATATATATATATATATATATATATATATAGTTGCTAGAAACCCTGATCGCTTCGTTAATTGCTAGAGAAAATTAATTTCCATCAAATGTCAACGTTCATGAAGCTTAATCCCTTATTTGACTCTTTTTTTTAAAAACATTCATTTGACTTTTTCAATTATATATAATTGACAACTCGTATCATCTAAACACTCATTTTTAAAACACAATATTAAACAGACTCGAAATATGATAAGAATCAAATTTCTGACTTTTGGTGTGTGAGAAACCATTTTAAAAGCGTTTTTTAAAATATTTGAATTTTTTGTTTTAAATTATTACTTTTATATTTTTAAATTATTTGATGCATAAAAAAAATATTTTAAAAATCAACCACAATTAAACTTCTAAAAAATCCCTAAGGCTTCAAGCAATACATATCTCAGGTTCGTATATGATGAAAGTACGAGACTGGTTCCATGAAAACCACTTGGCACCCGTTTGGCGCACCAGTGCGTTTGCCGTTTGGGATGAAGGTTCAGTGTTTGGTAACAACAAAACGCCATTTAAAATGAGTGGGACCCACGGTTTTTTTAGTCCCGAACGGCGTTTCAAGAAAAGCACCTGGGAGGTGCTTTTCAAACGCCGGTCGGGACTCCGTTTTGATTAAACGAAAAAAACATCTCATCTTCCCGAAATGTCATCGGGCCTGTTCTTCTCCTCTCATCTTCTCCATTGGAAAAATCCCTCCATCTCTGCACGCCTCTCCCTTCTTCTCTCTCTCGTCTCTCGTCTCTCCCTCTGCACGTCTCTCCCTTCGGGCCTGTTTCTTCTCTGCACCCATCGTCTCTCGTCTCTCCCTCTGCCCATCGTCTCTCGTCTCTCCCTCTGCCCATCCCTCTCGAAAAAAACACTCACAGCTAACAGGAGAAAAATCACCAGGAATCTCTGCCAAAAGGGAGCATCTTCTCTGCAATTGACCAAAATGACGAATCTCTGCCAAAAGCCTCTTCACGGGCATCTTCTCTGCGCATCCCTCTCTCCAAAAATCCCACAAATCCTATCTTCTTCTGCAGTAAATCTTATCCCACAGCCCCTTTAAATCCAGCTATCGTCAACCCCTTCTTCTCTGCACAGCCCTCTCTCCAAAAAACCTATCTTCTTCAACCCAATAATTTGCCCAAAATTATCCCACAGCCCCGAAGTAAATCAACCTCAGCTCCGTCTCTGCACAAATCCAGGTACTTGCCTCACTTCTGCCCTTCTCTAATTGCATTTTTTTCAGTTTAATTGTTGAATTAATTAGTTGAGAAATTGCCGAGAATGTTTTGATGAATTTGGTGGGTTTGTTCTGTGAAGAATTCTGTAAAATTGTTGGAATTGGTATGATTTTCTCGGTTAAATTGCTGTGAAATAGGTGAAATTGCTGATAATTATTTTGTTTAATTTTCGGTGAAGTTGTTGAAATTTTTGATATATTTCTCTGTGTAAATTTGTTGAAATTTCTCAGTATATTATTTGAAGTGATTTGTGATGTGTTTGATGAGGGAGGTGGAGCTTATAAGAGAATTAGTGTTATTGAGAGGGCAAGGGGGGTGATGGTTGTTGGTGGGGGTGAGTTGAGGCAGTGGGTTGACAAGAGGATGAAGGATTCGTATCCAGTTGAGGTTGCAGAGAGGATGTTGTTGTTGGGATTTGAGACATGGACTTAATGTTGGATACTTAATAATTAAAGTTTTAAGAACTAGTAATTTAAATGGTGTTATTTATTCAAATACATGTTGGAATAATGTAAGATATAATGGAAGGGGTATGTTTAAATATTAGAAAAGTATGTGTGGGCATGTATATTTATTTTGTTATGATATGAAGTTAGACATGCTCTTAATGTTTGGATTAGCAGCTGAAGGAATGATCGAGTATGTGGGATTCTTAATGATGTTGTTGAACTAAAGATCGAAGAAATAGTCTAGGCAAAAATGTCTAATCTTGTCACTTTTTTTCACTTAGCAATTGACAGCATGACTTGTATCATTGTGAATCTCAAAGTTACTAGAGCTGAAATGTTTGCTTGGCTTCATGAGTAAAAGTTTGACTTTATGAAGTGTTAAATGATGTCGTATGTTTATATGTTTTGCAGAATGAAATGGAATATGGTTTTTTTATCAGGTTTTGGTTAGCTTACTGGAAATGAATTTTCTTTTAACTCCTAGGCGGGGCTGTAATCTTTTATCCTTCATAACAATCAATGTATGATATGAACCAGTAACACTAGCTTTGAGTTGTTGTCAATCAACTTTAAATAGAGAAATATTGTTGATTGGTTCTTGGTTCCTTTTGATGCATAAAAACAACACCCCTGACGTGTTTTTACCCTTTTCTAACAGTCAACCATGTAAAATGAAATCTGAGAACAAACTCAATCTAGTTAAACTGAGATACACAGTGAACCTGCTTCTTTCCCTTAGTTCATGTTGCTTCTGACGCATTCAGTCAGACTACTTGTAATTCTTTCCTTCATCATCAGTGAAACTAAGTGTTTGTTTAAAGCTGATAGTAACTGCTGGTGTATTTTTTTTCCTCTCCTGCTTTAATTTTAAGATGGATGGACTTGTCAAGGTATTGTATAAATGCTTTCATGCATATGTAAATCTGTGTTTTGTAGGATAGTTTGATATCAAGTTTTGTTTTGTTTTGTTTTGCCGGGAAACTTAATGAAATTTCGGCAATAACAAGTTGTAGTTATTCCACGACTTAATTTTGTTGGGAAAAATTGAGTACAAGTCTGCGCTCTTCTGTTTGCCTTGACATGTTCATTATCCGGTTTGAAGTTTGGAAATTACGTGAGGTTTTGTAGCTAAGTTGGTGATTTGTAGGGTAATTTGTTTATGTTTTTGCGAAGTGCAGCTATGATCCAGTAATTTAAGTCTCTGTTACTGTTAGGTTTCGATTGTTGAATCATGATATTTTCCTTCTGATTTGAGCTTTGACTTGTGTGTTTTTTATTTAGCATGCTTTCTCCATTTAATGCAACTTTTAGAGTTATAGGTTGTAGGTTTATGAACAGTTCTACATATATTTACCAAAAAGAAACAGCTGTACATATAATTTGTAGTTTTTTTTCTTTTGCAAAGTTGAAATGTTGCTGAAATCACTGTTCTTTTTTTTAGGCTTGGATCACTACCATCTCATTGTCTATCTGTAAGGTTGATACAAGTAAGTTTTTAGCTTTGAATGATGTTAAACAAAAGATCAAACCTTGTAAAACTTTTCAAATTTAATTTGATTTTGAGTTTTTATGTTAATTAAAGGTAGTTTTTGGTTATAAACCCATGTGACTAGGTTGATTCTTTAAACCCTTATTGTTTTAATTTTTTGCATGATTGATTTAAACCCTTATATTATGTAGTGCCGGTTTGTAATGTTTATTTGTTGTGTTTTTGCAAAGTTTAAAAACATATCATGGCTGATTCTGAGTCAGTTACGAAAGCTAGTTGGAGTCCAGAACACTTGCATATATTTTGTGATATATGCATTAGGGCAATTGATATGGGTATGCGACCGACTTCGCATTTTGATAAACTCGGCTGGATGTACGTTGCAAAATCATTTGCAGAGCAAACGGGTGTAGTGTTCCAAAGAGATCAATTTTAAAATAAATGGGATTCTTGTAAAAAAAACTGGCGTTTGTGGAATAAGTTGATTGGTGAAACTGGTGTGGGCTGGAGTAATGAATTGAAAACGATTGCTGCTAGTGATGAGTGGTGGCGAGCACGAATTCAGGTCAGTATTTGTTATTCCTTACTTTTCTATAATGTTATTATGTTCTGTGAAGACAATGACAAGAGCATTAATTTTGTTATGTAGGAAAATAAAGAAGTTAGAAAATTTAGAACTGCTGGAATTGAGCCTTCATTGAAGTTCAAATTTGATAGAATGTTCTCTGGAGTCACCGCTACCGGACAACATGCATGGGCACCATCAAAGCATTATGTCTGTTTGCTATAGATATCATCAAACCAACTGATCCAGACTTTACCAACACACCGATACAAATTGCGATGAATCGAAGATTTATGCCCCATTTCAAGGTAATTTTTAAAGTTTACATTTAAGATAGTTTGCACCAATATTGTGTATTTTGTTTCAATATTTATATCGTAATACATTTATTTTCATACTTGTAGAACTGTATTGGTGCAATTGATGGGACACATGTTCGTGTAACAATTTCACCGGAACTTCAAATTCCTTTTATTGGTAGGAAAGGTGTCCCAACATAAAATATCATGGCGGCCTGTAGTTTTGACATGCAATTCACATTTGTATGGGCAGGATGGGAAGGTAGTGCACACGATACACGTATTTTTCTCGAGGCTATACACAGTACGAGTATCAAATTTCCTAAACCGCCTGAAGGTTGTCAATTTTTTTTCTCTTACAGATATGATAATTTAAATAAATTACTATTCATCTTTTGTTATTGAATTAATATAAAAGTTGTATTTTGTTTCTATTTTCAGGAAAATACTATTTGGTTGATGCCGGTTATCTGAATGAGTATGGATATTTAGGTCCATATAGAGGGGAGAGGTATCATTTAGAAGATTTTCGACGTCGGGGTGAACCAAGTGGACGACGCGAAGTATTTAATCGTGCACATTCATCACTACGTAATGTGATAGAACGGACATTTGGAGTATGGAAGCAAAGGTGGAAAATTTTGCAGTGCATGCCACCTTATCCTTACAAAACACAGGTTCAGATTATTGTTGCATCGATGGCACTCAATAACTATATTAGAAGGAGATTGCAACATGATGATGTTTTTGTTGAATATGATCGTAATCCCGATTATATCCCAGATGAGTTATTACCAGATATTGTAGCATGTGAAACTAGTCAGAGTTCGGGCAGAAATTCCCGTATGGATATTGTGCGTGAGAGCATTGCAAATAGTTTGATGGGAGAATGAAATTATGTTTCCATTTTATTTGAAGTATTCACATTAATATAAATTGTTATTTATTTTTAAATTTATTTGTAGAAGTTACATATATATATATATATATATGTATGGATGTGTGTGTGTGTGTATTTCCATGCCCTTTTAAGTAATTTTACAAGTTAAAAGCAGTTTGAAAAGTTTGGAAACCAAACACCAAAACTCTTTTTTCTTCAACCTTCAACTCAACCACAGTTTTAACCAAACACTAAACTGCTTTTTTTGAACCACAGTTTAAAACTCCATTTTTAAAACTCAATTTTTTCAACCACAACCACAACCGCAACCACTATACCAAACAGGCCCTTGATATATAAAAAAAATCCTAAGACTGTTCCTCTGTCGATTAACTTCTCTATGCTTAATATCAACCAAGCTTTTCTGTTTGCAACCAAAAAAAATTTATTTTCTCAAGAATATTACAAACCCAAATAGTAAAAAATAATAAACGTGAAATTTAATTAGTAAAAATATTACAAACCCAAATTCAATTACATTTTCTCAAGAATCTCAACCAATTAAATGCAACCAATACTTGACAAAGATAAATTCACTTGAGATTTATTTTATATTACACCTACAATACCCACCCAAACATGCATACTCAAAACTATAAAATATTTATAAAGTCATATATTGTTAACAATTTAATTATAAAATTTCACATCCTCAACATTAAATGGAAAAATATCAAAAAACAAACTTTCAAAATGTAAATACATTATATATTCTGCATATCAATACATATTCATTTTATTTTATTTTAATCTCTGGATTTCTAAATAAAATATTATGAGCTGTTTCATTGATTTCATCAGGGAAGGGTGCAATTGAAAATAGCACGGGTGCAAATTATTTTTTCTTAATTTTTAATTTATCTATCCACAAATTCTAGGTAAATGTGTCATGGGATATTATTAGACTCCAATTCTCGTGTGGCAAAGGCCACCAATCGAGCATTATATCTCTCGGTGAAAAGCCATATAAATCCTCAAACCAGTAATTTTTGTATATATAGATACAACTTTTCCAAAAAATACATAAACAATCAGCATAATGCTCTTCGCAAATAAAAATATAATTGTTAGAGATCCTATATATAACAGTGCTTTAGTTGTCCACACCCCCATTGCCAGATGATCCAATATTGATCATTGGATTGTTTATAATTTTTTTAATTAATTATAATAATAATTTGAAGCATAAAGTGTGTAACTATACAACAACCGCAATAGATTACCATCAAGGATATCACTCTTAATCTGCAGCGCAGGACATTGGTTGATCAACCAGGGTAATGATAGGGAATGGAATCATCAATGCTACAAGCCTACAACACTTCAAGAAGTAGGGATCTCACTTCAAAGCTTCGGGTCTTAAAGAGTGAAGTTTGCTGCGATTTGAAACAGAGAAGAGGAAAACTGTGTCAGGAACACAAATCACGAGGCATATCATTTTCACACTAGAAAGAAGCAAAGGAAATTAAAACTTTTCCTTGCCTGTTTTGAGAAATATTATATTAAATCACTTGGAAAGAAACAAAATGGAAGATAGTTTAACACTCTTTCTATGCTCAAGAGCAGGAAATGATCAGATATAGACACCTCTATTTATGTTCTCACGTGTATTGCTTGCTCACCATTTTGGTTTTCCATTTATTTTAAAAGATGAGTGATGGGAAAACCCACCTAGAGTCAACCCAAATATTGACAGGATGGATTTTAAGTTTGCAATCCCCTTTCCTTGACTTTTGTAATTTCTACTTCAGGGTAGAGATATGACCCTCCAAATTCATACAGTAGGCAAGAGTCAATGAACTTGATCACGGATCTGCTTTGCTATCCGGTCTAGATCTAGCTGAGGGAGGGAGGGTCATAATTGTCTTGCTATGTTCCGTTTGGAATAGACCTACAGCAAAGAGGAGGAAAAAAAAAAGGAATATCTGAAATGATTCAAACATAGGCACTGGAAGAAGAATATAAAATATAAGCACAAAAAAGGCAAAACTATCGCAATTTTAAACATTTACCTCGTGTGCATATTAAGAGGAAATCTCAAATCTCTTGACTCCAATCCATAGAAGTTGTGCATTTTGGTACCTCAATCACCGAAGGAGTAGCCTCATCCTCTCTGAAGGGAAGAAGCTTCCCTAGATGCAAGCTCTTTGCCATCCAGCTAGCTGGCTGCAAAAGTTACCAACTTCCAATTAAATATGAAGTTGTGGGGAAAACCATAACATTTGAGCATATTCAAGCTCATGAAAAATAGGTTTGGGGCACCCTGGAAGCCTCTGGTAATTTCCAATTGGTCAAGGGATTCTATTATTTCAACAAAATAAGGAAATCGGGGGGGGGGGGGGGGGGGGGGGGGGGGGTGCAGGTAAAAGAGAAGAGTGACAACCATCATGGGTATTTTCCTTTCTGAAGCACAGTGTCTCAAGTGACGCAATTCCCGGGTCTCATTCTCAGCGATAATTGCCCCCATGGATATCTTTTCAGAGTCAAGACTCTCCACTAAACTTTGAAGGGTTTTGAACACCTGTCCACCTGCATGCTAAGAAGCACAAACAAAGAAAAACAGGTCCATTGTGACTATAATTCACCGTGTCAATGCACCATAAGAACAGATGAAATTAACAAAAAAAGAAAGAAAGCGAAGGAACACATTGTATAATAGAAAGATATTGTACCAGAGGAGACGTTTGTTAAGCCAGCGTTGGAGACAGACATTGACTAACTGGAATGTCTGGATGTACATTGATGTTGTGTGATTCAACAATATCTTTTTTTTGTACCTCACTTATAAACTCGAATGCCTCTACATTTGCATTTGCATGGTATGCTAGTATCATCTCAAAATTAAACCTTATATTTAGAAAATTTTGATGGCACTGGTCTAAATCCCCAATATGCTTTCAAATATTTTTGCATCAAGTTCACCACATTGATCTTAAAGCTAATTACATTGAAGACAGCTTGTGAATTTCAATAACTAGCTACAAAATTACTGACTTTTTTCCCATCATCAAGCACATTTATAGTTTTATTGATACATGTTTGCTTTGAACTAACCCCCAATCACTATTTGCGCTTGAACAGAGCTTTGAATGGATAATAGATTGAGACATCCGTGGAAGACTATATCTCAGATAATTCACAGGTGACAAAAATGCATGAAGTAATTAAAATTTGCTGTAAGGATTATCAAAATTTGAATGAGAAATAGTGCCTTCACATCACGATAACACATACCTTCACTATTACTGTCAATTTGGTGCAAAATCTATGCTTCCCATGAAGCACAATCCCCACTCTATCAAAAATATGTTTCCGGTGATCACAGCGAACTGACTTCCCTATTCTTGTACACTTCAAATAAGCTTGATTTGATATGATCACGTATCTGAAAAGGGATCAATCACAAATCATGGAACCAATAGAAACCAAAAAAAATCGAGGTGATGTCCCCAATCTGAAAATAAAAAATACCATGAAATTAAAAGGCACAATTTTAATTATTCCAAAGAGAGGGGTCATGTTCGGAACATCAGGAGCTAAGGCTCTCCAAAAATGGTATCTCTATTCTCTAGAAAAAGATAGGTACCAATTCTCTATATATTTATTCATATAAGTTCCAGTAATTTAATTTTCAAAAATCTCTGATATACAAATTTCAATCTAATTATGCATGCAAATGTGCATGATGAATTGGAAAATTTTACAGTCTAAACCCATCAAAACCCTACATAAATTCTTCTAAACCAATGCAGAAAAAAGATTATGCATGCTACAGAGACAGATCTATATTTAAGTACTCAACAAGGTGATCTCATATCAAATTTGCAGCAGTTACATGAATTAGAAAAAAGTTTGGTATGGCTCTCATTGAAGGTCCCTTCAAAACTATCAGGCAAACTTATATATACCAATCCTGTCTAAAGCTAAAGCCAATTCATAAATAAGACATTTCTCAGGTTTTGCACCAAAAGAAATTGAAAGGAGGTAAAGAAAAGGAAGACTTATAATATAACCATGATGTTGTTTAATCCTCCACATTTAGACAGTCTTGTAACAAAGTTGTAGAGAAAAAATAGAATATGTTTTCAAGAGAAAAAGGTTTTTGTTCAGCTACTGCCTCGTGGAATATTTTCAGGCATGTCTCGTTTCCTTCTACTTTTATGTCATCCATACTTTCTCCATGCTTAGCCTAGACCTATGTCAAAGACATGATGGCACCAAGAATCAATTGAAACTGTGTATTTTTGGCCTATCACCCACTCATACTAACTATGCCCGTAATCAATGACTTCAGTCACAACAATATACTAGCTGTCCAGTTGAAATAGGGATTAGCATCTGTAACAGAAGTTGCGTTCAATGTCTTAGATTATGTAGACTTAAAAAGCAATTCACTAGCTAAATTCAGAACCACAGATATAAAAAGAAGTTTCATAATACAGCACCAATGCATAACTTACTTGTCAGGAGATACAACAGAACCTGCTGCAACTGAATCAGTAAGCCACTTTAATTTTAGAATGAGGGCATTCACAGCACATCCATACAAGAATTTGGTGGTTTGTAGCTGAAAAGAAAATAATAATGTTGAGGAAATAATTTTATCATCGACAAGAAAGAAATTCCAGCATTGATAAAATACTAAGTTTTTCTAGTTCCGAAGAAAGAGTTCAGGTAGAGTTCAGCAATAGAAAATCATTGATCTTTCTCAAATATTTTATACGCTTTTTTTAGTAATTAGCCAAGGTGAAGTGATTGTGTCATAGTTAAGCGATGGAAAAAGGAAGAAAAGGAGCCCTATCTTTAGAGTTGATGAGCAGTCTGCTTCAGCAAAAATATGCAACGGCTACAAAATAATAATCCTCGTGGTATCAAATCTATAAAGTTAGAGCTACTACCCAGCCCAAACTCTGATGAAACAAATGGATGGGAAAAGAAAGTCAAGGGAACGAAATAGAAATAGAAATGGAAATGGAAGACAAAAGGCTATGTTTGATTCTTGTGTTTGAAAAAAACGAAAATGGGAAAAATCAGTTTTCCTTGTCTGAATTGTCATACACAAGAAAGACAAAGCTTTCCAGTTGAGAAGGTAAGTGGAAGATGACGATAGTAAAAACAAATAAAAAACAAAGAGACAATGACAGGAGGGAAAAACTTAAAAGATGACTTCAGCTGTTAAAAGCACACCTTTTTTGAGCATATAATAACAGGAAGGTGCTGCAGATTAGATCTTGAAACTCGCTTTAATCTTGAATTTGGAACAGGTGGAATATCCAGTAGAATCATGCCACCGTATATTTGTATTATTTCGATGATCTCTTTTTCCTTCTTATGGGAAAATCCTGTGAGCAAGAACTCTAGACCATGAAATATCAATCTCTTGGAATCCTTTAATTGACCTGTGAAACTACTTTTCACATCTTGAGGTTGAACCTCTGAGCAAGTGTTGCCATTTTTTTTCTTTTTATCAGCTCTAATTGTAGAACCTACATAAGAAAATAAAACAAGTGCATCAGTAACTTCAAGAAAATGAAGAGATTCGAATATCAGATAATTGATAAGACAATCTTACCATTTCGGTGTTGAGTTTGTGGCTTTCGAAGGTCCTTGTTTTGGTAAAGATCGACTTCAATTTCTGGGAAAGAAACTCGCTTTCTAACTGGCTTACAAGCACCAAAGGAGTTTTCCCCTTTCAATTTTATCTTCTCTGCATTTTTGCTTGGATGAAGCTCAGTTATATTTTCTTGTTCCGCTGCCTCTTCAGGACTTATGTCTCCAGTTAGGTTGTGAGCAAAGAGCTCATAGGCCTGTGGACGGCAGCGTGTCCTTCGGTTTAGAATAAGAGGTGACCTCTGTATTGAAGTCTTAACTTTCATCCCAGTCCTGTCTTTTGAAGACTGGTCATGACTTCTCTTCTGACAAGTTCTTTCAGCAACTAGATTCCTCACCACTTCCTGATTTTTTTCATTATCTCTACCATCAGTGCTCTCAAACACAGACTTGAATGGTATGACCCCTTTAGAATTCCTCTGGTCAGACAGTCTAACGCAGCTCATCTCCTGATGTGAGGCAAACAGATTTCTTACATGTCCTGATGAGTACCTTCCATTATGGCAAGGTCCTTCCCTCTCCAGCGTAGCATCACCGTTCGGTGAAAGTGTGCTATAAGTCCTAAGTGAGGCAACCTTCCTTCGAAGTGGAGCATCAGAACATTTGCCCATGATTATGGGCACAGTTTGGCTGTCCATGAAAACAGGCTCGACTTTTAGATAAGAGGTTTTCTGGAAATTCTCCATCCCAATGTCTTTTTTGGAGTTGAACCAGTTTTCAGCATCAACCTTTCTATTATTCTGAACTGATGGGGAAATGGCATTTTCGAGAGAGATACTGCAAGGAACAGCAGAACAAAGTGGATCCACCATCGATAAATCTGAGGATATAACCTCTTGTTTATCATAAAAAGCTTCAAAAGGTATGCTGGACTGTGAACTTATATTGGACCTCGTTTCATGTTTTTGCACAAAAGAGTTCTCATCCGGGGCAACATCAGCAGATTCAGAGAGAAAGCTTGTCTCGCCAACAAAAAACTTCGGGATACTTTTGGGGCTGTTCAGCTTCAACTTTGCAGAAGCATCTCCTTCCTTGCATGAATGGAAAGGAACCAAAATTAGCATGGTATGAGTAAACTGATGTCAGAGATTTCAAGAGGACTTGGATAAAATAAAATGAATTCCTCACCTCCACTGCCCAACCTCCAAACCATCGGCTCCTGAATCTGTCTGCGATTAAATAATGTATTTTATGGTTTTCTTCTGTGAGGGTGTAAAGAAGAGTAAATTCAAAAAGCTACCATCAACAGTAGGTAAAGAAGCGGCGCGTAAGGAACTCACCAGCATTTTCTGCATTGCAAGATATGAACGAGTTTACTTCCACTGGAGGCTGAAATGAAGGGTTTTCCATTGCAAAATTAATTCTTTAAATAGCAAAGAGAATTATTCACATTAAAGTAACGTGGCACAGTACTCACGCCAATGACCTGCCAG
The DNA here is from genome assembly GCA_009078335.1 of Salix brachista. NCBI lineage: Eukaryota > Viridiplantae > Streptophyta > Magnoliopsida > Malpighiales > Salicaceae > Salix > Salix brachista. Next base: position 14,211,479 of record CM018574.1, on the reverse strand, counting down.
GCCTGAGTTTCCATTTTTGGTGAATACAAACTGTACGAATAAAAGACAGGAGAAAAGGGGGAAATAGATGAACAGTAGAAAATGATTCCATATCCCATTTTTCTTCGGATAGAAAAGATAGAAGGAGAAGTTATTTACCTTTGCCCCTGATGAACTCTGGGAAAGTTTCTCAGCTGGCTGAGGTAAAATGTGATCGCCAAGGCATGCTGCATCAGAGGGGTTAGTGCAAGGATCTGAATCATCATCGTCATTATTTTGCCGAGGCAGAAGCTGTACATGTTCAGATCCCTTGTCCAGATGATAATTTTTTAACACAGGAGTATCTTCAACTTGAGATACGTCCAAGTCATGAAGATGCTCATCACCACGGGCACTAAAATATAGCCCTACATCTAGATAAGCGTCCTCCATAACCGAATCATCTAAATCAGAAAGAAAATCAATCTCGCCAGCTTCATCAGATGGGCAGCCAAGGGCATCTTCAGAGGTCTCCAACCGAGCTTGCTTAATATGCAGTGCAGCTTCAAGAATTGCTTGCTTGGTCAGAGCATCTGAAGATGAGCCAGTCTTCATGAATTTATGCATAACCAGTGCTTCAGATGCAGAAATAGAGAGTTCAACCGCATCACTGATATCAGCATCTTTAATGCATATCACATTGCATTTTACTTTATACTGACATCCACTGTCCTTACAATTCGTGGCAGACCGCGGACCAGAATTATCTGCTGTTATTGGAATGGAAATTAGACGTGAATCATGCATCACACAGCTGACATTTTGGCCCTTCCTTTGTTCATAGTGCCTCCCACTGTCACTGTTACTGGTAGAATCTCGTGGATCAGCATTCTCCATGGATATCGGGGCCGAAGTTAAGGGTGAAATTACTCCACTGCCAACACCATCCATTTTCAATTGAATTGCCTCTCCCACGCCACCCAATGTTTCAACTTGCTTCAAGGGCAGGGCTTTACTAGAATCGTGCAATCTTTCATTCCCGGATAAAAGCTGGTTTTGGCTAAACTGCAAATCACTTTCTGTCGAAAGACGCAGACGAAGATGAAGCGCCTGGACCGCATCAAAAATAAATAAATAAATAAATAACACCAGCTTCCCAGAAAAAAATTAATCTTATATGGAAAAGATCGAAAGAATCCTAGAGATTAATTAAAACTTGCACAATCTCAAGGACTTACGTTGCCCGGCGACGGAGTGATGCTATACTGCGTATTATTATCTTCACCGGATGACAAGAACAGATGGCAGTTATTATAATAATAATTTCGGCCTTGTTCTTCAATCGACAGAATCTCCACATCTTTTCCGTTATTAATCAAACCCTGCGCATCATAACATAAAACCTAAAATATTTTGATGAAATAAAAATAATAATAATAATTAAATGCTCACGTTGAATTCTTGATTAGCTGCTGGTGGTGATGATGGTGATTCTGATTGAGGATGTTGGAGCCAAGGAGGAAGCCATGCTAAATCCTGAGATTGATTGAATTTAAAGTTAGATAAATTGAGTGAAAAATCAATTGAATCGAAAGGTTTCTTTTGCTGATTGTTACCTCGGAGAATTGAGGAGGACGAAACCCTAAACTTGCCATGGAGGGATTACTGCGAAAGAGAGGAGGGAGTTTTCGCGCCAAAACCACACTGGTGCTTGGCTCGGCTCGCTGCTCGCTGGGTTTTGTTTTATTGATGGCGCGAAAGATTGTGAAATTATATCCGGTGGTACGGATATAACTCTCTTTCCATTATTATAAAAAATATTACAATTTTCTTACCTTTATTTTGAATTTTACATTTTTAGGCAAAAACTAGATGGTGTCAAATTATAGGGTTATTTGAGAGTTGAGACCACATGGCATCATAATCATCCTAAGATTCTTAAGTTAGATTCGATTCGAAAACTATAATTAATTAAAATTAAAATATTAAAATAAACTATAATTGGTCCCTTTATTTATTAATAATTTAGTTTTGATACCGGACTTCATCTTTTTTATTTTTTGTTTTAGTGAGAAAAAAGAAAGACTCGTCGGATTTCAATGGAGGAAGAAAAAACTGTTGGTGTCGGCCATTATGACAACCGAAACAACTAATTTTTATTTCAAATAATCCCATGTGATATTCTTCAATCCAAGTTTACAATTTAATATTGTTTTTCCAATTTGATCTTTGTTTTTTCCCCTTGTGTTAATGTTTTTATTATTATTTAATTTAACTATTGAATTGAATTTTTTTTTGTATTTTTAGTTTTTTTTTGTAACTCCACCCTTGGAATCTTTTCATGTGGTATCAATAATCTAGATAATGAGTTTGAAAGATTAGTCGAGATTGACATTTGTTTCTGTTTTTTTTTATATATCATGGCTTTTAATTTTTGTTGTTGACATTGGCTTGTATTTTTTTTTATCATGATATCAAATTTATTAAGATTTATCTAGTCATTAAATTTATCTCACTACTTTAGAAATATAATCATCACTTAGTTTTTGTTTTTCCAATTAAAAAACTTAATTTGGGTCGCAATGTTGTAAAGGCCATCAATTTAGTGGGTGTTTAGCTCTGCGGTGTGACTTGCGATCTAAACTCACCACAAAGCTAAACATAATTCAACCAAACAGGACTCCAATTTTTTACTATGGGTCCCACCTAAAAATTTGCGGTTGCGTCTCATTTGGAAAAGCATCTGTGAGATATTTTTCACAGCATGCCACACCGTAGGCGTAACACACGCACAGCAACACACAATCACATTGCCAAGAAAAAGATGATGGTTTTGCAGAAAATAAATAACATAACAAAAGAGGAAGAAGATGATGGCACAGCATAAAAAATTATAGCATAACCATCGATCACCCTACCATCCTTGGCAGTAGCAAACCACCGGCAGCGCCCTCTCTCGGTTGCAGGTTTGCAGCTTTCTCTCTCAAGATGCATCCCTCTCTCTCCTCAGCAAGCACTGACAGTCACTAGCAAGCACTGACAGTTGCTCCTTTGGCATCGGTAAACTCTCCTCTTCACCTGCAACACCTGCATCGTCCGATTTTTTCCCCACAGCTCCGGCGTCAGGCAGCAACAACAACAACCTTTCAACGTTGCTCTCAACCATCATAGACCATCATTTCTATATGCCACCACCACAGGAGGAACCACTCCGACCTCCTTTACCCGTCGGTATCATTAGGTGACCCTCTCATCACCGTCGATCATTTTACTGTTCACGTGTTACGTGGACAGTGACAACGTGAGTTATAATTCACGTCGCACTGCAGCGCACCATTTTAGCATAAACTCCTAGGTTGGACCTGCTCTCGGCTCATCCCAATTCCAGCAGAGTGGGGCCTTGGGGCCACCGGGTTGGGCTAGCCCATTTAGTTTGGTTAGGTCCAGTCCAAATTTTTTTAAAATATATAAAAATCATGTTTAAAAAAATATTTAAGTATGGATCGCAAATGTTATTCCTAATAATATTTTTCCAAATGTTATTCCTAGATCAAATAACAAGGGATCGCAGAGACCTTCACATATGGATTTAGTTCGTGATGGAATTGCTAGTTTGATGGGAGAATAAAAACAAGTGTCTAATTTACTTGAATTATTAATTTACATTTTATTATTATGATTATTAAATCTACAATATTTTTTAAAAAATATGTGTGTCCTTTAAAGTAATTTCACAAGTTGACAACAATATAAAAAACATGGTAACCAAATACATGAAAACTGTTTTCATTAAACCTCAAACTCAATCACAATCTTAACCAAATATTTCAATTTTAGTTATAAACCATAATTAAAAGTGTTTTTCATGAAACTGTTTTTTTTTAAACCTTAATCATAACAACAACCACAATACTAAACACACTCTTATAGTCACATTCTATAAACTGAGTTCTCTGCATCAAAATGTCTAGATGAAGTTAACAAGCACAAAATGTTTTTTTAATAAAAAAATTTGGAAAATAATATAGTTTAAAACATTTATGATGAAATAAGATAATTTAATATATGTTGCCATTGAAAAAACATGATGTTTCAAAACATCGTTGATGTGAAACATAATATTTTAAATAAATTATTAAATATCAACACAAATTACAATAAGAATAAATAAAATATAAGAGAGAGACTTGAAAACACATTAAAGTTCTAACAATGACTCCACAAGGAACACCAAAAAGATATCAATCAGACAATTCCAACAATAATAGTTGGAGTAGGTCACACATGTCATTCATAAAAAAATTCTCACATGTTTTTAGATTGTGCATGTGTTCCACTTTGATCATCGTTGATATTTTAATTATTCTCATTGAAAGCTTTTTGATGGTGTCGTAACCAGGGTTGTCAATACCGTTCCGTTCCGGCCGGAATATTCCGTGTCATTAAAAAAACTGAGACAAAACATTGTCGTTTTCGTCTCGGTTTTAATTTCGGTCTGTTCCGGAAATACCGGTCAAATTCTGTCCGGAACATCTCGGTACCGTTCCGGATGTGCCGTAATGGCCTTAAAATCCTCCTTATTTTGATTAACTTGTGATTGTGTTTCTAATTTTGAGATTATGTTTGTTTGATTTTGTGTTTATATTATATAATTTAAAGTTAATTTATCTTAAATTTTAATCATGCTTGTTAAATTAATATTTTAATTTTTTTCATATAATTAATTAATTATATATGAACAATATAACCCAGAAACGGTACGCCGAAATATTCCGAAATCGAAATATTCCATACCAATAAAAAAACCGGAACAGCAATCGGAACAGTATTGACAACTTGGTCGTAACTAGAGTCTTAATTAGTATGCCTCCAAAATCTCTTAATTTTCTTTCCTATTTTATTTTTATCTCTTTTCCTCCTTATTGTAACTGCTCACTTGTTTTTGGCGTGATGGGTGTGATCCACTTGTTTTTTAGTAATATTGATTATGATTATGTCATAATTAAAATTCCAGCACAACTCTAGGTCTTTCCCCCTCATGTTTCATTGTAATTTATCTCGGTCAATTTTACAATTTCTCTAAATATAAAATGTTTTTTTTTTCTTTTTATCACAACAAGATAGTGTTTGACATTATGGTAAAGTTTGTTTGATATTGTAACAATATTGTTTTTTAAAATATTTTTAAAATAATATTTTAATTTATATTTTAAATTTTTTTTATCTATAACGCCAGTTTATCAAAATTAATTTAAAGCAATAAAAACTCATTTTTTTAGAAAAATACTTTTAAAATAAAAAACAATCACGCTTATAGTGGTTGTTTTTCAAATCATTTTTTGCTTTAAAATAAAGTAAATATTTTTTTTACATCAAGATTCAAAAACAAAAAAAAAAAACATTTTTTAAAAAACATATGACACCACACAAATAAACACTCCATGACTTTAAATATTGTGAAAATCAAATATAAATCAAAGAATACTATTTTGAAAAAACTAGCCAATATGTTTCTCAAAATGATTTTAATATGCGAAAATACCTGGATAAACCCCAGAATTTACGCTTTTTTCAAAAAATGCTGCTGCGATGCGCTGTCTTCTCTCATCAATTTTCATTTCATTTTCGCAAAAATCTCACACGTCAGCTCCCTCTGAACTGATGATTTAAAGATTCTTTTGTCTGCGACTTTTTCGAACTCGACTCGGCAAAATCCAACGGCTTAAATTCAATATTCCCTTGAAAACATTTTCATTTGCATCTTAAACCAATATCCCCTCCTCCCTCCCTCACTCTCCTCCTCTGATTCTCCCGCAATTTTGCTCAACCGTACGGTACTGATTCGTAACTGAAATATTAGAGCTCAAGGCACTTTCTTCCTCCTTACCTCCACTTATCTCTGCTGAGGTAGCTGGAGCACAAACCTCAATCTTTTCCTTTCTCTCCTGTTCTCCCTGTCTACAGTTCGCAAGCGTTGAGAAGAAAGAAATCGAATCGAAACGAAAATAATCAATTAAAAGGTGAATTTTGTTTAATTGATTTCTTGGTTTTCTCTGCTAAGCAATCATAGCACGACGCATGTGTTTGATTAATTGTTTGCTAGATTCATTTACTTAAATTAATTAATTAACCAGTTTGCTGTTTTGTTAAATCTGATCTGATCTGATTCGATTTGATTGTTATTTTTAATTATAATATGCATGCCGTAGCAATTATTAAATTACCGAAAGGAGGATTAAGTTAACTAATTGATTAATGATCTCATTTTTGTTAAAGATAAGATTAAAGAGAGCAATCTGTTGAAGCCAGGTAATTAAAGTTAATTTTGTTTAATTGTTTATTATATTCATTATTAAAAGAATCAATTCATTAGCTAGATGTTTGGTTTGATTCATCTGATCATGCATGTGTTATTTTTAATTATCGTATGCCGTAGCAACGATTAAATTACTGATACGAGGATTAACTTGATTAATATTTTTTCTGATAAGAGGATTAAATGATTAATGATCTTGCAGATAAGTTGATTGAAACACTCATTTAGGTCAACATTGGATTCAGGATTCTGGAATTTAAGATAGCATCGTCCAATTTTGCTTGTTGGTTATAAATTATCACCAGCCTTTTTTTTTGTTATATTCTTGCACAGGTTTTCTTGAATTCCAAGCATCAGCGATTGCATGTGCGATCAGAAGTCTGGTTGTAATGCTTGTCCTTTTTTGTTATTTTTCTGTCAATAATGTTATATACATCATATGTCTGGATGGGTTGATTTGATTCGATGAAAATGTGTTAAAAAAGGAAGTTAATTTGTTTTCTCTGCTGCTTTCAGATTCGGTTTTATATTAAGAAATTTGGTCTGTTGGGTGGAAATTTTTGGTGGATTTGTTGTAATGGGTGCCGTAGAAAATCCTGTTGACAATAAAGAATATCGAATACCAGGAGAGGCGAAGGAGATTTTGAAATCACTGGCATCCAAGTGGGAAGATGTGGCTGATGCAAGTTCGTTGCAGGTGATCCCTTTAAAGGGTGCAATGACCAATGAGGTTTTCCAAATAAAGTGGCTGACGAAGACAGAGAATGTGTCACATAAGGTTTTAGTTAGGATCTACGGTGAAGGTGTGGAGGTGTTCTTTGATCGAGAAAATGAGATTCATACGTTTGAGTTCATTTCAAAGCAAGGGCAGGGACCTCGTTTACTAGGGCGGTTCTCAAATGGACGGATTGAAGAGTTCATCCATGCACGGGTACTTTGATGTGCACCTTTTCCTGTATTACTATGACTATTGAAATGCAAACTGTCTTGAAGAGTTCTCTTGATTTAAGAGAATGGTAATTGAGGTATTTAGATGATTGGTCTTAAAGGAAGATAACGCAACATTTTTTTCTGGATAGTTTATACAGCTCCAATATGTACTTTTAATATACCAATATTTGGAAAATGGGGTGTTAGTTTTGACTGCACAGATACTGACAGGTTAAATTAACTATTGAAATTGTGTATCTTTTACTGGGATAAACAGAAGTAAAAGGTGGTGGATTATAAACCAATAGTTTGTATTTCCTTTCTAATTTCTTTATATCAGAAGTTAATAAGTTCAATAACAACTTTCCCCTTTCTGAACCAAACATTTCTTGCATTTTCATATACGAGTTTCAGACATTATCAGCCTCTGATCTGCGTGATCCTGATATGTCTGCTCTCATAGCAGCTAAAATGAAGGAGTTTCATGGTCTTGAGATGCCAGGTCCAAATAATATCTCCCTGTGGGATAGATTGCGGTGTGCTTTCTTTTCTTTTCTCATTCCTTTTTCTTTATAAAGCAAAATGAAGGTTGCTCATGTCACGCACTCTATTTTTCCTTGCTTTTAGTATATCTGCAGTTAGTTATTTTCTTTGTTCCTTCTTCAGAAATTGGCTTAAAACAGCTAAGCATTTGTGTACTCCAGAAGAAGCTAAAGCCTTTCGCTTGGATTCTATTGAGGAGGAAATTTCCTTATTGGAAAAGGAACTATCAGGAGATCGGTCTATAGGGTTTTGCCACAATGATTTACAATATGGCAATATCATGATTGATGAAGAGACAAGAGCAATGACTATAATTGTAAGTTCTCTTTTTATTTGTTAGTTATAGAATTTATGAATATGTTACCTGTTGGCATTCTATGCTGTAATCTATATAAAATTCAATAACATGTTTTGGGCATTCTTATTTTTCCTTTTTTCTCTAGATTTCTGGTTTTGATGTGTATTTTATCTATCTTTGACCTTTTGAGTATACTTGATGCTTTCTCTGCTTGCTTTCTGTGTGCTAAAATGTGACTTGCATTTTTAATGCATTGCAAACTTTATCTTGTTAATGCATAGTCAAAGAACTTAAAGTGATCTCAAACGGCCTATATGCTTAAGACTATCCTTGTCTCTCTAACTTTTAGGCAGATTAAAACTTTGTAGCAATAATATGTTTCAGACCTTTTATTATTTGCACTACTTAATTAAGATAGTGCGAAATATGAAGCCTTGCACTCCTATTCCCCTTTTTTCAGATGTGGGTTTGACCTGGGCTTAACTTGCTCTTTGTTGTGCAAGACCATCAATTGTTGTATGTAACTTTTAGCAGATTGAGATGTTATCCTCCCTTTTTTGTTTTTCTAGTCTAGCTGATTTAGATAATATTTTGAATAATATAGAAAATTTCCTTACCTTCAATTATGTGATTGAATTGATTCTTCCATCATTTTTACTTAATGCAGAATTAGTTATTTGTTGCTGATTTATGCCTGCTCTGTTTCCCAGGACTACGAGTATGCAAGTTACAACCCTATTGCCTTCGATATAGCAAACCACTTCTGTGAGATGACTGCTGACTATCACACAGATACGCCTCATATTTTGGACTATAGTAAATACCCTGGTGCGTGACCACTGCATTGATTTCTTTAATGTGTCTTTGCTTTCATATTTGTTTATTCTCAAGACATGTGCTTAATCTCGGAGCCTGATATTAGGTTTGGAGGAGCGTCAAAGATTTATCCGCGTATATCTGAGTTCCTTAGGTATTAATCCCTAACCTTGATTACCCTTAGCTTTTTTAAATTCAGGGATGTTGTATGACATACAAACATATTAGTTGTTGAGAATGTCAATATCTGTAGAAGAACCTTCTTTTTTTTTTTGTAAATTTATGATAACTTTCCAAGAACCAAGTGTGATATTTCTCTTGAAACTACAGTTGTTTGAAAGGAGAAAAGTTGCCGATTATCATTTAGAATTTTTTTCTTCTCTGGTGTCTAATAACCAAGTTGCATTGGCCACCAGGTCTATCCTGCAATTCTAAACTAATTTAGAACAGCATATATACATAACTGCCAGAATCTGCTCTTGCTTGGCAATCTTCATCAATGAGAACCCAAATTGAATTGCATGCTGTATACCATGAAATTCTACATCTCCTTAAGAGTATTTTATTAGTGATTTATTGAATTCATAACTGGATTCATTTTTATAAAATCAAGCAGTCTTGACTAAGCATTGCATGTCAACTCATCTAGAAACCTCAAATTAAAAATTGTTTGTCAAACCATTGGATTTTGATGCAGGTGGTCAACCTAGCGACAGTGAAGCGGAGCAGCTACTTGAAAATGTTGAGAAGTATAAGCTTGCAAGCCATCTTTTTTGGGGTTTATGGGGGATAATATCGGTATGCCTTCCTATCCTTAATTTTTAGATCGGAACTTAAACAGTCTTACAACCACTTCAAATATGTCTGTCGTCTTGAAACATGGACAGGAATTGCATTTTGGTTTTAACAGCAGGCCTTATGGCTACATAGAGTACATGTCATTCAGAAGTTCTAGGAATTTTATCCGTGCATTCTGTATCTTCACCACTGAGCTGACCTCTGAAACTGCTTTGAATTTTTAGGAACATGTCAATGAAATTGACTTTGATTACATGGAATATGCAAGGCAGAGGTTTGAACAGTACTGGTTAAGGAAGCCTGCTTTATTGGGTTCTTTGGGAACCAACCTTGATGTAGTTTTGGCTGACGGTAACTATTCTGTCTAAACATTACTCTCTCTTATATTATAACATACATGTAGTTGTGTACAGGAACTGACAACTCTAGGTTGTGTAATGCTTTTGGTGTATCCTCTTGAAATATTTTCATCTTTTCTCAGCATTTCTGTAAAACAATATTTATTTGATATTTTAGCTGTCTTTCTCTGCGCAAAGATGGGTTAACATCAATATAAAATGAGCAAATCAGTTGGCAACGCATATCTATATTGCTCTTAACTATAGGAGTTTAACTGATTTTAAAACTGATGGAATTTAAACTTCTTTTTACTAATAGATTAATTATGTGCCAATTGATCACCGACTTGATTTCACCAATTCCTTTGATGTAAATAATGAAAGGAGAAGAGATAATAATATGAGGCTATGGACGCCTATCTATGAGCATGAAATGTGAATGTAGTCAAATATAGTATGGGATGTTGGATGAAGAGAGAATGGTTGTACTTAACTTCCAGTGTAGTAGGATTGAATACTAACTCCACCCCAATTTTATCGATGGATATGGTCCTTTCACTACGCTGGAACATAATTTTGTTGACTGTTTTACATCTTAATAATGAACGAAGATGTTAATGCCGAGAAAAAACAAAGGTACAGGTGAATTCTCAAGCTAGTCAACATTCCAGAAGTAAATTCTGGTTAAGCTTGCAAGGCAAATGTCTTTCGACTTATTTTGATACATCTAGTTGTGAGTTGTGGAAAGTTGAAAAGGGTGGAGTCTCGGAGGTAGTCTGTTTTCCTGCATTTTTTATTTTATTCGATGGTTAGCTAGTGCTTGCTCAAGGAAAACTAGGTTTGCTGTACGAATTAACTCAGAGTATTGCAGCGAGTTTTTAGTTAGATGACAATATCCTCTTGCCTGTGGTCTTAGTTTCTGGATGGAGTCATCTTTTTCATGAAAACCGAGGACTTGACTGGTACGTCTCTTGGGGTTAAGTAGAAAGAAGATATGGAATTAAATCCTGCTTGCTTCCACTATGAGGTCATTCGGGGAAATGGGCCTATCCCCTTTATTATGTAAGATGCCCGTTAAAATGGAAAGGCAGTCTTTCGTTCATTTGATAGCCCGTGGATTCTGGATAAACTTTGAGGTTTTCAAAATAAGAGTTTTGTCTTGAAAAACGTGCCAAAATATTTGTAGTGACATGCGTGAGGTTTCTCGTTGGCAGGCACAGAAGAGGTTACAGAAAAGACATCCTCGAAGCAAATTGGTTTGTTCAAGAAGTTGAAGATATATTTCAGCCTGACAAGGAAGTAGACTTTCACGTTCTCTTCCCCCCCCCCCTATCATTCGATTGTACCGACCCAAGAGACAATGCAGAGGTTGCAATGGAGGGATGGAATTGATGTTGCAGGAAAAAAATGTAATTGTTATCGTTGGTTTTTATTTTCTTTTGTTTTTGGTACAGGAAAATAAATTGCATGTTTATATCATTTTCTATTTTTTAATTTCTAATTTATGAGAACTTGTTACTTTTACCTTTTGTCATAACAAATCACATAAACTAAAAAAAAAATGTTTTTCGAAACCGGTTTTCTGAACTATCTGTTTATAATTTGAGAGTTATGTCTCATGTTCATGACGTTTGGAAATGAACGCGAATCGTGGCCAAGTTAGGGGCGGCTCATTTATGCTTTTTAACAACCTTATTTTTATAATTTTGGTGTAGAAATTTTAAAAATATATTCTAAAATAAAAATAGCTATAATCACAATACTAAATATTACTTTATTTAAAGAACTTGATCTTGTTGTGGTTATGCTAGTCCAGTAAGAGTTGAGTGAGTACAGATTGCCCAGGAAATGAGCTAGGTCGGGATTTGGGCTGGGTCGAGTCCCCAGCCAACTCATTGACTCTTGGCCCTGGGGTTTGGCTCTATCCGATGTTAATAAGAAAATTCTTATAAACATCATCATTTTAAGATTTATTTTTTAAAAAATAGATATTATTTTAATATATTTACCGGCAAAAAAAAATATTTAAATAAAACAATTGTAATTGTTGCTCTCACATTACAGCCTCATTAGGTTTTGATATACTTATATTAAAAACAAAAAATATTGTTTTAATTAAAAATATTATATAATACAATATCAAACACTTCGACTCTGAAATAAATAAACTCAAATAATGTTTAATATTTTTTTATGTGTATATTTAGTATTTTATTTTATACTAGTAATTTCTTTTTAATAATATTATTTTATTTATAAATATATTAAAATAATATTTTATTTTTATTAATATAACTCATAAAAATATTATAAAAACTACTAAAAAAATATTTAATATTTCTTAAAAACACGGTAGCATCATAGAAACAATCACTTCACTCTACAGTCTAAAGCTACGGTAGTTTTCTCAGCTTTTACTCTTGGCCCTGTGCCATTTACTTCTTTTCATGTTAATAATAATTATATATATATATATAAAGGCACACGCCCAGAGATTGGGAAAAGGAAGCACCAATCAAAAGTTCAAAACTGTGCTTTTAACTCCCAAGTCAACAAATTTCATGAGCTGATGGCTGAGTGAAATACCATCAAATCATTACTGTGTTGTTCAAAACAAATAGAAAACAGGCGAAGCGAGGTAGAAAAAAGAAAGACAAGGATGAATTAAACTTTAATTTTTAATAAGAAATAAGGTTGACCACAGTTCCCACAACTTGACTGCAAAAAAGAAAAGAAAAGGTAAAGCACACGATTTGGTTTTAGTTAGAGGCGATCACTATTCAAAAAACAATATTTAAAATTAACTAATTTTGATGAATCAATATAAAAAACAAATCTAAAAATATATATATATATTTTTAGATAAAAATTACTTTAAAAAAGTAGTACTGTACAATATTAAATACACACTTAAGCATTGAAAACGCTACAAATTAATGTGTTTTCGCTGTATAATTTTGATACAGCAATACAAAGAAATCTTAAAAAGTTGCATTATATATATTTTTAAATAAAAATCATTTAAAAAAAATATTACACAGTACCGTGTCAAACATTTATCTTAACTTAATTGCATTTAAGAATAAACTTGCATTGAAAACGCATCAAATTAGTTTGTTTTAGTATATAATTTTGATGAATAAAAAAATTAAAAAAATATTTTCCATATATTTCTAAATAAAAAATATTATATCTACAATATCAAACACACCATTAACCCAACCATTCTATTAATTCAGCCCTCTTTTGTAAAGCGTTTAAAAAACATTTTTGAAATTAAAATCATTGGTGTTTTTAGATCATTTTAATGTACTAGTGTCAAAAATAATTTCTTATAAAATAAAATAAAATATATTATTTTGATACGAACAAAAAATACTTTAAAAAACAACTGCAATCAATCAGACAATTTATGAAACAATATAAACCAAAAACAAGTTAGTTTCAAACTAGTTTTCTAAAATACAAAAAACTCCTCTCTCTTTCACTCTCTAATTTCCTAACGAGTAGAATCCATGTGGTATCATCATCACTTGGAAAACTGCCCTATGGCTTGGCTGCTAACCTTTTGTTTTTATTTTAAGCTGATCCATTCGTGAAGAGATTGATGACCCGCTTGATAACGAATACCGTTATCTTTAACGAGAGAGAGATTGGCTTCCTATCTTGAAATTCAGTTTAAATATATTATTAGGAGGGTAGGGTAGGACAGTAGTAATGATTGTTTATTTATTATATTTTTTAAAACTCCTATTAAACGGACACTTACACACCGGTCAAAGTTTTGCTAAAAAGAAATAATAATATAGCTTTAATAAAAAAATGATTGACAATAACAATAATTTTAAAACAAATAATCATAAAATAATTTCAAAAACAAATCTTTAATAATAACATTACTCTAAATCTTGAAAACTAATCGTAAACATTAAGCTACTCATTATCTCTAAAAATAAACACTAATTAAAACACTGAAACACAAGCACTGCTAAATATAATAAAATCTTTCACCGGGTTCTTTATTAAAAATATATTATTATTACATCGCAATTTTATTTTATTTCTTAAGAAATCCTTAAATACGTTGCCAAGGTAAACAGGTCAGTGCAATAAATTGGAACGTATATAACACGTCAACCAATCACTTGGCAACCACTGCTGCTAGTGCTAGCCAGGTCAAGGGTTGCTCCGGTGAAAACAACTATCTACAGATTCTAGTTGGTGTAATACGCACTCCCAAGTTCCATCCCAACTACCGGAAGCAAACCACCATTGACAATATTCCCATAATTTCACTGTGAGATCCTATACCAGTACTAGTAATTGAGCAACGAAGGGGGCGGAAATGGGGGTGAAAGTTGCGGTGCTGCCGATCGTGGGGATGATAATGGCAGAGTGCGCACAAGCTGGGCGTCTGATAGCAGGCAAAACAGCCATGTCAAATGGCCTGAGTAGTTTCGTCTTTCTTCTTTACTCCAACGCCATCGCCTCCATCATTCTACTGCCATCTTCTTTGATCTTCAACAGGTCCTCATCTCTATCTCTTACCAGCCAGCACTCGTTCCATTAAAGAACTATTTATGCACAACTTACAAAGCTCTGTCACTCTTTTCTTTCTGTTTAATTTCCTCGCTCTGGCAGACAACAAGAGAGGCCTCCACTCACCTTGTCAATCGTCTCTGGATTCTTCTTGCTTGGTCTCTTCGGGTTCGTACTTTTTGTCAGAATCGATTTCAGATTCTGTAGCTTTCCTGGGTTCTGTTTGTTTTCCTGGGTCTGATTTTTCCTCGTTCTTTTTCAGCTGCTTGGGGCAGAGCTTTGGTTATGCTGGAATTAACCTCAGTTCTCCTGAACTTGGTACTGCCATGCTCAACACTGTTCCTGGTCTTACTTTCGTTCTTGCTGTTATTTTCAGGTTATGTTACTACCAGTTCTTTATTGGCTGACTTGATTCTTTCTTTTTCCTTTCTTGTTTCTGCTAAAAATAGTCTCTCTGTGCTGTTTCAGGATGGAGAAGGTTGACTGTAGAAGTTACAGCACCCTGGCTAAATCCATGGGGACGATAGTATCAATGGGAGGGGCGTTCGTTGTAACTTTCTACAAGGGTCCCCTAGTTCTTGAGGCCCTACCTTCAGCTTCAGATTCATCTCACCAGGTGCTCTCGCAAGACTCGAACTGGGTTCTTGGAGGATTGCTTCTTGCAGCTGATTGTGCCATGGCGTCTTCATGGCTTATTGTACAGGTGAAATTCACCAAACCTTGATTAAAAATAAAAGCCTGCAGCAAAATCTCTAAGAAAAACACCGGCAAATTCTAATTCCGTATCCATATCTCATGTTTCAGGCATCAATCCTTAAAAAATACTCGGCAAAGTCGGTTGTGGTCTTCTTTTACTTCTTCTTTTCGACCATACTGTCTCTAATAGTTTCTCTGGTCATGGTAAGAGACCCCTCTGCGTGGAGCTTAAAGTCTAAAACAAGATTGGTTTCTGTCCTCTTCTCGGTATGTAGATAAAACCCATCTCGTATTCCAGCTTCTTTAGACTTCAAACGGCACCAATGAATTGAAATTTTAAACAAGCAGGGGATCCTCGGCCATGCTTTCCAAGTTGGTGTCACAACATGGTGTCTGCAGAAGACAGGTCCTCTGTTTGTTTCTATATTTGCACCCCTGGGGATTGTCATAACAGCCACAGTGAGTGTCATCTTTTTCGGGGATGCTCTGAATCTCGGAATGTGAGTCCCTTCCGATCTTCTGGATCATGTTTATGATCGAGTTGGTGAAATTAATAATGCAATTTATATACAATTCTGCCCAGTTGAACCGGATTAAATTCCTCTTCTCTGCCTTCTGCAGTTTGATTGGAGCTGTAATAATAGCCTCAGGATTCTACGCAGTGATTTGGGGGAAGTCACAAGAGGCGATCAAGAAGGTCGACGACGAGGAAAATTCTGGCCCTGCCTCGTCCTCTCAAAAAGTCCCCCTGCTGCAAAACAGGAGCAGCGTTGACGCATAGCCATCGTCTTCCTCGCTGCTTCCTGCAGCAGCAGCAGCATCTTTTTTAATCATTTTTAAGATGCTAAAATCATATCATGCATGGAAAATCTTCATGCCTTCATTTAGGTTGCTCAGCTTTAGGCAGCCAGTGCCTGGTTTCGTTTAGATGTTGATTGTAAATTCATCAATGCATAATATTTTCCGTCAATATTATAAAAAATAGAATTTTTCAGTTTTTAGATTATACTTCTCAGTGGTGTAGAAATAAAGAAAAAACCATCATATTTTTTATTACAATTCAATAATATGATTAGAAGAAAATGTTAAAGCCGGTTTAACCAAAAGAAATTCAAATATAAGTTGGAAAAACTATTAAAATTTGAATCCTTATATTAATTTTTTGTTTTTCAATTATATTTATAATGACTTTTAAACAATAAAAAAAACTGCCCTTCAACTACACCTGGTGTTCAAAGTTAACTTTTGAATGGCTGGTCTAATAGGATTTTAGGGAGAACAGGGCATTGGCCACTCAATAACCCACAGGAAAGAAACAAAAAAATGTTAAGAGCATCCACGTTACCCACTCAAAACCCACCACAAAAAACTCATCCTCAAAAATATCTCTTGCACCCCACCGAAATCTGCCAGCTCCCACCGTCCTCTCACTCAACTCCAACCCTGAAAACCCTTCAAGACACAGAAAGCCACGAGTTCCTGAGTACTGACTCGAGTGCTGTTCTTTTTGAGGTCGTCTCTGATAATGGCTTGTGCCTCACAGGCAATGATATCTGCAAACACTTGCACGCTCACTTCACCAAGACTTTTCAAGAAATACACGAATGGCAATAAGAGAAACTTGAAGCTTTTCACTGTCAGAGCGTCCTCTGATGACACTGAATGTAATACTGAAGAATGTGCCCCGGAAAAAGAGGTCAGTTCAAAAGAATTGGGATTTTGTTTTATTAATTTCTTCAGCTATGTTGAAGAAGATAGATTTGGGATTTTGTTTTATTAATTTCTTCAGATAGTTTTAATTGATTCATTGCCTTCACAATTTAGTTGAAAGGAGTCTGGGCTGGGTCAGTTTATATTTCAGTATCTGTGCATCGAGGCTTGTAACCATATGTTTGCACAACATTGCAATATGTAGAGAAATGACGGGTTGCTGTTGTCAAATAGGTTGGGAAGGTGAGCATGGAGTGGTTGGCTGGGGAGAAAACCAGAGTCGTCGGGACATTCCCTCCGAGTAAACGCGGCTGGACAGGGTATGTTGAGAAAGATACTGCTGGGCAGACAAATATCTATTCAGTTGAGGTTAGTAATCTTCAAGTTTTCCCATAATCAATCTTCACTTTCCTGTTAAGTTTGATTACTATCTATGTTACTCGTTAATCAACAACTCGAAGCAGTTATGGCTGCTCTCGGCAAAGCATGTTAAACCTACTGCTTTTCAGGCATGTTAATTGTCTGGAATCAATCCTAGGAAAATGGTGATGTTCCAAGGGTAATGAGTTAACTCTACATCGTAACATTTGTTTCAAATGAATCAGTTTTCATCCTTTAAGTAATCGGTGGTTGTGATTGCATTACACCAGAGAGTTGATAGCTATCCATGCACAGCTTTATCCGGGAAGGATTTTCTATCCTCTGAGTTGTGTTGCTTGTACTGTAGTCCTGATGTTAGTTAGCTCTTGCTTTCTCTTGTCATAAGTTCTTGTGTATCCTAGTAGTCAAAATATGGATTTTATATGGAACACTACCAAAAATCAATCCCAAAGCCATCACCAATATGCTCCAAACCCATCTTCCATTTATGTCAAAATTCGTCTGTGGAGCCAAATTCATAGTAAGCATGAATGCCTACATGAATGTCTTCCTGTATTTTCTTTGGAAGTGTGCGAGGAAATGGTTGAATCATCAATACACCAAGCTGTTTTCCACTGTGATTTGATTTTTCTGGAAGATTTTATCGCTGTCCTTTTTTTTAGAATGGTTTGTTTCCTAGGTTATTTCTCAACAAAACATGGTCATGGAATGTCAGATGTTACTCATCTTCAGTTCACTTTACCGTGGCTTCATGTCTAAACAATGATAGTTCTGGCTCGTTATTTTGGTTTTTTTTTCCATCGCATTTCTTTCTGGCACAGAGCTTTACTACCACCATTTTTATGACCTCTAATATTTTCAGCCTGCAGTTTATGTAGCAGAAAGTGCCATAAGTTCGGGATCTGCAGGTACTTCTGCTGATGGTTCTGAAGGCACAGCAGCACGTGCCGCAGGCCTTGGCCTCATTTCTGTAGCTGCAGCTTCATTAATTCTCCTCTTAGTTGGTAAGAGCCCATCTAACAACATAGCAACAGCAGAATATAAGGGACCATCTCTCAGTTACTATATCAACAAATTTAAGCCGGGAGAAATCATCCAAGCTGCAGTGCCAAGCCAAACAGAGCCCCCCTCATCCATACAGGCTGACAGCTCCATGCCAGAAGTCCCCGAGATACAGGTTCAATCTGCACCAGACGTTTCCGAAGTTCCGGTTCAATCTCAATCTGAACCCGAGCCTTTAAC
The DNA here is from genome assembly GCA_009078335.1 of Salix brachista. Lineage (NCBI taxonomy): Eukaryota > Viridiplantae > Streptophyta > Magnoliopsida > Malpighiales > Salicaceae > Salix > Salix brachista. The sequence continues at coordinate 14,192,914 of CM018574.1, read as the reverse complement.
TTCAAGTGTGAGCAGTGCTTCCTTGGCAAATTAAATTGGCTCAGGTTTTTCAACTCTAGAAACTCATTTTCTTCTTCTATACTGCTGATGTATACTCGGAAAAACATGAAAAGGCTGTTAACAAGGAGGTATATTTAGTATTTTATAGCATGAAGGAAAACATCAGATTGTATTATGGTTTTGTTTGCAGTAGCCAAAATAATATCATGCTATCTAAATAAGATTTATTATCTTCATCTTCTTTATTCACTATCAAATTTTATCTAATATCACAATAACCTTGAAGGAACTCCATGTTTGCTATGTGATCTGTTTGACTGTTCCAGCTCTGGTTCTATTCTACCCGAACCCCGGGTCCGTAACCAGTGACGCAGGAGTGGTGTCATAAGGGGCCTGTTTGGGAGAGCGGTAGCGGTTGCGGTTGTGGTTGAAAATGGAGTTTTTAAAATGGAGTTTTGAAAATGGAGTTTTTAAAAATGGAAAGTGTTTGGTTAAAACTGTGGTTGAGTTGAAGGTTGAAGAAAAATGAGTTTTGGTGTTTGGTTTCCAAACTTTCCAAACTGCTTTTAACTTGTGAAATTACTTAAAAGGGTATATATATATATATATATATATATATATATATATATATATATACCCTTATATATATATATAATTTTTTTAAATATTGTAAATTTAATAATGATAATAATATTATGAAATTAATAATTCATGAAAAAACAAATATTATTTTTTATTCTCACATCAAATTATTTTTTTATGTGAAATTACATAAAAGGGTATATATATATATATATAATGTTTTTTAAATATTGTAAATTTAATAATTATAATAAATTTATTTTATCAATTATTTTTTATCCCACTTTTCTCTCTCGTTTTTTAATGTTAATTAAGAAATACATTTTTGTTTTGTTTTTTAAGTTATTTATTACAAATTAAAATTAATAGCATGTAATTAAGCTAACTGGATTATTTTTTATTAATTTAACATAATTATTTTTCTGTGCTAAGTATTATAATTATTATAATTAATAATAATAATAATTATTATTATTATAATTAATAATACTATAAAACCCACCTCCCACCCGTCCCCACCCACCCCAACCCTATCTTCTTCTCCCACACAACCAGCCGCTGGGTGCGATTGAAAGAGGGAAGTGATTGAAGCGAGCAAGCAAGGCAAATATCCAATCCATGGAGCTCAGTCTCAGCTCCACTTCACCTGCTCTCCTCCAACTCAACCACCATTTTCTCTCCAAAAACTCGCTTCCCATCAAAATCCCATCTCTCCATTTTGCAAATGACAGGAAGCTCCCTTCGTTTTACAGCCTAACCAGACGCCCTTCATTCCTTCGTAAATTCGCTTCTCCAGCCTCTTCATCAATTGCTGTTGGACCCAACAATGATCGTCTTCCTGCCGATATTAAAGTCACTGAAACCCAACGCGAGGAGATGTGGGTTGTTGTAGAAGTTGCAGAGGAGGAAAAAAATTGAGATGGGAGGTTGCAGACGAGAAGATAGGGATTTTGCTTTTCAACGGTTACTTTTGGCTAAGGTTCCTTTCGGGAAGATGAGATGTTTTTTTTCGTTTAATCAAAATGGAGTCCCGACCGGCGTTTGAAAAGCACCTCCCAGGTGCTTTTCTTGAAACGCCGTTTGGGGCTAAAAATACCGTGGGTCCCACTCATTTTAAACTCCGTTTTGGTGTTACCAAACAGGCTAACGGCTCTTTTCTTTCATCCCAAATGGCGTTTGGCAATCGTGCTGGTGCGCCAAACAGGTGCAAGGACACCTCCTGGAACCTCAAAACATACATATCACAAAACAGTTTATACAAAATTCACAGCATTTCGTAATTTCTCAGAAAACAGGCTATACCACCATTTTATCTCTGAAAGACAAGCGGCAGGAAGTACTTAGGAGGACTAAAACACGTAAGAGTTGTAGAATAAGTGGTCTAGGATCAACAATACGCGATAAATGATCCAGAATCATCCTCAGACTAGTGATAATAAGCCACTAGCAAACATTTTTTGTCTGCAAAGTACACGGTCATCACAGAAGAAATGTGATCGTAAGCCTGCAGAAATCTATGTTTTTGGTCGCGAAGCTTATTGTGAGCCGACATCCCTTCGCCCGAAGTTATAGCTCTTCAAATACAGCACAGAACAGGTAAAAATTACAGATATCCAACGCAGTACGAACAGGAAATCGAATTTGAAACACAGGCTAAAGTTTTTGGAACTTGGAACTTCAATAACACAGACACATTATTATAATAATAAGCATGTCCCGCCCATCATAGTCCTCAAATCGAAGGACTTCATCTACAGACAAGAATTCAACACATATTTAGTGTGGTCGTAATTAAAAACCAAAAGATACCAGATCTTGCAATATGCTGAACAATATCGAGTCTTAAGATGATAAATAGGGCGATCCTTTATCACCATGTGCATTGTCAACGGCTCTGACAACCTCCAGGTATTTCCTAAGATCTTGCCTTCATCTTTCAAGGCCATCTTCTCGAATCGCACCAATCTTTTATGGGGTTTGATGATTTCTTTAGAAAGCACATTAACTTTGGATCATCTAAATAAGACTACAATATTACATAACGTACCCATCACAGTAAACAATTCCAAAGTCTTAAGCATCAACTGAATTCGATGCCCATCATAAATGTTCGCCTACTTTTTAAAACTTTCCTTCAAGGCAGTAGTCGTTGAACATTTACTCCAAAGTTCCCGTGCTATTAATTTTTTCCCGCGGACCCCGTTGGCCCTTCTTATCTCCTTTCTTTTCAAACCCAGCTCGTTTTTCCAAGCTTGTTCTACGTTTTTCTTCCCAGATACATCTATCCATCTCTTTCTTTCACTCTCTCAGGAGCCATGTCCACCGCCGATCCACCTGCACCGGCCGTGGCGGGTTCTGGCCTCGGCTATGGTATCGCCATTGCTGTTAGCATCCTCGTCCTCATCTCTACTATAATGCTTGCTTCCTATGCCTGCATAAAGGTTAAAGGTAATGGTTTCGGTCGTGATAACAGGAGTGATGGTGATGGTAATGATAGTTATGGGCATCGCCGGCATTTCACCACAAGGGACTCGATAGAGCTTTTGCCGGTAGTGGTGGTGGGTCTGGATCAGCCCATTATAGAGTCGTACCCTAAGATTGTGTTAGGCGAGAGCCGGAGGCTACCCAGGCCCAATGAAGGCCCATGCTCCATATGCTTGTCTGATTACCTTCCCAAGGAGACCATACGGTGTATTCCATACTGTCATCACTGTTTCCATGCTGACTGTATTGATGGGTGGCTTAAGATGAACGCCACGTGTCCATTGTGTAGGAACTCTCCAGCTCCGTCGAAGGGTTCCACGCCTGTGGCTACTCCTTTGGCTGAGGTTGTGCCGTTGGCCTTACATGCCAGGTGATTTTGTAATGAAAATATTTCTTCCACTTTCAATTTTTGAAGCTTAATTATTCTACCCTTCAATTTTTGTTTTATCCTTCAAATTTTTGTTTTAAATTTTTAGCCCGAGTTGAGGAGTAGTATCAGAATATCTTGTTTTTTTAAATTTTTTTAATCTTATTCGATCGATAGTTATTAAACTTCTATTTATTTTATCTTTTAAAATAATTTTGACGGGCTAACAATTACATTTTATTCATAAAAAGAATAGCGAGTGACCATTTATTGGTTTCTAACCTCCAAATCCAATTATAATAAATAAGATTCTCATCAATCCTCTAGTTTTGCTGTAAGAAAATTATTTTAGCATGGTAGAAATATGATTTTAGCATTGCGAGACGTGAAACATTTAAGTTTTGTTGGTGTTCCGGGCAAGAGTAAAGAAGAGTTGAAGATATGCGTGGTTAAAAAAACAAAGAAAATGATGTAGAACAAATATATTTTTAGAATGGTTTTAAAATAAATTTATTTATTTTTTAAATAAGAAATAAATAAAAGACATGCCTCCTGAGTCTTGAATTTTAAAGCTAAAGTATATGCTTCAATATATTAATTATACCATCACGTGCTAGATTTTGTTTGAATGAATTGTGTATTATACTGGGAGTATAGTTGAAATTATTTTTTAAAATAATTTTTGTTTAAAAATATATTAAAATAATATTTTTTTATATTTTAAAAAGTATTTTTAACGTTAACATATAAAAATACCATAGGAATTTAACTCAAAATAAAAAAATAAAATATTTCTATTATTTTTAAAAATAGTTTTGAAATACCGTGAGAATTCGGTGTTAAAATATTTTTATTTAATATATGAAGAGTGGAGAAATTTGTAAGCATGAAAAGGACTGATGGGACACCATTACTATTTTGTGGGATCCATAATTATGAACATGGGGTGTATTTGTGCGTGGAGCAGAAGACACTTCTTACGTGGAGATTCTTTCACCATGAATCAAAAGTCATGAATACATATAAATAATTACTGTACATCCATAAATGCATGTGGTGTCTCTTAAAGTTTGTGCTTCTTCATGATGATTTTTATTGAAAACATTTTTTTAATTACAAATATTTTTTCATGTTTTATCACCAATACTCTAAAAACCTTTTGTGTTCATCGTCTTATATGTTATTGTGAATATACTGTATAATTGTTTTTTATATTTTTAATTTCATGCTCGATTTTTTCCTAGTGATTTCGTACAAATTAAAGATTAATTGCTTTCGGTTTCTCGAGGGAAAATAAAAAAGATGAACTAAAATGAAAAGAAGACAAGAGATAGGTGATCTGTCATGAGTTTCAAGATAAATACACTTTGATATTCAAACTTTATAAATTATACAAATTATATAATTTTGATGTCTCGATAATTTTCAAATTTAATTTCAATATAGAAACTTATTTTTATTGTTTTTTAATCTTTCATTAAGAAAGAGGAGAAAGAGATCACCAAATCATGATGGTAGAGAGAAACATATCATTGACACTAATTTAAATCGTTAAAATAAATTAAGTTTATATCAACATCTTATTTGATGATAAGAATTCATGTTACATGTTTTTTTCCCGTCCTATCTTTCCTCTCTCAGCAAAGGAAAAGGATTGTTCATGAAAATGATTACGTGTGAATGTATTAAGGTTGTTTTTTAAAATAAATTTTATTTATAAATATATTAAAACAATATATTTATTTTTTTAAAAAAATATTTTTGGATGTAAATACATGAAATAATTTAAAAATATCAAAAAAATAAAAAATAAAAATATATTTTTTTAATTTTTTTTAAAAACACTTTTAAAACAATTTTAAAACGTGACACACGGGGACTATATATTGTCGCTCTCATGATGTGGACACAGAACGACTTGTTGATTGAATGCATGGATCCAGTAAAGGTTTCGAAATCATGCAAGCTTCCAGTCAAAAATAAAATCATTGAATTATATGACAATTAATTTCTATTTTGTCATTTTCTGCATTTCATGTCTCGGGGTAGGTGTTGGGATCTACTCTCTTTATTAATGAAACATTTTATTTTATTTAAAAAATATATATTATCTTTTTATTTAGTAGTTCAAGTTTTATTACAAGAAAACTATTTCATCATCTTAAGTTTAAGAATGAAATTTCAAGATACAATATTTGGATGCATCCCCTCACTGCTATCTAAATTCTAACTATGTTTTGCTGCGGATTATATATATATATATAAACAATATGGGTTATAAATGTGTTTTTCAATTATTATTTTTTAAATGTACGTTGAAAAAACTGCATAAATAATCATTTAGGTAAAAATAATGTTGTTACATAAAACTAAATATTTACCTGATTATATTTATTAACTTTATTTATTTAAATCATTAAAAAAAATTCATACCCTAAAAAAATTATGATTTAAAAGATAAATATAATAACTGAATAAACTCATGCCATAAAAAATATTATGCAATGTAGAACACATCAGCAACATTATTTTAAAAAATATTTTTTATTTTAAAAAATATTTTTTATTTTAAAAAATAAACTTTGTTTGTATAAAAAAATTATAAATGAATTAGAATAATATATTGAAAAATCAGATAGAAACAAAACAACTAAAAAAAGAGTTTATATTTAAAAAAATCATGCAAAACTCATTATCTGAGTCATGAAAACATGATAAACTCATAGAAAAAAACTTAAAGATAATTATAAAATCAATATTAAAAAAAACTAATGTAGAACGATAAGATCATACAAAGTTAAATCTCTAACAGATTAAACATCAAAAAATAAAACCAAAATAGATCCATCGAAAACTTTTATGTATGGTGTCTATTTCTTTCTCCATCTCGGTATCATATACCAGTAATATAAAGTATTGGGATAATGATTTTTTGTTAGCATATATTAAAAATAATATATATTTTTAAATTTTATTTTTAATATTGACCACATGAAAATACCCAGAAATATCAAAATAATAATAAATTTTCTCAAAAACACAATTAAAAAAAAACACTATTTAAAGATTACATGCCACCTGTAGCAATAATTCATGATATTTCTTGAATAATTTACACGAGACATTAGTTTACAGAGCCCCCAATCCAAAGAGTACTTATATATACTCTTAAGTTTTTTTTCTATAATATTTTCTCAATATTCATCATAAATCTTTTTCATTATTGTCACATCTTGGGTGTTTGACACTTCATTTTAAATATACTCAATAAAAAATTATTTTAAATTAAATATTTTGATGTTTTTAAATTATTTTTGTTTTTTATACACACTGATATCAAAATAATTTTTAAAAAATAAAAAAATATTATTTTAATATATTTATAAAACAATATTTTTTTAAATAATCTAAACCATAAACTTTATCTGCTACCGGATAAAATTGCTAGGGTACCTATGTGGGGTGTATTTTTTATTAGCTCTATCTGCTTGGTGGAGCCGCCCAAATGCATCGTACCCGCTGAAATCGTGGCCACAATTCCAATTTCCAAATTATTTACACCATTTATTATTATTATTTTTTTCATTTAGTTTAAGAAAATACATTTTTTTATATTTACACCATTCAGAAAATATATTACTAATTTGTCTTCTCTAAATAACTTAATTTTTCCTTGAAAATGCTCTTAAAAACACTAAATTAAGCTTTAGGTGTGATATTTTTTGTAGTATGAGATACTATTTGTCATTCGATTTGTTTTGTATGTTAAGATCACTATGCTTTGGAATGCAAAACTCCTTTTCTTTTGTTTCAGGGTGAGTTGTGTTTTTATACTTTTATTTTTTGTTCAAATCTAATCCTCACTCTTTTTGTTGTTAATATTTTTCTTTTGCAAGCTGTTTTTTAAATATTTTTCAATGATTTCATTGTTTACAATTAATTGGGTGAGAGTTAATTGTTTTTATTGAAGTCAAGATTAAAATTTAATGCGTTGCAAGTCTTACAGATTAGACCAGGTCCTGTCATGACAAGAAGAACCAGACAAAGATGGTGAAAGATACCTGCTGATCAGTTAAATGGAGCCCAAAAGAACAAGCTTTATATAAATGACTGTACCTCTTGTTGCTAACCCCCGCCCACCCATGCAATCGATCGATCCTTTCAATATCTCGTTATTTTTGTATAATTTGGATGGGTTTTATAAGTTTTGAATTCACAAATATTCCAAATTATTTGTTAAATATTCCGACCGCGCATATTATTATTTTTAAATTACTTTCATGTAATTTAATTCATCGCGCAATCCACGTTGATATCTGTTTTTTCTTGAGAGGTTTATTGACTTTGCAATGATCCTTTTACTCAACAAAATATCATAATTTTAGATTGTATCATCAAATTTATTTTATGTTATTGTTTTAATAAAACATATTTATTTTGTGATACACTGACCAAACATTATTATTATTATTGTACTACAAAGAGCTAAGAGTATAGCAGTAAGATAAAAAATAATAACATTATTATTATTATTACTATTAATCACACCGAGAAAGAGTTGATCATACAACAAGATTAATTAACAAGGGGGACGGGAGAAGATCTCGAGTACTCCAACGATCTGCCTTGCCTATAAGCAGTACTTGGTTAAACATATAATTATTATCAACTAATTAAATGGACTGGGAATATTAATTTCAGTGCTTCTTGATGAACTCTATGATCCCTTCCATGAGGGCAGTAGTTTGAGCAGCTGTATGTGGATCCATATCAACAGCAATCTTGTTGAGATAAAAACTGTGACCCACTCCAGGATTAATTAGCAACTCCAAATCCTTACTGGCCTCTTTCATGGCCTCATGGTACTCCATCTGAGTGTCCCTGATCAGGTCTGATTCCGCCACGCAAAGCAAGAATGGTGGAAGATTAAGACCGTCCAGCGGTGGCGCTGCATGCCCCCCTGGACGAGTAAAAGGGTGGTCCTTGGTGCACCCTTCTGGCAATGCCAACTTCAAGAAACTGTCCACCATGTCCAAGGTTAAGAAAGGCGACTCCGGTTTCTCCATCTCGGACTTGCTCCTCACTGACCGGACAAATCCAGGGTGGATCGGAATGCCTCCGGCAAGTCTTACCGGGCTCAAATCCACATGACCAGCACGTGCAGCCACCTGGTGCACCAAGTTCCCCCCTGAGCTATCCCCAACAAGAAAAACCCTGTTGAAATCTCCATAATTATGAAGCCACGGCTCGTAAGAGCCATGTCCCCGTCCCAATGAACGCAGCCACACGAGGGCAGAGAAGCCATCGTCCATTGCAGCTGGGAGGCGATGCTCGGGGGCTAGCCTTAAGTAGACAGAGACGACAATGGCTGAAGCTGACCTAGCAAGCCTGGAGTATATGTGATAATACATATACCAATCAGCTTGACTAATGCAAAAACCACCCCCGTGAAAATGGACAATTATAGGAAGCTTGTTATGATTATTATCTGTGTAGTCAGGCTCGTGTTGTGGTAGATAAATTCTAACTTTAAGGCCAGACTTTTCATCAATGGTCACATCACGGACGGCAACACCCTCTTTGAATTCCTCATGTGGAGGCACTGGCTCTGCCATGAACTTGACCGATGGTGGTCCGGTCCATGTCCGGTCCACCGAGCCATCATCATGGATTCTTAGCCAGCCAGATACCTCCTCCACAAGTTTCTTCTTCTGATGGACCATGGTCACGACCTAAACTTTATTACAGCTGCGCAAGTAATTTTCTCGAGTGTGGGTGTGGGAATTTTGGATGGTCTTGGCTGCCCTTTATATAGTGGTTTGGGAGATGGGGGGAGTTGTTATTTTCCTAATTATAAGACTCATCTTGGACTCATAAAAGAATTCATATTTAGTCTGTAACTATTTAATTATAGAAGAAACTTATATAGAATTCAACTAGCTATAATTTACTATTAACAAAATATCAAAAATGATTCATATATCATATAACTTTCTTAAATTAAATGACAATTAAAGATTAAAGCAGATATCATAGATAAAGGTGAAAAAAATTAAATTATATGTGAATAATTTCTAGTTTAGTAAAAAAATAAAAAAAATTATTTCTTCTATCCACATAAAAAATAACCCCAAAAATTTTACATCGATTGAAAAACAATTATTGACAGCACAGTTTTTTAAAAATAATTACTTTAATCTTTAATCAATCATGATAAAATATATATTTTTTATTAATTATCAGTTGCATTTACATGCCTATCGTATTAAAATTATCTCCGTCATGGAACATGACGTAATGACAGATGACATGCGATTTATATAATAGATTTTAAGTTTGAATCCGGATATATTTTTTTTTATAAAAATTTGAAATAACTGAGATTTTACTCAATAATCTAAGACCATGAATAAAGTTTTGTCGCATAAAAAAAAGAGTAAAGTTTTGTCGCATAAAAAAATATTAAAATTATATGATCATATATAATCTCTTCATCATTTTTTCGTCACAATTTCTGTCGCTTTTTTATCAACTTTCCAAATGCATGTCTCCTACCTTGCGTTAATGGAGAAGTTTCTCGGAAATTGTAGCGTGAGTTCAACGCCATTGCGTCCTATTAGTTATATCGTGCTTTATCGCAGTTTGGATAACTTTTTTTTTTTTATTATTATTATTATTATACAAAAATCAAATATATTATATATGCATTCGTTTAGTTAAATAAATATGCATGCATTTAATTAAATAAATCGAGAAATATAAATGTTAATAAATATAAATAGAAAAAATAGAGTGTTAATGTGTATATTGAACTCACCTCGCTTGACCTCAAATATTTTTTCTCTAAAGCAAAAAAATAGTATGTATGTATGATTAATGTATTTTTTGATATCGAGTAAAAAATATAATATAATTTTAAATTAAAAATTTTATGCCAACATTTTATAAAATCTAATAAATATAATATGTGTTAATAAAAACATGTAAAGTCTCAAGCTAGTTTTTAACGTGACAAAAAAATAAAATAATGTCTACTGAATCACCAATTTCTTAGTCTTTATATAATAATTTTTCAAAAAAAGTTGATGAAAAAAAAATAAAGATAAGAGAAAAAATGCTATAAATAAACAAATGTAGAGTGATAAATATTCAAAGTTTTAAAAAAAAAGTATTTTTTTTCAAAAAAAGAGTAAATAAAAAAGGAAAAACTACAAAAATACTACGAGAAAATAAGAAAAAATTGATAAATAGATCAAGTGTAAAGTGATAAAAATGTCAAATATAAAAAGCTGATAGATTACAATTTTATCATTGATAGTAGAAGTTGTTTTTCAAAGTATTTTTTACTTAACAATATATAAAAATAATATTTATTTTATATTCTTTAAAATTTATTTTGACATTTAAAATGATATGAAAACACAATTTTTTTATTTAAAATAAATAAAATAAAAACAAAATCATCTAAAAAAAAAAACTTTTAAAACAGAAAAAAAACAAGCAAACATGTTTTCCATGTATAATAATATAGTTAGTTTGAGGGAAATTTTAGAGTTGGTGATGAAACGAAGGAAAAAGAGTCAAACGACAAGCAAGCAGCCGAGGGAGCCACCATCCCCTTCTAGACTGAGCTGTGGAAAGTGGAAACTTGACCGAATTTGTTAACGCCAACGGAGGTCCGAGTCCTCACCAACCGTACAGAAGATGGAAAAGAATGGGTTTTATGCAAAGAATTCAAACTTCTAAAAAGTTTTGTTGACAACCTAATTTTGAATTACATAGTTTGATTGAATATCTTTAAGGGTTTTCACATCTAATTAAAATTATTTTTAAAAGTATATTTTATTACAAATTATTTCTAATATCAACATATAAAAATGATCTAAAAACATCAAAAATTAAATTTAAAATATAAAATAAAAATATTTTTAAAACACAATGTTAACAAGACTGACTAATCGATTTGACGGGATTCAAAAATTTTGAAGCAAGAAAAATATACTTCTAGTTAAGTTCGTTGGCATAGTTTTGATTTTTTTTGCTGAACATTATATAATTAGATCACATAAATTGCAATAAACCATTTTATTTAATTGAAGAAATATATAGTCTGGGTAAAAACTAGGGTTTTCATGCCATATAATTACAGCTAGATTATTTATAAAGGGTCTGAAAACAACCTGATAAAAAATAATAAAAATAAAAGTAATTAAAATCAAAACAAATCTTAGCAGCTAATTACAATGAGTTAGCTTCTTGTAAAAATAGACTTATAGAATGCGAAATCTAAACATGATCTAGAATATCAGATCTTCAAATTCTTGAATCTTAATATCACATTACTTCATGAGGTTACGTTAATTTATCCTCGAACTTTATATTTAAAGCTTCATAAATGACTAAATCCAATCACGTGCAGGGTAGACCTGCTTGAGAGTATAGAGAACAGTTGTGATTATTTTTTAAAAGTTAAATATAAAAATATTAAAAAAAATTAATTTAAAATTAAAAAAAATCATTTTTTTTCAAAAATATTTTGATTAGCAGGGGCAATTCAACACAGCTAATCTATACCCTTGTTTAAAAATTTCCTTCTCCATTTTGATCCAAAATCTTGAAGATAAATTTAAATATCTCAAACTTTTTGGACCAAAACGAAAAGTTAAGTTAGCAAAAGAAACCATGCCGATTCTTGATAGAGTGAAGAGATTCTGTTGAATGGTTTTCTCATTAATATTGTTTGACAGAGGTCATGTATATATATACATTGAGCCTAACCGAGATCATCTACTTGACAGGATGAGTTTGAATCAAAGATTACAACCGAGAGGTGCAGGACTTATCTGTATTTTGAATATACATTGTAGAGTCCTAGTGAAAGACTGTAACTTGTTTATCATGCCCCCTCAAGATAGGCCACGATCAAAGAGGCCAATCTTGTCTCGGAATGTTTGGAAAGTGGAGGTTGACAGTGGCTTTGTTAGGAGGTCTGCAAGCTGGTCAGCAGCAGATACATGAGCAACCCGTAGGAGACCAGACTGGACTTGATCACGAATAAAATGGTAGTCTACTGCAACATGTTTCATACGGGAGTGAAAAACAGGATTAGCACTTAATTGAGTCGCACCAATGTTGTCGCAATAGATGACTGGAGGGGATGGAAGAGTGACACCAAGTTCTTGGAGCAGTGATCGAACCCAGCTGAGCTCAGATGCAGTGGCAGCAACCGACCGATACTCAGCCTCTGTGGAAGAGCGAGCAACAGTCTTTTGTTTCTTTGAGCTCCAGGATATTAGATTGCGGCCAAGGTAGACTAGATAGGCACTTGTAGAAGAGTAATCGTCCTTGTTTCCAGCCCAATCGGCATCAGAAAATGCATGAAGCTTGTCAGTATATGCATGAAGTGAGGATGGTGAATCACGCTGCAGCAGTAAACCTTTGTTCAATGTTCCAAGAAGATACCGTAGAACACGCTTGACAAGGGTCCAGTGAGCATCAGTGGGACTGTGCATGAATTGAGCAAGTTTGTTTACAGCAAAAGAAACATCTGGCCTCGTTAATGAGAGGTATTGAAGGCTGCCAACAGTTGCACGGTAGAGTGTTGGATTATCAATGGGTGTTCCCGTGTGTAGAGAGATTGTTGATGCAGAACTCGGTATTGGGGTGGGCACTGGCTTTGCATTCATCATGTTTAATTTGGTGAGCATGTCTGTGATGTAGCGTCGCTGAGAAAGGAGAAGTCCATGTCTGTGATTGAGCACTTCAACACCCAGGAAGTATGACAAATTGCCAAGGTCTTTAAGGGAGAACCTGGCTGCAAGACGAGAAACAAATTCTGCCAAAAAATCATTGTTGTTCCCTGTGACAACAATGTCATCTACATATACTAATAAGTATAAAATGTGCTGCGAATGGGTGTAGATGAAAAGAGAAGTGTCCGAGTGAGAGTTGCGAAAACCATAAGCAAGCAAGAATGTGCGCAGTTCATAATACCAAGCCCGGGGTGCCTGTTTTAGACCGTAAATGGCCTTGTGAAGTTTGCACACAAAGGAGGGATTTTTACTGTCAATAAATCCAGGTGGCTGTGACATGTAGACTGATTCTGATAAATGTCCTTGAAGGAAGGCATTATTTATGTCCAGTTGTTTGAGAGGCCAACCTTTGCTGATAGCCAAGCTGAGCACTAGATGCACTGTTGTAGGTTTCACCACGGGGCTGAAAGTTTCATTATAGTCCACACCTGGACGCTGGTGAAACCCCTTTGCGACAAGGCGTGCTTTGAATCTTTGGATGGAATTGTCAGGATTCCTCTTAATGCGATAAACCCACCTGCAACCAACAACATTTGTTATACCATTAGAGGGAACAAGCTCCCAAGTGCCATTGCTCATAAGAGCATCATATTCCTCAGTCATGGCCTTGCGCCAGTGGGGATCACCGAGAGCTTTGGCAGTGGTGGTAGGTTCAGTTTCACTTGAGGCTTGAATACTGGTGAGTGTTTCGGGCTGTTTAGTGGATGTAGTACCTGTGTGAAGAGTGAGCTTTTGGATGGGTTTTCTGATGTTGTTTTGGGACCGAGTGATCATGGGATGGTGAGTAACTGGCTGTGGAGGTGGTGCTTGGTTGGAGTCTGAAGAACCGTGTTGATTGGGATCAGAATTGAGGGCATCTGTGGTGGATAATGATGGAGAGGCAGAGGAGCTGAGTGAGGGGTCTGAAACAGGGATGACTTCTGCTCGGCACTGTGATGAAGTTGTGTTGGCCAGCTGCTGTGAAGGAGAAGATGGAACGAATATTGTTGGTGGCAACCAGTCAGACATAGGTGATGAATTTTCAGAAGGAGTTGAACAAGCTAATTGAAATGGAAAAACAGATTCAACGAACTGGACATGACGGGAGATGTACATTTTGTTGCTTAATTTATCAAAGCAGAGATATGCACTTTGAGAAAGTGAATATCCAAGAAAAACACATGGTTTTGATTTCGATTCAAGTTTATGAGATGTATACGGACCAAGCCAAGGATAGCACAAACACCCAAAAACTTTGAGTTTATCAAAATTAGGACTTTTGCAAAAAATTGATTCAAATGGCGAAGACATGTTTAGTGTAGGAGTAGGCATCCTATTAATCAAATAAACTGCAGTGGAGAATGCATAAGTCCAGAAAATTTTTGGAATCGAAGCATGAGAAAGAAGAGCAAGACCAGTTTCAACAATGTGCAAGTGTCGTCTTTCGGAGTACCCATTATGTTCGGGTGTGTGTGGTGGTGATGTGAGATGACTGATTCCATTATCGGAAAGAAAAGATTTGAGAGCAATGTATTCACCACCATTATCTGTATAAAAAGAGACAATTGTTTTATTGAAGAATTTTTCAACAATAGCTTTAAATTGCCTAAACACTTGCTGAACATCAGATTTTCGTTTTAATGGATACAACCATATATATTTTGTAAAATGATCAACAAATATAACATAGTACTTGTATCCATCATGAGAGACAATAGGGGATGTCCAAACATCAGAAAATATAATTTGAAGAGGCTGTGATGTTTGCAAAGTTGATTTTGAAAATGGTAATTTATGACTCTTATTGCTTAAACATGAATTGCAACAAAAACTACTTTGGGATGAAAATTGTAACTGATATGCTGACAAAGTGTGTCTAAGAATGGGAGTAGCTGGATGACCAAGTCTTTGGTGCCAAATTGAAGATGTAGTTTTGACGGTAGAAAATGCTAGGATGGGTGGTAATGACTGGACAGCTGGCCATACATAAACTCCATCTTTAGTGCCTCCTCGCAGAAGAATTTTCCCGGTCTGCAGATCCTTCATGTGAAAGCATGTGGGAAAAAGTTCAATGGACACATTATTGGTAATGCAAAATAGCAGAATAGAGATCAGGTTTTTATGCATTTGGGGAACACACAGCACATCTTTTAAATGAAATAAAGCAGTGGGTGTGGGTAGAGATACTGAACCAGTGTGGCTGATTTGCAGATTTGATCCATCTCCAAGCATAACATCATCGTTCCCATCATAAGGTGTGTGGAGAGACAAATTGTTGAGGTCTGCAGTCACATGATGAGAAGCACCACTGTCCAATACCCATGGTGAATTAGCAGCTGGATGGTGCGAGGTGTAATGAGCTTGCGGTTGCCAAGTTGGGTTCATGCCGAGAGGAGAATTGGCATTATTGGAGCTTTGCACTGGCACTAAATTGAACGAAGGACAGCGTTTGGCTGTGTGACCTTGAGTGCCACATATTTGGCAGTGGCCCAGGTATGGGCGTGCAGGTGGACGAGTGTGTCTCGTTTGTGTTGGGTACATGACAGGTCTGTTGTTGTTGATGGCTGGAGAACGAGAGTAGTTCCCATTGGTTGCTGATCTCCAGTTGGGTCGTGGTTGACGCCAAATGTTGTTGGTGGAATTTCTGGTCATGGAATTGGCTGTGACTGGACCAAGACGAGAGGACTGTGACCGTGTTTGAAGTGTTGCTTCAAACAAGAGGAGTTTCTCATGTAGCTCATCAAAGGAGATGGCTGATTCACGAGCTTGAACAGCTCGAACAAGTTCTGTGTAGTCTTCATCAAGACCATCCAAGATGCGTTCAATAAGATCATCAGCATCCATGGGAGCACCAAGAACAGCAAGTTCATCTGATCTGGCTTTAATGAAGTAAGCAAAGTCAGTTATACTCATAGAGCCTTTGGTGAGGTTTTTCAACTGATTTTTTACTTGTCTGATTCTGCCACGTGAGGGTTTTGCATAAGTGGAGGCAAGAACTTGCCATGCTTCTCGAGAAGTGGTGGTCTGTGCAATAAAAGATATGAGCTGCGGTGAAAGGCTGCCTATGATTGCATTGAGGATGAGTTTATCTTGTCTTACCCAAAAGTGATATGCAGGATTTGGAGCAGATGTGTCATTGGTGGTGATGGTTTGTGATGGGCATGGATTCGATCCATCAATGTAGCCAAGTAAATCATATCCAACAAAGAGGGTTTCAAATTGGATTTTCCAGGAAGCATAGTTTGCAGAGGTTAATTTGAGTGGAGCTTGAGCAGCGGTATTGATGGTGATGAGTTGGGTGTCTGTGTTTGTTGGGACGGAGTTTGACATTGTCATAAAGAGGGGAAAGAAGAGAAAAAAAAGAAGAAAGGATCAGGGGAGCTCTGATACCATGATAGAGTGAAGAGATTCTGTGGAATGGTTTTCTCATTAATATTGTTTGACAGAGATCATGTATATATATACATTGAGCCTAACCGAGATCATCTACTTGACAGGATGAGTTTGAATCAAAGATTACAACCGAGAGGTGCAGGACTTATCTGTATTTTGAATATACATTGTAGAGTCCTAGTGAAAGACTGTAACTTGTTTATCAATTCTGAGCTGGTGCAAAATGAGCTTTGTTTTGTTCACAACTGGCTGGATCTCTGGTTATCTTGTGGCTAAGGACTACTTAGGAAAGCCGAGAGGGAATGGGCCAACTTGCTTCTAATGGATCCACTCTTAGGCCTGGCTTGGCTTAGCGGCTTCAACAGAAACCCGACCGGCCACTGACCTCAGTAACCTAGTTTAGGTTAACCTTCAGTTTCATCCTCAGAACTATATTTCTTTTCAGTCTTACCCTCTCTTTCACGGTACAAATTTATTCTACATTTTTGTCCTCGTATCCCATTTGTTAAACTCGCTTAATTCGTCCAGCGGATTGACTAGAGAAACTCAAGATGAGAACCTGCCGCAAGCTAGATTTTTTGGTTGGATTGGATAAGACATTGCCCCTTGTAAATTCTACTGTATCAACTAGACTTTAACGATTCAATTATCATGATAAAACCTGGTTCAAACTCCACTGGATCATCACACACACACACAGAAGAAGAAGAAAGCTAAACCATAGAAGAAAAAAACTAAATACTCACTCAAAAATTGATGTATCTCTCCATTGCATATGACATTTTCTACTCAAAGGGTAGCTGTTCAGTTTCTGTACATTCATATAGTTTCAGCGTATAATATATGAGTTGGGGTGTGAGATTAGATTCTATCTGATCCGGTTCGTCTTTCTGTTCTTCATTTTAGATGGCAGCATTTTTCTCTGGATTTAACAGACTCTGTCTATTAATCAAGAGAGAGAGAAAAAGGAGAAAAAAGAGACAGCCCCGTGTTTAGTTCTTGCCATTGGCGTCTTCATACTACATGTTTGAGCATGTGACAGTTGGGAGTATCATCAGGCTGGATTCTGTGTAATTTTAGGCCTTTTCCATGTCAACTCGGGTTTCCAGGCTCTGTTTATATGCATGGATCTCTATTTCGGCTACACATTTCCTTTGAAAGACCAACAAAACAAGATTGGAATCTGATGATGGAGGGGCTAGCCCTTATCAAACAGTATTTTGAAGCTGGTCAAGATCTGTTCTCCTGATATATCCACATCAACAACCATTACCCACATTATATATATTTTCACCTCCACCAATAGATTACAGCAGTACTGGCCTGCCCCAGAAGTCAAATGTGGCTATCAGTTATCCAATAAACAATTTCCAGAGACAGAAAAATTTAAGGTCATGTCTCCATCCACGTTTTCTTCTTCTCCCAGAGGCTGTGTCACATTGCATTCAAGTTAAAGTCTGTCTGTTTCAATTATCTGATGGTGGAAGATGAACTGATATGACTTACTTATAGTTTATCATAAAAAAAAAAAACGAAGTTACCGTATCATCCTGGAGACGAATAAATTGGTTCGGCCTGGATGCAAGTTACAGATGCCGCGTTTTCCTGCTGCCTTTCTATTGGCGAAATGATTTCTTGAAGTCTGCTCTCACTCATGCATTGGTGAAAAACCCATGAAAGCAGACTCCTGTTCATGGGGGTAATCATTCAAGGCACTGAGCAAAAGTTAATTAATTATGGAGCTGGTGAGAATTATATATGTGCCTTGTTCTAGCATTATAGAATAAATTACTCGAATAATTAAGGTGCTTCTGTGTCTCCTATTGGCTCGACATGTAGAAGATAATGATGTTTTTAGTTCATAATTGAAGAGGTTGATCAGTCTCACATCGGTTCTTAAAGAAGAGCAACCAGATTGGTTGATTGGACAAATCATGCTCGTAAAGAGTGAGCGTGACATGTATTTCAGTCATAAAAGTTTTTAGAGTTTGGATTAATGAGTGTGATTTTCACTCATCGATGAAGCATATATTGTATTAGCTATTGGCTTTAGGGTTAATTATGTGTGGAATAAGGATTAAAATAGTGGGATATTATCACAATATTTCATAAATCTTGAGTGATTTAAGGTGTGTTGATTTATTTATTTATTTATTTTCCATCTTCGTATAGTACCAAATAAATTTACGATCTTCGATTGCATAAGGAAATACAAGGTACTATAGATCTTTGTCTGTACGAGAGAATGATTGTGATTGTTTTTTAAAGTGTTTTTCGTTCAAAAATATATTAAATGATGTTTTTTTTAAAATATATTTCGAACATCAGCACATCAAAATAATCTAAAAACACAAAAAATATTTAATTTAAAATAAAATTAAATTTTTTCAAACAACCGTGTCCATGCTTTGCTTTTGAAAGGGGTTGGAGATATTGGCATGATAGATATGTTCGGATGGATTAGAGCATATATAAATCTATCACCTCAACTCCACCTCCAACTTAATTACATCATGCCCATCACTTGGTGATCACCTAGTTTTTTTTTAAAATAAAATACAAAATATATTTTCACTCATGAATTTTAAATGCAATACAAAATACATTAAATTGAAAAATAAAATTACCACTCTTCACAATAAAAAATAGGTTAAAAGAATCACAAAAACATTATATAGCTGCACGGAAGACAATTAACCACCGTGCAAATAAAGATAATTAACTAATTAAACATATGTTATTATTATTTCTTGTAATTCCAAAAACTCTTCGTGAATAATCTAAAGAAATTATCTTGTTTTGCCAAGGTAAAGAGGCTTGATTTTGCTTTGTTAGTTTCAGTCTCTTGCCTACAAGATATAGTTCTCTCTCATATGAATAAATTATTTAGTTTAACATATATATTTGGAAATATTGAGATGAATTTCCTCCCATCTAGAATTGCAAAAAACATTTATTTGTAACTCCAGACATGTCCAAAATAATATATGAATGTTTAGATTGACAGACTTAACAAGATTCATCTAACAACTTTGATTTTCTGAAATAATATGTTTTTGAACTTTGTTTAATCTAATAATTTAACAAAATATATTTTCATATATCTAATATTTCCCTACAAAATTTCAACTATATCCAATATATAGATTGAAAGAGATGTTTAATCTCATAAAATCATCAACAAATATTATAAGATAAAATTGAAAACTAAATTAGTTGTTCATATTATAAATTTAGTAAACTCCTAAAATCGGATCGATTTTATTGATTTTAGCGATTTTGTAAAAGTCAAATAGAATTTTACTAATTTTAAAATTTACTCTAATTTAATATATAAATATATATTAACTTGTAAAATCATAAGATTTTAAAAGTGAATTCGCGATTTTGACAACATAGAAGCTTAGGCCCCGCTCATCAAAATAATGGGTCGATACCATACACGACGGGAAAAGTGGCGTCGCGAAAATTTGAACAATTGTAAATGCTAATCAAGAAACTAAGGTGACATCCCCTTTTCTTTTCTTTCTTCCCCTTCCACTTCTTTTTACTTTAAAAAAAAAGAAAGAAACTGAGGCGAACAGAATTGAAATGCCGGTTCCTTTGGCCCGTTGGTTTCTTTAATGTTTTTAAAGGTTTTTCTAGCTAATAATTGATGCAGATTATTGGTTCCCTCTCCAAGTATAATACTCTAATTTTCTTTCTTTGGAGATAGAAAATTCAGCACCAGTTGATCAGGAGCATCAAATAGCAATCGATACTTTTGAATGGAAAAAGGTGGGTGCGTCTTCTTTTCTCACCATTCCTGCGTTTTCTATTACTTGTATTATTGAGATTTAAGTAAATATACGTAAGACAAGAAATCCCAGACAAAAGCTGCAAAAAAGCACAGCGAAGGTGCATGGACTACTGATCTGATATATGGATTCATTCGTGTGTTAAGCTAAAGAAATGGATCTTTGACTGAACTTTTTCGAGTGTGAATCTTTGCAGAGATTCAATAATTGAAGGCTTTTGGGTCAAGGAAATAGGCTTTTTCAGTACAATTAGACTTGCAAAAGCCAAAACAAAGGCACGTGTACGTGCATTTTCCCGTCTTTCTTTTCCTCTAAATTATAGGCAGTGAGTTTTGAGGTGGGATTAAAAGAAACTTTATGTAATTTGGATCTATGCAAGACAACTTGTTTGTGGATTGAATTATAATAAATGAGTTGGAAAGCTCGGCTAGAAAACACTAATGAAAAGGAGAGTTTGCTTGAATAATCATGATTAGTGGAGAGAATGAAATCAGATTGGCTGGTGGAAGGTCCTCCATGCAGATAACACATAACTATAAATGATATAAATAAATACTCATAACTCTCTTTTGAGCATGGTGACATGCAAACTTACTCCACAAAAAATAAGATTTTATTGCCATGACACGAATTTCTCATGAAACTGAAGGGGTAGTAGTGATCACAAGAGCCAAACCAGTGTAACGACGTCGTTGGTTTCTGTCCCTGAAGCCGTGCACATTCTACTACAGATTGATTCTTATTCTTAAGTTTATTCATTTAGATTTGTTTTTGGGATTATAACAAGGATTATATACCAGTACCTGAAAAAAGAAGAAGAAGAAGAAGATGGATGATAGAGGGTTGAGCAAACCGATGTTGGGTGATGGATAAAAATCATTAAGATTTTTAATGAACTCAGGATATAGTGGGGTAATCTTTTCTCCAAATTCCCAATGAACTTAATTACCTGATCATTCCAGCACCTTTCATGTTCTCATGAACTTGGTAATTTTGTAGAGCATTATCAGCTACGCCCCGCATTTTAAATCTCGTCAACTACGATCTGGGAAGTTTTTTACTTAACTTGCCATGTTTGAAAACCATCCAAGTTTTTCACAACTTTGCTGCCATTTTCTCCCACAAACTGAAAGTCTAATAATCAGTGTGTCCCTCAAGAACTTAACCCTGTAAAACCTAGCTAGCTTATCGATAGATTCATGCCAAAATAAGCTTCTTGCACAATTTCTGTGACGAAGATTAATTCTGATCAAGCAAGGTCGGAATCATCGTGTCAAATTTCCAATAACATTTGCTAACCAGACAGCATCAGGTTGCCACAAGGAACAAGTGTCACTGGCAATTGTGGAAAACATGGCCACGATCTGGTTGTTGGTGATGATTGATCCATTGTTTATTGAATCCCATTAGATATTTCCAATAAATTTATAAACTTTTCTTGTCGTTTTTCCTCTTTGATCGTCAGCATTCAGCTGGGTGGACATGAAAGACTAATCAAGTGACAGTCCCTAGTCCTCTTTAAATATCAATTACGGGGGTGATCGTCAGATTAAACTGTTTTGGTTAATTTGAAAAAAGAAATTCAGTACTTAAACCAGTTTTTTTTAATTATTTTTTTTTAAAATTAAAACAACCAAATGATCAAACCAATTGATTCGGTGAAATTTAAACGAAATTGAACTAATCTTTTTTTTCTAAATCTTTTAACCAAGATTATTCCAAAAACTGTTCAGTCAGAGATAAGTTTTTATAAGTATACTCAACTTGACAGTTAATAAAATTTAATTACTATAGCAAATCAAATTCGCCAAGCTGTAGCTTTCCCTAATGTTTGCTAAGATAACACAGTTTTTCACATAAGAACGAAGTGATTTCCATTGATTTCTAGACTATCTTCCAAGGCAAAAGTTTTCTCACATAAAATACTGCAATTCACTTGAGTCTTGTCAAGTCTAAACTGGGTCCAAGCCTTTTGACTTCTTTATAGGGCTTTGACTAAAATAATAAGGATAAATAGAGACCCTAATATAAAAATTATCAACTAACATGAAGTGATAAACTTGATCAAAACTAACGATTGCCACCAAAATGTTGCAATGCAAGTTCATATGATAACGTCGGGGATCAACTCAAATACAAAGTGATTCCGGTAGGGGATATTGCAGGACCTAATTAATCTAAAAAGTCTCTATAATTAAGGTGAAAATGGGAGGAAGAGGAGGGATAATATAAAGAAAAAAGACATGGAAAGAGCAAGAATACCTTTGATTTTCTGTGTTCAACAATTGTCTTAGAAGTTCCAACACATGCACCTTGTGGGACATGTCACTACCCCCACTCCTCCCTGCATTTGCACTTGTAAAGCACTTTAGTAGCTATTTGGGAATATGACTGAGGTTGTTTTTTAAAGTGTTTTTTGTTCAGAAATGTATAAAAATGATATTTTTTATTTATTTTTTATAAATTATTTTTGATACCAGCACATGAAAATAATATAAAAACACTTAAAAATCTGATTTAAAATAAAAATATTTTTATTTTATTTTTTTCAAAAATATTTTTGAAACGCAGTGTCAAACACATCTTAGTACTGTCTACATACCCTCTTTTTTTCTTCTACCATGGAGCATAATTACAAGTCCCTTACCCTTTGGAAGGGTGATATCCGGCTATGAGCTATTCATTCTCTTACTACAATTGTCCAAAACAATGTTCCAACCATAGTTTTTAAATTCAATTTAAGGGTGGTTATGAGATAAGTCTTGAATTTTAAGTTACAAATGAGTTTATTAGATCGATTCAAGTTTTAAAACACGATTCCAAGCTTTTTCTTTTCTTTTAATTCAATAAGTCCAACCTGGTGCAAAAAAAAAGGAGAAACATACCATGTTTTTGTTTGTCTCCATTTATATTATGGGATTTGAGCAATTCGCTCATTCTCGAGGAACGTATATACAATACTCCAGTAATCGTCAAGGGTCTGCTATACGAGATTTCAAAATATAATTTTTATTATTTGTTAACACATCTCATCAAGTGAAAATCTTTTAGTTTTGAAATTTGTATAGACCCATATTATCTTGTATTTTATTTTTTTATCAAATAGAATGAGGATGGTGAAATTAGAACTCATGACTGCTTGATCAATAAAATTCTAATACTATATTAATGAATCATCTCATCTAAAAACTTAAATTTTTATATAAGATCTAAAATATAATTTATATTATTTTCATGTGGGTGTAGAAAGAAAAAGAGATAATGAAGCAATTTATCCATATCACATGTATGAGCACACGCCCCTTGTTGTGGGATTTGACTGTCCTGCCGTGCTAAGGTGAGGAATCATCTGAGATGATTGGGGATGATTAGACGCCCATTTTGATTTCGGTGCTCCACTTGAATCTTTCAGAGACCAAGTTGAGATGTGGGAAAGTTACTCGTTTTTGCACCCAAGCTGTTTTCGTCAGCATATGGTGCACCTTTTTTCTTTTAGGGTTTTTTTGTTGCCACGAAAAGCAAAACTCTCTTATCAAAATATCTAGTGGTTAAGATCATGTATAAGTGATGTATGGGAAAATAAATAAAGTAGAAATCTTGTGTTTACATCGATGTGATTATTTAATTATTCTCCTTTTGAAAAATAAAAGAGATGAGAAATTGTTTTTAATTAGATGAAAAATAATGTTGTTCATATTTCTTATGGATCTACTAATTGTTTGGAAGATCAATCTTATAATAATTTTGTCAAGTTTTTCTTCTTTTTTTCAAATTAAGTTATAGTTTTCATTATTTATTTTGTCTTATTGGTCACAATATATCCTCAACTTTCAATCAATAAGTATTTAATTAGTCTCTAGCTTCTTCTTTCTTTGAATTCGGTTTAGTTCCTAACCTTTCTTTTTGTAATTTGTTCAAATATGTTTCATTTAGTATTATTGAAATTACTATAAATTTTTTTCAAAGAATATATTTTATAATTATCTTGGATATATAGAACAAAATTGGAAGAGGAAAAGGTTCAGAAAAGGACAAGGATAGTTAATTATAATTTAGACCTTGTAGTTTACTAAAAAAAAATGAAAATTAAATGAAAAGGTGAATATTGAGATGGAAGAAAATGATTAAGTTATAAATGAACATAAAAATATATAAATTAAATAATATTTTTCAAAACTAAAAGGACTAATTAATTATTATTTTTTCCAAACCACATATACTAAGTTATAGTTAATATTTTTCAAAAAAGAAAATAAAAAAACTCTAAATGCGAAAAGAGGAAATGCTAAATCTAGAACAACCATTCTTTTTCCATATAAAAAAAGAAAAAAGAAAAAAGGGACTGCATACAAAGTCCAAAACTTTGGATTATTTTTATTTTAACCATTTAAGCCCTAAAAATCATTATAAGCTTGCTTTACGTAAAATACCCTTTAAGCTAGATTAAGCGATCGATGCCGACAAGGGATGAAAGAGGGTGGCTAAAGCATTATTCTATTCAGGAATTTTGTGTGAAAAGAAAAACCATTTTTCTTTGTTGCTTCGAATTAGGACAAACATTGCTGATACGAAATCAACAAAATAAAAAAGTTTTAGCCGTCAGAATATATTCATTTCAGAAAGAAAGAAATTGCATTAGTCAATGGTTTCTCCATTTCTCCTTCATCCAAATCTCAATGTATGGAGTGGGATCCTCACTAATTTCAATCTAGACAAATGTTCTGCAAATCTTCTTTTTTCAGCAAAAGTTTTGTGTGAATTGATGTTAGTTTGGTATTGTAGTAGCTGCGGTTAAGAAAAATTAGGTTTTTAAAAAACTATTTTTAGCTATGGTGTTTAAAAAAATAGTTTTGGTTAAATTATCGTGAGATGAGTTTTTGTATATAAAATAAATGAAAAACAAATCTCCATGACCCCATTACTAAAAAAAACAATTTACAAAATTAAAATTTTAAAAATAATTATATATAGCTGGGTCCAATATAAAAAACAAAAAAACTATCTATTTATGAGATCGGGAAAAAAAGAAGCACCAAACGGTTTCGTTTTCTTCATTATCAGCAGAGATGTCACACTAGATATATAGTCACCATGATAACCACCAGATTGATATATGTGAAGGGAGAACTAGGTGGTCAAATGAAAAGGATAAGCAAGGTAGAAAAGTGGGATAAATATTTAATTAATGAATAAGAATTCTCTTGATGAAAACCTTCATCATATGTTTCATTTGAAATTATAGCAGTTTGTTTGGTCAAATGTAATGATCTATCACATTCGATATAGTGTAATTGCTAAGATTATAATGTAATAAAGGATTATAATTATAATGACTCGTTACATTAATTGAAAAAAGTTATATAATGAATCATAGTATTGTTGTGTAATTATTCATGGATCTGATTGCAAAAAAAATATTGTAAGACCAAAATGTAATATGTGTGTGTGTAAGGAGTATTTTTTTTTCAAATAAGGACTAACTTGTAAATAAAAATAAATATAGGGAGTTCAGTTTTTTTTTAAATCAAATGGATTGATAAAAAACTTTATAAATATCCCCATTACATGTCTACAAGTTTTACAATCAAACAAAGGAATATAATAAGTTATTTCATTACATGGCATCGATTTTCTCATCACATTATACGTTTGATTATATTTCGTCATCACATTTTGATGTGAATGTTGATTTTATGTGGAGTAGGATAATGCTTCAACGGAATATTTCTGACCACATAGAGAATCACTTTATGTTCTAGCTAGCTAGTGGTTGGTATCTTTGCAGACCGACACATATTCCATTCTCTTAAATCCCATCTCAGCTTTTGAAGCTAATTAGAGCCACCTTGTTGTATATTTAAAAAAAAAAAAAAATCAATCCATATCAAGTTAAGCAAAGTTAGATTAATTTAGTGGGTTTTAATTTTTAAATCAAGAATCATCACATAAAATGCGTGGATTAAATATTCCCATTTTGATGAGTATGAATCTTATTTATAATTATTAATTACGAATTGATTAATTTGTTGTGCAAGATGAATCTCACATGATGTACTTAATTAATTAGGGTTATATTTATATCCAACGGTCTGAATTTAATATTCATTGCCCATGACTACGTCATGGGAAAATTTGCATGTGTGTCGAGGGAGCCCACCCCCACCTCCACTTCTTTTTCTGCTTTTTCTTTTTTCCTTATAATTCATTAAAAAAAATTGGCCTCTAATCTGCTTTTTCTTTTTTCCTTATAATTCATTAAAAAAAATTGGCCTCTAATTAAAGGTTACTGTAACCTTACATCACTGACCATTAGGAAGGTGACTCAGATACTCACTACTCTCTGCTGCCACGCGTACCCCACCTAGCCCCTTCCTTCTCGTAGCAAATATCATAAGAAATGATAAACAACAAAAATCAAGTATTTTAACAAAAATGGATAATTAGGAAAAACATTTCCATGTACTGTTTGTTTTTACATCCATGCTATTTATAGACTTTTTTTTGTTTAAAAATATGGTTTAATTATGTTTTTTCAAAATTATTTTGTTATGTTTTCATACCTTTTTTGATATTGTTAAAAATCAAATATATATATATATATATATATTAAAGCGAAAATCATTTTAAAAAACAATTGTTATTATAATTCCAAACACTCATGAAATCAAGTTAATAGGATCTAGATTATTACATGTTGATAGAGAATTAAAGAGAAGTTGATTTAATTAGTATAACTAGCTAGTTAATTAAGAATCTAGATTGATATGTGAATCTACTGACTGTTCCAAGCTTTTCTCCACATTATAAATACATGCTGCTGGCGCTAGTTTTTCCTTGGGGAGAAACACAACCTTCTTGAGTTGTCCTTCCTCGTCCTCTTCCTTCCTTAATAATTTCTCTTTTTCACTAAAACAAAAGGGATCCCATCTGTGTCCAGAGAAAATGAAGAACTTGGGGTGTTGCAGCAAGTTTCTCGAGACCTCTAAGCCCTACTTTGCCATGATCGCCTTACAATTTGGTTATGCCGGCATGAATATTATAACAAAAGTGTCACTTAACCGTGGCATGAGCCACTACGTGCTTGTGGTTTATCGCCATGCCATTGCCACTGCAGTCATAGCTCCATTTGCTTTGTTTTTTGAAAGGTTAGTTTGAATCAAGACTCGTGCGTTCATGGTTTTTGTTTAATCTTGAGCGTCATCAACTTTCAAGTTAGCATGATCCTTACAAACCATTTGAAACATTTCAGGAAAATGCAGCCGAAGATCACCTTTCCTGTGTTCATGCAGATATTCGTCCTTGCCCTTCTTGGGTCAGTCCTTAATCTGCTAAACATTTCTTGTTGAATATAGATAATTACAGATGTGTTGCTATTGGGATTATATATATGGTTACTGTTTATGTGCCTCGATCACACTGAAACCAGGTTTTTTTTTCATGTTCTAGACCTGTGATAGACCAGAACTTTTACTATGCTGGGCTGAAATATACATCCCCAACTTTCTCCTGCGCAATGAGCAACATGCTTCCTGCTATGACATTCGTCATGGCAGTCATTTTCCGGTAAGCCATCGTAATCACTAACCAGGATTCTTATTTGATGGCAGCTAGTTTGAGGTTAGAATTTCCTCCGATTAACTAAAGAGATTCTGGATTTAATTTGTTGCAGGATGGAGAAACTGAACATAAAGACGGTGAGATGCCAGGCGAAGCTGGTGGGAACTTCAGTGACAGTTGCCGGGGCAATGCTAATGACCTTATACAAGGGTCCTATCGTGGAGATGCTGTGGTCGAAGCATATCCATCCACGTAAATCCTACGTGACTGACACCACAGGGACAACTGACAAAGACTGGTTCAAGGGCTCCATTCTGCTAATCATTGCCACTCTCGCCTGGGCTTCCTTGTTCGTTTTGCAAGTAAGTGACGCTGCAGAAATGAAAAGAAGATCAGCTAGCTAGCTAGGGTCCTGTGTGATTTTTCTCCCCTTTTCATTTCCATTCATGAAATTAATCGATATATTATCTGTACGGCATGATACAGACCAAAGCACTGAAGACATACAAGAACCACCAGCTCTCCCTCACATCACTTGTGTGCTTCGTTGGAACCCTACAAGCTATTGCTGTGACATTTGTGATGGAGCACGAGACCTCTGTTTGGAGGATTGGCTGGGACATGAACCTCCTCGCTGCTGCCTATGCTGTATAATTTTCTCTCCCTCCCTCCCTCCCTCCCTCCGCTCCCTCTCTCTCTCTCTACACACACACACACACACACACACCTTTTGTCTTTGAATTATGTCTATGAAAACAACTCAGTTTTGTTTCTTCTGACCTGTTTTTTTTTTCCTTTTTTTCCAATGTTTAGGGGATTGTGACATCGAGCATCTCATACTATGTCCAAGGATTGGTGATAAAGATAAAAGGTCCAGTTTTTGCTACTGCTTTCAGCCCTTTGATGATGATCGTTGTAGCCATCATGGGCTCATTCATATTGGCAGAAAAAATATTCCTTGGAGGGTAATTTTCCTCTTCTTAATTTCACTTAATTTTTTTTTTTATTATTATTAATATCACTCGTGCATGCATGCATATATATGCCTTCATTTTCAAGATAATAACCAGACATTTTTTAAATATCTAAACAAAATATATACCATCTTTACCTAGAGAAGCATATTCGTGTGATTATCATATATAATTCTTGTTGATAGATTATTATTTAAGTGGTTTTCCCTTAATTAATGTTATTTAATCTACTGATCGACAACTAATAAGCTTAATTACTTTGGCATGCACGGGTGCAGTATCCTTGGTTCAGTCTTGATTGTTATAGGCCTGTACTCGGTCCTGTGGGGAAAGCACAAGGAGAAAATGGAGGTCGACCCGGAGGAGATACCCGAACCGGTCAAGGGTGTTCCGGGAAATGGAAACCCTATCGTGGTGATCGAAGATATCGAGGCAAATGAAGTTGAGTTTCAAAAAGCTGAAGCCAAGAACAAATTCTCTGCAATGGCCATGAGCATGCCCATGGCCCTGCCAGAGCTTCCACGCGGAGAGAGCCGAGAGCCGAGACAGTAGTGATCAATTTTGCTTTCATTTCAAAAAAGTCCACAAAAATATGGGGTTTTGATGCGTTTCCATCTCTTTTTTTTCTCTTTTCTTTGTTATATGATATGGTATGTAAATCAATGTTCTAAGGACAAGCACTGATCAATATGATCATGGAAATGAGAGGGCCCTAAAGTCTCGTTCCACAAAATTTTAGGTCACTGTGTCTCGCTGATGATCACAACTTTCTATTTGTTTGGTACGCATGATTTACACGCAGCAGAATTGCTGGCATCTTATGCAGATTCCACTACTTAAGTGCTTAACTTTTATTTCTATACATAATTGGCTCATTTTGTGTCTATATACACATCGGTGTGATACGGCTACTGCTTTGTTTTAACTATAGGTTTGAAATATTTAATTAATAAAAGTATATCATGTAATAATTTCACCTACGAGTTTAAGCTGTTAAATGAGACTCCAAAATATAATTTATATTATTCTCTAATATACATCTCAAGTGAAAGCCCTTTAGACTTGAATCTTGTACACATGCTCATACTATATTGTGCTTGATTTTTATCAAATAGAATGAGGGCGGTGAAATTTGAACTCGTGACTGCTAGGTCAACAAGACATATCATGTTAAGAAACTATCTTACCTAAAAACTTAAGCTTTTAAGTGAGATGGTTCTTTAACACATCACAATTTAATTTGCATGATATATATTATAGATTTTGTTAAACTTATTTTCTTAAAGAAATTAAATCATAACTGTAAAAACTACCAAAATATCAAACATAAATTCCTGTTGGTGGGCTATATGTTCTGAGAATCTTGAATATGGAAGCCTGCATCTGATTCCACATGCGTGACAGAAAAGCATAGGATCTCTAGCGACCATGTCTTGATGCCATAGTGAGAGACAATTTGTTGGACACCATTAAAAAGTTGAAAAGATCTATCAATATTTGATTTCGTATTTTTATTCTCTTTTCTCTAATTTCCTATCATCGGATTATAAGGGTGGTGTGGCCGCTGACAAGTAGATCACTATCACAAAATCTATCATTTGATTTTGATTTCCCCCCTTTCTGATTGATTCTTTTCTCTTTCGAAAATTGTAGAGATTTTAGATAGAATGGGTTTTTCTTTAATTGATTAGCGGATCCGGTTGAATAAAAAAAAGCAATTAGAAACTCAACCAGAGATTCGTTAAATAGTTTGGGGACTGATTTGATGTTTGCCAAGAAATGGAACTCCTTGTAGGAATCCCACGATCCCTAGCTTTCATTTCAGTTAGCCATATATTCTCACCATGCTGTGAGCACGACAATGGCCTTTAAATATTCTTGGACATGGTGTATGGGCTACTTTAAGTCAATTTTGATTTCCAAAACATGCCTAACATGAAGCTAGGAGGGCATCAATGAATAATGTTTTTGAGGAAAATTCTTCCTTGATATGATATGAGTATACAAAATATAAAACCTTAATCTAAGAAGTTTTTATATTTTTATAGAGAATATATGTTCTCATCATGCAACAAACTTTTCCTAAGGTTTACTAACTTGAAAGATAAGGTTTTCATTGCATGATGGTATAGAAGTGCCTCTTAATCTGATTAATTTTTGTTAAAATTCATTGATTTTTTTTTAAATATATTTGATTTAACTCAAAAAAATTTCACTTAACTTGTGATCCAAGCTCAATTTACACCGAATCAATCTTAGGATCAGATTTAATAATTATGGCAAAAACACAATATTTATTAGCCAATAAAATGGATTTTTCAATAAAAAAAAACTATATAATTTGTCACACAATTTGCAATTAGTAGTAAGTTTAATTTTTTTTCTATCAATCAAGTCATAATTTTGTAAGATGGTGAAATTTATATTATTTTAGCCTCATATTTGTATAGTACTTGTCTTTTAAAACTCTCTTTTCACATTCCTTATGATTCAATGGATGAAATCCTATTTAGAGGAGCAAGAAACAAAACCTGAAGAAGATATGTTAGAAAATTCATTTTTATCGGTACATGAAGGCAGGCTTTAGCCTTATCAAAAACACGTTCCATATTCTTATATTCTTGCTAATTAAAAAAAGAAAATAAAATGAAGTGTATTCCTTATTGCACTTATCAATATTCCATACACGTAATGTCATAAAATGCTATTGTATCGTAGATTCTTGGCTGCATTTTGTAAAACAAGTCAACTTGTGATTCTATTCATATGAATCTTGCTAGCCGTAAATGGGTCATCATTCTTTCATTCTCCAATGGCGAATTTTCGAGCTTGATTCAAGAAATTTAATCCCTTCATTGTCAATTCCGTTATGGTGCTTCTTTTTTTCAATTGGAACAGAATATTTTGGGTTTTGAAATGTTTCAGCGCGTCGTTTCAAAATTGTATTGTTTATGTGTGTGTGTGTGTGTCTATTTATATATATACACAAAACTTTTTATACCTTAAATCCAAAAATAAAATTATTTAGAATTGTACAATTTAATCTAAAAAAGACATGATAAAATGATTTTTCTGAACAAAATTATGAACATATATAATATTATGAGAATGTCATCACCAATCTCGCAAGGTCATTATATTCTCTAATTGCTCTGAAAATTTAACATAATATATATAAATATGTCAAAATACTCCTCATAAAATTACATCTCAATCTAACAGTCGGATTAAGAGATATGATTGATATTGTAAAATTATTCATTTAAAAAAACACTATTTGGCTAAAATGAAACAGACAGAACAAAACCAGAATGTTTCAGCTGAAATTTGGGTGAAATTTTCGTAACAAACCAAAATTTTAATTGAGGTAAAAACTATATTTTTTTATCTTATTTTTTTTAACTGGTAAGAAATGTTTCAGCCGTTTCGACTAAAACACCGAAACGAAACGAAACGAAACGAAACCAATTAACAACACTACCTGTAATAAAAGTTATTAAACTTGGAGAGAATCCCAGAATTTATGGCCGAGAAGGTAACACCATGACACATCAAGTAGTAGTGGTGGTCATTTTCATCAGATGGATAACCCATCAACTGAATATGAACCCACTTGAAACAATGTGTAATCTACACAAGAAATCACTTGAGTCGAATGTCCAGCATCATGTGACAACGATTCTCCACATTATTCTACAAGTCCGAATACATGTGTTTTCACGTTTCATGAAGCTATATATATATATATATATATATATATATATAATCAACTTTATCTAATTTTGCTTGCTTGCACAAAACACTTGAGGATGGTTTTTAATTAAAAGAAATGTTTCTAGGAGGTGGCGGGCATCCGAGACTTCGTATCTTACCACTATAATAATATTTCTGTTTATTTATACCAATCTTTTTAAGATCTGAGTGAGAGGGAATCTCGATCCCTCGAATCTAGTAGCCATATTGTATACATAATGGAGAGAAGAGACCTCATCTGAAAGGAACCCGAGCTTGGTAGTGCTGCCAATTCTACTTCCATGTCCCTCGAGCGAATGATGTCACGTATGCGGGAACTTATACCTTCTTGTGAGGATTCTCGGCCGAGGATTCACTGACATTCATCATGCTTTATTCATTAATCTTTGACAAAAATAAAGCCAGACAAGGTTCCATACACACCTCGGCAGTTCACACTTCACATAGAAGCAGCACATGATAAAATGTTTTTGGTTTCCAGTGGTTGCTTGTGCTGATCATGGATCTGATCAAGCACACTAACTCAGTTTTATTAATAAATAAAAATATTAACTTGGTAAAACTCAGTTGATTTAGTTAAACTCTTCATGATCTACTTAACTCAATCTAACCCAATCCAAATTCAACTAGGTCAACATCAAGAAAAAACAAAGGATAAAACATCGCTTAAAAACCTGATTAGCCCAACCTAGTCCCATCAATTTCGAGAAAACAACTGTAATCGTAATTGAAATGTCTAGCAAACATGAAGTAACCATTCCGATTGAAATCCTAAATCTTTTCTCATAAATTTCAGAGTTAGAACAGGAAAAAATATTTGTTACTTTAATTGCAACTTGATTTCATTGTATGACAAAGTAATTGTTTTTCTTAAAAAAAAAAAAAAAACTAAACCTCTAGATCTGAGGTCAGGAAAGCTTGACTATTGTGAGTAACTGAATCTCAGAACTGTGCAAAAAAGTAAAATATACTCTTGATCCAGGCTAATCCAAGAACACTTCTGTGATTATACAGACAAGCTGGCACCTTTCTTATCATTAACAGGAGATAGATACTGGGGGGGATTAGAATTGTAACCAGCATCCTAACCGCACGGTATCGATTACAGTAGGTCATAAGCATGTGTACAGACTAGCAGCCCCGGGAAACAGAGTCCTCCTTTGAAAGTGCAACATAGTTTACCGGCGTTACATTATGAGCCCTGCTCTCTCTACGTTGCTTTCCGGTTGAGTTTGCATGGTGGCTGAAAGGATTGGCCCCACGCCGTGCAGTCGGTGTTCCAACCATTGTGTTGGCACTGGTGCTCAGACCCAATGGCTTCTTATTCGCTGACCTTGAACCATAAAGTGCCTCTTGTTCTGCAATAAATTGTTCTTGCAGGCGTTTCTGCTCCTGAAATATAAACCAGAAAAAAGAAAACTGTTCAATACTTTTAGCTATTTTTCTTTGTCAGTGAAAGGCCCTTGCTTAAATAGACAGCATGCCGGTGCAACGAAATGTTCATCCAGCACAACCGCTATTTGCGCTTGTTGGATGGACAAAACAACGGGTGATTTACGCTTTTGCAAGCACGACATTATAAGAATTGTGAAGGATGAGTAAAGATGGAGCATCTGATTTTTCCATGTATGTACGGGCATTTAAAATTTTCAAGCATCTCAGACACTAATCATTATAGAAGTAGGGGAACATCCTGGTCCATATTTTTCATTTCACCGCTTCGCTAGATTTGGATTGAAAGTTTGAAACCCTCCATGGCCCAAACTAAATGAATTTAACTGTGGAGCTCACCATCATGGGTGAAGAAGCAATGTTACAAAATTTGGGCAAAAACAAGGAATACAAAATATAAGGCATACCCGAGATCGACGCTTCTCCTCATCTCTCTCCCGTCTTAACACGGCATATTCCTCCAAGGTATGTAAGAGGGGAGCCTGCATTACAGAAACGACATAAGGATGGACAATTGCTCAAGCAATTTATTGTTAATCCAAACAGCAAAGAGAAGTCTTGAGTCACCTTGTCATATAAGAAGGGGATTTTTCTCTCCAATTCCCAGGCCTTGACTTTAGAGTTCAAACTTTCAACCATTGCTAGGCAACAAAGATAATCAGGTTTGTAAGTTCCAGCTCAATTCTTAGAAATATGACAATCTATTTGTCTCAATAATGAATTATGCAGCAAAAACAAATAATAATAGCAATTCCTATGACTTAACTCGGCATTCTAAAAACCTGGGTATTAAAAAATAATAACAGTAATTTCTATGATTTAGCATTTTTATCAAAGCAAGTACAAAATTTCAACATTTTTTTGTTTTGTATGCTCAAGCTTGTCAATTATCATTGATAACACGATATTAATAACTGAAATTGTGGGCATTAACACATGGTTAATGTATCAGATATCTGTTGTCTTTGATTTGAGCATGTAGGTAAATGTTAATCAGAAAGTCCGTTTTCCTTTCCCCCACTAAATTTCATGTGATGACCAATTCTGCACGGTGCGCACAATTCTCAGATTGTGTTTATAACAATCGCCATTTGCCAGACAATTTGTACAAGTAGAAACACTTCACCTCTATTCTTTTCAATGTAAGGACATAAATTATAGAGAAGGCGAGTTCCTAGAGGGGGTGAAAGTTGACTGCAGAACATGCTTTGGAGCATGGATAATAATTTAGAAGTTGTTGGCATCTACATGCTCAATACCTTGTTACTAGCCTTCTTGTACCAAACATTATAGTTCCCCCTTGAGTCTAGGCTCCATTTCATTTACAAGCAGAAAAAATACAGCAGAAAAAAATTCTGTTATCATTTCTTTGTTCTACATGTGTCTCATTTTTTTTTCACACAGGTTCATTGTATTAAATAAACTCACATGGTATTTTGCTGACCAGAGCCCGTGCTTTCTCAGCACGTTTCAGATTTTTGTGTGCTCCTCTTCCCGCACTATACCGATTATCATCCTGGCAAAATAAGAAAAATTGTAAACACTCAGCATCGGCAACCATTTCAAAAGAAGTTTTACTCTAAAAGAGAATAGGATAGAATGATTTCAACTGGTGGAACATGCAATGGTTCTCAATTACTTTGGAAGTATGCCAGATGACCAAATTGATTTGGTGCAATAACACAATTGAAAACCAGGTTCGGGTGTGCGGTGGCAAAAGATTACTTCCGGAAATACTCAAGAAAGTTCAAATTTGGTTTAAATATATCACTGAAGTCCAACGCCCCTATTTGCATCATGATAATAGGAAGAAAAGAAATGAAAAACAGCAGGTCCTTTCATTTTCTCCCACTGAAATAAGCTCTATTGCAACCTGCAAGTTATCGCAATCATAGGCCTACAGTACCTTTCATAAAGAGAATCAGTTTACTCGTATTATTCGATCCCCCTAAAGCATATTTCATGAAACTAAAAGGAGAATAGGCAACAAACATTGAGCCACTTTTTGATGCTAGGTATAATACAAGGAGTCGACTGCAATAATGTGTACTGAAGTAACATGATAAATGTAAACCTCGCATGAGCTATGGGAACTGAAGCAATTCAAGATGCGGTTGAGAATTATTATTATTAGCGAGGTATCAAAATGTCAGTAACTCGCTGTGAAATAGAAGATGGCAAACCAAGAGCTCCTGCTCCCAGCAGTGATTTTTTTGGTCATGTGCTTGAAGAGAAAATGCATAGAGCTCATATCCAGAGTGACAAACATGATAACCCACTTAAAAGCAAAGAGCTATAAATATAAAATGATTGTTGAACCTGGTCATTTCAGTTGTAACTGATTTGATTCCAGCTATTTGACATAGGAAAACCATATCACCTCTATAGCTTAGATGTCTTCCTATGGGAGTATAGAGTTGTTAAATGAAGTGCGTCATGTCAAGTCTTATGAGTTTCAAGTATTCAATAACTACGGGAACAGAATATGCGGAGGGTAAAGGTCCATTTCAAAATAGCAGATCATACAATTCTGTGTAATATAATTACATTACTAAGGAACCAAACTAGGGAAGAGGCAGCAATGCACAATAACACTTGTGCATGATTTTCTAAAAAAGGATAAATTATCCACAGACATGTAGTGGTTCCCAGTTGGCAGATCATATATACAAACGAAACCTAGCATACGACCCAAAGTAATGTATGAATGTTTTGCTACTGTGCTGGGAAGTAGAATGTAACAAAAGAAATAACCTCATATCCCCAATCCGTCAATTATAATTTAATTTTGATAGAAATTACCTTTTCATATTCATCAAGCCACTGCTCTTCCTCAGATGCAAATTTCCATTTCTCTACTCTGTCCAATATATCCTTCCGACTAAGAGCTTGCTCTTTGGCTTTTGTGATTTGATCATCCATGCTCCCAAGCAGATCAGACATGTCAACATTACCTGTAACACAGTTTAAATTAGAAGAGGATCAACAAATCAAGCATACGGACTTGAGTAATAAAGCCAGTTTGTTGATTTTTGTAGTCTTGAAGTCAATAAAAATAATCATATGGATAGCATATACAAAACAAAATCAAGAATAACTTAAAAACCCAATCTGCAAAATGTAAAAAAAAAAATCATTAAAAACTAAGAACTAAGACTGAAAAAATATCCCAGATAATATTCTTGGACAGTCACGGAATCAGACACGCAAACAACAAGCAGTGCATTAAAATATGCATATGTAATTGGTGACAAAAACAGGGATAAGGTATGAAGGGCATGCCATTAGCAAGAGGAAAAAAGAATGCCCTTTTTTTAGCGAAATGTAAAAAAGACCTTAAAACTGTTCCATGCCACATGGGCAGAAAAATGAAATGGCAAACAAGTTTTGCTGAACCTTGTCAAAATAACCAGAGCAATCAAAGCTCTGACTCAGATGGTTGACATGTAAATCCAGTCCCTTTAGTGATTCAGCATATTAGTAAAATTAAAAAAATGATAACAAAAAAAGATAAAGAGAAGTTTTGGTTGAAACCAGATTCTATGAGGCTGATGAGAATCTGCCTCGCTGCATCACTATCTACATCCATATGAACTCCCCTGTAGATTTCCTCCAGCTCATTTTGCCGCTTAAACACCAACTCCTTCATCTTGCTGGCTTTTAGAACATTTAATCTCTCAGCTTCGACCTCGGTCTAACAATGACAATGAAGAATTTATATTATTTTCAAAACTAAGACCAAGCTTGATGAAATATAGAAATCCTGAATTAGGCAGTAACGGAGAAAAAATAGAAAAAGAAAGCAACCTGCTCAATAACATCATCAGCAAGGCACCCTAGTCTGGATACATTATCCACTGAAGCAGAGATTAAGGTAGTGACATGGTCCAATCTTCTCTCGTCAGCAGGCGTGTCCATGAGGTCCCATAGCTCTATCAGTTTGCGTCCAAGACCTTGAAGCTAATATAAGACAAGGCCCATGAAACAAAAAAAGGAGGGGGGGCATTTAGTCAAACTTCCATCAAGGCCAAATGTAACAACAAATTCATATCCAGCAGCAAACACACTTGAAAGCACTAAATCTGTGTGGGTTATTGAGTCACACCTAACAACTTGATGCAGTTTCATGATAAAATTTAGCATAATTAACAAAACTTTCACAACCTCAGCTAATAGCAACAAACAGAGTTCCGCGGA
Organism: Salix brachista; assembly: GCA_009078335.1. Taxonomy (NCBI): domain Eukaryota; kingdom Viridiplantae; phylum Streptophyta; class Magnoliopsida; order Malpighiales; family Salicaceae; genus Salix; species Salix brachista. The sequence continues at coordinate 14,154,567 of CM018574.1, read as the reverse complement.
AAATAACAATAATTGCAACAAAAAGAATTTCTTCAGCAGATTTGCAATGGAAGGCCACAAGTCGAATTAAAAGTTCACTGTTATCTCACCTTTTCTAGCCTTTGTTGCTTCTCTTGCTGCAGTGAATGTATTGTGCTTGTTAATCTAGCAAGGGTGTCGTTGCTAATGCTCTTTGATTGAGCCTTTGACGGATCACTCAGGCTAGGATGAACATCATTGACAGTCTTAAAGAAATCGATTGACATCACCACAGACAGCTCGTGAATTGTTTTAATGCTGCTGTTGACCTTTTGTAACCGCAAACTCTGAAAATAAGAAAGATAAAGTATGAAACACGAGTTAGATGAAATCTATATTACAACATATTGCACAATTATCCAACAAACCTTTTCATTTTGAAGTTCCTTGAGGTGTGACTTTAGTTCACCCAATCTCTTCACTGTCAGATCACGCTCATCAATTTCTGGGTCAGCAGAATCAATAGACCGATCATTGCCAGCTATTTCTATACAAATTCGAGCAATCTGCGACTCTGTCTCATAAAAACCCTTCATTCTTTCTTGCTTCTTCAACCTCAATTCATCCAAAACAGGGTTTACAGCAAATATTTGCTGTTTTAGTGGGCCCTTTCCCTTCTCAAAACAGAACAGACAAATAAAATAACCCAATCAAAACAAAATACGAAGAAAAGAGTCCTCAAATAAAACCCTATATTCATAACAATTGAACAAAACAAAAGCATAGATCAGCAAGTTACAATTGAACACATTCATTTTATTATTTAATTAAATTCTGGAAAACAATAACTGTATGATCGCAGATATTGCATAACAATCTTTACCACATGTTTTCTTTTCTTTTGCCCCTTTTAGCTCAGTTACTCAATAAATAAATAAACCATTTTTTTCCTCAAGCAACAATAACTTCGATGCTAGAAAGCACAAACCGGTGAAAACAAGGAGGCATTTTCCCCGAGTGCAGAAACAAGGTTTGCGATTTCAGCTTTGGCATCAGCCAACAATTGATGCAAATCAGCTTTATACTTCCTAGTGTTTTTAACCTTCCTCCGGTAAATATCAAGGCATTCTTGCTCAAGCTGTAGAAGAATCTTGTCCCTTTCGCCATCGTTCTCCCCAATTTCATCCCATATTATCTGGATAATTGACAGCATTAATCACAAATAAATCAATCAATCTAAAAAAAAATAATGATCAAAATGTACAACTGACTCTTCTCTCTCGCGAAAAAAAAAAACTAGGGTTTAATCTCTTCCATTTTTCACTCAATTAAAGTTCAATTACTTGAATGCCACACTGCAAAACACTAATTACATTAAATACGTTAAAGCAAAAAAATTCTTTAAAAAAAACAGAAATTAAAAAAAGAAAAAGCGAGGTAAGTAATGAAGCACCTGCAATTCGTGAAGGAGAGAGGCGCAAGTGGTGCAAGAAGGAGAGACAGTAGTGGAAGAAGGAGGGGGCATAGTTGTCATTTTCGAAGAAGAGAGGTGCTATTTTTTATGAAAAACTTGAAACCCTAGGAGCGGATACAGAAAGAAAGCGTTGCGGGTGTCTGCTGTTTTTGCCTTTTATGAATGCTGATTGTGTTTGCTGCTGCAGCAGCGTTACATTTGGATTTTGGATGGAAAGAGAGAGAGGGGATCCCAAGGGATTCACTGGTTTTATGTTGGACAGTTAAGAGGGAGATCCCATTTTGAAAAGTAAGGCTCGGATCTTTTTGGATTTGTTTTCGCGCCAAAAATGTGTTTCTTTTTTTAAAAAAATTTCCTATCCTTGTTCGTTACAATTATTATTTGTTAAGCCTGACCCGAAGTCTAATTAAGCTAGTTTTTAATTTAAATTAATTTTGATATTAATCCGGTTACATTTAATTAATTTCATCAAGTTGATTGAATTATATTTTATTCGGATCATGTTGATTAAATATATTAGATAATTGTGTATTTAAGTATTATATATATATATAAAAAAGTGTCTGCTATCATGTAACTGCCATTTCGATCTATTTACTGGATATTAAATGTGTCGTAAATGCTAAATTTAGGTGATTTGGCTTGCTAAGAAATAGAAAAAAGTATTCACAAATTCAAATTACTATAAACTATTGTTATTTCTAAACTACGAAACCAATATTTTTTAAAATTTAATAAATTAACACGTTAATTTTATTTTATTTTATCTTGATGCTTTTTTGTTAATATAATATAAATTGCTTGAGATTTTCCCTATCTTGAAACGTGCCCAAAAGAGTAGATTGCATTTACAAAATATGAAAAAGTATTTATTGTTTAAAAATATATTAATATAATATTTTTTTATTTTTAATATTAGTACATTAAAATAATCTAAAAATATTAAAAATATAAATTTATATAAATTCAACTCTCTTTGTTGCTAGACATAGTCATTACCAAAACACTAAAACGCGTGGGTTTTCCACTGTAGCTCCCCTCACATTGCGCTGTGGACTCGAGCAGTGCACGGGCGAAATTGGCCCTCGGGCGCGCGGCGAGGAGGGGCTGGCAGGCGGGGCTATTCTCGGTTTTTCCTTTGGATTTTCTTTTTTTTTAAAATATTCATTTGTGAACAGTGTATTGACGATTTCGTCCCCGGTAATAGGACAAAAACAGGCATCCGGCTGAGGGGCATCGGTGTAATTGCGCGCGGTCGGACCGGTCCGGTCCGCCGCAACTTTTGAATTTTTTAATATTTTCTGAAATGGCTAAATACGGTTTTAGCCCCTAATAAAACAAAAACACTGAATTGGGTTCAGGGTTAGAACGGTAATTGGCCCTATTTTTCGAATTTATTAATCGGCGTCTGTCAGGGCATGAGGCGCACGCGCTAGACGGTTTTCCGTCTCACGCCCTGTTTAGGCGGCGCGTGCGGCCTCCTCAGGTGGCCGGAAATTGTATCCCGGAGGACAGAACGATGCGCCGCCGCGTGGTCTTCCTCCCGCGGTGGTGCGTGTAACCACAAGATGTCCGTGGACGCGGCGGAGGCCGGTTAAAGCCGCTGGCCACGTTTCTCTCTCTCCGGAGTGTCAAAGTTGCACTTCGGTCCTTCTACTTTTAATTTCCGGGTTGGCTGTATAGAACTCAATCAATTCGGTACAAAGGTTCTGATTTTTGCAATTTTGTCCTCTGATTTCAATTGACAATAAATTGAAGTTGCATTTCAGCCATTTGACTTTTATTTTTTTAATTTAAGCCCTTGATATTTGATTTTCATTTCAGCCCTTACACTTTTTTTTTTTGAATCCGTACTTTTGTCCATGTATATATAAGTGTATTGAACACAATAATAATAATAATAATAATAATAATAATAATAATAATAATCATGATTTAATTATTTTTTATTCTTGCTCTTTTGTTATTTTTTTCCCTCCCGATAATTTGATAAGTTTGTTGATCGTTGTAGATTTAATTGTGTTAAATTATATACAAAAAAATACCCGCGCCAACGCGCGGGCAATTAGCTATATTCTAAAAAATTTAATCTATGCTTACATGATAAACTCAACTCAAAATTTTAAACATTTTATCTTTTAATCTATAATTTTTATTTACTTATATCATATAAATTTATCGTTGTAGATTTAATTATGTTAAATTATATACAAAAAAATACCCGTGGCAACGCGCGGGCAATTATCTAGTGTATGAATAATTTGCGAGACCTCCCGAGGAAGGAAGGGCACTTGTTGAGATGCTTCCACACCGTCCCTGCCAACTGCCAAGATAGCGGTTGTGATTGATCCAGTGGTGAAAGCTGGTATGAGAACGACAGGTGTTTATGTTTTTGTGGCGATGAAGTTGGTGGTACTGTACGTCGAGAATGTATATGATATATCAACTCACAAGTTTGCTGAGGTTCGAGATGGGGACCACCGATTCACTATTTAAAAGAGTGAATGAAGTTTTTTTTTAAATAATTTAGAAAAGTATAGAGTAAGGTTGTCAAAATCATGATTTTAATACTATACAAAATTAGTTTTTAAACTCAGATCATAAAATCAAATCGTATATAAAATATTTACATACAAAAATTGTAAAATCGCATCTAAAATCATGTAGGTAGAAAAATCATAAGTAAAATATTTCCGAATACAATACAATGTAATTATGACCATAAAACTTCATTAATTAAGGTTCATACATGATTTAAAATAACTTAAAAATATGTTACAAAACAATTATGTCCATAAAATTTTATTAGATAAAAGCTAACAAATTTAAAACAAATATTTTGTTGGCATGTTATGTAAACTAAAATCAATCTCATTACCGTCATCTTCCTCTTTATTTCTAATATATTATCAAAAGCATTACTATTGAAAGGATTATTAGTACTACTACTAGTACCAACATCGATATTGCTAGTACTAGCTCCAACTCCAACAAATTATTTGGACATCAACACATGAAAATAATATAAAAACAACCAAAAATCTAATTTAAAGTAAAAAATAAAAATATTTTTTTTTCAAAAATTTTAAGTATAAATTTTTAAGTTAATATTTAAATCAATACATGAGAATCAAATTTTTTTATTAAGAAATGGTTTGTGCGTGCATTTAAAAAATACTGATTTTCTTAATCTGGGGGAGGGGGACATGCTAGTTGCCCCAAGATTTGCATGAATTATATGGGATCATGACATCAAACCGATCTGGTCCGATTTTATAATTCTGACCAATTTTAACGATTTTGCTCCGATTTTTAACAGGGTTTGATTTTTCTACCTAATTTTACCAGGTTTTTTCTTTTGACTTGTAAAACCATACGATTTTACTAGTCAAATCGTGATTTTGACAACAATGGTATAGAGTGATTTTTTTTAAAGAAATATTTTTTTATTAATATATCAAAATAATCTAAAAATACTAAAAGTTTTTAATTTAAAATAAAAATAAAAAGTTTTCAAAAGCATTTTTAAAACGTAATGTCAAACAATGTCTAAAGTGTTTGCTCTCTATGTGGTCTTGGGTTTGAGCCCTGTAATTTTTAATATGATAGATTTAAATTATTGTTAATTTCAGGATCCGTGAGATTTAATTGAGGTGCGTACAAACTCACCTGAATATCCATGTTAATTAAAAAAAAAATATTGTTATAATTATATCAAAAAACCATTTTAAAACCTTAACTAGCTGATAGGTTAATTCGAGAATTTAAACCGATTCGAGTTGATAAAAAAAAACTTAACCTAGTTAAATTATCGAAACTTTATCATCATATATTGATATTTAAAAAAAATAAATAAGTTGCTCCTCCTCCTAACGTGTAAGATCTTATTTTTGTCAAGCTTGTGACACATATCGATCTAAAAATGCTCTCGGTCGTGTCTTTGTGGTCTGAAATGACTCTGAATTGCAATTGTGAGTTCGCTGGTCCATCCAAAACTTTGTCTTAAAGATTGTGAATCGGATAAGGAGTTCCAAGAAACATGGGATAAGATGATCATGTTCAAGGACTCTAGTCTATACCTCGCAATTGGTTGTTGCGATTGTACAATTCTCGTGAGAAATGGTGTACAACTTTTTCTTTTTCTTTTGCTGAAAATATGTTTTTTATTATTTATGTTTAACGTATATGAACTTCAGTTTTCCTTAAAAATAAATAAATTATACTTAACATATTTTATTATGATAAATTACTCATCATTGTTTATTAGTATCTCTAGCACGCTCGCGTGGCCCCACTCAGATAAAAAAAAAGTGAATCGATAATTGACAAGATGCTCAGCAGATACTAAAGAGATTTGTTTTTGCGGCTGTTTAAAAAGACAATTATTATTATTTTTTAAAGTATTTTTATTCAAAAATATATTAAAATAATATTTTTTATGTTTTAAAAAATTAGTTTTGATATTGTATAAAAATAATTTAAATACACAAAAAAAAAACATTTAATTTAAAATAAAAAATAAAAAAAATTTAATTTCTTTAAAAAAATATTTTTAAAATACAGCATAAAATCATCGTGCATGCATACTATCATCACACAACTTCACAGCAACAACATTTTCACAGCATCAACAATCATCATTATAATCAGGATTTTAGGAATAAGAAGGCTGTTCTTTCTCCTAAAAACACCTACCAAGCTGCCTACGTGTAAAAATCAGGCAAATAATATTTAATTTAAAATAAAAAATAAAGTTATTTCTCCTGAAAACACCTACCAAGCTGCCTACGTGCATACACAAGGGGCATGGGCAAAAGGTCAGGCAAATAATATTTCTCCATCAATAATATCCTGCAACCAAGATGGAAACTTGACAGAAGAAAAAACTCCAGCCATGCAATCTGCAGATCTTCTCCATAAAGACAACTACCACGCTGTCTACAGTACTGGATTGAAAGGTTAGAGCCTTGCTCCAATGGCAATGCCACGCAACCAAGATGGAACCCTAGCTAGCAGAAGAAGAAATTAACTCCAGTCACAGCAAATATTGATTGGATGCTCAATTGAAGATGGAAAGAATCCTAGCATTGCTTGTATATAAAACGCCTCTGTCTATTACAAACGTAGTGCTCACTGCTTTTCTTACTGTCAATTGTTGACTCTCCTTATTTACTTCTAATAATTAGTATCTGTATAGTTATGATTTAATCACACAATTATAAGAACTGTTTCCTATAATTGATGACAGAATTGTTTCTAGTTTACACAGTTATTTCCTGTTTAAAACTAGGGTGGATGAAGGTGTGAATGAGAGTTAATCTTCAAGCCTCTGCAACATCACTGTTTATTAATATTTTTATTTGGTATCAGAGCTTGTTTAATCACGAGTTCGAATCTTACAATCCTCATTTTATTTGATAAAAATCAAACACAGGATAGTGTGATCCTGTGCAAGTTTCAACTCCAAAAGTATTCACTTGAAATAAGTGTTAGAAAATTATATAAATCATATCTCATTTAACAGTTTAAATTTTTAGGCGAAATATTTGAAAAAAAAAGAAGAAAAATTCACTGCCATCTCTTCCAACACCCTCCTTTTATATGAATGGGTGGAAAACCCATCCCGTGCTGAAACATTTCTTCTTTCACTTGGAAATCATGCATTGATGCTACGAGATTATTGTTTTCTTCTTCAAGGTTGTCTGCGTCGTCCCATCTGTAAACATGCGACAGCAAGTGGGGCCAGGCCTGTCAAATTGCTCTAATCAATGGAAATCTCCACCGGTGAGGAGTTGCCCTGCATGCATGCACGATGTGCTTGAAAAAAACATGGAATTGAATGGTTTTTTTGCCTGACTAGAGAAGGTTTCACAAATTTGAATGGCTTTGAAGCTTTAGCCAAGTCACTCAATCAAATGACGTAGATGAACTCCAAGAATCCATGAATATATGTTTTTTCGAGCTGGCTTGATTTTTGTTTTGACGACGTCAATTTTAAATGGGAAAACTTGCGTGGATCGCGCGAGTCGAGATGTTAGTCGTCTAGCATGGATGAATACCGTCTATTAAAATATTTTTGAAATACAAAAATAAATATTCTCTAGATATAAAAAAAATCAACTCATGGTTAATTTGACATGAAATATCAGCATAGAGCTTGATTAACCCATCTTAACCTAGACTGAATATAAAAATAGTACTTAAAGTTGATTCATCATGATAAAAAAAACTTAAATTAATTATAATAAATCAAAATTATATCATTTATGAACCGAGTTTAATGTTTAAGTTTGTTAATATTTTTAATCATGTTTTTTTTATTAAATAATTCTAACTTAATAAATGTATATCAAACTTACTCTAAAATAACAATACAGAAATATCAATGGATATGCTTTCAACTCAAAGCTTATTTTAAAAAATATTTTTAAAATTAAGAACAATTTAAATACACACAAAACTCGACATTCTAGTGAATTAATTAATGTCATGAAAATAATGGGGAACTCCACGTGTCCACTGAACCACCTTTGTATTTATATAGCGTTGTTCCCTTTGCTTTTTGTTTGATTGGTTCAATAAAATATCATAATAATTAATGTGCATTGGAACTCATCAAGTGGGTGAAAAAACGACAAAACAAATAATAGAAATAAAAATAAAAAAGCATCAAAATTAGTATAAAACATCGGATAAATCGAATATATAACCGAATATAACCACTAAGGCTGGTTTGTCGTTGTATTTTAACAATATTTTTGAGAAATAAATATTAATTTTTTATTTTAAATTAAATACTTTTGATGTTTATAAATCATTTTTATATGATGATGTCAAAAATAATTTTTTTTTTTAAATATTATTTTAATATATTTCTGAATAAAATACACTTTTAAAAATAAATTCAACCACACTACCAACAATCAATAAATATAAGACTATTTAAAAAGGAATAATAAAAGAGAGTGAGGGTAAGAAATATAAATAATATAAAGCTCTTTAACCGGAGAGAAAGAAACATATAGGGTTTAAAAAATTGAGGAAGAAAGATGAAGTAAGAATTTTGTATGAGTTACACTCAAAATAATGAAAAATGAACATGAAAGAATTGGGTGAATGAAAACTAGAAAGCAATTTTTCTTATTTTTTTTCAATTGGACAAAGATTTGGATAAACTAAAAATAAACAAGCTTTTTTTTAAAATATAGTTTTATTTTATTTTCAATCATTGTATTAAACTATTAATTCTTTCAAAAAGTATTTTAAAAACAAAATTTTCTACACAAGTAAAGACAACCGAATTTTTACCCAGGTTTCTTGATTTTTTTGAAGTGTTTGGCACAATGTTTTTAAAATGTTTTGAAAAAAAAATATTTTTTTTTCAAAATATTTTTTGTATTTTTAAATTATTTTTATATGTTGATGTTATTTTTTTTAAAAAAAAAATATAATAAAAAAAATATTTTAATAAATTTCTAAATAAATAACATTTTCCAAAACAACTTTAATTATACTCTCAAACAAATAATTTACAATATAACTATTTTCTTGTAAGTACTAGATGCTTGTTTGTTTTCACTTGTAAGAAAATATTTTTTTAAAACAATTATCGGTTGACCCAGACTATATTCCTTCTAAAAGTTTATTAAAATTTAATCAATCTTAGGTCATTTACTAGTTTTTATTAAAGTTTTATAATCTAGTTGTATCCATAATTCTAGTATCGGGATTATGAATGTGGTTAGATTACCTAGATCATTAAAAAAAATACAATTTTATTTTTTTTAAATAAATTAAAATGATATATTTTTAAAATCAAATATGTTTTTGACTTTATCAATTAAATTGCAAGTTGATTTTTAGGTGGGTTTGAGTTTAACAATTATAGTAAAAAAAAACTACAGTAGTGACTCGCGTGATGTCCCGAGCCATACCATTTTTACTAGATAAAAAAATAGAAGACAGACGCATTTTTAAAGAAGGAGGATAGATTTGACAATAAAGTTAAGTTTTACTTAATTTGACAATACAATTAAAACTGAGACGACGACAATAAGAAAGACGTGGAAAAAAATATTATCCTCTGCAGAGATGTGTTCACACACGAAATTCTAGAGATATGTCAAGATTATGTCTATCATGTGTCTCATATAATAATCAGGATAATTAAATGGAAAAAAAACAAAAATATAACTATAAAAAATAAAAAAATAAAACAAATATAGATTAGTGTATTTATTAGCGCAATAACGACCATTTTCTTGGTTGTGCTCAATAAATTTATTTATTAAAATCAATTTATAATAAAATATGATAAACATTATTGAATAGGATAAAAGGAAAACATACAATGTAAGGTTGCGCGTATCAATAACATAATATAATAAATAGATATTTTTGATTTCAATAATATATTTTTTATATAGATAGATAGATTAATCATATTAACTCAATAAAAAATTAAAGAAACTGAATATAATTAAAAAATAACTGCAGCTGAAAAATTATCAAATAAAAAAAAGGCATGAAAGAGATATAAATAAAAAAACTTTAAAAAACATTACAAAAATATATTAGCAGAAAGAAAGAAAAAGTACCACGACAAGATATTCACGAGCCCATGCCTCTTATTTTTAATCTTAAACCTTGATCATTATAGAGAAATTTAACATAAAAAACAATTAAATCGATACGTATTTTCTTTACTCAATAAATCTCTTATCAATTTAACATAAAAAACAATTAAAGTGATGCGTATGTTCTTTACACAATAAATCTCTTATCCAATTCTTGATAAGTAACGACTTCTAGAAATAATAATTATAATTTTATAATAATAGAAATTTATTTTCCACTTTCATAATATGGAGGAGACCGTACAACACCATCGCGACAGCATGCATTCTTTTTAATAAAAATAAATTAAAAAAACAAAAGATTCTGCATAATATTACAACACAAACAAACGGCGTGGGAAAAACCCTGTAGCGCCCCTCACAGTCCACTGTGGACTCGAGCAGTGCAGGGGCGCTTTTGTCCCTCGGGCGCGCGGCAGAGGAGGGCTGGCAGGCGGGGCCAATTTCGGCTTTTCCTATTTATTTTTTTTAAATATTCGGATGGGAACAGTGTATTGACGATTTTGTCCCTGGTAATAGGACAAAATAACGGCTTCGGGTGAGGGGTACCGGCGTAATTGCGCGCGGCCGGACCGGTCCGGTCCGCCGCAACTTCCGAATTATTTATTATTTTCTGAAATGGATAAAGACTATTGTAGCCCCTAATAAGACAAAAACCATGAATTGGGTCCAGGGGTGGAACGATAATTGACCCTATTTTTCGAATTTTTTATTCGGTGTCTCTGGGGGCGTGAGGCGCACGCACCAGGCGGTTTTCCGCCTCACGCCCTGTTAAAGTGGCGCGTGAGGCCTCCTACGGTGACCGAAATTTGTCGCCCGACGGACAGAACGATGCGTCGCCGAGTGAGCTTCCTCCCGCGGTGGGGCGTGTCACCACAAAATGGCCGTGGACGCGGCGGAGGCCGGTTAAACACGCCGGCAACGTTTCTCTCTCTCCTGCATGTCAATGTGCAGGAGAGTCCCCAATATTTCCTGACTTTGCACTTCGATCCCTATACTTTGAATTTCGTTTGTGGTCCTCAATTCTGTAATAAAAGTTTTGATTTTGTTCGATTGGGTCCTCCGATTTTAATTGATTGAATTTCAAAGTTTCACTTCGGTCCTTCTACTTTCAATTTCCGGGTTGTCTATATATAACTCAATCAATTCGGTACAAAAGTTCCGATTTTTGCAATTTTGTCTTCGAATTTCAATTGACAATAAATGTAATTTGCATTTCAACCCTTGGACTTTTAATTTTTGTAATTGAATCCCTTTATATTTGATATTCATTTCAACCCTTACACTTTTATGTTTTTTTAATCCCTACTTTTGTCCATGTATATATAATTGTATTTAACACAATAATAATAATAATAATAATAATAATAATAATAATAATAATTTAATTATTTTTCATTCTTACTCTTTTATTATTTTTTTTCCTCCTGATAATTTAATATATATTTTTCGAGTAATAGCAATAATAAATTTTTTTGTTTGTTTTTGCTTTTGTTAAAATTTCTGAAATATTTTTAGTCTTTCATTTATTTTTGTTTCTTTCATTATTAACATAATAATAATAATGATAATAATAATAGGAATAATAATAATAATAGTGATTATTATTAATATTATAATAATAGTGATTATGTATTCTATTACTATAATAATAGTGATTATTTATTCTTTCAAAATAATAATAATAATAATAATAAAAAAAAAATTAATTGGTTTTACTTGCTTGCTGTGTTGTTCATGCTTTTTATTTTTTCCCCTCTGTATAATTTAATTTTTTTTTTATTCTAGAGGCAATAATAATTTTAGATATTAAGGCTCCGATTTTGCTATTATTATAATATTTTAAATTAATATTGCTTCCTTTTCCCTTTATTTTTTTATTTGCTCTTTCTATTAATTGATTTTTATAATTTTATAATCTGCACAAGAATGATTTCAGTAGGTTTTTTTTCCTTATTCAAATATGTTTTTTTTTTTTCTAATGTTAGTGCGCGCTCTTTTGTGATCGTTTATGACGCAATAGCTATATTCTAAAAGATGTAATATATGCTTACGTGACAAACTCAACTCAAAATTTTCAACATTTAATCTTTGAATCTATAATTTTTATTTATTTATATCATATAAATTTATCATTGTAAATTTAATTATGTTAAATTATATACAAAAAAATTCCCGCGGCAACCCGCGGGCAAGTATCTAGTATTCATAGTAATGTGCGAGAGTAGTCATAGTTTTAGCGTATACGGTCAAAAACTGAGTTTTGTACTTATTTAATATTAATTAATAATAAAAAGGCACGCGTCCTGAAGTCACGGTAGCAAGCGACATCGAGATAGGGATTCGCCCGCCATGGAACAGTTCCGTCACAGCCAATGGACACCCAAAAACATACACGTGTCCTCTATATAGCCGCATACATAAATTAAAAAATCAAAATCAAGACAGTGACGCAAAGAAAAAACCAATTATCACAATTAGCTGAAAGCAAATTGAATTTTTAATTTAAGCCAGTCACCTTCGGAATCCCCTTGAGGAAGAAAAGTCAAAGAAACTCTCTAATCTCTCAAACACTCCCTCCCTCTCTCTCTCCCTCCTCCCTCCCTTTCTCTCGATGAGAAAATGAATTCAATTTTGAAGCTAGTGAACGATTTTATCTCCTCGGAATCTACAAGAGAGTATGCGAAGAGGGAATTCAATGCGATTCTATGGGTCGCCTTGATTACCATTACTTCTGTTTTGCTTGATAAGGTCTTCAAGCTGTTTAGATTATGGTCTAAAGCTAGTAAGATCCCTGGACCGCCCTGTAATTCGTTTTTTGGCCATGGCAACCTCGGTTCTCGCGAGAATTTTATCGGTGAGTGAGCTTTTTTATTGATTCTGGTTTCTGTTTGGTTGCTAAGAAAATGAAGGACGAATTAGGTTTCACTTTTTTCTTTTCTGTTTATGAGAGAGTTTGAATTTGAAAAGTTTAGTGAGGTGTTGCTTAATCAGATTGACTGGAGCTTGATAAACCTCGGTTCTCAATTTCATTGGCTATTAAGTTTTTGATTGATTTTAGTTTCCGTTTGGTTGCTGAGCGAATGGCGGACAAATTAGGTTTTACTTTTTCCTTTTCAGTTCATGAGAGAGTTTAGATTTGTAAAGTTTATTGAGCTGTTAATTAAGTTGACTAGAGCTTATAAACCTCGGTTGTCGTGAGAATTTCATCGGTGATTGAATTTTTGATTGATTTTGGTTTCAGTTTGGTTGCTGAGAAAATGAAGGGTAAATAAGGTTTCAGTTTATGAGAGTTTGAATTTTGAAAAGTACAGTGAGGTGTTAATTAATTTGGTTAATTAGAGCTTGAGATCGTGTTTTAGTTTCAGTTTTGCTGCGGAGAAAATGAAGGACAGATTTGGTTTTACTTTTGCCTTTTCAGTTTACAAGAGAGTTTAGATTTGTAAAGTCTATTGCGGTGTTACTTAATATGGTTCACTAGAACTTGATTTTTTGTTATAGTTTCTGTTTGGTCATTGAGAAAATGAATGAAACTTGGGATTTTCTTTTAATCTGTGAGAAAACGAGTTTTGTAGTATTATGCTCTATGAGTGATTTGTTTAGAGAATGATTTTTGATTAAGATTTGTTTAGAGAATGATTTTTTATTTTTTTTGTCTGTTAGATCTTTTATGGGAGTCGCATGATAAATATGGATCAGTTTTCAAGTTGTGGTTGGGGCCAACACAGCTTTTAGTATCTATGAAGGACCCAACTCTTATCAAAGATATGCTTTTGAAGGCTGGAGATAAATTGCCTTGCATTGGGAAGGCATTTCGATTGGCCTTTGGACGATCAAGTCTCTTCTTTTGCTCATATGACCAGGTAGAAGTTTTTCTTTGCTGCTTGCTGTAGCATTTACCTTTGTTTAGTATTGGTAAAACATTTGCAAGGTTACTGAACTTCGAAGAATGTATGTGTAAGCCCGAGTTATATCAGCGATTTCTCTTGTAACCCATAATGGTGGTAGGCAACCATTGAAGATATAAAAATTGAAGTCTTGTAGGGAACAAGCCATTTGTTTCCAGTGACTGCATAGCTCTAGTATGGAACACAACCAAGCATGCACTATGGTAGAAATTGACATGTTAAGAAACTGGTAGCTTTTGAAATTAGGGAGAGTGTGATCAGTCTTGTGGGGCTGGGTTTATGTTTTTCAGGGCTTAGATAAGATATTAAAAGAAAAACAGCGAGGGGACTCGTTTTCCCTTAGAAAGGGTCAGGGACCCTTGGATCCAACTCTGTCTTTCTGGTTGAAAAGAGAAACAACTCAACATCTTTATTGTTGGAAGATACAAATCATAGATTATTGTTTCTCTCTCTCTTTCTTTAACTATGAAAATTAATTTATGTAACTTCCTTTCTAGTAGTGCTCATGCATAACCTCTTTTCATTTGCAGGCACAAAGGGGAAGAGAATCACTAGCGATGGAATTGGATGATAAATTGCTTGGGAAAGCGAATGTAATCTCTAAAAATGTTGTGAACTGTATCATGGAAGGAGTAGATGCTAGTATGAGCATAGGAAGTGTTGATTGTAAATTAATTTCACAGCACATGGCTTTTACCATTTTGGGGACCTTGCTATTTGGAGATACATTCCTGGCTTGGTCCAAGGCAACTTTTTATGAGGAGCTTCTGATGATGATCGCTAAAGATGCTTCCTTTTGGGCTTCATATAGATTCACTCCTTTCTGGAAACGGGGATTTTGGAGGTACCAGTCATTGTGCATGGACTTGAAATGCTTAACTCTAGACATTGCTCAACAGTGTGGAAAAAATCACAAACTATCTTGCCATATGGATCGAAACTCTCACATTGGAACTGCAAACGATAAATTTTTCTCTCAGGAGCTTGGTGGTGATATTAATGCAAGAGAAGAACCATGTGGAAATATTATGGGCTTGATGTTTCATGGATGCATAGCCACTACAAATTTAATTGGTAGTATCCTGGAGAGGCTTGTTGCAGATGCAGAGATACAGGATAAGGTATGGGCTTTTTTCATTTGCTAGGAGGGGCCAAGTAGACCCACTTATATGGACTTTGATATGTCTTTTGTCACTATTTTTTGAATTCCCTGCCTTTTGTTTTTAAAGTTCATGCAAGGCTGGTAGAGCTCATCTGAATATAATAGAATTTCTCGTTACTCTCAGATATTTTCTGCAGTGTACATGTGCTTAATTCCTGCTTCATGCACATCTTTGGCATCTCTGAATAGGTTGATGAAAAATTGTTAAGCTTTCATAGTTTGACTGTTTCATCCTTTTCACCCCTAAAGGGTAGACTCTGTTGCCGCGATTCCCTTTGAAGTCTATGCCTCTATGGCACTATATATATGTGTAATTCAGATTTTGAAATTTTACAGATATATTCTGAGATAATGAAGGTAAAGCAGGGTTCAGTGAGAGAAGATCAAGATGTTGAGGAAATGCTTTTGTTATTGGCAACTATTTACGAATCAGCCCGTCTTCTGCCAGCAGGACCTTTGCTGCAGAGATGCTCTTTGCAAGATGGTAAGAGATTGCCTTTTTGTTTGCCAAGTACTGGGAAATAGCGCGGTCTTTTGCTTGTCTTTCTTGGACTTGTAGCTTGCTTACAGTGTCATGATGAACTGTATGTGTTAAACCTTATTGTTTAAGACCTTTGCTTATTCCTGCTTATACATCTCAATGTCAACCAGGCTTTAATCCAAATATTCTGAAACTGGGGTGGTGGATCCTTTGCTCATTTCTATCTATATCTTCATGAATTCAGAAATTCATTTTTAGGTTTTTTGCACAGGGTTAAGGTGGGGAATAAAAAAGGGTGGGGGAAGCCTTCTCTGCCAAAAAATTACCTCAGCGAGTTTTACAGTGTCTAGCTAAGCCTAATGGTGTTTGTGTACTGACAGTAATTTTGACTTCCTTTTATATCAGGTTACAGATAAAAGGACAAGTGACCAATCGTTCGTTCCTATCACTGTGCTTGAAATGTTATCAAAGTGATTTAACAGTGTTTATTCTCATTAAAATTGATATGTTGCTGCTGAATTCAATCAATATTACATTGACTTGCCTTGCTGTATTAGCCTATCTGTATCTGTAGACTAGCTTAATTTACAATACAGCAGAGATTTCTACTCCTGATCATTCTTGCCTATTCTGGTTTCTGAAAGGTTTTTATCATACACTATTAATGATTCTTTTTTTTTCCTTCTTTTGACTGCTAGATTTGATTCTTAAAAACGGAATGTTAATACCAGCTGGAGCACTACTTGTTGTGCCTGCACAATTGCTGCAGATGGATGGTTCTAGTTGGGGTAGTGATGCTAGCAAATTTAATCCATATCGATTTTTATCAAAAGCTGTAAAGGGCTCTGATTCGGTGCATGATACATCATCTACAGGTTTCACTTCTAGCTATTTCCAAACATGATCACTCCTAATATAAATGAGTTGCACCTTGTTTCAAGTGCCCCTGTGATATCACTGATAATCACTGCTCATTGATATCTGAAGTTTTTTTGTTTATTGTAATTAATTAGTTATAGCCTTATAGGCAAGTCATGTGCCTGCCTAAATGTTTGGTTGAGATTAGATGATGTAGTCACTCTGGTCTGGCTCACAGCAGGGGCGAGTTTAGTTAGGTGCTTGCCTTTGGTACCTGAACAAGTGCCTTGGAAATGGAACACTGAAACACTTTCTTTTGTAGTTAGGAGAATATTGATTTTTTAAGCACCTGCCTGGATTATAAAATTTACCAGTGTCCCTCATATTTTGCCATCCAAATCTTTTAAACTGCTTATAAAATGCAAGGCAACTGCCCTTTGAATAGCCATTCAGCTGTGACTTTGGTAACTAAAAAGTAACAAAGCAGGATGGCCATCAGCCTCTCATCTTTCCCTTGGGTCTAATATCCTAAAAATGTTGAACGCAGTTTTTGCAAACACTGCATGGATTGTGTGTTTTAGTCAACTTTAAATCTTGGCAGATCTCATTTGTGATTTACTAATCTCTGTTGCCAACTGTTCTATATGCTGCAGATCCAATTCAGTGTTCATTTGTCTTGAATGATCCGAATGATAACGCAGCATTTCTTCCCTTTGGTTCTGGCATGCGGACCTGTGTGGGTCAGAAATTTGTAATCCGTGGAGTTGCCACTTTGTTTGCTTCATTGCTTGAACACTATGAGGTCTGTGCTAAACTGCCATTATTCTTCAATTTTTGAAAAAGAAATTCTCCATTTTTTTGTTGGTTCCCAATTGTGAAAGATGCTATTGCAAGCAAAAAGTTGTTCAAGATCAATGCAAATGGTTTGTTTGATAAGTATTTTTTCCGAGTTCCTAAATTTGAGATGATATTTAGTGTCTAGACTTGTTTGATGGGATTAATAGTTTCTCTTGTTCTGATATTTTTATTTGCTGTGCACATGATTTTTGATATAAAAAAAAACTTATTTTCTTGTTTTGATACCAAATCACAGGTAAGGCTCCATCCTCAATTGGGAAATGGCTCAAAATCAACAGCTGGTCCGGAGATAGTCTTTGCGAGAAGAAGCCGCTGAAAGATGAAACGGGAAGGTTATGGTGTGAATACTTGTTCTTGTTACTTCTTCAGTTGTTCAACGTGTTCCTTACCTTTGATGGGAAGGCATCTGGTTTTGTTCTTTCCTTCGTGTCATCAGAATTGATGGGGAGTCCATTCCTGTTTTGCTCATTAGCTACCAAGCGGGAGGATGTTACACGGGTATGTTTTGTGGGCTCTTGTTTTTTCCTCTCTCTGTTTTAAATAGCTCAGGTGCTGTCTTAGTGGGCATGATCTTTTTCTTCATGTCTTGAAGCTCTGAGCCTATATTTGCTACTGAGCCATGTGTTTTTCATCTCCATCTTTTTTCAATTTCCAAACCTTTTTTTCTCTCTCTCTCTCTCAGAGAGGGAGTTGATGTTGTATCTTGATACCTTCAGAATACTGTGCAAGGCTGTTAGCATGTTGGTTGGTTGAATAAATGTTTTGCATGCTAATGTTTTATTTGTGCCCCGTCATTTGTGAGTAATTTCTGGTGAGATTGTTGAAGATGCTTAGCTGCATAAGATTTCACACCTCGTAATTTTCGGCCAGAGGCTGTTTATGCTTCCGAAGGAAGAAATTTAATTTTCTTATTTTAGGGTTATAAGCAGATTAACTGACCATTCGTGATTAGGGCCTTTAATTACTATATAATATATAGTAAAACGCACGCCCGCGTGCGAGGAGAGAGAGAGAGAGAGAGGTCTCTCCTCTGTGTAGTGTGGTTACTATTATTTCAAGGCTTTTATGTTCACAGGCTTCAAAAGCCAGGTGGTGGCTGGCGGGTGTGCACGGTGGTGTCCATAGTTTTGACAGCAAGAGAAATTCAAAGCTCTGGCCCAGCACCATAGAAGTCAGTTTAAAAATACCTTAGAACCATCGGACTTGCTTCGCCGGCAACAAAATCTATTGATTGCTTCAATCCCTATATTTTGAGATGAGTTATAACTATAATTGACAAACAATTGGAAAAAGCTACGTTAGATTTGAGATTTGGTTTGAGATGAGTTATAAAAAAATAGTGGGGAATTAACTGGTGCGTGAGAGTCTAAAATACTAGCTGACCTTAGGTTAAAATTTGTTGATTTTTTCTTAAAATAATATTATTATGGAGCAAACCGGGTTAATTTATTCAATCTAAAACTTTGTGTGGATTTGATCTTATATTTGTTAGTACTGGATTTCATAACATATAGAAATATTCATGTTGAATTATCAAGAACGTATAAACAATAAAGCAGAAGTGTACCTGAATCTATATCCGAAAATCGATCTCTAGAATTGTATGGATGACCTTCCAGATTAATATGTTTTTCTTTTGAGAGTTCTTTAATTCTCACTACTGTAATTTTATTTTCTTTCTGATGATAAAATATCTGAATTAAAATGAAGCAGAACGTGTGATTTGAAGACCATAATTATATATATAGGTAACAAGATCTCTTTTGGTATTCATGTTTTTTGACATTCCTACCTTTTAGTATTCATATCCTTTGACATTTCTATATTTAACATTTCTACTCTTTGATATTTCTATTTTTTGGTATTTTTATTTTAGTTCATCATTAAAATAAAAATAATTCTGTAATCTCTACACATTAAATATATATATCCTAGTAGATACACCAAAAATTCAATTGCTTAAAAATACTTAGTGAATTATTTTTAATTAGACTTTATTTTATCTGACAATCTACAAATACATAATTATTCTTATATAAATACAAAGTTTGATCAATAATCTAACAATATCCGGTTTTATAATTACGAAAAGAGTCTCTTCATTGAGACCCGAGATCCCTTTTAAAACTTGCAATAAAGCTTTAGATTGAATAAATTATTATAATAATCAATTTAAAATAAATTAAATATCAAATAATGATTATAGCTTGAACTATATATATATAAAATCAGCCATGGGTTTGCGAATAGCTTGTACTCTAATAAGAAAAGCCAGTCTCACATGTTTGGTAGCCTAGGCTTGCCTGCCTGGACTTTGATATTTTTTTCTTTCATAAGGTTGACATTTATTTATTTATTTAACAAAAAAATAAAGCAAGGTATGAATTGCATGTTATGCCTAGATCTCAGCAACAAGAGGTTATCAAAAAAATCAAATCAAGGGTGTTTAACACTCAAAACCTCATTTAAAAAAATATTGGCAAATGGAAAAAAAACAAAAATGATTTGTTCTTTCCTCCAAAAACCCTAAAAAGATCCATTTTTTTTTAATTTAAAATAAGAAATTTCTTGAGATGAGATCTATAATCTCAAGCAACTTCAGGATGGCATAATACCATGGTAGAATTATTCTCATTGAATAGAATTAATTGATACTATTTTAATAGTTAAACTAATATAAGTTGACCTTTTCTTTTTCTTTCATCAAAATTCAATGTTTTTATCTTTCCACTATTTCCTGACAAATTCAATGAAATTAATTAATATTTAACTAAAAAAAATCTACTTGGCACATCTTGTTGACCATAATTGGTTGATGATCTAGTTCAAAATTTAAATTATAAATTAAGTGTTTTTTAAACAAGTTGAATTATAAATTAAGATTTTTTAATGTTTTTTTTTTAAATTAATATAATTTTTTTTATAATAAAATTAAAAAAATCAAACTAAATTTTTATAGTGAGGTTGAATTTGAAAAAAAAGTAGTTTTGTGTGTTTAGTTATCATGCTTTTATATTGTTTTTAATTAATTTTTAGATTATTTTAATATTAAAAATATATTCTTTATATTAATAAACATATATTATATAAACATTATTTATATTTTAATTAATTTTTAGATTATTTTAATATTAAAAATATATTTAATATTAATATATTAATATATATTTATTCTCTCCCAGCCCCCAGCCTAATATATATTTAAGAGCGTGTTATTAAGCTAGACAAAATATTTCATGGCCAGCACATCATTAATTTGCCGTCCATTTGCCGTCCTTTAACATCCAAAAGCCTGCCCCAAATTCATATTTCGCTCTCGGCCCCCACCAAACCCGCTCCCTCTCTCCTCATCGCACGGAAAGCAGCTATTAGCTGCTTTCCATGAACCTGCGGTTTGTAAATATTTTGGGGTGGGTCTCATGCCACAAAACCTGTGTTTTTTATTTAACCAAATAACATATGTACTGCTTTTTTTAAACCTGCGTCCGGACCACAATACCAAAAGAGCACTAACTTCTCCTTAACATCCAAACCCAAACCAAGGATGAGGAAGTAATGTGTTGGATTAGTTTCATAAATTTTCTATGAATTATATTTTAATAAGAAAATATTGACTTAAAATAATATTTTTTTTAATAATAGTATATTAAAACAATAAAAAAATATCTTTTTTCCCCTCAAAATCTAATGACGCTACTAAATCATGTTTGGGAGAGCGGTTGCGGTAGCTTTTCAAAGTGTTTTTCGTGTCGAAATACATCAAAATAATATTATTTTATTTTTTAAAAAATATTTTTAACATCAGCACATCAAAATAATTTAAAAATATCAAAATATATTTATTTAAAATAAAAAAAAATGAATTTTTTGGAAACGGCGTTTGAAATGCGGTCCCGGTCAGACCCGTCGGCCAGCCGAGTAGCTTACGCTCTAAGCAAAAGATACATACGAGCGCCACGCATCTCAAGGATGACAGAGTAAGGACACGCGTCGAAATCCCTTCTCCATATCATAGGAGCCAAGCCAAGAAGATCACTTTGAAACCTTAGAGACGAAGAGTAAGATACCGACACAAAGATAAGTCCCCACAAATATATAAATATAAAGCCCATGATCTCTCCTGCCATCATCTCCGCATTACTAACACTAGCTGTAGTCCTTGCCGTTACAACCACCCCTCTAATTTCTGTCTCTGGAGGATTCTGTCCGGACAAAATGGCCACTCTCGGCGGCGTTCACGACTCCCAAAGCTCTCAAAATAGCGCCGAGATCGACAGCCTCGCTCGCTTCGCTGTCGACGAACACAACAAGAAAGGGGTAAAAACTATAAACATAACATTAAATTTGTTGTTTTTTTATTTATTTTATTTTGTAAATGATGGAGTTTTTTTTTTGAAGAATGCGATTTTGGAGTTTGCGAGGGTAGTGAAGGCGAAAGAGCAAGTGGTTGCGGGGACAATGCATCATCTTACTATTGAAGCGATTGAAGGGGGGAAGAAGAAGATGTATGAAGCCAAAGTTTGGGTCAAGCCGTGGCTTAACTTTAAGGAGTTGAACGAGTTCAAGGATGCCGGTGATGTTCCTGTGTTTACCTCCTCTGATCTCGGTGCTAAGAGAGGTTGATTAACATAATCTTCGTGTTAGTAGAATAACGTTGGAATCAATCCAAGTGTGTTCTGATTTTCTTAATAATCTGTTTTGATTATCAAAAGTTTGTTAATCTATCATCGTGTGTTTTGATTTTAAGTGTTTGAAGGGTTGTATTCCTTGATTTCAAGTGTTTGAATTTGGGTCTATATCTATCAAGAGGTTGCAATTTGTGGAGAAAGAATCTTACTAGTTACGGTGTTGTGGGTCATTTAGTTATGTACGCAGACATATTGTGAGGTGATTTCATTCTATAATGGTGGGACAAGAGTTTTGCATTACTGAACTACTTGTGTTCGTTGCAAGCTTTCAAATGTTTCAATAACCCTGTCGATTCCATATGGCACATTGGATTTAAACAAAAAGCAATAGAATTCTTCTGCATATAGGAAGTTAACATCTGTGATGATGAAAATAGGGTATTTCTCTCATTAAAACTTTGGAGCGAACTTCCATCCAAAAATAATTATGAGTGCTTTATGTTCCATTTCTCCGCTTTTTATACTGAGCGATTGGTTCTTGCTACTTATTCTAGGAATTTGGAGTGCATTTGAATTTCAATTGCATGGTTGAAATCGTGTCTAAATCTATTAATAGGGTGATGGAATTAGTGAAAGAGGAGTCTTGATGCCGTAATAGTTTATAGATATGATCATGTTCAGAGGCAACTTCTTCTTACAATGTAGGCAAATGGTTTACATTACACAGAACATTTCGCAAACTAATGTCTCAGCTACTATGTTGGTCCAATCTCATATGACATTGGGTTGGAACACTAAAGCTCTGCATTTGGACCATTACTATCATACTGATTGTGGGGTTTGAAAAACAGATCGTCATGCTCGCGGATGGCAAGCAGTGCCAGTGCATGATCCTTCAGTCCAAGATGCAGCAAATCATGCTTTGAAGTCCATCCAGCAGAAGTCCAACTCGCTGTCCCCTTACGAACTTCAAGAGGTCGTTCACGCAAATGCTGAGGTCAGCTCCTTTTCTTCTCTCTCATTTTTATTTTGCCTGTTCGTGTTGTTATTTTTCAGTGCAACACATTCATTTAATCCCATCTATATTAACATGTCGAATGAGAATGCTTTAATACATATGCCGAATTTATAAGATAATTAGAGATTGTACTCAAATCTAGCTACTAGATCCATGGTTTACCTTGTCTCATTTCCTGAAGTGCAAAGATACATATGATAGATCCATGGCTATGATTTTTCCATCTTTGGAAGCTCATGTTTTAGGAGTCATGTATAACAAAAGCAAGAGCATAAACAATCATTTATGAAAATATTGTAACTAATTCACAGGTAGAAGATGAGTCTGCAAGGTTTGATATGCTTCTCAGGGTGAAGAGGGGAAGCACTGAAGAGAAATTCAAGGTATTGGTGCACAAGAATCATGAGGGCAACTACCATCTCAATCAGATGGAGCCAATGTCTGACTTCATAACTTACCGTTTGACGTGCTAAAATGGAAATAAACTAGAGATACCTGTTTGTTTACAATGTAATCGTTGCCGTCTGTGTTGTGAATGTCTCTGGACATGGAGATTATCTATTATCTGGAAAATATATAAAAAAAGTGACAGATCTAGTTATGGCACACATGTTATTGGCTCATTCCTTGGAACTGTCGAGTTCTTGAATATCCAGTATGAGACAAATCCCCGTATTACGAGCATCGTGCTCACGGTCCCTGCACACGGCTCATTGAATTTTTTTTGCAAGCTATTTAATAATTTAAGGGAATTGTAATCTCTGCGAATCTCATTTGTGCTACTTTACTTTTTTTTTTTAAAAAAATTATTCTATTTTAACATCTCTTAAGGTTAAAAAAAACTCGTCGCTTCGACGACAATAATTTTTTTTCATCACCTGATGGAGTTGCCTGCAAATAATATATATATTTTAGTATTATAGACACATGTAATGATGTGTATATATAATTTTTATAGTTTTTATTTTATTTTATACATGTACTCGGATAATACATATTTCAAATTCAATGAATAGTATATTAATATTCGAATTTATTATTTAATAAGAAATCATAATTTAGGGGTCAACCATTACCATGGGGTTGTGTCGGCCGGCTCTATCAATCCGAGCACAGGCCCTCATTGCGGTTGTCTTTCAGCAAACAGAAGCCTGCTCTGCGAAGTCAAAACGGGAACCTCGTACCAGGATCCAGCAGAGCAGACCCTGTGAAGCCAGAACAGCACCTAGCTGAGTGGCCCCACTAGCAGAGCTGATACTGAACACGTGTCAGCTAATCACACCCTCTGGTTTGAGCCGTGTTCAGCCCGGGTCGGAGATGAATCCCTCACGGCATAAGCCTTCTAGATTTTCGGGTTAACACATTCTTAGCAAGGTGGGATTTACTTGAAATAAGTGAAAAGGCTATTAAAAGTGCTATACATCCAGGTGGAATATGGCTAAACTAAAACCAAGAGAGTTCACATACAACATTCTCAGACAGCAACTTCTACTAAGGTTTACCCCATCTTTCCTGCATCAGATAGTTAAGGTACACAAGCTATCTCACATTGTCAGTAAATCTACCACTAATGGAGTTAGAGAATGGCATCACAGAAGATGCAGAATAGGAGGAGAAATTCAGAACCAGCCTTTTACTTGGGAAATGGATAGCGCATATCCCCGTTTTCCACCTAAGGCATCTGAGTGGTCGAGCCCTGCTGTTTCTTGTCTCTCCTTGTCTCCATGCCTATTAATTGGGTAACAATCACTAATCTTTTCCAGGAGCCTCAGCTAATAGTAAGATCAGCCTTCTTCATCGTAATCCTCCTCCTCATCTAATCCTTTTCCGAGCTGTGCAAGCTGAAGAGGATCAATAGCCATCTTGTCCATTTCAGAAAGTGACCAGCCTGGATATTCTTCATGATTAGTTTCAGCAGCAGCAGGCTCTGCTGATGAACCGGGGGCTGAGGAGGTGGTTGTGGTGGTGGCAGTGGCAGTGGCGGCAGCTGCTGCTGCTGCAGCCTTTGCACCCTCATTATCATTAACCTCTGCATTTAAATCAAAGTTTCGTTCTGGTTGAGTGGTAGTATCACTGACTCTGTTATTTTCCTTCACTGATTCCTTAGACTCTGAGCCATTGTCCATCACTACTCCAGGATTGGAGTTATTTTCAATGCTCGGCTGAGCAGTTGTGCAGGATTCTGGTTCAAGGTCACGACTAGAAGACTCTCTTTCTATATTTCGAGCACCTCGTCCACGACCTCTCCCTCGTCCTCGACCTCTTCCTCTTCCACTGCTGCCTGCATGGCTCATCTCACGCTGAAGGGAACAAGGTCAAAAACTCTTTAAAATACCTCTCAAATAAAAATCATGATATAACAAACTTAAAACTGCTGAACATAACATCTTCCAATGTAACTACCATTGAAATAAACTTGAAAAGAAGGAACCACCAAAAGCCAAAATCAATTAAGGATTGAAAACAGCACAGGAAAAGGTTTGTATGAGAAATATTTTAAATGGTTCCGTACCATCCTGCTTCTCTTCAACTCCTCGTCACTGTCAATGCATTCGTCTCCAGTTGGCTTTCTGGAAGAAATACATGCAACCGAGTTAACCTAATTTGTTAATCCAAGATCCGCATAAAGAAAATGAGTAACAAGGAAACAAAACAATAACATGATCTCTCCAATCACCTCTTTTGAAGAGGTCTATGATCCCCTGTGGAATCAGAATGGCCATGACTGTAGTCAGGAACCTTGCTGACAATTTCTCTCAGAAAATCAAACACGTTATAGCTCTGCACACAATGTTTTCTGCATTTTAAACAAGGGATTCAATTAGATCATATGCAAAATAAAAGGTAAGAAAGAGGTTTAAAGGAAACATAAAAAGATAAATTACAAAAGGGACAAAATGCCCCCACCACCACACACACTCGCACTTAAAGAGCTTAGGTGAGCTACAGTTGGAGAGTGAGAGGAAAGGAGAACAAAATGCAACCAGCTTCACACCTTGCTCAACAAAGCATATGTAGATAATAAGAGCACACCAAGGACTATTAAACTCAATCATGTTTGGTCTCCACAATGAAGGTTTTGCAAGGGGTTTACTGGTGATGGTAGAAACTCCTGACTACCAAGACACAAGCATGCAAAGAAATGTATATAGAGGACCCGGTATATCCTAAGCGCATTGTAGATGGAAGTCAGATGAATTTATTTTCACTTTCAGAATTTCAAGGAATGTCTATTTAAATAACACAAACCAATAAAATCTATCCATTTGCACCGGATTCAGGCAGAATATGAATAAAATAATTTGTAAAACTGGGTTTAGCCAGATAAGAGCCTATGATGGCTCATGTAGGAACAATCTTCACCAACTAAAGAGAATCTAAATACAAAAAGAAAAAGACATGTTTTTCATTTTATTTCTAATTTATACCATTTTCATTTAAAACAAGAGCACATGTACAAAACCTGAGATATGGCAGAATGTATTCACTTGAATGTAAGGCCAAACCAACATCATGGACTGAGAGGACCAAGCTCCAGAAAATCCATATGTACAGAGCAAAAAGGAAATGTACTAATAACCCGGTGATACCTATGAAATGATCAACCCAGCATGGTTTCAAACAACCGAGTGGTTTATTCTTAAGACTAAAAAATTGAGAAAATTCAATGGTGAGCCTGGAACAATCTTGTCACCAAGCTAAGCTCATTAAACCACCACAGAAATGACATCCTGCAGTTCTAAAGGTACAGATGTATGTACATATATCCGAGATACTACCTTAAAATTCTACTAGTTGTCCTTTTGCTTTCTTCTTCCATCCTTTTACAAGGAAAAAAAACAAATGAAAGAATCACAGCAGAATTACAATTTTCCATTTAACTTGAACTTTTAAGAAAATAATTGAGCCTGTGTGCTCATAAGGAAAACCAACATGGTGTACATATTAGGTTGCGCACGCTCATCCATTAGCTCATACAAGATAGACTCTTAGATGAATAACAGCAATTCCAGACTTACAAATGCAAAGCACTCATAGTCTTTGCTCCTCGCTGAAGGGTGATCTCATAAGTATTGTCACAGAGGTCTTGCAGAAACAATTCCAATGCTTTGGCTGCATTTATATCCAAGAAAAGCATAAGCAGGCAAACACTTTTGTATAAAGACTGAAGGCTATAGCAGAAACAGTTACAGGTACTTACAAACTAAAACAGGCACTGCCTGTGCAATCTTCCCAACATCCTCATCAGCTTGCATGATTTTCTTTATGCGGGCCTGCCAAATTAAAAATGTCCATCATACAACAGTATACAAAACTTTTTCCAATGCAATAATTTAAAATTTAAATTGAATTTTGACAATTTTCAAAAAGCAGAACATCAACAACCGCACACTCAGTTTTACGATGTTATATAGCTCTCAAATTGAAGTAAAATGATCTAAGCAAGCCTAAGCAAAAAAAAAAAAAAAACACTGCACAGGCCGCAAATAGCTTTTTTAGTTTTTTATTTTATTTTCTGAATGGCTGTATCACATCTTCAAATTTCTAGTAAATATTTATTCTGTTGGAGTTGGTGACTAGTCATTGGTGTGAAATGTGAAACGTAGTTTGATAACCTTCTACATGCCATCCCTCAACACAACTAACCTCACCAACTAAATACTCCAACAACAATGGCAACTTCATTTATATATGCCTCAATATCCACCAAATTCTTCAAACTGCCATGCAAAGCCTGGCAGTAAATTGAAACCAGATCAAACAGGCATTCTTGGTTTTGTAACAGCATATTATGCTTCTGAAGTATGTTGTTGAAGGGGGGAAATTATATACTCGAATCATTCCAGAGTAATCAATAGCACCCTGAGTGAAAAGTTCTGTCAGGTCTCTAATTTGATGGCCATGTTATGATCCTTAATGGGAATGGCTAGCGAGGATTAACCATGTATATAATTTATTAAGATGTGTTACACAATGATGCAAAGGTGTCTGAAATTGCAAAGAGCAAAGGTAAAGGGATATTTGAGGAATGAAAACGGTTTAGAGGTATGAATAAATTTTCCTTCATCAGAAGCACACAGTTGCTGGGTGAGTGTTTGTCTTCTAGGAAAGAACTGGCTGCTATAGTGATGGTAAGCAAAGGCAAGGCCAAAAAAGCATAAATTACAGTGGGACCCCATGGTAAAATAATTATAATCTTGAAAACAAGCAACTCAAAACACATTTAGATCATATCCAAAACCCCCAATTTTGTATCATCCATAACAGTGTCATGCTGGCCATTTGCAGGCAAAACAAGTGGAACATGTAGAAAATTAGAATGGCCTAAATCATAGAAGCAAAGCTAATGTCAGACCTGATCTAAATAAAACACTGACTTAAATTATCCTAAGGTCCAAAATACAGGTATATGAATGACCATTTTTAACAGTAACTAATAGCCACAATCAACAGAAAAACCTAGAAGAAAAATAACCTACACCAATTAATTTGAAACACAATTTTACAAACCCACATGAGAAGCCTATGCCACTAACAAAAGAAATATTAACAAGAACCAAAACCAAAAGAAGAAACCTGCTCAACAGTATCCACAACTAACATTTGCTAAGTAAAACACCTCATAAAATCCCAGATAACAAAAACCCATAAACTGATATTCATTCAAAAATAAAACAGCCCGACAATCCAGAAGAGAACACATTCTGTGCCATTATCACCACAATTGCTCTATAGTTGACACAATTACCAACTAATTACACTCATTAATCATAAAGGCACTACTTCCTCAAAAAACAAAACACCAACCTGCCGATTCTACACTAAAAAATCACAACACTTTCAGTGAAACAATCCCAAATCAAGAACAAAACCAGAACCAGACCATAAATCCTCATAAACGTTCTATCTTTAAGCCGATTCCAACTCTAAACTAGATACAACAATAAAAAAAACCTAAAACCAAAACAAAATGGTCAAATTATCACCAACAGATATCTAACCAACCAATCTATCATCCAAAAAGCCTCGAACTTTCCCTTCTTTTTCTCAACTACTCGGCAAACCAAGAAAGCCCTATATCACAAAAAAAAACAAAGAAGAGAAAAAAAGAGTTTTTGCAGCCAATAGTGAAACTAACATGAATAGAACAATCAATAAATCAATTAAAAAGTTTCAAACTCTCCTTTCGTTTTCTCAACAACTAACCAATCAAAGCATAACCCGGATCACTAAAAGAGAAAAGGTGAGAGCTTACAGCTGGAAAACGAGTATCAAGCTTCTTCTTCATGGTTTGGCCAGATTTGAAGCATAAATAATCACAAATAAAGACAGAAAGAAGGAGAGATAGTGAAAGTTATTTGTTTTTAATTCAAAGCAAAATCGTTTCTCTCATGATTGAACTGTAATAATCTCACACACAACAGCAAGGATAAGAATCATCGATCTTTGTTCAGATCCAAAACCTCATAAAAACAGATGTATCATTTCCATGGATTATCCATCCGTACGTGTTTGACACCCCAAAAAACAAAATAATAAAAAGAGTCAAAAGTATGATAAGGTGTCGTCGCTTGTGGTGTGGTATAACACGGACTAATAGAAACACGCCAAGTGTGTAACAAAATGAATTTCTTTATTCTAAGTTGGGTTATTCTTACATGGCGAACTATGATTGGGCTGTTCAAAATGGGGGGAAAGTAAAAAACTTTCTTTTGTCAGTTTGTACTTTGTATTGTTCAAAGGGAAAAAAGGCATATCTTAAGGCGGTGGAGAGAATGCAGTTCAGGCTCTCATAGTCTTATGATGTTTAATTAAGTCCTTCTAATTTTATTCGCAATCCACGATGGTTCAATTAGATCTAAATAATAAATAATTCTTACAATAAGATGAAGATGTGGTAAATAGTTGGAATTGTGGTGGTAGAGGGTGTGCCAACAATTATGAAGATGGTTAATGAAAATGATTGATTAATATTTATAACAAAAATATTAAACATTAAGAAAATCACAACAACAAGTTTTAAAAATACTTGACTTTCATATCATATTATCTTAATATTAGATATAATATTTAATTTCATTTAACCAATTTTTTTATTATAAAAATACAACAATTAGTTATTAAAATCCAAAACCATTATAATAACAAATATTAATTAAGTTACAATAACACACGACAAGCATAATACATTTTTTTTTCTAGCCTTTATATTTTATTTTTGCAATATTTCTTATGGACTTTGTTGAACCTAATGGTTGCCATAGATATAATAGATTATATTTACAAATCATGGTATAATTCAATTTAAATAAAAATAAAAATTATTTCAAAATTATTTTTAAAATACAATGACAAACAAATAGTAGAGAATCTATTATCGGGCATCGTGTTCATCTGCACGTGCAATGAATTTTAAGTAGAACTTCCTGTGCAATTTTTGAAGTTACTGTGGTGCAAAATATTATTTTTTTCTAGTGATATTAGTATATAAAATTGTTAAAGATTCTTAAAACTCTTTGAAGATGGACAATCACAAAACAAAAATACAAATATATATTAGTGCTTCGAATAAGTATTCAACTGTATTTAATACTAACCATCTGGTAAATTAATTGATCAAATTCATTTATTTTTTTAATTTTAGTCCTTTGATTTTCTAGGTAATTATGCTAACGCAAAATCTGAAAATGTAGATTTCGTTTCTACATATTATAGGAAATGACTTACGCATAGCTCATCAGCAACTTTGGAGATTATATATATATATATATATATATATATATATATATATATATATATATATATATATATATAATACTGTTTTCTTATGATACTGTTTTTGTTAATCATGATATTGTTATTTGAAAAAACTATTTTAAGAAATAAAAAATGACTGAGTGTAAATGACATTTGTTCTTGAAGAAAGGATGCCGTAAAATCATCATCGATCGAGTAAATTGTTTTTGAGAGTTTTACTTATTATATCCCCTTGCATATTTATTTTATCACTGCTTGTTTTTTTTACTTTCTTAAACCTTATATTTTGATGATAAAATGTTTATATTTCGTTTCCATAAATATATAATGAAACTAATTAATGATTTTACCACGTTTGAAAGAAAAATAGAAAACTATCATTTACCTTTTAGACTTTAAAAAGCCCATGAACGACTTGTAGGAAAGGGCCGAACCCAGAATCTGTAGTGCAGCGATGCATGGGAATCAGTGAGGAGTTCAGAAAGAGCGGGAGCTAACTGATTTTGGTTCCTACCTCAACAAGGAAACTATCCAAACATTCGATCGTTGCCGTTGATGTTGAATTACTTGATGAGAAAGTTTCGATTTTGATTTCCAAACTGCAAACTGATTTCTTGATACAATCCGGGCTCTATACTGATTAATTTCAGTCTATATAAGAGTTTTAACCCACACCCACAATCTAAACAAATTGAGAGGAAAAGATTGGTCTTTGTTGATCTCTGTCTTGTGGCGGTTCTGTCATTGCTTACAACAATGGAGAGAAAACAGCTGTTTCATGTTTCTAATTCTTGTTTTTCTCTCAAGAAAATCAAGAACCCAAACAAAAGAAACGAATGTGAATGTCAACAAGCCGGGGGAGAGGAGTTTGCTGGGTCGCATCCACTTTTCAGCGAGCGTCCTTTTTTGTTCAAGAAGCCAAAACCAAGCAGCAGCGGAACTGGTTCCATTGTTGTTGCTTCAAGAAATCCAGGGAGGGTTTTAAGGGAACTGAATCTTTTTGATGAAAATTGGGTTCTCCAGAATTCTGCCGATTCTGATTCAAGCAACAAAGAATCCGCGGAGGAGTTGGAGAGAAGGGTGGCTTTTAATCTGAGGACGATGAGATCGTCCTATACCCTTGAGGACATGATGGAGGAGAGGTCTCGTGGGGTATCGACTGAAATCAGTCTGTATCATCACGTCGACCCGTTCAAGATCAAGAAGAAGATGAAGCCAAGTGATCTGGGTAATTTATGCAGGCTGCTTGTGTCTGCAGATTTGGTGGAGAAACATATCCTGCCATTCCTGAACGAGGATCAAACTAGACAGGTTGAAATTCCGAATCA